>OX243828.1:19925801-20053301 GCA_945859605.1 Lumbricus rubellus
CTGGCATCGATCTGTAGATCCTGCAAATGTGTTATAATCAGTCTCACAATAAGTGGACGTCAATCAAACCTAATTCCACAAGATGTCGATAAACTCAAAATAACATTGCAGAGTGCTGATTTGCAAGCTGGTTATATTGAAGAATATACTTACTTACTTACTTACTTATAACGACTGCAAGTTAGACACCTTTAAAACTTAAACATTCACAGCTACAAATTTGTGGCCATCCATACGTGGTTATGTTCTTTCGAAAAAATATCGGTTTTCGAATTATGGAAAATACCTAGGATGGGTATTTAACTATTTATGTGGAGTTGCGAGTGTGCAAGAAAGGCTTTGCTATGGGGCCCTATATATATTATAAGAAAGATTGGGGCGTAAGGGTGGGGCTGAACCCTCAACTCACCAGCAATTCTCACCCTGTGAAGCGTATGTAGATAATTATGTGTTTATATATGCACGGATCTATTTTTGTGTGTGCGTGTATGTGTGCGTGTGTGTGTGTGAAGTGTGTCTATGAGTAGGCCTACTTGTTGTAGCGACCCTTTAAGATTACTACTCAGAGGTTCTCCCATTACAGCGCGGACACTGAATCGGAGTTTCACGCCGAAGCGCATGAGCAATTGCGAGTGTAGGACTTGCTCAGGGTCCGTATACGCGGTGGCTTGAGGTGGATTCGAACCTGAAACAAGTCGTTTTATGTATAATTATGTGTAATTGTGTATGTATCTAGGTATGCAAAAATGTATGCATGACAAGTTGACAACTCATCTGACTTGACCAGCAACCGTTAATAAGCTGCAGTGACCTGTGCTATAATTATAGGTTTTTATGTTCAGCTTTAAAATCTTATCTTCAATACTCACTATTATAGGCTATTAGCCTAGCAGATGTTCAACCTGTCACCTCTTTCTTTCTCTGAGGCCAGGGCCGGATTCGAATCTCCCTTGATCTCTCTGTCTATCTGTCTGTCTGTCTGTCCGTCTGTCTGTCTCTCTCTTTATCTCTCTCAGTCTCTCTTTCGCTCTCTCAGTCTGTCTGTCTCTCTCGCTCTGTGTGTCTACATGTCTGTCTGTTCTTTGTCTCTGGGCCCTGTTTCTCTTAATTATCTCGAGATTATGAGTTTGTAGTAAGTAAGTAGTAGTTTCAGTTTAACGGCACTGTGTGATAAAAATGTCATTAGCGTCGTCGTCCTCCTTTATCCATGCTCTAGTCTGGCACTGCCAATGACAGAGCAAAACGTGGCGTAGTTTGCAGTTAGCCTAGCGATCGTGAAGATACTTGAATACGTCCTGCCATCTGGCGAATGATTGCAATTCTTTCATCGCCTACCGAACAATTGGTGAAGCTTTCGATTAATTTTATTTATTTACCCATGGCGCCATATAATTATAGCCTAACTAGACGAGGAAGAGGAAGAAGAGGATTAGAGGAAGAGTCCAAAACGTACGACAGGTATGTATGTATGTATGTATGTATGTATGTATGTATGTATGTATGTATGTATGTATGTATGTATGTATGTATGTATGTATGTATGTATGTATGTGCACTTGGAATAGCGCCCCTTCAAGATCCCGACTACAGCGCGGACACTGCATCGGAGTTTCACGCCAAAGCGCTGAGCAATTGCGAGTGAAGGACTTGCTCGGTGTCCATACGCGGTGACTTAAGGTGGATTCTAACCTACAACCCTCCGTCTGCAAGGCAACAAACATACCCACTACACCGCTGTACCCCACTAGGCATGAGAATTAGCCGTACGGGTAACAACTGCATGCATCATTTTCTTATCCTCGGCATACAGTTCTAATGGCTGGCGAAGAGTCTTCTCCCTCAACGTCTGATCTTCCCAACGACCGTGCACTCATCATGGCTGAGTTACCTGGTACCTAGGTGGCGCAAGTGTACAGAAATCTCGAATTAAGAATCTGCCTATGGTATACGGATTTGAACTACCTAACCTCCATTGACAATCTAGCGCTATAAAATGACCATTGATGTTTAGACCTTAGAACTCCATAACAAGTCGATCGACTAGGCCCTAAAAAGCCGCTCTAATATTATAAGCGTCTCAGCAATAATTATGTGAGGTGAATATCCAAGGCTCTGGATGGATGGATGGATCCGTAGTTTAAATATAGGATACTATAATTTTAATTCACCCTTTTTTCTATTTTTTTTCTATTTAATTTCGAATTTATTTCAGTGTGTTCGTGCATCCGTGTGTGTCCGTGTGTGTTCGTGTGTGTCCGTGTGACCGTGTGTGTCCGTGTAATCGTGTGTGTCCGTGTGTGTGTCCGTGTGTGTCCGTGTATGTGTTTGTTTGTGCACACGCACACGGACAAACATATGATCACACGGACAGACATACACGGACACACACGGACACATACGATCACACCAATACACACACGGACACACACACGGACACACACGAACACACGGACACACACGAATACACTCGGACACACACGGACACACACGAACACACTCGGACACATACGGACACACACTGACACACCCGGACGCACAAACACACACGGTCGCACATGGACACACGGACACGCACGATCACACACGGACACACACGTACACACACGGACACACACGGACATTCACGGTCATACGGACACACACGGACACACAAACACATTGAATTAAATTCGAAATTAAATAGAAAATAAAAATAATAAAAAAAGGTGAATTAAAATTATAGTACCAAAGATAGCCCATGACAACAGAGGCCGTTGCCGTGGATAAAATTTGTAGCCTATGGCATAACTATTAGCCTACAGCTCTCTTTCGGTTACGCTAATTTCGTAGCTTAGGCTACGCCAGACACTATATTTAAGCCTGCGTGAATTTTTAATGTGTCATGCAATACATGTTGGAAGAAATATTAAAGACAATGCGGCTATAATATTATGACTGACTCAACTTTGTTAAAACTGTTGAATACAATAACCGAATGGACAATGACGTTGTATAATTAATTAGATCAATTTGACGTAATTGTATCCTGTATTATAGTGAATAGGCCTTATTGAAAAAAGGGTCAACTTCAGAATTACCTAAACACCTTTAAAACATTGTCATTGTCAATTACATAACTATAATTAACTATCGCATTGATTCAGTGTGTTATCAGATAACGTTATGTTACGGTCGACATTATTTACATGTATAAAAGTTCTGACGTCCAACAGAATGATGTCACTAAAACATAGCTGCATAAATCCACGATAAAAATAAGACACCTCTACAACTGCGCCATTCTAAGCAATATATTCACCACAATAACTTTCGGTTAATGATCAACGACTGTTCAGTTCTCAGCCATCCTCGATCCGAGGGTCGGCCGCATCATGTAGGCTACAATGTTCCTCCAGCACTTCCTGTACTCCGTCAATCTGATCATTTCTCCCAATGTCAATCCAGTCCACTCCTTTAATGTTGCCCAACGACTGCATGCAGTAAAATTGCTTTATTCAATTACACGCAAGGTTGAAATTAATTAAACGGGCACGAACAAGATGTCGCTAAACACTACATAGTGAAAAATAATATCTAGGACCATGCATGTTATAGTCGGATGATGCCAGTCTGAAGCCTGGATAGAGAAGTGGAGCAATCAACCTTGCTGTGATAGCAACGACGCCGTCATTAACAGCACATTGATCTGCAAATGCAAAGACTACGTTATACATGCGCATGATTGAACCTAATAGATAAGAGCCGAGCAATTACATTCATTCATTCATTCATTCATTCATTCATTCCGAAAACTTATATAGCGCCCCTTAAAGAAGTGTACTCAGAGGCGCTCCCAGTCCCAGCCCAGCTCTATACCAGGCGAATAAACTTGCAAATTTATATGCAGTTCTAAATTATAAGTATACTGATGAAAATAATGATCCTCATCCTCACCATCATCATCACCATCATCGTATCAGTAGGCAGTAGCAGTTGCTGTTGTAACAGCAGTAGTGTCAGCAGTGGTGGTGGTAGTAACAGCAGCAGCAGCAACAACAGCGAAAGAACAATGGAGAGAATAATTGTTTATTCGTACCCATAGCCCTTCAAATAGCTGTGCCAAAAACGGATGGTGAAGACAATGAAGAATTGAAGATGATAATGATCTGTCCAGACATAACTGTACATGTGCATACATCACATAATAATGCCTTCACAATACGCTACATGCATACATACATAGGCCTACATGTAATATTATACACTATATAATGTACATGATGATGATGATTGTTCTCTGCCGGAAGGCAGGTTCATTGGCTTTACGCCCCTGGGGGATGAGATGAGTTAGGTGGTTTCCCGTTGCCTTCTCCATTTGCCCAAGGTCGCTCCGCAGCAGCTTGCGCCTCTGCGTCTCACACGTGCTAGCCCGAGCTATCTAAATCTCTGAATGTCAACTCCCAGTCCGGGGCTTGAACCGCAGTCCGTTGCAACCAACAGACGTATGCCGCTCTCGCTTACCGGTGTAGCTAACTAGGCCAGAGATATAACGCCAAATGCATTAAAATAACATTACATGTAAGTCGACGATGGCAGTTGGACACCTTTAAAAACGTTGAATATTCAGCTACATGTTGACCATTGCATTGAATTGTAATAACTTAGAACGCTCTAGCGTCACAGGTTTGAATATTCGTATTTAAACTCCGACACTGCTTATACTCGAAAAGTACCAGTCCCAAAACGGAACAAATGAGGAGGGCGACACCACAACAGCAACAGCAACAGCAGCAGCAACAACAACAACAACATCAATAACAATACCATAAACAATAATAATCTGCAGACTCTATAGTAGCATCGTTTATTGGCAATTTTGGGTGTCACACCACGCCCAGGTACAGAGAAACAATAAGATTGTTTACTCATTCATTCATTCATTCATTCATTCATTCATTCATTCATTCATTCATTCATTCATTCATTCATTCATTCATTCATTCATTCATTCATTGAGGAAAAATTGCATAGCGTCACTTCAATAAACCTACTCTGAGGCGACATCATCATTGTTCTCATAAGAAAAGGTTTGTTTGATATATTCTATGTAAACTTCTAAAGCTTTGCTACCGAAGAGGTTTCCAGTTCTACAAACGATAAGGTCGACATCAAAGTACTGACATCCACAAGATGTCAGCATACGCTTAAATCAATGCTGCATTAAAACGACTGTAGTTAGACACCTTTAAAACACAATAATTCTAGGCAACAAATACGCTAGTCGCGTCTTCATTTGAAGATCACGACTCGATACAACCTTCGTCCCTATTTTTACGTTGGCAATGCCAATGCAGCCAGTCCCAAGCCTATGTAAAGAAGGAGGGCGACACTGAACAGCTTTGATAAGACATAATAGTGTCGCTTAACAGCAACAAGATATTGCAGTATTAATTTCAGTTTAACGACCCCGTTGACAACCAAGATGATTAGCGGCGCCCTCCTCCTCTATCTAAGCTTGGGATTGGTTTCGATCTGTAGATTCTGCAAATGTGTTATAATTAGTCTCACAGTAGGCGGACGTCAATCGAACCAAAATCCACAAGATGTCGCTAAACTCAAAATAATATTGCAGAATGCTGCTTTGCAACTGGTTATATTGAAGAATATATACTTACCTACTTATAACGACTACAAGATAGACACCTTTAGAACGCAAACATTCTCAGCTACAAATTTGTGGCCGCCTATACGTGGTTATGTTCTATCGTAAAAGTATTCGAATTGTAGAAAATATAATCTAGGATGAGTAGACGTTGATTTATGTGTTGCGAGTGCGCAAGGAAAACTTTACTATGGACCCTAAGAAAGATTGGGGTGTGAGGGTGGGGCTGAACCCCTCACCAGCAATTCTCACCCTGTGAAGCGTATACGTAGATAACTTGTATGTGCACTTGTTATAGCGCCCCTTCAAGCTCTTTTTACTCAGAGGCGCTACCGAATGCAGAGCGGACACTGCATCGGAGTTTCACGCCGAAGCGCTGAGCAATTGCGAGTGAAGGACTTGCCCAAGGTCCCTACGCGGCGACTTGAGATGGATTCGAACCTCGAACCTTCCGGCTCCAAGGCAACGACGCCACCACTACACCACCGCGCCCCCACGGTGACAACCCTTCTGACAGGACGCGGCGTTCGTGAATCATTGCCTTTTGAATTCGAAACGAGTGATTGCGATGGCGATTACTGGAACATCGAAATTGATTCAACTGACCCGGACCTCCTTTAGGCTACTCTTATACGGACATCCCTTTTGACCCTACGTAGTGCTCGTGAATAAGCTGGTGCCCGCGCCTGGTTTTCGAGTGACGCTTTAGAAGTTTGGAGATTACAACTACGATTACGAGTTTTAGTTTAATAATAACAACATTGTGCGATAACAAAGATCATCAACGTCACCCTCCTCATTTATCCAGGCCTTAGACTGGCACTGCTATTAAACAGTGGCGGGATTTGCATTTTGCGATCGAGAAACTTGTACACGTGCTGCCATCTGGCGAATGATGCTGCAATTATTTCATCGCCTACCGAACAATGGGTAAAGCTTTCGGCTTAATTTATTTATTTACCGACGGCGCCATACATGTAACTAGACGAAGAGGAGGAGGAGGAGGACGAGGACGAGGAGGTGGAGGAGGAGGAGCAGGAGGATGGAGAGGAGGAGAAAGAGGAAGAACAGGAACAGTCCATCACGACAGGTATGTATGTATGTATGTGCACTTGCTATAGCGCTCCTTCAACTCTCCTCTCAGAGGTTCCCCCGACTACAGCGCGGACACTGCATCGGAGTTTCACGCCGAAACGCTGAGCAACTGCGAGTGAAGGATTTGCCCAAGGTCCCTATACGCGGCGACTTGAGGTGGATTCGAACCTGCAACCCTCCGGCTGCAAGGCAACAAACATAGGCTACCCATACTGAGGCTATGGATCTGGCGGAAGATCGCGGTCTCTGGAGGGAATTTGTTGCCGCATCATGCAACGCTCCAGCCTCCAGGAGGGCATGCTCCATGATGATGATGCAAGACATGTTATGGAATAAATATTAATTTAAAACCAATGCGGCTGTATACCTGGCTCATCTTTGTTAAAACTATTGAATCCAGTCACCGAATGGACAATGCTATTGCAATTTTATTTTACGTAATCTTATCCTGTATGCCCTATTATAAATATGGAAAAGAAAGGTCAACTTCAGCGTTATTTAGACACCTTTAAAACATTGCCATTCTCAGTTACGTAATTGCCTATTTAACTATAAGGCATTGATTAGTCCATGAGTGTATCTGCTGTTTAACGTCACTTAACTGTGTGGTAACAAAGACCATTAGCGACGCCCTCCTCCTTTATCCAGGCATGGGACTGGCACTGGCAGAGTGGAACCAGTGGCGAAGTTAATTCAGTCCGTTCTCCTATTATGAAGGTTATGTTACGGTCGACATAATTATATTATAATTATAAGGCTCTGACGTCCAACAGATGTCACTAAAACATTGTTGCATAAACCATAGTCCAATTAGACACCTCTACAACCGTGCCATTCTAAGCGATATATTCACCACAATCACAATTGCTCATAGATCCATGACTGTAGATAATTACTGTCGTCAACGGCCTTCGATGTCATACAACGACGTTAAACTTTGGTTAAATAAAAATTAATAACAACAGTTGCAGATGCACGATTGCTTTGTTCAATTGCATGCAAGGTTGAAATTATTGTTGACACGGGCACGCATAAGAAATACTACATAGTGGAAGAATAATTTTTAAGACCATGTTATTTGTTTGTAGGTGCACTTGTTATAGTACAGACTGATCTCAAAGTAAAGAATTCTAATGAGGACAGAGCTACACTTGAGCATATATCAGATACGCTATAGCTCGAGCAGCGGCAATGCGAACAGAGGCCCGTGTAACCTCATTAGTTGGATACAGCAATAGCAGCAAGCGCCCATCTCCTGGCGAATGTAATAGTGTAACGAACTCTATCCTCGTTACAGGGGATGGGTTTTTGCTCTGTAGTGGATTAAGGCAGCTGGTGTTTGAGGCGGGCTGATTGTTTAATCGCTAGAGGGCGTAGGCAGTATAAAAGATTGAGCTTCCCTTGGAACGTGGGCAGAAGAGAGTTGAATTCCGACGGCGTGGTCAGAGCTATTCTTGAAGCGGAACGAGAAGGTCGTCACGTGACTGTGGAACCAGGAAGAAACTCTTGTGCAACTGCGAAGTTAGGTTTCGATAACTTTACGCTGAGTTAATAGCTTAAATGGTCGAAACCAAGCTGGAAGAAGAAACCACGGAAGGACGGTCCTTGCAACGGAAGACACAGCTGTGGCAGTAGAATACCGTTGGCCGAGTTTCGTTCGTCATGCTGTATGGAGAAGTGACGGGAAACGCCCCTTTTCGAACGGGTAGTACTTCGTAGTTTATTCATTTGTGAGAAAAGAGATATTTAATTGTAGGCCTCTGCTAAGTTAAGGACTAAACATTGTCTGGGTTCTAGGGTGTTTCCGTGCAGAAGCTAGGGCTTTTGTGCATTTGATATCATTTTTGCTACTCTATGTTGAATGAGTGACATTTGAGAGTGTAGTCACGTGTACGTGAATTGTATAATATTCGCTTCACCATTATAGGCTGAATGAATGAAGGACATTTGCAAGAGTAACCGCGTGTACTTGAACTGTTGTATATTCACTTTGCTACTATAGGCTGAATGTGTGAATGATATTTGAGAGTTGTGCTTACTTGTACTTTGTAATATTAGTCTCGTGAATATTAGGCGAACGGTAGAGAACCGTCTAGCACCTTAAGTGAACTATTAGTAATAATTGTTGTGACTTTACAAACCTTTTTCTAGAGTTAGGACTTTGCTATATTAATCTAGAGTAGGTAGTCTCTTATATTTAGTTTAGTGGTTCACATTATATTGTTCTTCTGTGCTAATTAGGCGTAGCCGTTGCATTACTTCGTATGTTTTGCTTGATTACACTATCATAAATCAAATGGCTTCTCCTTCTCTAAGTTTGCTAGCCATTGAGGGGGAATTGAGTTCAGAGGAAGAAGAAGAAGTAAGGAATGCCTCCCCGGAAGTAGTCCTCGAACCTCTTTATGCTCAATTGGTTGCTCATCTGGATAAGATGAATGACACTCTAAAAGGAATGAAGCAAGAATCAGTAGACATGAAGGCGCAACAGTTGGTTATGTTGGAGGTCTTGACTGAAACCAAGAGAGACAGAAAAGAGTTACGGTCTGAGATTATGGGAATGAGACAGACTCTAACTGACGTGACTGATAGACGAGACGAGGAAAGAAGGAAATTGGAAGAAAGACTGGAAAGATGGGAGGAAACAAATACTAGGACGCTCACAATAGGTGCACAAACGGACCCAGATATTCCGGACTACGGTCCGGAGGTCGTCAACCGACCAAGGACCGTGCCTCTGCCATCGGACACCTCGATCAACTTTGGCACTTTTCCACTTAGAAGAGAATAAACCCGAACACGGGAGCGAGACCCAAGGAATTTGGTCTGACCGGTTCATTTGCCCCAGGTCCAACGCACCTATTAAAAAGTATGGCCACCTCTCCACGGCAACGATCGGGAGTAGCGCCCCGATCGGGAGAAAGGTGGGCCTACGAGCGTTACAATGGCGACGAGGATGGGATAGTTAATTTTTCCGGAGGTGAAGATGGGTTTACTAATTTTCCTAGAGGTGCAGATGGGTTTACTAATCTTTCTAAAGGTGCAGAGCAGGATAGGAGAGCAGTAGCATTGTCTGCTAGTCATAATGTTGCATGTTACGAATCTGATAAGTTAACCCATTGTGCTAGCAGAGAAATGCAATTAAAGAATATTTTATGGGAAGGAAATTGGGGTTTAGATAGTGCCCAAATAACAGTTGACCCAGTGACTGCTGTGAGATGGTCTATGTTTCAAGATCTGGCGAAATCGGTGGCGGTGGATCGTGATGTCAGACAACGACCGATTCCAGAAACTTCGCAGCCCGGAGTTCCGTCAATGCTACGACCGTGCCGGAGGAGTGTGCCGAATGAGGAAGCGATGTCTCAACGTCGTCGTGGTCCGCTTTCCCCTGCGAAGCAGGCACAACGAGAGTCAGCCAACCCAGAGGATGCTGCACTTCGTGACGGAAGGGTCAGGAACGCCTATGAAAGTCGCCCCATTCCGTCCGTTCTACCAACTGACGCACTGAGAACGTACTCAGAAACTTCGGTGACGCCTTCAGTCGTCGCTTCGCTGTCTCTGTCATCCTACCTTCCTTGGGACCCGGCGGACGAGGCGAGGGTCAAGAATGGTCCTTCGTTTCCAGACGCTTCCATCAGAGGTGATGCTTACCGGGAAGAGCCAGTCGTGGGCGCCGAATTCGCTGGTCGTCACCAGAATCGTCCTACCTGCGTGGGAGCTCAGTCCTATGGCTTCTCGAGATCTGGTAACGGTCACGAACGCCTTCAACTTGGGACAACCGGTGGAGATTCATCGTCGTCGACTCAGAGCATATCGGCGAAAGTCACCGTCGCTACTCAAACATATTCAATCTCCACTGCTACAGCTGCCACGTCTACAGTTGAGGTGATTCCGCCTCCTGAACGTGCTCTGTCGTCGTCTACCTCTTCGAACAGCTCCACGCAGTTCGACGCGCCTCCTCAACAACCCACGAGAGTTCATACCGTCCCGGAGGTGGATCCGGCGGTCAGAGATCTTGCACGGAGGGTCGAGCAACTGGAGAAGACTGCTCGATCACAAACCCCGCCGCTAATGCAGGGATTTCCTCAAGATTATCCTGCGCCTTCGTTCCAGTACCCGCCTACAGTTCATCCAGTGCAACCGTATCCTCCTCCTTGGCTTCAACCCACTGGACCATGGAATGGCTATGGTGAAGCGCGTGTGAATCAACCTACCTTCCGACCAAAACGCTGCTACCAATGCTTCTCCAGCTTTCATTTGATCCGACATTGCCCGCATCGAGAGACGATCTTGGTCAATGATGTAGCTACTCAGAATCGTCCAGTGAGCAGATCTTCCGC
This sequence comes from Lumbricus rubellus, assembly GCA_945859605.1. NCBI lineage: Eukaryota > Metazoa > Annelida > Clitellata > Crassiclitellata > Lumbricidae > Lumbricus > Lumbricus rubellus. Next base: position 19,936,875 of record OX243828.1, read on the forward strand.
TCCTAAACGTTCCGGAAAACGATCCAGAAAACGATCCAGAAGACGTTCGCCGCCTGACAGTCCGCATTCAGTCCCTCGCGCGGTCCCGCCTACCGTGCTGGAAATGACTGAACCTCCTCTTCCGCCACCAGGATCCTCTTCGGCGGGTTCTGACGTCACCGTCGTGCCTCCAGAAGTAGTCGAACCTGTGGTGTCGCCTTCACCGTCTTCAGCTGCTGCTGTCGAGCAGGTCTTCGTCCCAGAATCTTCAGTCTTCGTCCCAGAAGTTCCAGTCGCTGATCCAGAGTCTGAGGAGGACGAAATCTTCGATGCTGAGGACCGAACTGCAGGGTATTCGTCCCCGGTTCCTGAAGTTGTACCAGAGACGGTGTACACTGATACCTCGCATGTCAACACGCCTGTCATTGAAGTTTCGTCTCGTAGTATCCAGTCGAGGTGGAAAGATGGGCCCATTTCATGTAGGGAATGGTTTAACTATTGGCCTATGGTTAATGGGGGTCGTTGTGGGTTTGTTTATGGTGTTAGCTGAAACTGTAGGAATGTTTAGTTAACGTCGTAGATTGAGCTGCAGTTATTTAATTTGTGTTGAGAATATTTGTTCTGCATATTGTCGTATGGAAGTTACTGCTGTATGAGTGTAACTGAGATTTATGATTTGATGATTTTGTATTGTGTATTGCTGATGTATGAGAGTTACAGCGGTGTAAGTGTAACTGGAGTATTTGTAATTTGAGGAATTTTTGCATTGCATATTGTTGTATGTGAGAGTTATCGTTGGTGGTAACCGGAAGTTATTATTGTGTACTGCATATTGTTGTATGAGGAGAGTTATCGTTGGTGGTAACCGGAAGTTATTATTGTGTACTGCATATTGTTGTATGTGAGAGTTATCGTTGGTGGTAACTGGAGTTTATGATTTGAGGTTATTTGTGTTTTGCATATTGATGAATGGAAGTTACAGCTGTTTGAGTGTAACTGGAGTTGATTATTTGAGATTATTTTGTATTGTGTGTATAATCGTACGGTAGTCGTTGTTGGTAGCGACAGACGATTATTGGTGTGACTGTATTTGCGTTTCTATTCGTGTGTGAAATTGTTCTGCCGTTTTGGTGAATGATGATTGTTTTTGGTGTTAGTTAAGTGGGAATTTTTTTTGTGACCTCCGTTTATCGTGTGTGTGCATGGATGTTTAATTGTTTAAGAGGAATAAGGTTCCTACTTAAGGAAAAATTCTGTGAGTACAGAATTTTTGTGGGGCGAGCTGGAGAGAGTGTAACGAACTCTATCCTCGTTACAGGGGATGGGTTTTTGCTCTGTAGTGGATTAAGGCAGCTGGTGTTTGAGGCGGGCTGATTGTTTAATCGCTAGAGGGCGTAGGCAGTATAAAAGATTGAGCTTCCCTTGGAACGTGGGCAGAAGAGAGTTGAATTCCGACGGCGTGGTCAGAGCTATTCTTGAAGCGGAACGAGAAGGTCGTCACGTGACTGTGGAACCAGGAAGAAACTCTTGTGCAACTGCGAAGTTAGGTTTCGATAACTTTACGCTGAGTTAATAGCTTAAATGGTCGAAACCAAGCTGGAAGAAGAAACCACGGAAGGACGGTCCTTGCAACGGAAGACACAGCTGTGGCAGTAGAATACCGTTGGCCGAGTTTCGTTCGTCATGCTGTATGGAGAAGTGACGGGAAACGCCCCTTTTCGAACGGGTAGTACTTCGTAGTTTATTCATTTGTGAGAAAAGAGATATTTAATTGTAGGCCTCTGCTAAGTTAAGGACTAAACATTGTCTGGGTTCTAGGGTGTTTCCGTGCAGAAGCTAGGGCTTTTGTGCATTTAATATCATTTTTGCTACTCTATGTTGAATGAGTGACATTTGAGAGTGTAGTCACGTGTACGTGAATTGTATAATATTCGCTTCACCATTATAGGCTGAATGAATGAAGGACATTTGCAAGAGTAACCGCGTGTACTTGAACTGTTGTATATTCACTTTGCTACTATAGGCTGAATGTGTGAATGATATTTGAGAGTTGTGCTTACTTGTACTTTGTAATATTAGTCTCGTGAATATTAGGCGAACGGTAGAGAACCGTCTAGCACCTTAAGTGAACTATTAGTAATAATTGTTGTGACTTTACAAACCTTTTTCTAGAGTTAGGACTTTGCTATATTAATCTAGAGTAGGTAGTCTCTTCTATTTAGTTTAGTGGTTCACATTATATTGTTTTTCTGTGCTAATTAGGCGTAGCCGTTGCATTACTTCGTATGTTTTGCTTGATTACACTATCATAAATCAAATGGCTTCTCCTTCTCTAAGTTTGCTAGCCATTGAGGGGGAATTGAGTTCAGAGGAAGAAGAAGAAGTAAGGAATGCCTCCCCGGAAGTAGTCCTCGAACCTCTTTATGCTCAATTGGTTGCTCATCTGGATAAGATGAATGACACTCTAAAAGGAATGAAGCAAGAATCAGTAGACATGAAGGCGCAACAGTTGGTTATGTTGGAGGTCTTGACTGAAACCAAGAGAGACAGAAAAGAGTTACGGTCTGAGATTATGGGAATGAGACAGACTCTAACTGACGTGACTGATAGACGAGACGAGGAAAGAAGGAAATTGGAAGAAAGACTGGAAAGATGGGAGGAAACAAATACTAGGACGCTCACAATAGGTGCACAAACGGACCCAGATATTCCGGACTACGGTCCGGAGGTCGTCAACCGACCAAGGACCGTGCCTCTGCCATCGGACACCTCGATCAACTTTGGCACTTTTCCACTTAGAAGAGAAATAAACCCGAACACGGGAGCGAGACCAAAGGAATTTGGTCTGACCGGTTCATTTGCCCCAGGTCCAACGCACCTATTAAAAAGTATGGCCACCTCTCCACGGCAACGATCGGGAGTAGCGCCCCGATCGGGAGAAAGGTGGGCCTACGAGCGTTACAATAGCATCACTCGCTGTTCTACTATATTTACGCATATACTAAAAAGCCTTAACATAATCCACGAACTTCTAAATACATCAGGCTTAGTGTATGGAGAGGTCACTCCCTCTTCCCTCCGTCCCTCCCTCCCTCCACCCTCTTTCCGAGCTCCCGCCCTCCATCCCAACTTACCTCCCTCCCTCCGTCCCTCCCTCCTCCCTCTTTTCTAGCTCCCTCTCTCCGTTCCTCCTTCCGTCCGTCCCCACCTCCCTCCCTTGCCCCCACCCTCCATCCTGCTGGACCAGCAGGGCCGCGGTGTTAGTGAGCGTGTTGGTACGCCGCAAGTAGATCTATACGTTAGTGTTGACTGAGGAGAAGGCAAATTGGATAGGATGAAACAGGCGATCATTTTGAAGAGCGGGAGACTAATACAGCAGTACTGGAAAGGTAAGAAACATCCATTCAGACATACACTGAATGCCTGTCTGTCCTTCGATATGCCTCGGTATGTCTGGTCTAAATATTATTTAATTATTATTTTGCCTGTATCTCTTTCCTTCCGCCACTGTCTGTTTTGCAGGCATGCGTACATACGTACATAAAGGAATTAAAACTATGCAGGTATATCCACGTATGTATGTATGTATGTATAATGTATGTATGTATGTATGTATGTATGTATGTATGTATGTATGTATGTATGTATGTATGTATGTATGTATGTATGTATGTATGTATGTAGGTATGTACGTATGTATGTATGTATGTATGTATGTATGTATGTATGTATGTATGTATGTATGTATGTATGTATGTATGTATGTATGTATGTAGGTATGTATGTAAGTATGTATTTATGTTTAAGACTATGCAAGTATATACATGTAGCCTATGTATATTGTATGCATGTGTGTATGTATTCATTGTATGTATGTATGTATGTATGTATGTATGTATGTATGTATGTATGTATGTATGTATGTATGTATGTATGTATGCATGTATGCATGCATATATGTATGTAGGTATGTATGTAAGTATGTATGTTTAAGACTATGCAAGTATATACACGTAGCCTATGTATATTGTATGCATGTGTGTATGTATACATTGTATGTATGTATGTATGTATGTATGTATGTACGTATGTATGTATGTATGTATGCATGTATGCATGTATGCATGTATGCATGTATGCATGTATGCATGTATGCTTGTATATATGTATGTATGTATGTATGTATGTATGTATGTATGTATGTATGTATGTATGTATGTATGTATGTAGGTATGTATGTAGGTATGTATTTATGTTTAAGACTATGCAAGTATATACATGTAGCCTATGTATAATGTATGCATGTGTGTATGTATGTATGTATGTATGTATGTATGTATGTATGTATGTATGTATGTATGTATGTATGTATGTTTGTATGTATGTATGTATGTATCTATGTATGTATGTATGCATGTATGCATGCATATATGTATGTAGGTATGTATTTTTGTATGTATGTTTAAGACTATGCAAGTATATACACGTAGCCTATGTATATTGTATGCATGTGTGTATGTATACATTGTATGTATGTATTTATGTATGTATGTACGTATGTATGTATGTATGTATGCATGTATGCATGTATGCATGTATGCATGTATGCATGTATGCATGTATGCATGTATGCATGTATGCTTGTATATATGTATGTATGTATGTATGTATGTATGTATGTATGTATGTATGTATGTATGTATGTATGTATGTATGTATGTAGGTATGTATGTAGGTATGTATTTATGTTTAAGACTATGCAAGTATATACATGTAGCCTATGTATAATGTATGCATGTGTGTATGTATTCATTGTATGTATGTATGTATGTATGTATGTATGTATGTATGTATGTATGTATGTATGTATGTATGTATGTTTGTATGTATGTATGTATGTATCTATGTATGTATGTATGCATGTATGCATGCATATATGTATGTAGGTATGTATTTTTGTATGTATGTTTAAGACTATGCAAGTATATACACGTAGCCTATGTATATTGTATGCATGTGTGTATGTATACATTGTATGTATGTATGTATGTATGTATGTATGTATGTATGTATGTACGTATGTATGTATGTATGTATGCATGTATGCATGTATGCATGTATGCATGTATGCATGTATGCATGTATGTATGTATGTATGTATGTATGTATGTATGTATGTATGTATGTATGTATGTATGTATGTATGTATGTATGTATGTATGTATGTACACACGTATGTAGGTATGTAATACTATGTATGTATGATGATGATGGTAATGATAATAATAGTACATGTATGAATGTATCTTTGTAATAATTTATGCTTGTAAGTTTGTTGACGACATTGCAAAGCATAGCATTGCATGTGTAAATTTATAAAGCGCCTCTCACAGTGAACACCAATCAGAGGCGCTCCATAAATGCAAAAAGACCAGAGAGCCATATTGAGTTGCATATATGCATAGAAAAAATTATATTTATGAGACCATATATAGCGCAACATGAATATCCACTGGTTTGTATGAACCTATCAGCGCCTCTGAAAGACTCCAACGGGCGCTATATAACGTCCTAGATAGAAAACTCGTGACTGATGTATAGGGTCGGAGATGCAGCCGGTTATACAATACATCACAGCTGCCATAACAATCGCTCCCCTAAAACACGAGGAGAAGGGCGGTGCGGGGCCAAATAAGGACCTCGCAAAACCAGTTCCGAGGCATGGTGTGAGGTCAAAAAGGGACCTCACAAAAACCAGTTCCGACAAATATTCTAATTGATTCACGTGACAAGATGGCGAAAATTTGTTTCTAAATAGTGCGCTCATTCAATCATTCATTCTTTCATTCATTCATTCCATGGACTTATATAGCGCCCTTTCAAGAAAACTACTCGGAAGCGCTCTCGGCAGCAACAAGAAAAAGACGAAAAATTTATTAAACAAAGTTTCATTGGTCAGATTGTAATGAAGCTAGTGAGGTCATATCTGAAGACCTATCCAATGTCCATTAGACAGTTCTTTGTGGGGTGGGGTGGGGTGGGGGACCTCAACATCCTCCGCAATGGATAGAGTTAAGGCTACAGTGTGTTACACCCCTATAGGGTATAGGCACTGTCAGGGTGAGAATTGCAGAGGTTCGAAAGTTTCAACCCACCAGTCTTTCTTAGAGCCCCATAGCAAAGTTTGTTTCCCATAGCCCAACTCCAAGTGAACCATAGTCCAAACTCCCAGTTATTTTTCAGCAATTCTCACTCAGGGTAAAAGCTTAGTTATGCCCTTAGTGTTGGGGTTCATACCCCTTCCAGGAACCGAATTAGCAGCCACCAACACCAGCTCACTAAGCTCAATCTTCCTTCTTCGACCATAACACAATATATATATATATATATATATATATACATTATACACACACATATATACATATATACAGGGTGGGCCAATAGAAATGCAACAACTTTGACGCCTTATAACTTTAACAATTGTTATCTGAGTGTCTTGGCCTATATATCAGATTGAACATAATTATCCATTTTATCATTCTGAAAAATATCTAAAAGATACTATTACGACGTTTTGAGATAATGCTATTAATGTTCGATGTCCCTTTTTTGCCATGAAACTGCAAGAAAAAAACCAAAAGTCTTAAACTGAATAATGTCAATGACTCAATTCTAAACAATCACTAGTTCTAACAATTAATAACAATTCATATCTTGAGTTAATTTATCATAAGTAAAACAAAATATTCAATATGTCCACCACGTGCTTTAATGACAGCATGGACACGAGACGACCATTGATCGATGGCTGAGTCCACCAGTGCTTGGGTTATTTCAGCCCAGCAGCACAGAATCACTTCTTTCAAACGTTCAACATCACGAATCGGTTCACGATAGACCAGTTGCTGAAGACAACCCCAGATCGAATAGTCAACCGGGTTTAAATCTGGACTGTTCGGTGGCCAGTTCTCCGGTCCAATAAACTCTGGCACGTTAGCGTTCAGATAGGCAACCGTATGACGTGAACGATGCGCCGGCGGGAGAACGTTTGCGATCACAGTTGCGGCTGTTAGACGCACCCGTGGCATCAATTTGTTTAAACAATCGATGTACATGTAGAGCATATTTATTCCATTTTATAGAAGGGAATTCTATCAACATCTGATGTGCATTGTATTCTTTTTCTACTCTTAAAATTCTGATTAAAATTCTATCCTCTTCCGTGAGCGGCGCCATGATGTTCATTATTTACATTCAAAATTGAGAGGTGTGCGCCGCACCAAAATTTTTTTAAAACAGTGCCGTATATCAGCACAAGATTTGACACATTAGTAGAATGGATAATTACCTTCAATTTAGTATATTTATCACGATGTTCAGATAAAAAATGTTCACGTTATAAGGCGTCAAAGTTGTTGCATTTCTATTGGCCCACCCTGTATAATATATCAGCTCGTGAGACACGTGCTACTGCCGCCAAAAACGATCGGCGCATGCGCACGGCAGATAAGTCTAGCCGGATAATCCGGTCACGTGACCCGCATAGCTTAGCAGGGCCATCGTCGGTAGGGGGGTGAGGGGGCAGGGTGGGGGTAGGAGGCGTGTTCTTCGTTGGACATTTTTATCGTGTTTCTTCTCTCGCATGTCGGCCGTGGGAAAGTAAGTCGGGTTGAGCGGCCGGAAGCTACGGGAAGTGGTGGGGCGGATGGGAGGTGGGGCGGGTGACTATGTGGGTGAGTTTAGTGGGGCAACGGAGGCTAAATTGAAACCGCGTTATGTCTTGTCTGTATGCGTCAAACGCACGCATACATTCGGACAAGGAAACAGAACGATATGGGCCTACAGATATGCAAAAGACACACACACATACACACGCACGCGCACACACATACACACTAACAAAACACACGCACACTAACAAACACGGATGCATGCAAACCCACACACATACACACGCCCACACACAATAACAAACACGCATGCACGCAAACACACACTCACACACAATTACAAACACGCATGCACGCAAGTATACACAGTACACACGCAACCACAGACACACACACACACACACACACACACACACAGATGCAGACATATTCATGCACACACTTAAACACCATCTGATACATAATTACAGACATGCACTATGTGTAGGCTATGTATTATTATATGTAATGTATAAACCATTGCATATATAATAATTATATTCATATATATATATATTATATAATTATTATATTCATACATGTATATGTATATATTATGTATAAATATTTATTGCTTGCGTGATTTGTTTTGTTTAGTCTATGCATACCATTGAGATCTGAACGTAAGCTTTTCAAGTCTGCGCTTAAGTGTCTAACCGTGTTTTATTTCTCCTCTCCATTGATTCCGCTTAGTCAAAGAGGCGGCGATAGAAATCGGTTCATGCAGCCGGAAAGCAGGCGAAGCCGTGCAATTAGCGCCAGACCTTCGAAAGAAGAAAACGACATTGAATGCATGACTAAATTTAAAACTACGGAGAAAGTAGTCCACAGATACACAGTACATACCGTAGTACACAACTACACACACACACACACATACACGCACACAAATACACCCACACACGCACACGCACGCACGCACACACGTATCGACCATAGAGCTTTTGTATCATTATATCTCGATGGTTATCTCGTTGTTGTTTTACTGTTCAGCTCAAGTGTGTGTGTGTGTGTGTGTGTGTGTGTGTGTGTGTGTGTGTGTGTGTGTGTGTAAGCATGGTTGGTATATGCTGGTTGGATGGTTGGATGGCACGCATGTGGGGGGGGGGGAGTGCACGGAAGAGATGGGATTGGCCGGGAATTTTTGATGGGGTGGGCTGGGAGTATGAGATGGAGAAGATTCGGTGGAGGGATTTCCATAGCGAAATAAATCAGTATTTTTATAAGACGTCCCAAGATCCTCAGTCGATTTTTATCGGGCGGAAGGACGGAAGGACTAGGAAACGGACGAAAGAAAAGACTATGCAACGGACGGCAGGACAAAGGAACAGCCGGAACGAAGGACTAAAGAAAGGACGTAACGAGCAAATATAGACAACAAACGGAAGCAATGGACGGAAGGAAGTCCTGAGCAAGGAACGGACTTCACGCAAGACTGAGGAACGGACAGAAGAAAGACTAGGACAAAGGTGGAAAGAAGGACCAAGCAAAGGACGGGAGAACGGGCTATAGAAGGAATGACAGAATAAAATACAGACAGACAGACAGACAGACAGACAGACAGACAGACAGACAGACATACATACAGACAGACAGACAGACATACGGATGGAAGCGCTAAGGAACAAACAGCATTAAGAAAGGACTAAGCAATGGACGACTCGTAAGAACTATAAGGAACAGCAGGAAAGAAGGACAAAGGAAGGAACGGAAGGAGAATAAGGAAAAACGAATAAATAAATAGCAGACGGACGAAGAGAAGGATTAAGGAACGGATTGAAGGACGATGAAGCTGACAAGCAGAGAGACGGAGAGGAAGACTTGATGGAAGGAGGGATGGATGAAAGGATGGAAGGAGGGATGGAAGGAGGGATGGATGAAAGGATGGAAGGAGGGATGAATGAATGAATTGATGGAAGGAGGGAGGGATGGATGGATGGAGAAATGGATCGACGATTGGGATTTGGGAATGAGAGGAAAACACGGAACGATAAAACCAGATGCCTGAAACAATACTCCTCCGGTTTCGGTCAAAGGTCAGAGAGGGGTCGATTTCGCACCCGTAGGGGTCTTCCCCTCCATCCTCCATCTACCCCCCATCCAATCACTCATCTGTCCCGCCAGCCATCTCCCATTCCGCCCGGAGATCTGATCTAGTGAGGCTGCAGCGGAACTAGAGAGCGTCAATTCGACGGCCATTAACGACAATCACATGTCGACTTCAACAACCTTTTGACCCCTTTATTAATATATACATATGTATTTATGTGTATATATATAACATGTATGTATATATATACATGTAATATACATATATATACACTGTGCCCCATAAAAAAACACACCAAAATGTTTTTCAAAAATCTTCTATAAAACTAAGCCAATTTTAATAAAAGTTTGTACGTTGTTTCTCATATAATTTTGCCACAAATATTTTACATTTTACTTACTCACAGAAGTGGTTGCTGTTGGAGGCAGTGACGCAGACTAGGCGTGTTTGGAAACATTTAAACAGAGATTAGTAACTTACAGGACAGCGCCCCAGCACATCGCGCAAAGGACACCATTGCGTTGCTGCGACGTGAAACACCAAGCTTCATTGGACCGGAACTCTGGCCAGCAAACTCACCAGACCTCAATCCCGTTGACTACAGAATTTGGGATCTAATACAGGAGGAACGCGTCCACCAGACAGCAATACGGAACATCAACGAGTTGAAGGAGCGCCTCATCGTTGTGTGGGCACAGTTGAAGCAGAGTGTCATTGACAAAGCTATTGAACAGTGGCGGCCAGGGCTGAGAGCCTGCGTTCAAGTGAAGGGACATCACTTCGAACATCTTCTTAAATGAAACATTACTTTTTCTTATTTAACATTAGACTTACATGCGTTTCATGACAAAGTTTTTTGGTGTGTTTTTTTTATGGGGCACAGTGTATATACACCGTGGTTCAAAAAAAACTAAGCCAAATTGTTTTTCGTATATCTCTAATGCCTGATAACATATCACGCTAAAAATTTCCAAATATTTAGAGAAGTGGACCAAGAATATGATTCCAAAATTTCAAGAGATAAAATTGAACGGATAAAAAGATATGAATCTTTCAACTTCATATGCCGAAATTGCAGTTTACAAGCAATTTTCTCCCAGATTCAGTAAAAAGTAAGCTAAACTGTTTTTCTTATATCTCCAGTGCCGGATAATTAATCATACCAAACTTTTCCAGATATTTAGAGGATTGAACCAAGAATAGGATCTCAAAATATCATGTCATAAATTTGAACGGATAGAAAGATATGAATATTTAAACTTCATCTCCAGAAATTTCTGTTTTCAGCAAGTCTGTTATGGTGTTCGTTGCGGTTTCGATGCTTGATAGTTCCCAATTTTGGTCTTCAGGGATCCTGGAGTAAAATTAACGGAGTATATTATCGCAATATTCTGCTGTCACAACATTTTCCACCTGTTATCAAAAATCAATAGCCCCAGAAAGCTGTTTTATTTTTCAACAGAACAGCGCCAGCCCACAGAGCCAAGGAAACCATCGAAATGCTGACAAGACGCCAGACTTCATTTCTCCCACACTATGGCCTCCGAACAGCCCAGACTTGAATCTTGTCGACTATAAAGCGTGGGGCGTGATGCAAGACCGAGTCTATCAGACAACAATCCATAATATAAACGTTCTGAAGCAACCAACGCTTGTTGGAAGTGTGGGAAGGCCTGGACCAGAGGATAATTGACGATGCTGTTGCGTAATGCATGGCGCCAGCTCTTCCAGGCTTGCGTGCAAGCAGGAGGAGGACATTTTGAGCATCTTAATTAATTAAATAATAAAACCATACTGTTGGAATCATATTGTTAGTTCAAATATCTACATATCTGGAAATGTTTAGAATGATTAATCATCAGGCATTAGAGATTATAAGAAAACATTTGATTGAATCTGACAGAAAATTGCTTGTAAACTGAAATTTCGACATATGAAGTTTAAATTTTCATATCTTTTTATTCGTTCAACTTTGTCTCATGAAATTTTGGAATCATATTCTTGGTCCACTTCTGTAAATATTTGGAAAATTGTAGCTTGATATGTCATCAGGTATTAGAGATATATGCAAAACAATTTGGCTTAGTTTTTTTTGAACCACGGTGTATATTGAAAAGCGCGTAGATGCAAATCTCATATTTATGAACACACACACACACACACACACACACACACACACACACACACACACACACACACACACACACACACATATATATATATATATATATGAATTATGTGTATATATTATGTTTATAAATATATAAGCCTACTTGCATATTATGACAACCGATATAATAATTTTTACTTTAAGATATATTTAGGACTATAGGGGTCTAGCTGAGTATAGCTCTTGTAATTTATTTATGTAGTCTACAATATGCAAACACATAATGTATACACGACCTAGTATACGATACATATATCAAGTTTATATGACGCTTGCATACACACATCTTATATCTGAATATATAAACTCGTGCATATCTCATAATATAACAAGCTCGTGGAAATCATAACTCATGTATATGTACAATTGTACATGTAGGATGTGCACGCTTGTACCATCGCGCGTGTGTTTGTATAAGATCATAAAATATATCATGCATACTTGAGCTCCTGTGTATACATATCTAATTACATGCATATGCGTATCTTTATCATTTCTGAAGTGGGCGTGAACATTTTTACGGCGTGTTTGGAATTATCGTTTTAGCCCGTCGTCTTCAATGTTTATTAAAGTAGTCGAGTATTATAAGACGCAGATTAGCCGTTTATCTATAGCTTAATAATCATATCATGAAGCCTATGGCAGACCGACGTATATATAGGGTGAATAGCATTGCGTGGTAGAAGTTCATAAACTATACCATGGTTAAGAAAGGCCAGGGTACACGGCCAAGAGATTACCACGCAGACCCGTGTTTGGGTGATGGGTGCCAAGGGAGCTGCAGCAACCGGGCCCGCAGTTTTGAGGGGCCCGGTTGCAAATAAATGTATGGTAGACAGGGCTTAAAGTGTGGCAGGACGGTCATGGACGGCGTCCTGGCACTTATTTTCAAATCTCTATGCCGTCCTGCCACTTATTTGGCCAGCACACCTGAGAATGTAAGGGGCGTCCTGACACTTCTTTTGGAAAGGTAAGAGGCGTCCAGGAACTTCTCTTTTTTACACTTTTAGTACTGAATGATGGTAGACAATAATTATAGACATCCATGCACTATGTAAATTGTATCCTATGATTATTTAATTGCATATACTGATTCTTTGGGATTGTACAATGTACAATTGTACATGCTATTGATTGTTCTAATTCAATGTTCTCTCAGTGCTTCTGCAGGCCGTTCAGTAAACACATTTACATACTTACACACAAGACATACATACTTGCTAGCAAATTGTTCAATAAAGTACATGTACATACTTACTTACTCAATACTCAATGTACACGCTATTGATTGTTCTACTTCAATGTTCTCTCAGTGCTTCTGAAGGCAGTTCAGTAAACACTCTTACATTCTTACACACAAGACATACATACTTACTAGCAAATTGTTCAATAAAATACACACTAACTTACTCAATACTCACGAGTCAATTTTTTCGCTGTGTCTACACCTACTTTAACAACCACAGAATTGCCACGAAATCGGATTTTGTCTAGACTTGCCCCCAACGGAATGAACACCAACTGCCCACGAAATGGCCACTAACTGTCCACGAAATGGCCACTAACTGCCCATTGAATCTCCACTAACTGCCCATTGAATGGCCACCTACTGACCATAGAAATTACCACCGAATTGGCACCTATGGTGACCGCTGTACGGCCAGTGAATACCACGGACAGTGGTCGAGCATAATCAATAGAAATCAAACCCAATCAATCGCTTTGGCTCGGCGGGCCTCGCCGCCACCGTCTTATAAGCCGCCGCGGTAAAGGCGGCGGCGGCGGGGCAGCGTCCGCGTAATATATGGATGACCCCTTTCGCGCTCGCACAAATTGACGCTGGATGGCGCGTCGGCCGGATAAAGAGTGGCAGCGGGTCAACGGACGGAGAGAGAGAAGGATGCCAGCGGGCTGCTGAGGCTGGTGAGGCAGGGAAGGCTCAGGACGGTGCCACGTGATATTCTATCCCCCTTAAAGCTATCTGGGGGAAAGAATTAATCTATCCCCCCCCCGATGGAATATGCTGGTCTAGACTATCCGGGTGGGGATAAATAGTTGTATCCCCTTTATGCCAGCGGGCGTATAAAATGCGTAAAAATGCGTATAATTCAAAAATGTGCTGTAATCAAAATCAAAAGTGACTCTTAATTGTTTTAAGTGTCCTAAGCAATGTTCAGAGAAAGGCAACTCGAATTTACTTATAGTGGCTCTAAGTGTTCTTGAACGTTCTAAATGTTCTAAGAATCTAAGTGCTCCAAAACCAAAGCAGGCAAAATTATCTAGTAGGAGTAAAATAAATATACCTATTAGTATCATTGTTCAAAACAAAGAAAATGGAAATTAATTTGCAAAATAAATATACACGCGGAAGTGCATTTTTCAACTTCTCTTCATCTGGAGGGGGGTACGATTAATACGGGGGTTACTCTACATCGTGACACCGGTGGTAGCTGAGGAGAGGCGCTGGATGCGTGTCGGCCTGGCCGCGGAGGATGTAGTCCTGACCCGCTGCCACCGCCGAGCTGTCGGTCGGTTGGCCGGCTACTGTATTTACGCAGTCGGTGCTTGAGCGAAACGCGGGGATGACTATCATCGAGTATTGGTGGCCGTCTATTCGTGAACGAGAATGCTTCTCCTTCTTCTCGTCTTCGTGAAATCGAATACTCGACTATTTCTCCATCGATTGATTATTCGACGAGAGTACTCGGTTACTTTGCGTCGACTTTCTAAATTGAATAATTGGCGATTTTCGTTGGGCAACTTCGTCGGCTATCTAAGATGCCCTTGGATACTTCAGTCGATTAGATAACTGTTATTGAACTTGGATACTCGGATGCTTTAGTCTGTCAATGTGAGTATAATTGTGAATTGAGTCGATTATGTGACTATTCGATTACTTCATCTTCTGACCGATCGGAACCAAAACTACCCGGATATTTAAATCGATTACTTCCGATCATCAATCTATAACCGTATATATCCGATCAATGAAAAAACACTGTGAACAACACTTTTAGTTCGTTCATAGCAGAAGGTCAATAATAATAATTATTTCTGTTGTCAAGCACAGCGACCTTTTGGGGGGCCATGCCGTTGCCACGGTCGTTGCCATGGTGATGGGGCTACGCCCGTTGCTAGGGAGAATGCTGTCGTCATGGCAACGAAACGTGTTCGTCGTCTTGTTCATCGTCGTTCAGTCCATGACGACGGAGGGTCGAACGGTGAACACGACCACCAAGCCCCCGTCATCGCCCTCCCAACTGTCCAGTGGACCGTGGGCGAACTGCCCCGTGGCATGCTTCTGCAGTTCGCTCAGTCGCATCGTCTACTGCAGCCGGCGAGGATTGGGTTCCATCCCTGAGGGAGTGGCCCCGGATAGTCTCCAACTGAACATGAACGGGAACCACTTCTCATCGCCGCACCTCCACCGTTCCAACTTCTCCGGACTGGCCCGGCTCGAGCACCTCTACCTGAGTGAGTGCGGCGTTGAGGGCATCGAGGTTGGAACGTTCCTCGAACTGCAGAACCTCAAGTGGCTAGACCTCAGCAACAACCGGCTGAGGACGCTCAGTCCGCGCAGCTTCCAGGGTCTCAACCTCCAGCACCTCTTCCTTAACGGTAACCGTCAGCTGGAGCTGACGAGGGCGTCATTCGCAGGACTGGTCACCGTCGGTCTCTACCTGCACGACTGCTCCCTCGGCTGGATCCACCCGGAGGTCCTAGCGCCCCTCAGCTCGTCCCTCAAGTACCTATGGCTGAACGGGAACGAGCTGTCCACCTTCGACCCCCAACTCGAACCCATCTTCCTCTCGCTTACCCACCTCCGTCTCAGCTCCAACCCCATCCACTGCAACTGCCGGCTGGGCTGGCTCAAGACACTCTTCGACACCAACGGGGACACGTTCAAGGGCGCCGTACCCCCGTCTTGCCTCGGTCCATCGCGGCTCAAGGGACGGTACTTCAACGATGTCACCGCCGCAGAGTTTCGCTGCCAGGCTCCGATGTTCAGCAATATTGACGCCACGTTCGGACAGCTCGAGGGACAACTGAGATGCCGCGCGTCCGGCGATCCATCCCCGGACATCTTCTGGATCCAGCCGTCCGGTCGGACGACCCGCTACCATGTTCCCGAGGGTCCGGACGCCAGGGCCAACCAGGCGACGTTGACCGTCAACCGAACGGACACGGACCCCCATCTGTTCGGCATGTACATCTGCGTGGCGACGAACGAGGCTGGAAACGTCACCCTGACCATTAACGTCTCCTGGCCTTTGACCCAGATCGACGAGACACCCTCCCCCACGCCAAACACACCCACCACCAACCCCCACGCCCCCGTCAACATCCTACACGGTCGGGGTTCCTCCTCCTACCCAGCAACCCCAAACGAAAAGGACGACTACCCCTCGTGGTGGGGCGGCAGGGCAACGTCCGGTCACGAGGGTGACGACGGCGACGATGCAGGTCACGGGTCAGCGCTACTGACGCCCCGACCCAACTACACGCTGATCCAATCCCTCGACCGGAAACGACCCGCCGGAAGTGACGACACCCGGATGTTCAGCGTCGTACAGATGGTCTGCGCCGTCGTCGGCAGCCACGTATGCACGCTGGTTCTCTGTCTCGTTGCCGTTCCGCTGTGCTACCGAAGCCGCTGGACGCGACTCAAACCGAGGC
This sequence comes from Lumbricus rubellus, assembly GCA_945859605.1. Classification (NCBI taxonomy): domain Eukaryota; kingdom Metazoa; phylum Annelida; class Clitellata; order Crassiclitellata; family Lumbricidae; genus Lumbricus; species Lumbricus rubellus. The sequence continues at coordinate 19,953,460 of OX243828.1, forward strand.
CGATGCCGATCGGCGAACGCCAGGTGGCGTGCAAGAAACTGCACGCACCGGAAGTTGCCATTCCCGACTCGCCGAGCATCGACAACACCGGATGTTCGCAATTCTACCTTCCCGACTACTTCATAACGTCACCGCAGTGACGTCAGCGCTACGTCACCATCGCAATAATGCAGAGTATAATTATTATATACCACAGTGACGTAGAGTTACGTCACGGTTGCAATAAGAGTGTAGCGTGCTGCAGTGACGTCAACGTATATGACCTTCGAGAAAGCTGTTTACGTCATCGCCAACGTCATCGTTTGAGTACTCAAAACCAGTCGTCATTTAAATCTGCGTTCACGCATTTAAATGCACGCACACATACTGATGACGTTGCATACTCGCCGTGTATGCGCACGTTTTCATGACATCACACGAGACGTAGCCCCACACGCATGGTAATTACGTCATCAGAAAACGTAAACAATGACTAAGAAACAGCCAAACTGACGACGTAAACGATTGTCACCTTTCCATCAGAACATCAGAATGACGTTGCTGCAGTATATTCTCCAGAGATCTACATCCGGTTTTAGAAGACGATGACGTCACCGCTTTCGACGATTCTGACGTCACGGGTGGCAGCTTTCACTTCACCGTCCACGGCGCGCCGGTTCCTGCGTTTCGGTGCCGGCGTTTCACACTCCGCTGATCGCAAAACTCGAAACAGGGTTCGGTTTCAACTACGTTGGCGCTACACAAAGTAGTCATTTCGAATGAATTTGACAAGCTATAAGAAGCACTGAGTCCATTGTGGGACGATGTAAACTGGTGCTTACAAATGCGTAACATTGGCCGGTTAACAATTGCTTTAGAATATTGTTATGTTTATGGTCCTACATACATACTTAGAACTGATGTCTGATAACAGCTAGACACCGTAGAAGGTGTGTCGGACGTGAAGATCTCAAAAGGCTCTATATAATTTCCATATGCATACACACATATACGTACATACGTACATACATACATAGTACATACATACATACATACATACATACATACATACATACATACATACAAACATACATACATACATACATACATACATACATACATACATACATACATACATACATACATACATACGTACATACATACATATAAACATACATTCATACATGTATACCTAGGAACATAAACAAGAGCATGCACAACCTCATGCCTCCACACATACCTGCATACACACACATTAATACATTTATCTGTACATACTTGCATAGTGCACGCACACGAACATGTGCATACTAAAACAAAACAATGCCTTTTGTCTCCTCTCTCTCTCTCTCTCTCTCTCTCTCTCTCTCTCTCTCTCTATATATATATATATATATATATATATATACAGGGTGGGCCAAAAAAAGTGAGAACATCGCGTAAAAAGTAGTATAATTGCATCAAAGCTTGTTTCACTGTATCCAAAATAGCTTAAATTGTTTGCTCATTCACTTACTTACCTATTTAGCTATATGATGTCTTTATTTCGACGCATTTTAAAGCAAAATTTACAACTCAAAACGTACAAGCGTGTAATCGGGCAGAAGCTCAATGAAAATGTCACTTTGAAACGCTTGCAACGCAGTCGGCAGCTACTTGAGCGGTTTCCTAATGAGAGAAGTGTACGATCGAAGCATCTGGTTTACCGACGAAAAGACATTCACCGATGCCACTCCAGTTAACTGTTTATTCCGTTGAAACAAAGAAAAATGTAAGTTCAGGAAAGTCGATTCATACGAGAACGTGACCATTTCAGCCACGCGGTATCTTTTGTATCAGTTGGTGTGTCTTGAATGGGTAAAACTAATATTGTGTTCGTTGAACCAGGCGCCAAAGTAAACAGTGAATACTATTGTGGACATGTTCTGAGACAAGGCGATATGTGATCGCCATAACTGGACATTACAGCAGCAAGACGGAGCTCCATCTCATACAGCGAGAAATACAATCAACTTTCTTTGGCAGGAGAATGTTAACTTCATCGAGCCAGACATGTGGCCACCGAACAGTTGTGATTTAAACACAGTAGATTATGCCATATATATGGGGTGCTTTGCAAGAAAAAGTCTACCTTCGGCGAAAATTTACAACAGTTGAGCAGCTCAAGTTGGCAATAATCGAACTTCGAAGAATGAAGAAATCTGGGACAGCGTTTCATTGACATGCAGTAGCATAAAACCGAGTGGCGTCGACGCTTAAAAAAACTCGTTGAGAAGCAAGGAGGACACATTGAACATGATTTCTGATTAGCTAAATACTTGGCAAACAAAAATATATGAAAACAATATAATTAATTGAATTATGTTTGTAAATAACTCGCATTATACAAGTTGTTCTCACTTTTTTTGGCCCACCCTGTATATCTATAGCGTCCACAAAATGTATATCATCGTATAGACAATCTGGTCACCTTGTAATTCCTCATAATAATTCTACCTAGACATTTGTCTTTTGCTTACCATTACAACTTTGCGCAGTAACTGTGATGCCTAGCGCTATCTAAAAGCTCTACATTCCAACATTTTTGCGACATTACAGAGGGCCATCCATGACGAGTGTGGCCTGCGACGTCCCAAGTGTCTAGCTGTCTGTGAACACAGCGTATACACAGTGGCCAGACACTTTAGTGTTTTAGAGGATGCTGACAACGTAACCATCGAATAATAATTATAGCTTTTGTATAATTATGAAGCGCATATTAGGAAAAACAAAACGTTTCAATTGTACCCTCTGTATATTATGCACACGTATTGGTGACATAATAATTATGCACTGTGACGTCTGCGCAGTAAACAAACTTCTTGACGTCAGTTCGTCAGCTATGTTTACCGGAACTTCCGGAAGGTTGTACCATCGTGTGAGGTAAGGTTTATAAAGAGGTATGGTATCAGATAAGGCATAGAGAAAGGTATGGTACTTTTATGACAATGGCGCCACAAAGTCACTAATTAGGCATAACTAATTATTGCTTGTGAACCTTTTTTCTTCGTCAACCAGGACAGTATGTTGTATGCAGCAGTGATGGGTAGCTAGTTAAGCGAATAGTTTCTAATCGAATAGTTTCTAATCGAATAGTTTCAATCGAATAGTTTCTAATCGATTAGTTTTTAGTCGATTATTTTCTAATCGAATAGTTCTAATCGAGTAGTTCTAATCGAGTAGTTCATAATCGATTAGTTTCTAATCGATTAGTTCTATAATCGATTAATTTCTAATCGATTAATTTCTAAACAAATAGTTTCTAATCGATTAGTTTTTAATCGATTAGTTTCTAATCGATTAATTTCTAATCGATTAGTTTCTAATCGATTAGTTTTTCGATTAATTTCTAATCGATTAGTTTCAAATCGATTAAATTCTAGTCGATTAGTTAATGAGTGAATTCTAATCTGTATCAAATAGAATTGTCGTCAGATCATAATTCCAATTGATTAGCAAGCTTTGGCTAAGAAGTCAGATTACAGATTATTTTGTTTCAATATACTATGCTAAGAACGAATCAAGAACAGTTGTGTGTCTAGCTTCCTGCTTCAGTGAATGCAAAAAATTTCTGAAGCGAAAAAATGAAGGTTCAGCCATGTAAACTTTTTAACATAATGACATCTATTGGCGTTTTATGCAATAGTAAAGTATGCTATTGTTTGCATAATGGTAAGGTGTGATATATACTATAGTATGCTATGGTACATGGTAAGGTATATGCTCTGGTATGCCATGGTGAAAAGCTGTCATTTTATGTTATGGTATGTAATGGTGTATGCTTATGGTGTATGATATCGTAATCTATTAGATGGTCTGGAATGTTATGGTATATGGATACGGGCGTATATTATATACAGCGAAAAAAGCTTGTGGGTTTCAATTTCAGGGGTTTCCCAATTAAAAAGGTCGCAAAAACACAGAATAACTCTAAAACATTCATTTTTCATTTTGGAGGTTGAAAACCCAGACCAACAAATACGCCCATGGGTGTGGTATGTAGCCATATGTTGTGGTATATACGGTACATGGTTAGGTATACAAGGTTTGCTTTGGAATGGTAAAATATGGGTTTGGTATGGTATTGTGAGTTTGTGACTGCTGATTTTCTTTTCCTTCGCTTTTTTTGCAGTGATCTGAAATCATGCATTTTAATTTTAATTTTCCGTTCCAAACAGAATAAAAGTTTTGGTATTAATAATCAAATATACGGGCGCTGCATAAACTTGCTTCATAACGCAAAGATTACGTCACTTACACGTCATTCGATATGTCGCTATGCATACTTTGCTGACGTCGTTTTGACGTAGATTTTCAGCTGATGTCTGGCCACGCCAGAGACTAATGTGATTGCATAAACTTCGTGAACATGACATTGTGTAAACGACGTAATTGTATAATTGTATACTGTGTAAAACTTTGAGATTGTATTGATTAATTCGTAAAGCAATAAAACGATTTTTAAATGATAACGAGTTCATTTTATCACATTTACTAAACAATGTCTGTCTTTATGACTGCCTGTATTTCTCTATGTCTGCTGTCTGTGTGTGTCTGTACATGTATGTATGCGAGTGCGTGAATGTGTGTGAGTGAATGTTTGTGCTAATGAGTTGTGAATAATGAATACGCGTGAATGCATGTGTCTATAGGTGAACATGTATGTACGTATGTACATGTATTTACACATGTGTGTACGTATGTATGTATGTATTTATCTATGCAGCCTATATATGCATGCATGCAAGGGCGGATACAGAAACTTTGATCGGGGGGGGGAGGCAAAAATTCTTGGCCTTGGGTCTGGAAAAAATTCGTTTCCGCCCAAAAAGTTGATGACTTTTTTTTAGTCATCTGGCGAAATTTTCGGGATAATTATACCATTTCATCCGCCAAAAAAGTTGATGACCTGTTTTAGTCATTAAGTCCAAATTCTTGGAAAATATACCAAATTATAAGCTTGTTGAAACCAAATGGTGGGCGATACCTGGGCATTTCTAAATGGGGGGGGGGGGGGGGGGTGGCATGACCGGATTGCCCCCTGGATCCGCCCCTTCATGTATGTGAGTGTATGTGTACGTACGTACGCACGTATGTACTTATGTACTTATGTATTTATGTATGTATGTATGTATGTATGTATGTATGTATGTATGTATGTATGTATGTATGCATGCACATTGCACACATGTACGCACGTCCGTAGGTATGTATGTATGCATGTAAGCATGCATGCTGCATGCAAGTCTGAATGCATCTTCACACTGCAAGCAAAGCAGTACAACACCTTTGAGGTACAACACGAGGTCAACAGCATACATACAGTCATACATGTATGCACGCTGCGCCCATATATACACGTATGAAGTCATTGCGTGCACAACATGTATACATACATATACGTATGAAGTCATTGCGTGCACAACATGTATACATACATATACGTATGAAGTCATTGCGTGCACAACATGTATACATACATATACATATGAAGTCATTGCGTGCACAACATGTATACATACATATACGTATGAAGTCATTGCGTGCACAACATGTATACATACATATACGTATGAAGTCATTGCGTGCACAACATGTATACATACATATACATATGAAGTCATTGCGTGCACAACATGTATACATACATATACGTATGAAGTCATTGCGTGCACAACATGTATACATACATATACATATGAAGTCATTGCGTGCACAACATGTATACATACATACACGTATACGAAGTCATTGCGTGCACAACATGTATACATACATATACGTATGAAGTCATTGCGTGCACAACATGTATACATACATACACGTATGAAGTCATTGCGTGCACAACATGTATACATACATACACGTATACGAAGTCATTGCGTGCACAACATGTATACATACATATACGTATGAAGTCATTGCGTGCACAACATGTATACATACATACACGTATACGAAGTCATTGCGTGCACAACATGTATACATACATATACGTATGAAGTCATTGCGTGCACAACATGTATACATACATACACGTATACGAAGTCATTGCGTGCACAACATGTATACATACACATACGTATGAAGTCATTGCGTGCACAACATGTATACATACATACACGTATACGAAGTCATTGCGTGCACAACATGTATACATACATACACGTATACGAAGTCATTGCGTGCACAACATGTATACATACACATACGTATGAAGTCATTGCGTGCACAACATGTATACATACATACACGTATACGAAGTCATTGCGTGCACAACATGTATACATACATATACGTATGAAGTCATTGCGTGCACAACATGTATACATACATACACGTATGAAGTCATTGCGTGCACAACATGTATACATACATACACGTATACGAAGTCATTGCGTGCACAACATGTATATATACATACACGTATGAAGTCATTGCGTGCACAACATGTATACATACATACACGTATGAAGTCATTGCGTGCACAACATGTATACATACATATACGTTGCCCTCTGCATAACATCACTTCGCAAGTTGAGTAAGCTTATAAAGGCGTGTATATACTAAATGGGTCTAAAGAGAAAGAGATGGATGGATGGATGGATGGATGGATGGATGGATGGATGGATGGATGGATGGATGGATGGATGGATGGATGGAGCATTCCCCTCTTCAGCTGCAACCGTTTCTCAAAGATGTTTATCAGAGGCAGAAGAAACATCCGACTTCAAAGAGAGATATCCTATATGCAAACAGCAGCGATAACAACACCCAGCAAACGATATATATAAATACGCACACACATATATAATGTATATATATATACACATACATACATACATACATATATATAAATATATACTTAGACACATATATGTATCTATAATATTATATATATATATATATCCATTATTAAATAGTCAATACTTAGTGGAAGAAATTGGACGCACACATTGTATGCTGCATGCTTGCAGTATACTTTCATCTTAAAGAGATCTGGGCGTTATCACCGAGAGAAGTATAATTATATAGCATTCAATGCACGAATAAGTGTTAACGATTTCATTTTCTTAGCCTCGGCATATGAGACACATGGCGAGTCATCTCACGATATGTATACACTTCCATACAAGATAGGACATTTGCATGTGCAGCTTCCATAATGTAGTGTACACAGTGTGCATGAGAATTGTGGAAAAATAACTGGGGGTTGGCCTATGATAAACTTGGAATTGTGTGTGAAAAAACGGAGTTTACTATGGGGCTCTAAGAAAGACGGGGGGGGGGTGAAACTCCCAAACCCCCGGAAATTCTCACACTGAGTGTACATACATACACGTGCATATATTATTGGTGTGCTGATTTATACATGCCTGTATGCAACTCTATATTAAATACATGTATATAGGAATTTATGTATTATACAGACATTATATATATACATATATATACATATATATTGGCATTAAATATATACATAGTTGGTATAGGCATATACGAATGGACCCCTGTGCTGCAGATAGTAACAGATGAAGAATTTTATTGTTGGTACATGTGTTTCGCGTCCGGCATTGGGGGTTGATACGATGGTCGTAAAGTATCTTGGTTTGTTTACACAAGCACCTGTACGTCACCCTCGATAAACAAACGGACCGGGTGATTAGCGGAACAAGATTACAAACCGATTCAGCCAACTCACCTCTACCCCACCATCACCCCACTCCACCCCACAACTATCCGTGTCAGCCTTCGAAAAGTTCTCCACGGAAACTTTAGACTTATAACCTTGTACCTGATACTCAATTATTATTATTACTGCGCATCCTGAATCTCTTCATTACATTTATCTTTTCATTCGCTCGATCGTTTTTCCTCTTTTCTGTTTCTGTATCCATCGCTCAACTCACTTCTGTGACCTCTTTTCCATTCTACATAAACATGTGAGCTCCGTATTTTCATTTCCTTTTCTATTTTTAGACCTTGATTTGTTCGTGATTTCACTCTCTTTCAATTCTTCTTTCCTTTCATCTGTTCCCTCCCTCCCTCCTCCCTCCCTCTTTCCAATCATTTCTATCTTCCATCTCTCCATCCACCTATTTCTATTTCTTCATTCATTTATTCATTCATTCATTCAATTATTTTTTCATTCAATCATTTATTCATTCATTCATTCATATAGCGCCCTTTCAAGAAACTACTCAGAGGCGCTCTTATTTCTTGCTTGCTTCTTCGTCCTTTAATCCGTCCGTTCTTTCAACCAAGTTTCCCACGATCTCCTTCTCACTTTCCGGCTCCAGTTAATCCGGATTTATTGGCCGCAGGAAATCTCGTGTATACAGCGCTATCCCTACACCGCTCCATAGCTTCCTTATCTACGGGTCCATGCCTCCGTCTCAGCCTTCCTCTATATGCCTCCCCCTATGTCTCCCTCCAGCCTTAGAGGCTTAGAGTCCCCCTCCATATATCTGCATGTACTTCCTCCTTTCTCTACACTGACCTCCACCATCACCATCACTACCACCCATCATCATCACCACCACGACCACCGCCACCACCACCACCATCACTACTACTACCACGACCACCACCACCATCAATACTACTACCATGACCACCACCACCACCACCGATTATAGTTTTTGAAAAAATAGCAATAACATAGGAGTATAATGGTCAAGGTGGTGGGCCTGGTGGCGGCGGTGGTAACAGTATCATATAGTATAGCAGCAGCAACAGCAACAGTAGTAGTAGCAGGAGTATTAGTAGTACTATTTGTTATTATAATTACTGTTGTTGTTATTGTCTTGGTGGCTATTATTGTTGTCGTAAGTATATACCATGCAACTGACGTCTACAATATCCAATATCCAATATCGCTGTCTACGATCTGCTTTCGCTGTAGTCTACATTTCTTCATCGACCGAGCAAGCATGCATGCAGGCACCGCAGAGACAATGGCATATCTATAAAAATATCGACAAAGTATATTGCAAAAATGCATATGCAATAATATATATATATTCATATATGAGTGTGTGTGTGTACTGTATATGTGTATGTGTATATCAGCGGTTCCCAACCCGTGGCCCGCGGGCCAAAAGTGGCCCGCGAGGCCTCAAGAAATGGCCCGCCAGTCCTCAAAAATGGCCCTCATATCTCAAAGAATTAACAAAAATATATGAAAAAATTGACAATTTGGACAGGATAGAACATATAATTATTTTCTATTGCAAATTATTTTATTTTGATGTCTATAAATAACATAAAACATTCTATTTTGAATCAATTATAGCAATTTTATATGATTTTAGTTAATTAAATTTTAACATTGTGGCCCCCTAATGTTCTTTAACTAAGAAAAAGTGGCCCTCGTGTCCTCCAACGTAGAAAAAGTGGCCCTAAGGTCAAAAAAGGTTGGGAACCACTGGTGTATATATTATTGTATATATCTATGCATATATATATTATGTATAATTATATCATATATGTATATGAGTGTAGTGGGTCTGAGCAACAGGAGACCGCGGAGAATTGAGGAGCAGAAGAGGATCGGAGAGGAAGAATGAAGAGGGTGAAGAGGAGAAATTCATTCATCAAAAAAATTCATTCATTCATTCATTCACTCATTCATTAGATGCATTTATATCGCGCCTCTTCAAGGGGCTACTCAGAGGCGCTCTCAACCTCAGCACGGCTAAATAAAACTGTCTTAAGATGAGAGAGAAAAGCATGGAATGAAATGAAGTAGGGGTGTAGGGGTGGCGAGAAGAAGAACAATAAGAAATTATAACAGAGAGAAGAATGAGATGAAGAGCTAGACGAAAGGGGAGTAAAGATGGAGAAGGTTGGGACGAGGAAGAAAAATAGAAGAATTAGGTGGAGGAGGAGGACGACCAGGAGGATGACCGACCTTCTTATGATTCGGTCAGTCAGTCAGTCAGTCAGTCGGACGGTCGGTCGGTCGGTCAGTCAGTCAAACAAACGATCAGTCAGTCATCTAGTCAGTCAGTCAGTCAGTCAGTCAGACAATCACTCAGTGAGTCAGCCAGCCTGCCAGTCAATTAGCAAGCCAGTCAGTCAGTCATTCAGTCAAACAATCAGTCAGTCAGTCAGTCAGTCAAACAATGAGTAAGTAAGTAAGTCAGTCAGTCAGTCAATCAGTCAGTCAGTCAAACAATGAGTAAGTAAGTAAGTAAGTCAGTCAGTCAATCAGTCAGTCAGTCAGCTAACCAGTCAATCAGCAAACCTCAGCTAGCCTGCAGTCAGTCAGTCAAACAATCAGTCAGTTAGCTATAGCAGCCAGTCAATCAGTCAATCAATCAGTCAGTCAGTCAGTCAAACAATCAGTCAGCAAGCCAGTCAGCTAGCCAGTCAGTCAGTCAGTCAGTCAAACAATTAGTCAATCAGTCAGTCCATCAGTCAGTCAGTCAGTCAGCCAGCCAACCAGTCAATCAGCAAGTCAGTCAGTTGGCAGGCACTCAGTCATCCAGCCAGCCGATCAGTCAGTCAGTCAGTTTGGTTGACGCCCATTGTGCCATCTATTGGTCGTTACAGTCACAAGAGACGATCGACTCCTCGTCCTCCTCCTTCTCCTCCTCCTTCCTCCTCCTCCTCCCCTCCTCCGATCTTATCTCGTCTCACTCTCCCCCATGGGGCAAAAAACGACCGTCCACTCAGCCGCATAAGTTGAAACCAATTCATTCTGAATTCTATGGAATATCTATGTGTGCTTATCTGTCCGTCTGTCTGTTTGTTTCTGTCTTTGTGCGTTTGTGTCTTTCCATAATACTTTTTGCAATGTATCTTTGCCATATCGATATAGACAGAAACACAGTGATATGTGTATTCGCGTGTGTTTGTGTGTGTGTGTGTATGTGTGTGGATGGGTGTGTGCGTGCCTGCGTGCGCGTATGTGACACTGTACAGGGTGGGCCAAAAAAGCCCCCATAGGTTTTTTGCCAATAACTTGGCCAGAAGTAAGAATTTCGAAATGAAATTTTACAGTGATATAAAAAGTGATATCACTTTTGTTTTGTTTGAAATATTTTTGATGAAATCTGGCCATCATGTTAAAAAAATTTGTAATGGATTGTCTTGAAGGCTGTAAAATTTCATTTCGAAATTCTACTTCTGGCCAAGATATTGGCAAAAAACCTAGGTGGTGGGTCTTTTTTTGCCCACCCTGTATGTGCATATGTGTGTGTGTGTGTGTGTGTGTGTGTGTGTGTGTGTGTTTGCGTGAGTGCTTGTGTAAACTGGCGATATGCAACTTGATGTTTTCGTTACAATGATACATATAAACATTATAAAGCCAAACAGATAAACAACTACGATAAATACACGAAAAAGCCGACAAGGAGATGGCAACTAAAAGCACTTGAAACAATACAATGGATGAAAATGTAAACAGCATTGAGAAAGACAACGAAGGAACGAGTAAAGTACAGCAGCGTATTTTTATAACAGGAGTGCATGCCATAGGAAATAGCATATATATATATATATTTCATGTAAAAATCATATATATTTATATGTATTATATAAAAATCATATAAGCTTATTGCATGAAGAGAAAATGGTAAAGGTAAAGTAGTTGAAACATAGTCAAACAGACAGGCAGACAGACATAAAGACAGACATACAGAAGAAGTGGTTGGCAGGCATTGAGAGACAGAGATAGATAGATAGATAGATAGATAGATAGATAGATAGATAGATAGATAGATAGATAGATAGATAGATAGATAGATAGATAGATAGATAGATAGATAGATAGATAGATAGATAGATAGATAGATAGATAGATAGATAGATAGATAGATAGATAGATAGATAGATATAGATGGATGGATGGATGGATGGATGGATGGATGGATGGATGGATGGATAGATAGATAGGATATGATAGATAGACAGACAGACAGACAAACAGAAATATGGAAGGGTGAACATGGAGAGGGCAAATTATGAAGAGAGGGTATATATAGAGATGGAGAGAGAAGAGAGTTGGAGGATGAATTGGTTTGATCGAAGACGTTTGCATTTCGTCCATTGTTTGCGAAGAGCGACACCAAGCGGCGGCGGCGGCCGAGCGAAGCTTCCATCGATTTCTCCATGTCTCCACGGTCCCTCTCCCCCTTCCACTGCTCTCTCCCCCCACCCCTACCATCACCCACCCAACCATTCCCTCCCTCCCATCCATCTCCCTCTTCGACCGTTTCTTTGCCTCCCACTCACTCGCCCGATTGCATCAAATCAACCAAATGAAGCATAGCAGATATATACAGATATAGACAGATAGAGAAATAGAGAAATAGAGAGGCAGAAGGGCATGCAGACAAATAGGCAAATAGACAGGCAGACATACAAATAGCAGGCAGACATAAAAGCAGACAGACACACAGACAAATTGACAGACAGACAAATAGATAAGCAGACGGGCAGACAGAGAGGCGGCCAAACAAATAAACAGGCAGACCAATATATAAGCAGAATAGCAGAGAAACATATACATAGGGATACAAACAGACAGATAGAGAGATAGACAGGCAGACCGATAGGCATGCAGACAGACAAATAGACAGGCAGAAGTGCAGAGACAGGCATGCAGAGAGAGAAATAGACATTAGACAGAGGCACACAAACTGAACACACACACACACACACACGCACGCATGCACGCACACGCATACACACACACTCACACACACGCGCAGGCACACACACACACACACATGAAGTCACTTATGGAAAGCAAGCAAAAAGACAACTAAATTGGCTTCTTCCCTTCTAAACTCGCTCGCGTCTTAAACGCAGAAGACAGACAGACAGACACTACAGACAGACACGAGCATACAGTCAAACAGACAAGAAAGGCAGACATGCAGAGATACAGACAGGCAAATGAATAAAGCCACAAGCTGACTATATAACAGAATGACTTAATGACTTGTTGCTACAGATGCAGACGTATGGCCACGCAAACACAGAGACACACACATACAAGGACACAGAGACACACACATACACAAGGACACAGAGATATACACATACAAGGACACAGAGGCACACACATACAAGGACACAGAGACATACACATACAAGGACACAGAGACATACACATACAAGGACACAGAGACATACACATATTTACTGAGAATTTGATATAGCGCTCCTTCAAGGTTACTACTCAGGAGCGCTCCCAGTCCAACCCCGGTCGAATAAGACAGTCTTGAGAAGAGAAAGAAATGAAGTAGAAGTAGAAAGGCTAATAGGTATTTTACGAAGGATAACAGGGAGCTCCATACAAAGAGACATACACATATACAAGGACACAGAGACATGCACATTCAAGGACACATAGACACACACATACAAGGACACAGAGACACACACATACAAGGACACAGAGACATACACATACAAAGTGACATACACATACAATGACACAGAGACATACACATACAAAGACACAGACACACACACATACAAGGACACAGAGACACACACATACAAGGACACAGAGACATACACATACAAGGACACAGAGACACACACATACAAGGACACAGAGACACACACATACAAGGACACAGAGACAAACACATACAAGGACACAGAGACATACACATAGAGAGATATACACATACAAGGACAGAGACATACACATACAAGGACACAGAGACATACACATACAAGGACACAGAGACACACACATACAAGGACACAGAGACACACACATACAAGGACACAGAGACACACACATACAAAGTGACACACACATACAAGGACACAGAGACACACACATACAAGGACACAGAGACAAACACATACAAGGACACAGAGACATACACATAGAGAGATATACACATACAAGGACAGAGACATACACATACAAGGACACAGAGACACACACATACAAGGACACAGAGACATACACATAGAGAGATATACACATACAAGGACAGAGACATACACATACAAGGACACAGAGACATACACATACAAGGACACAGAGACACACACATACAAGGACACAGAGACACACACATACAAGGACACAGAGACATACACATAGAGAGATATACACATACAAGGACACAGAGACATACACATACAAGGACACAGAGACATACACATACAAAGTGACATACACATACAATGACACAGAGACATACACATACAAAGACACAGACACACACACATACAAGGACACAGAGACACACACATACAAGGACACAGAGACATACACATACAAGGACACAGAGACACACACATACAAGGACACAGAGACACACACATACAAGGACACAGAGACAAACACATACAAGGACACAGAGACATACACATAGAGAGATATACACATACAAGGACAGAGACATACACATACAAGGACACAGAGACATACACATACAAGGACACAGAGACACACACATACAAGGACACAGAGACACACACATACAAGGACACAGAGACACACACATACAAGGACACAGAGACACACACATACAAGGACACAGAGACACACACATACAAGGACACAGAGACACACACATAGAGAGATATACACATACAAGGACAGAGACATACACATACAAGGACACAGAGACATACACATACGAGGACACAGAGACACACACATACAAGGACACAGAGACACACACATACAAGGACACAGAGACACACACATACAAGGACACAGAGACACACACATAGAGACATACACACACACAAGGACACAGAGACAAACACATACAAGGACACAGAGACATACACATAGAGAGATATACACATACAAGGACAGAGACATACACATACAAGGACACAGAGACATACACATACGAGGACACAGAGACATACACACACAAGGACACAGAGACACACACATACAAATACAGAGACATACACATACAAGGACACAGAGACATACACATACAAGAACACAGAGACACACACATACAAATACAGAGACATGCACATACAAGGACACAGAGACATACACATACAATGACACAGAGACATACACATACATGTACAAGGACACAGAGACATACAAATACAAAGACACAGAGACATGCACATACATTGACACAGAGACATACACATACACGGACACAGAGACATACACATACAAAGACACAGAGACATACACATACAAGGACACAGAGACATACACATACAAGGACACACGCATGCAGTTGTGTGAACAGATTGAGAGAGGGAGGCATGGATGGAGGCAGGGATCAAGGAAGAGAGATGGATTGGTGGTGCACGATTTGATGATGTCGCGATCTTCGTGCCAGTACCTGCGTATCGTCCGCTCCCTCTCCATTCCGACCAAGGCCGTAGACAGGGGGGGTGTTTTGGGTGTTTGAACACCCCCCGAAATGAAAAATGCAGAAAAAATCTATTGCATTTTCTAGCTTGTGATGCAAAAACAATTAAATAAAACCATGAAAACACCCCCCGACGAAATGAAATAATAGAATGCAATCACTATTATAGCACATAGCGAAAAAAGAATTTAAGCAAAATGAGATGAATTTTCGACCTGATGACTAAAAAAGGTCGTCAAAAATTTTCCCGCGAAGAAACACCCCCCCCCCCCTCAAATAAAATCCTGGCTACGGCCTTGATTCCGACTCTCTCCCATAACTCTCTCTTCGCCTTTCGACATCATTCCAGCTTCCCTTGGGCATTCTTCCCTCATTTCATTCTTCAAATATATACTCTCAATATCCATGCAGCGCTTCTCCCGCCTCTCCTCTCCTCTCCAATCCTCTCCTCTCCAATCATCTTCTCTCAAATATAATCTCTTCTTCAATTATCTTTTCCTCTCCTCTCCAGTCATCTGCCATAATCATGCCTCTTTGTAATTCTCTCCTTACCCCAATCCTTCCAATCCTCTCCTTTCTTCTCATCTCCAACTCTCTCATCTCCAATCATGTATTCTCATATTGTCTCCTCTTCAGTCATCTCCTTTCCTCTCCAATCATCTCCTTTCCTCTTCAATCTTTTCCGCTCTAATCCTCCCCTCGTCGTTCCTCCCATCTTTTCTCTCTTATCCATCCAACCTCCTCTCACTCCTCTTCATCATTTCTTCTCCATCTATAATTCTCCCATCCTCTCTTCCCGTCTCTTATTCTCTTCTCCACTGAAACTTCTCCCTCTGCTTCATCTCATCTCATAATTACATCCTTCTCCGCTGCCAATCCTCTTCTCATTGTCATTCCCTCAATTATACTTTCCATCTTCCATCTATACCAAGATCATTCCACTTGGCGGAAGAAGAATCTGCACAGTTGTCTATTACAACCCTCTAATCAACCGTCTTCTCTTCAGCAGCCGTAGCCCATCCCGCCGCCTGTATTGTCCGACACACTACACCTCCCTCCTACTTGCCTTCCAGGGCTACGAGACCGTCCTAATCACCGGCAATTACCGTTTCCCTTGAGAGATGCATGGGCGGCGATGGACTCGTCTCCTATATACCCTCCATCCCTCATGTTGCCCATCCTCTATTTAGGCCGTGGTCTCTTTCCCTTTCACTTCTGGCTATTGATCTGAGTATATACTGCTTGACATTGGAACGTCATCGACTCATGCCTTGTGCATTAATTTATTTACTCGCCGGCGCAATAGAAGTTATGAATTACAATCATATTAATGAATCCTTCCTTTCCGTTGCGTACGACAGGATCAATCAATCAATCAAAATTTATATACCGCCCCTCCAAGGTACCTACTCAGAGGCGCTCCCGGCCGAAATCAGGCCGAAAAAAACCAGTCTTCAACAGTTTGTGAAATTGAGAACATGCAGCTTGGGAGGCGTCGCATAGTCAAGGGAATAATTATAAGGATGGAACAGTGGTAGAGATGACCAACGAGCGGCCAGATCCTTGCTATTGTGTCGTATCAAAAATGATTATTAATGTCGCCCTCCTCCTTTATCCAGACTTGGCCCTGGCACTGTCAAAGTGCAAACAGTGGCGGAGTTCGGAGAGGTCAGATGTTCTTTTTGTCTATACATCTATAGGCAGAAACCTACTTCGAGATTTATCGTGCTACGGCGCACCCTATATATATACATGTACATGTATATATACATCCATATGTATATATATATATATATATGAGTAAATGACACTCGGCGGGAAGATTAGGATGAGATAGCAGGTCACTCGTCCTCATATTTATGCCAAGGCCAAGCAGAGGCGAAACGGCCACAAATGAAAAAAAATGACTACCTCACTTTACTGGCTAAAGAGAATTTCCTCCTCCTCATCGTCCTCCTCCTTCTCTCATTCTTCCTCCTCCTACTTCCTATCCTCCCCATCTTCCTCCTTCTCCTCCACTTCTTCGTCCTCCTCCTCTTCAACTTCGATTCTTCTTCTTATAAATTTCCACTTTTCTTTCTGCTCCTTTTTTCTTGATAATTCGTATCCTTCTCCTTCTGCTCCTCAATCTCATCCTTAAACTTCATCTTCATCTCCCGCAAGTTCTACTTATTTCCCCTTCCTTAATCTTTTTGCTCTCTGCTTCTTATTCTTCATCTTCCACCTAATTTCCATCTTCTTCCGTCTTCTGATCATTCCATAATCTTAACCCTTCTACTGTTCTACATCTTTCTTCTCATTTTCTCCCTCCTCTCCCATAATTCTTTCCTCCCCTCCTCATCCTCTACGTCCTCAACCTTCCATCAGGGTGTGAATTGTCGTGGGTCGGGTCGTGTCGTTATAGGGTCCCATGATAAAATCTTTTTCATTGCACATCCGAACTCCACATAAACCAACGTCTGATCCCATCAGTTATTTTTATACAATTCTCCTACATCCATCCATCCATCCACCTACCCACCCATCCTCCCTCCCTCCATCCATCGATCCATCCACCCACCACCCATCCATTCATCCATCCACACATCCACCCACCCATCCACCCATACATCCAACCACCCACCCATCCATCCATTCATCCATCCACCCCATTCATCCATCCACCCACCCGCCAACCCAACCATCTATCCATCCATCCACCCACACATCCACCCATCCTCCATCCATCCATCCATAACCCTCCCTCCATCCATCCCTCCATCCATCCATCCTTCCATCCTTCCATCCATCCCTCCCTCCATCCATCCATCCATCCACCCACCAACCAACCCAACCATCGATCTATTCATCCATCCATCCACCCCTCCATCCATCCCTCCATCCACCCATCCATCCACCCAACAACCCACCCATCCAACCACCCATCCATCCTCCATCCATCCTCCATCCATCCCTCCATCCATCCATCCTTCCATCCTTCCATCCATCCCTCCCTCCATCCATCCATCCATCCACCCACCAACCAACCCAACCATCGATCTATTCATCCATCCATCCACCCCTCCATCCATCCCTCCATCCACCCATCCATCCACCCAACAACCCACCCATCCAACCACCCATCCATCCTCCATCCATTCACCCATCCATCCATCCATCCATCCATCCATTCATCCATCCACCCATCCATGATCCATCCATCCATCCACCCACCCACCCATCCATCCATGATCCATCCATCCATCCACCCACCCACCCACCCATCCATCCATCCACCCACCCACCCATTCCCTCCCTCCTTCCCTCCAATCCATCATCCATCCCCCAACCCATCCATCCATCCACCCATCCATCCATCCATACATCCATCCATCCACCCACACCTCCACCAACCAGCCCATCCACACACCCTTCTATCCATCCATCCATCCATCTCTCCTCTCCATCCGTTGACAATTGCTGGTCGGTCAGTGTGTGTGTGGTCATCGCCGGCGTGGACAGTAATTCGCAATAGCAGACGATGACGATGGTCAGCTTCTGGTTCCGCTGGACCACCAGCAGAGATAATAAATGGCCGGCGTCCACTGACCACCTGTCAGACTGACCACCGGCGCAGCCATGCAGCCATGTTTATTTTTCCAGCACCGGACGCTGGTGTCCAGTTCGCTTGACGGCTGAGGTGTCTCAGCGCTGCAATTAATTGCTCATATGGGAAAAATAGGATAGGATAAGATGAGAAGGGGATAGGATGAAATATAGGAAATGAGAGGATAGCATAGGATAGGATGGGATATGAGTGGATAGCATAGGATAGGATGGGATATGAGTGGATAGCATAGGATAGGATGGGATGGAAAAGGATGAAATAGGAAATGAGTGGATAGCATAGGATAGGATGGGATGGAATAGGATGAAATGGAATATGAGTGGATAGCATAGGATAGGATGGGATGGGATAGAAAAGGATGAAATAGGAAATGAGCGGATAGCATAGGATAGAATGAAATAGGATGAAAATAGGATAGGATGAAATAAGATAGGATGAGATAGGATTAAATACGATAGGATGAAATATAGGAAATGAGAGGACAGCATAGGATAGAATGAGATAGGAATAGAAGGGAATGCATGGCATAAGCGGATCTGAGTGGATAGAGGAGAGGATTAGGATAGGATGAAACATGGAATGAGAGGATAGGATGGGATAAAATAAAATAGGATTTTAGTGGTTAGGATATAGGATATACGATGAAATAAGATTAAACAGGATATGACAGGACAGAATAGGAGAGGATAGGATAATTTCAGATAGGGTAGAATAAGACGGGTTCAGAAAAGAGAGGATCACACAGGATAATCTATACCGGCCATAGGATCCAAGAGATTACATAACATAGGTTAGGTTCAGAACGGATAGGATAAAATAGAGCAGAATGCAATCAGCATGCACAGATGAGATAGGATATGATAGGTTAGGATAGGATATGATAGGATAAGATAGGACAGGACAGGATAGAATGAGCTATTCTAAACACTGAGAAATCGGTCACTGGGTCGTAGACGATTTCCTTTATGTCCAAAGAACTGGAACAGGACACAGTCACGTGATTGATGACGTTTTTGGACGCGGGTTGCTAATGATCGTCTTTATATTGGGGGCAAGTACAGCACGGCGCTAATTACGGCTAATACGGTAATTATTATCATGCTAATCAATGGGAAAACACGATCAGACTGCATACGAATGCTGTATATGGCCAACGATGTGGCATGGCCTAACAAGACATGGTAGTGTCGTCTGTTTGTTTGTATGTGCACTTGTTATAGCGCCCCTACAAGCTCTCTCGCTACTCAGCGGCGCTCCCGAATGCAGAGCGGACACTGCATCGGAGTTTCACGCCGAAGCGCTGAGTAATTGCGAGTGAAGGACTTGCCCAAGGTCCTTACGCGGCCAGGTGGATTCGAACCCCGAACCTTCCGGCTACAAGGCAACGACGCCACCACTAGACCACCGCCCACCTTAGTGTGTGTATAGTGTATACATGGGCGCCAGCCAACAAGGGCAAGGCGGCACTTGCCTCCCCCCAGAAAAACAATTTTTTTAAAGTTATATTTATTTATATTATTTTTCTAACCACTGCTTTTGAGTTCTTAACACATTTTTTTCACTAATAATAATATTAACACACAAAGTGAAAATCACAAACCTACGTTTAGAAATCTCTATTAAAATAAACGTGCTCTTAATAATTATTCTCTGCCACGCTTCAACCTCTTGTAAATAAGACATTATGCTAGATTCAAATGAAACCCAACTGAAAGAGAAGCTTGTGCCTTTCACTTTCAGCAGAAGTGTCTGATTGTAGTCAGCGCTCATCTGACACTAGACAACTTCTGTTTGTCATCGTTCAGGACATATAGTGACCTCCATTCCTCAGTTCAAAACAACTGGATGGGCGGGGGCGTGCATAATAGGCTGTTGCTAAGTAACTGCCTATTATGGCCTATAATTATGACCTTAAAATAGTCCAGCGTGAGGTTATAAAGCCGGATTCAGCGACTCATCTCTCCGTAATTAGACCATAGTGTACACTTTGCAATGACCAATCATTAAAATAATTGGCCAATTACCACACGTATTAATTAACTGGAACATTGTTGGTAAACAGACGCGTGCCATTGGAATTTAGCACCTCAAAGGTAGAGCCGCATTGAGGACATTTCAACGAATTGACCTCTGAGTAGGTTACTCGAAGGCGGCGCTAAATAAACTGTCAGAATGAATGAAGAAAAAGAATGAATGAGTCAATGAATGGGTGAATAACTGAAGGAATGAGTGAATTATTAAATCAATGAGTGAATTAATGACCGAATCAATGATTGGATGAAATAATGAGTGAGTGACGGAATTAATGAGTGAATGAACGAGTGAGTGAATGCTTGAATGAGTGAATGAATGAATGAGTGAGTGAAATAATGAGTGAATGAATGAATGTCTGAGTGATTGAGCGAATGAACGAATGAATGACTGAATCAATAATTGAATTAATTAATGAATGAGTGAATGAATGATTGACTGAATGAAGAAGTAATGAATGAGTGAATGAATGATTGACTGAATGAAGAACTAATGAATGAGTGAATGAATGAGTGAATGAATGATTGACTGAATGAAGAACTAATGAACGAATGAAGAACTAATGAATGAATGAATGAATGAATGAATGAATGAATGAATGAATGAATGGAGTTGACGGTTTTCATTTCTTTTATTCCTTCACTCGTCCTGTTT
The DNA here is from genome assembly GCA_945859605.1 of Lumbricus rubellus. Lineage (NCBI taxonomy): Eukaryota > Metazoa > Annelida > Clitellata > Crassiclitellata > Lumbricidae > Lumbricus > Lumbricus rubellus. The sequence continues at coordinate 19,975,111 of OX243828.1, forward strand.
CCCATTCACTCTCTCCTAAACGTTTTATTTCCTTCGCTCCTTCATTCACCCGTATAACTTCCGCCTTTTAAAAAAAAATTCTATCTGATACGAATCTTTGACATGTATTGGAATTTGGAAATAAACGAATATTGATTGTATCATTGATCGATTGTTTGATTTATGATCATTTATCGTCGTCATCATCATCATCGTCGTCGTCGTCATCATCATCGTCGTCGTCGTTGTCGTCGTCATCATCATCGTCATCATCATCAGCAGCAACAACATCACCATCTCCGTCATCATAACCATGAAGCTTTTCCTCAGCATTGCCACCTTGTCTATGCATCCGATTATTTGCCTCTCTGCCTTCTTGTCTGTCTGTCTGTCTGTCTGTGTATATTATGACTGTCCTGTCTTTGAGTCTGAGGATCTATTGTCCGTCTCTCTGTTCGTCTCTCTGTCTGTGTCTCTGTCTCTCTCTGCCCATCTCTTTGTTTGTCTTGCTTCTCTCCCTGTCTGTCCGTCTGTCTCTTTCCCTCACCCTCTCTCCATCTCTCTCTATTTCTGTCCGTCTCTCTCTGTACGTCTCGCTGTCTGTCTGCCCATTTGTCTCTGTCTCATTGTTCATTGACCCTCCAAACGTCCTCTTTCATCACCGCCCATCATCTAATGGCCTCCTCCTCATCCCCCTCCTCCTCCTCCACCTCAACCGCCACTGACCATCTTCCATTGTCCACTCTGCTCCACCGCGATGTCCATTTGTAGCGATGCCTAATGTGGCGGGAATCGACTGACCTCTCATCTTGACCACTCGGCCATCGCAAACTACTATTCCCATCCTCTGAACAGCCCCCCCTAATTCGTCTTCCCTCCATCACCATCCCTTCCCCCACCCTCAACTCGTCTATCCATCCTTCCCGTTTATGGGAACCATCCCCAGGCACTCGGTGGGTGGCCGGGGGGGGGGTCGAACCGCGGGCCGCTCGCTGACCCGTGCGGTCAGCGGACTCCCTCTCCCTCCGGACACTTTTGTCGGGCACCGAAAACTGACCGGAAGTGGGCGCTCGTTATCGGCGCCCGAGGGAAACGAGAGCGTCACGATGACGAACATAGATCACGTGACTGTGCACCGCCGGGACCAGTCAATTGCAGGGTACCAGCGTATACGACTATTCGACGGCGGAGAATCAAGTTATGGAACAAGCTCGCGGCTGCAGAGAACCGTTATTTGACGAAAAAAGAAGAAGGAAGCAGCGTGACTGGATGGACAGAAGCTCTTATAACGAGGAACCAGTCTACCGTTGAGGATAGAAATATGCCAGGGAACCAGACTGCGATCGGAACCAGCCAGCTCATAACAGATAAACATCATGTATTATTATGGATATATATTATGGACCGGCGCTAGTTCATATAGTAAACCCGGTCAATAAGCAGAAACTATCGCCATTCTTATCAGCCAAGGACACGCTACGGCGCTATATAAATCGTCTTGCTGTTGTTGGTGCCAGTACTGAAATTGGGTTTATCATTGTTATTGATAGCATTATTGCTATAATTATTATTATCATCGTTATTAATGTTATCATTATTATGATTATTATTATGATTATTATTATTAATATTGTTTTTGTTGTTATTATTTTATTATCATTACTTTTTAATCTGTCATTTATATCATTTATAACGCGCCTTAACAAAAAGAGAATCTCGCACGAAAGCGCGCAACAGCAAAGTCTACTCATAATAAATCTTAGACAAAATTAATAAGTCTTCAGGTTTTTCTTGAAGAGTAATAAAGAAGAGGATTTTCGAATAAAGTCATTCATTCATTCATTTCAAGAATTTATATAGCACCCCTTCAAGAAAATCACTCAGATGCGCTCCCAGTCCAACCACGGTGAAACAAAAAAAGTTCAGAGTAACCTGTAAAACACCAACGTTATTGTTGATGCAGTTGGTATTGTTATTAAGCGCCTTCGTGAGGTTATTATAAGGCGCTATATAAATCAATCAAATCAAATCAAATCAAATCAAATTTTTTTATTGAGCCAGAGAAAAGCACACAAGGTACATATCATCACATAAAAATAAAACATGAATGTTATTGGCAACTGTAAGCTAATTTAATCAGTGTACGACGATTGTCGTACAGCGACGCAGGTAGGACAGCTGCAAATTGGCGCGCGGCGTCTGGACAGGTGATTGTCTGGACAGTGCGTGATGTCTAGACGAGCGTACGTTGAGTGTACAAGGAGGGAGTGGAAGTGAAGAAGGAGTGTTGTGTGTTGAGAGCCGTTGAGATAGGCTGTAATAGTTGTTGTTGAGTTGCGATAGAGTAGACTGATGAAGGTAGTAGTCGTGTAGTTGTTATGATAACGCAAGTGTAGTCATTGTTGTGTTGTTGCTGATCGTTTTACTTTACATCGGATTTTGGAGTATAATAAGAAGACTTAAACACGTCGTCGTTGTTGGTTACAAAACAGTGAAAGTCTGTAGATTCTTTACCTAGCCATTTAGCTAATGAAACAGTTATCTAGGGATAGGCCTATGCTACCACGAACTTATACGAAGAAGCTTCCGAAGAGACTGATAGGAGGATATCACATTTGGTGTCGTTGCGGTGAGATAACGATCCAAGTTGCAGGAGAACGATCCTAGTTACGAACGGCGGGTCTACGTGCCAAGTTACGAACGGAGGGATTCTATCCAATCAACAGACGTTGTGGAGGAACGGACGTTGTGAATTTATCAAGGAGCCGAGCACACGGGAGAAGCAACGATACATCGAGCATCCGTACGTCAGTGAGAAACGACAACACAACGACTACAAGGTAGAAAAACTTGCTTGTCTATTGAAGTGTGCATAAAGAATTGAAGTCAGTCAATTGCAAACATTTGAAGAGTAGCCTACTATTTATCAAGCATCTGTAAAGTAAAGAAGTAAGATGAAGAAACTTACGGAGCAAAAGCAAGCAGCTATTAAAAAGATGTCTTCGGAGAGACTAGTAAAATTATTAATTGAAGCAGGCGTAGACGCAGAAGAAGTTGAACAGATGTCGAGGGAACATTTGATGAGAACTTTGGCTGAGATTTGGGCAAAGGAAGAAGTTGAAGAAGAAGGTGCTGTTGGAGGCGCTAAAGAAAAGCCGGTTGAGAAACCTCAGGCACCGATGTCCATGGAGGCGTTGCTACAATTCATGATGATGAGTAGACAAGAAGAAAAAGAGAAAGAAGAGCAGCGTAGACGAGAAGAGAGAGAATTACGACAACAAGAGATAGATATGCAGAGGCAGCAGTTCCAGATACAATTAGAACAAATGAGAATAGATCGTGACGAATCAGAACGAAGAAGGATGGAGTTAATGATAGAATATGAAAAAGCAAGGAGAAGCGATGAAGAAATACGGAGACAGCAGATCGAAGACAAAAAAGCTCGTGAGGAAGAAAAGGAAAAGATGCGTTTACAAGAACTGCAAAGAGCCGAAGAGATTCGACAGGAAGAATTCCAAGCCGAAAAAGACAATTTGGAAAAAGCAGAAAGAGAAAGAGAAGAACAGATGCAATTGGAACAAAAGAAACTTGCTATTAAGGAAGCTCAACTCCATGAGATGGCTATTGAAAGGGAGGAACGCAGAAAGCAGTTAGACTTGTTGCAGCAAAAGATAGAACAGGAGGAACTGCGCAGGGTAGAAGATCAAACTCGACTGACGAAGAAAGACGAAGACGATAGAAAATGTCGTGAAGAGTCAGAACGAAATAGGCTCAGAGAAAGTGAGACAATGGTGTCAAAGATTAAGAAGATAGGTGATGCAATGAAACATGTGTTACCGAAGATGCCATATGATATGATGGAAGTGCCATTATATTTTGAAACAGTTGAAAATGCATTCAATAGCTTCGCTGTAGAAAAGCAGTACTGGGTGAAATTGTTGTTGCCATTGATGACCCCGAGAGCGCGAACGGTATTGAATCGATTGTCATTTGAGAATTTAGATAAATACGATGCAGTGAAAGAGCATTTGTTGAAGGAATTCAAGTTAACAGCTCGCGAGTACAGGTCAAGGTTTGCAGATGCCAAGAAGACAGCCGAAGAAACCTATACGATGTTCACGGCTAGGCTGAAGAACCTGTTGAATTATTATGTCCGAAGTAGACGAGTGGACAAAGACTACGAGAAGCTGTTTGATTTGTTAGTGGCGGACAAGCTGAAAGAATGTTTACCACCAGGTCCACTACAGTTTGTCTTAGCAAAAGAGGGCACAGAATGCTTGGAAGCCAGTGACGTGGCAGACCTCGCAGACATACATGTAAACAATCGGATTGGTGTGATGTTTCAAGAAAAGCCGAAATATGAGTCATGGGACAATAATCCAAAGCAAACCAAGTGGGACAGCAATAACAAAGAAACTGGAAGCCAAGCCAAAAGTAATGATGTAAGGAAAGATAATTTCTCGGGAAAGCAGTGGTCGCAAGATAAACAGCAGTCAACGTGGGACAGACAAGCCTACAATCGAACTCCGCCGCTGGGACGCCCAACAGAAAGTAATGCATCATACACGCCGTACAATAAGTGGGAGAACAATGAGCAAAGAAGTTTTATAAAGAAACGTTGCCACAACTGTCAGTCCGACAAACACCTAATAAAACACTGCCAAGCACCAGGAGCGGCAAATCTGAGAAAGAGCTTTAGTAGGAGTGCAGAGAACTTGAGAGTAAACCAGATCCAAGTGATGAATGCACCAGACCAGTTTGAAGAATCGGACGATCGTGAAACAGAAGTGAAGTCGGTAATGAAGTGTACGCCGCAGTTCACCATACAGAAAGAAGCGATAAAGACTACTTCCATTGCAGAAATTTGTCGAGAAACAAAAAGTAAAGAGGAGTGTCAACGCATAAAGAAGATATCGTTGCAGCATGTAAATGTGGAGATACGTGGGACTGATGGGCAGCCTGTGCAAGTCGAGGCGTTGATTGACTCGGGGACCGAGATACCAGTAATCAACGAGGAACTACTGAAAGGAACGACAGTAGAAGAAATCGGCAGAGTTCATTTGCAATGTGTAGCTGGAGAGCCGATTCCAGCTAAGTTGGTGAAAATCGAAGTGCGGATGAGCGGTCGTAACGAAGGAGCAGCTACAGAGGACAGGACAATAAATATCGCGCCATATTTAACTTTAGTGTGTGCCAGCATTCCAGCGGATCTGTGCAAAGAAAACAGAGAAAAGTTCTTGCTACATCCGGAGATAATTGCAGAATTGAAAGAGATTCCACCAGTGAGTGTATTGCAAGGGGAACTACAAGCGAATGTGACTACAAGAGCACAAAGTCGGAGAGCAGAAGTCGAAGGCGGAGAAGATGAAACGATAAACGAAAGTTCGCAAGAAGATGACACGGACAGCGAAGATGAACTCAGCATTCAAGATGACGAAAGAACAACATCTGAGAACAATGAAACTGAAGAAGAGATGGCTGCATGTGAACGAAATGATAGTGAAGATTCCGGAAGCGACGCTGAACTGGAGACAAGTATGAGGGACTTGTTCACAGAGAATTCGAACGATGAAAGACAGCTGGAAGATGCGAAGAAATTCGAGGAGCAGCAGAGAAATGACGAGTCACTGAAATCGTGGTGGAGGATCGCTGAAGACAAAGGATCAGAGTTTAGCGTGGTGAATGGATTGATGTATAAGAAACATCAAATGCTGGATCAGCTAGTGTACCAGTTGGTGTTACCGAAAGAAAGAAGATCCAAGTATTCGTATCTGGTGGACATGAATGAAAACGGCCGACGAATCGTCCATGCCAACAAAATGAGGAAGTTCATCGCAAGAACATTATCGTGTGGTCTCATCGTGGAAGAGGACGACGAATTCGGATCAGTGGTAGAGCTACCATTGAAAGAAGACCATGCAGAGACGACACAGAAATCGCTGCAATTGGACTATGAACAGATTGGACATCTTACGAGCGAGCAACAGAAACAGCTACTGGATGTACTGAACCGTTATGCAGACAGATTTTCGGACAAACCTGGATTATGTACATTGGTAGAACACGAAGTGGTGCTGAGATCGGACTTTCGAGAGAAGGAGTTCATGGCTTATCGAATACCGCTGATATACCGCGCAGAAGTGGACAAACAAATACAAGAGATGCTGAAAGCAAACATCATTCAACCGTCGTCGAGCAGAATGGCAAGTCCGCTGGTCATCGTCAAGAAGAAGGACGGATCCTTGAGACTCGCGTGCGACTACAGGTACGTGAATTCATATACTGAAAATTGTCGATATCCCATGCCGATCGTCAACGATGTGCTGAGCAAAGTCGGGAAATCCAAGTTTATTTCCGTCTTGGACTGTCGCAGTGCTTACTGGACTTGTCCTGTGAAGAAATCCGACCAATGGAAAACCGCATTCGTTACCCATAATGGACTGTACGAATTTACACGTGTCCCTTTTGGCATGATTAACTCTGGACGGACTTTTGTAAAAGCAATAAACATGATTTTGCAACCGATTAATGCATTTACTGAACCCTATGTTGATGACATTGCAGTACATTCTGATGATTGGAACATTCATTTGAAACATTTAGAATTGTTTTTGAAACAAATAAGACTGCATAATGTAACCTTGAACTTGAAGAAATGTGTGTTTGGTAAGAGTGAGGTGAAATTCATCGGTCACCTCATAGGATCAGGGAAGAAGATGATGAATCCAGATAGGATTGACAGTTTGATTAATTTAAAAAACCCTGAAACGAAGAAGCAAGTGAAGCAAGTGTTAGGATTTTTTGGTTTCTACAGACAATTTATTTGTAATTTTGCTGAAATTGCTAAACCATTAACAGATTTAACTAGCAAGCAGACACCTGAGAACATTGTTTGGACTGAGGACCACCAGAAATCTTTTGATTCTCTTAAAGAAATTGTTTTATCAAATGTGATTTTATATATGTTTGAGGTTGGCAAACCATTTAATTTGTATTGTGATAGCAGTGACTTTGCTGTGGGAACTGTGCTGTCACAAGTGGACGATGAGGGGATAGAACGTCCCGTTTCATTTATCAGTCAGAAGCTGACAGATACCCAGAGGAGATGGGCGACGATTGAGAAGGAAGCCTATGCAATCATATGGGCTTTAAACAAATTGAAAGAAATTATTATTGGTTCCAAGATTAATGTGTTCACTGACCATAATCCTTTAGTTTATTTGACTGAGTCAATGTCGAAGTCTGCTAAGTTAGTCCGATGGTCTTTATCATTGCAAAATTTTGACATTCTGTTGAACTATAAGAAGGGAAAGCTGAATGTAGTAGCGGACTGCTTATCGAGATTGTAGTATAAAATATTTTGTGATTGCATTTAGTATAGGAATTGTTTGTATTTAGTTTAAGCATTATACGTTCGCTAATTTTTAAGATTAATTAGCTCTCTTCAAAAGAAAGGAAGGAGGTAATGTAAGCTAATTTAATCAGTGCACGACGATTGTCGTACAGCGACGCAGGTAGGACAGCTGCAAATTGGCGCGCGGCGTCTGGACAGGTGATTGTCTGGACAGTGCGTGATGTCTAGACGAGCGTACGTTGAGTGTACAAGGAGGGAGTGGAAGTGAAGAAGGAGTGTTGTGTGTTGAGAGCCGTTGAGATAGGCTGTAATAGTTGTTGTTGAGTTGCGATAGAGTAGACTGATGAAGGTAGTAGTCGTGTAGTTGTTATGATAACGCAAGTGTAGTCATTGTTGTGTTGTTGCTGATCGTTTTACTTTACATCGGATTTTGGAGTATAATAAGAAGACTTAAACACGTCGTCGTTGTTGGTTACAAAACAGTGAAAGTCTGTAGATTCTTTACCTAGCCATTTAGCTAATGAAACAGTTATCTAGGGATAGGCCTATGCTACCACGAACTTATACGAAGAAGCTTCCGAAGAGACTGATAGGAGGAGGTGATCACAAGGAGGTTATCACAAGGAAACCCAGAAGGGACTGCAGAGTCCCGCGTGTTAGGGCCACCTAAGCACATTTTCTGGTTCTAGGCGTTAACAAATTCAGCACAATAAAATTATATTCTATTTTCCATCATATATGCAATAAATCAAAAATAAATCAAAACTTAACTACGAAAATTAAACGTTCCAAATTTTAACATCACGATATTACATAATATGAATATCTAAACATGATGTTAAGCAAACACGTCTTAATTTTAAAAAATAAATCAATACCAAACTGAAAAAAGTAAGAAAACCTTAAGTAAAAAACATAAAGCCTTAACTAAGTTAAGTCATTCATTCATTCATTTCAAGAATTTATATAGCACCCCTTCAAGAAAATCACTCAGATGCGCTCCCAGTCCAACCACGGTGAAACAAAAAAAGTTCAGAGTAACCTGTAAAACACCAACGTTATTGTTGATGCAGTTGGTATTGTTATTAAGCGCCTTCGTGAGGTTATTATAAGGCGCTATATAAATGTTCATATACATACATACATACATACATACATACATACATACATACATACATACATACATACATACATACATACATTTGACATGTCTATTGTCATCGTATAAATAGAGAATCAGTACGGTACGAAGGTGTAATACGACTTGTAGGCTAACGTAAAATAACCTCCTATATGCGTTCACAGTGCTCGCCTTCATTTTTATAGCGCAAACATTTATATCTGCAAAGCATCAAAGCACAACAACAAAAGCGAAGGCCTCGCAAAGCATCGTCCGTCGACAAAGCCCCCTCAGGAAATCAACCACGCGCCACTAACCCCCATTACGACGAGCCCCTCGAGTAATACGCGAATAGAAATTGGATGGGGGCGGGTTCCAGTATTAACTTTGGGCGGACTGAACGGTAGGGGGCGTGCAGTAGGGGGGGGGGGGTTACGGTAAAGGAGGTTATTGGGTCACCCTGTTTAGCATCGTTTTACTGGAGTTAATTACCCATTCAACAGGAGAAGAGTCTTTACCTCCCCTCGGTGAACGACCACCCCAACCGGCTGCTTCATTCAGACACCCTTTGCCACCACCACCCCCCCCCCAATTCTCCGAAGGGTCAGCTCACTTTAACCCTCCAACATATACCCCATCACGGCACTCCCTTCGAACAATATGACCTTTGGGTATTAATCCATTATAGGAGCACTCGCTTCAACCCTCCATCAGACTCAAACATCCCACCACGTTAGGACCCTTCAACCCTCCTCCAACTACCCCCCCCCCAATTCCAACAGGACAGTCCATGGAATCCTATATTATCCAGACCTCCATGGACAGTCCAACCCCGCTCCATTGACCCTTGAACTCTCATTTCATCAACGACCCCAAGTCCTATTCGTATAGGAACTCATGAATCACCCTATAATAGGACAGCTCCCCTTATACCCTCCTACACCACCCACCCCACCCCCACTCAGTCGCCACCCAAAGCCCCCCACGCAGCAACCGACAGTCACCAACGGATGGCGATATATTATGATGAGTAATTTTTGTGGCGCCAGCATCTTCTTCTTCTGTCTCATTCCGATGTCACTCGTTATCATTGTCATCGTCATCAACAACACAACAGATCGGTTAAACAATTAAAAGTAATTATTACAACAAGAAGTACAATCAAAACAACAATAACGATAACAACATCGTCATCATCATAATCAACAACAACAACATCATCATCATCATAATCAACAACATTGTCGTCGTCGTCGTCATCGTCATCGTCATCATCATCATCATCATCATCATCATCATCATCATCATCATCATCATCATCATCATCATCATCATCATCATCATCATCATCATCATCACCATCAGCAGCTACACGATACACGGAGAAGCGATCAAGCTGCAAGATAGAGAATTGACCCCCAGCCTTGATAAGCCGAGACAGAGCAAATGAAATCGTTATCAGTTGATACGAATGGATGCATGCTGTCTCTCAGATATTCAGATACTGCCACATGTCTTCTTATCTAGCTGCCAACTCTACTGCCAATGACGTTGACGTCGATCTTACGTACAGAACTTCTTAACTAAAATAATACTCGGACATGTCAAATGTAAACTCTCACCTCTGCATGGCTGTCAAACTCAAACAATACCAACATCATCATCATCATCATCGTCGTCATCGTCCTCCTCCTCATCATCGTCATCATCATCGTCATAATCATCGTCATCATCATCATCATCATCATCATCATCATCATCACCCGAACTGATAAGTAAACTTTCCGGCACCATAGCACGACAGAACAGCTGATAATTATCTCAACACTTGTATTCGACACACTGTTATAGACGTAAACTCTTCACACTATCAACAACACACTCGAAAATGTCAAGTGCACACTTCGTCGCAGAAAACGTAAACCATTTTACAAAAGCAGAATGTCCACACATACATGTATATATATATATATATATATAATCATATATATGTACATATTAAAAGGCAGATGCCATCTATATATATATATATAAGCAGTGTGGGGTGCGGGGGTGTAGTGGGTATGTTCGTCACCTTGCCTGCAGCCGAAGGGTTGCAGGTTCGAATCCACCTCAAGTCGCCGCGTATAGGGGCCTTGTGCAAGTCCTTCACTCGCAATTGCTCAGCGCTTCGGCGTGAAACTTCGATGCAGTGTCCGCTCTGTAGTCGGGAGCGCCTCTGAGTAGGGAGCTTGAAGAGGCGCTATAAGAAGTGCACATGCAAATAATTATATGCAAGAGGTATGAATATGAACAATCAATGGACAGTTCTCACCGTTCATAAAGTGTAGTAGAGCCCTAATTAGTCCTTGGATAAAGAAGCACCATGCTTGGTGTTTTCTTGTGTATAGGGCCTACACGTAATTACGATCCTGTTTCAGCAAAGCACTGATTTGTCATTGAATAATAATTGCTGGATGTATCCTATTTCTATTGCACCGTTTGAACGTGTATTGCGCAATTTAAGGAGATCCCTGTGGACAGACGGCTTTATTACCGTGAAGGAATCTTGCGTGCTATCCACACGCTATACTAGCGACCACAAAATTAATGGCACAGACCTTGTTCATTAATCAATGAATTAATTGGGTGACATCATTCGTCACCGATACACTCCTTTGAATGGGTGCTACGACCCTTACGGTTCACGCGCACGGACTGTTCTATAAAGGGCGACGGTATTATGGTCTCGACCCTGCCAATTAATCAGCGCATTAATTGGGTAAGATACTTCACCCCAACTACTCCCTTACAAATGGGTAACAAGCCTTTTAAGGGTGCACGCTTAGGGACAGTGCCAGTCCCAAGTCTGGAGAAAAGAGGAGGGTGACACTATATTAAAATGATTGTGGTTTGCTACAGAGGATAAGGAGGAGGAGGATAAGGAAGAAAGATTAGGAGGTAAAAAAGAGGATGAGAAGGAAGAGGATAGGGAGGACAGATTAGAAGGAGAAAGAGGATGAGGAGGAAGAGGATAAGGAGGACAGATGAGGAGGGAAAAGAGGAGGAGGAGGAAGAGGATAATGAGGACAGAATAGGAGGAGAAAGGGGATGAGGAGAATGAGGATAAGGAGGACAGATCAGGAGGAGAAAGAGGATGAGGAGGAAGAGGATAAGGAGGACAGATTAGGAGAAGAAAGAGGAGGAGGAAGAGGATAAGGAGGACAGATTAGGAGGAGAAAGAGGATGAGGAGGAAGAGGTTAAGGAGGACAGATTAGGAAGAGAAAGAGGATGGGGAGGAAGAGGATAAGAACAGATTACGAGGAGGAGGTGCTGTCAGGTCGGGAGCGCTTCTGATCAGTTTCTCTTGAAGTGGCGCTATATAAATTCATGATTACGATTACTAATCATCCTTGACAAGACATGAACAGCAACAAGAACCTTGCCATAGCCCGAGATGTCGATCCTTGAAATAAACTATGCCCTTGGGGAGCTAGCTGGGCCCCGCCCAATGCACGGACCGAGAGGGATGCCTCCTTGACATACGCTTCTACAGACCCAATAATTTTTTTTATAGCCATGGAGACTATCTATAGCGTTTAACTGTGGTGCTGTGCTGATATTGCTATTGTTTATTGCTATTGATGCTACTACTACTACTACAACATCCTACGTCCACTGCTACTGATCTTCATACAAAAGGCGGTCATCCGTGCCACTCCCGTTTACAGCGATATGCGCTAAATAAAGCGTCGGCGTCCGTTCTGGATCGTCGTCAGCGTCGTGTTTTACTGTCGTCTCTAGCTCCCAACAGAAATCTAATTTGGCGCTAAAACTGGGCGATAATAGAGGACGCCCGAGCGGCGACGACGACGACGGCGGCGTCTGCGCATGCGTCTGCGCATGCGTCGTAAGCGGATCGATAAAATTAATCGGGCTCTTCGAAATCGTCCGACGGAGCTGAATAAGATTAAGGACCCGGATGAGGCAGATTTATGCGCCCTCTGTGGCCCGAAGGAGGAGGCGCCCGAAGCGACGCCCAGCGGCGGCGGCGGTGGTGGCCGAGTGCCGAAGCGGCCGCCATTTGCTTTTGGCTCGATGGGTTTGAAGGAAGGATGAGGGAATTTATGGGGGAACGGAACAGAAAGATAGGGAAGAGGAGGAGGAGGAGGAGGATGATAAGGAGGAAGAGGAGGAGAAGCTGGGGAAGAGGAGGAAGAGTAGCAGGAGGAGGAGAGGATAAGGAGGAGGACAGATCAGGAAGAGGAGGAAAATGATAAGCAGGAAGAAGAGGAAGAGTAGGGTAAAAGAAAAAGAAGGACAGATGAAGAGGAGAAAGAGGAGGAGGAAGAGACGAGGAATACAGATCAGGAGAAGAAAGAGAAGGAGAGAGGACAGATGCGAGGAGAAGGAGGAGACGTTAAGAAATGGGAGTGAGGGACAGAGACAGATGAGGAAAGGGTTATTAAACATGAAGAAAAATTGAGGAGAGTAGGAGGAGGAGGAGGAGGAAGAGGTGCAGCAGGAGGGAGAAAGAGGACGAAGAAAGAAGAGGAAGAAAAGAATAGTAAGAGGACAGAGACAAAATAGAGGAAGAGGATCACGTGAAAGAAGAGGAAGAAGACGAAGATGGAGGATTATGAGAAATGAGGGAGAGGATCAAGACTATGGAAGAAGAGGACCAGCAGGAGGGGAAAAGAGAAAGAAGAGGAGAAGGAGAAGAGAAAAGTAGGAGGAAAGAAAGCAGAAGAAGAGGATCACGTGAAAAAAGAGGAAGAAGACGAAGATGGAGGATTATGAGGAATGAGGGAGAGGATGAAGACCATAGGATGAAGAGAAAGAGGAAGAAGAAAGAATGGGAAGAAGAGAGGAGTAAGAACAAGTAAAGTATAGAGGCAGAGGATATAAAGCGAGAGACGAGAACGAATACAAAGATAGATGGATGGAGGATTATGAGGAACGAGGCAGAGAATGAAGACTACATGCAGGATGAAGAGGAAGAAGAAAGAGGAAAAGGAAGAGAAGAGTAAGAGGAAAGAGACAAAATAGAAGAAGAGAGTCAAGCCAAAGAAGAAGAAGAAAGAAGAAGAAGAAGAAGAGTAAGAATAAGAAGAAGAAGAAGAAGAAGAAAAAGAAGAGGAAGAGAAGGAAGAGATAGAGGAAGAGGAGGAAAAGGAGGAGGAGGAGGAAGAAGAAGAAGAGGACAAAGAAGAAAACAAAGATGGAGGATTATGAGGAATGAGGTAGAGAACGAAAACTATAATTATATGGAAAAAGAGAAAGAGGGAAGAGGAGAATTAAGCGGCGGAGGAGAAAGAGATGGGAGAGAGAGAGGATAAGAAAATAGGAGGGGGGCTAGAGATGCGGGTGATTGGCGTTGGAGATGAATATGGATGTGGATGGTGAGGAAGACAAAGCAGAGACGGAGTCTGACTAAGATCTCGAGATAATTCTGACATTACTGCAGTCGCTTATCTGGCGATGGATAAATTGAGTGAATGGACTGACGGAAGAATGGCGAATCTTTACAGAGGCGTTTGGAGGGAGGGAAGAAGAAAATGAGGGAGAGAGGAAGGGAGATAGATAGTTGGAGAGAGAGAGGCATACATGTAGATACATACGGAAGAACGACAAAGCCATACAGAGGCACTTGGTGGGAGGGATGGAGGGAGAAATGGAGGAAAAAGGGAGAGAGACAGGAAAAGATAGACTGACAGAAACACACATACACACAGATAGAGGAAGAGTGAAAATGAGAGAGGGAAACAGAGAGAGACACAGACACAGAGAAACACACAGACAGACAGTGAGTGACTTTAGGGACTGAGTGGATGGATTGATTGACAGTATAGGGGCTAAGTGACAGAGGCGCGTGAAGAGAGAGAGAGAGAGAGAGAGACAGACAGACAGACAGACAGACAGACAGACAGGGGAGTAGGGAGCAAGAGAGGGAGGGAGAGAGAGAGAGAGAGAGAGACACACACACACACACACAGAGACAGAGTCAGAAACAGATAGACAGACACAGATAGGCAGACATACAGAAAGGGAGGCAGGCAGGGAGGATGGATGGGAGACACACACACACAGATAGACAATGGTAAAGAGGGAGACACACACACAGAGGGAGGGAGTGAGGAAGGGAGGGCACGGAGTGAGGGAGGAACGAATGAGTTGGTCGAGTGCGTTGCTCGTAGTTAGATAGATTGGGAAGGCGATGGGTGAAAGGATGGACGGATGGATGGATGAGAAAGACGCCCAAATCGACCTCTTCAGCTCCTCCAGGACCCTCCCTCATTCCCACCCTCCATCCCTTCTTCCATCCTCTCTGCCTCCTTGTCTCCCATCTCCTGCCGCTCCTTAGAACGCCCCTAAAAAGTTCTGTCGAAGGCTGACACCACTGTGGCAGAATGACAAATATACAGCGCATGCGCTGTATATGCATGTGCTTTTGTTTATGTATTTGTGTGTGCGTGCGTGCGTGTCTATTAATGTAATCCGATCTATTTTATTCTGTTCTAATCCTAGATATAATCATGGTTTGGATTTCGATCGCCATCGATTGATGCCTTGTGCATTAGATGCCAGCGCCATAGAAGTTACTAATTAAATCAAATCTCTGATTATCTGATTCTATTCTAATCTATCACACAATTGCAATATTATGTAGGCCTATATAATTATCTGTATATATATCTGTGTAATAGCTGTGTGCATGTATACTTTTTGTATAGGCTACGTTGTAAATATAATGAGCTAGCACCAACTAAAAAGGAATGAATGTATAGCTGACTGACCATTGTGACAGTGTGAGAATTGTGAAAAAATAACTGGGGGTTGGACCATAATCCACTTGGAATTGTGGTGTAAAAAACAGACTTTACTATGGGCTCTTAGAAAGACTGGGGGTTGAAACCCCAGCCACCGGTAATTCTCACCCTGCATTGTGATCAAGCAGTCGAACGCCTGTCAATTGCCAGTTGCCAGACAGCGGCCACATTAGTCTTCCGCATTCAGTACAGACACCGTCTTGAGGAGTGGACCGGCGGAAGCCAAGCCCCATTCCTTGCCGACCCCGCGGGACTCGGAGCCACCGAACAGCGAAAGAGATTTGATTTGTCCATCGAAGTGGAGAGACGATGTATCCGCCGCCGCCATGAGTCTGCTGCTGCTGCTGCTGCATGGGTCGGACGGATGAGAATTAAGGACAGACATGGAAAAGCAGGGAGGGAGGAGTTGGAAGAGGAAAGGGAAGAGTGGAAGAGTAGAAGGAGGGAAAGAAATGGATGGTCGATATGGAAATGGGAAAAGCAGAAATTGGAAGAGGACAGAAAGACAGAGAGGGAGGAATTGGAATAGGACAGGAAAGAGTGGAAGAGTAGAAGGAGGAAAAGAAATGGATGGGTTGTTGGAAAGGGTGGGCGGGATGGAAATGGAAAAGGAGAAATTTGGAGAGGACGCGCTGCAAAGAGGGAATTGAAAAAGGTAATGCATGGAAGGTATATATATATAGTTGAAGATGAAAGAAGTTTGGCATCGAAGAGGAAAAGGAGGCAATTGGAAATTAGATGGCATGGGAAAAGGGCTGCAGTGGGAAGAAACTATAGAAAAGGAAATGCATCGGAAACGGGCAGGGAGAGAATGGGGGGAGTAAAAAAGTAAAGTCCTATCCCGTTCCATGAGGAACATAGGGAGGCGCTCATCTCCTTTTCCATGGCCCTGAGCCAGCAATGGACGAATCCCAAGGTCCTGGACACGAGGCCAGCGTATCGCAGGACTAGCTGTTTACTTCCCAGCTTACGCCGGTACCAAATTATACTGCTTGGTGACAGAGGCACGTATGCGTAAACAACTTGCCCAAGGTCGTTACCCGGAGTCGAACCCGCAACCTCCCGCTCTGTGAGCGGACGCGTTACCGGTCCGCCACCAGAGGAAATGAAACTATTTTAGACGAACCAGAGGGATGGAATAGGGAAAATGGAATATGGGAGAAGAAACTATAGAAGGGAATGAAGGAAATTAGAGAATGGAATGGAGGAGTTAGAATCAATTAGAAGATGGAACTGGAAAAAAGGCAGACCATGCAGAATATCGATGGCAGAAGAGATAAACTGGAAGAAAGTATAAGGATTGAAAATTGGATGGATCGAGGCAGTCGGAAAAATAAGAAAATGGAAAACATATGGGCATGAGCGGAGTTTGGTTTCCGTTCTTAGGGGGGGCTAACCCCGAGTCTGGTTCTTCTGGGGGGGGCTAACCTCGAAAAAGTATTCCATTTTATGGTACAAAAGTTGAATCTGGGCCTTCTTGGGGGGAGGGGGGTTTAGTCACCCTAGCCCCGATAAACTCCGCCCATGCATATGGGAAGGATTTGTAAAAGCTAGAAGTATTTGGAAGTTGGAGAGAAAACTGAATGAATTAAGGTATGTGTATACAGGAAGTCTGGAAAGACATACGAATTAAAGTACATATATTATAAAGAGACGAAGAGAGTGAATTATAGAAGAACGGAGCTATAGGAATGGCGCATAAGAAAAGATGGCATTGTAGTTTTGCCCACGCATGCATGCAGCAGTGGAAAAATAACGGACTTGCATGGATGTGGTATAGTCTAAAATTGAGTTTCAGTAGGCCCTATTCAGTAAAAATTTCTGGGGATTTCCGTTTCTGTGGATTTCCAAAGGACATGGTGGTCACAAAATAAACAGAATAGATCTATTAAAATTTCGGAAACCATCTATTGGGGGGGGGGGGGGGGGTTGAAACAGCAAACTCCATAAATACGCCCATAATATCTTTATCAGTTGCGCTCGCGAATGCATTTCCCCCCATATATTTATAATAGTTAGGCCTACTTTATAGGCCTATATATGTATACCTCAATCGTTAAAATCATTTGCCTTTATAAACACGTCTTTTCAGACTCTGCCCCCAACCCCCACTAAAAGATTCTCGCGTGTGAATACATTTACCATTTGTCCTCGTATCGCTATCAGTGTTTCCATATTTTCTGTCGTTTGTCCACTTACATGTATATCTTCGCCGTTTATCTCAATATCTCTTTGACGTTTCGTATTTGTCTATGTCTTTGATATTTTTTCACCCTTTCTCTTCGAGATGCATATATATTTACATACTCAGACAGGAAGAACTTGTTGAAGATCTGTTTTTTGTTCATTTTATTTGTCGTTTATACCAATCAATATAACTAACAGTCACTGAAAGAAGGAATTAGTACGCATTCAAATGCTATAGATCATGCACAAGAGAGAATCAAAGTGCCGCTAACAGGGAAACCGAATAACGTGTGCACACATGCGCATACATAAACAGACACACAAAGGTATACACACACACACTCACTAAAGCCACACAAACACCTATAGGCCTATATACACACACACACTTTGGCACACACACACAGACACACACACTGTGACACACATGCACACACAAGCACGCACACCCCCACACACACTATGACACACAGTGACACACACACACTGACACACATACACTGTGTGACACACACTCACAAACACACACACAGACACACACACACACACTGTGACACACATACACACACAAGCACCCACGCCCATTGACACACACACACTGTGACACACTATGACACACACACACAGTGACACACACACACTGACACACACACACTGACACACATACACTGTGTGACACACACTCACAAACACACACGGACAATTTCTTTAATGTAGATCTATTCCGTTGCAAATCAGTTCTTACAGTATCTAAATTTAGACATAAACAGCCACTACATGCACGCATTACTCAACACCGCAAATTCAGTTATAATACACCAGCAGCTGATCGTCCTATATATATATATATATATATATATATATATATATTAGTGTGGTCCTTAGCTCCATGTAAAAATATTTTTGTGGGAATTTTAAACGAGGCACCCTACTAACTTATTCCTTTAGGTTAAAAAATATTAACACTGAAAATTTTGAAGGACTTTTTTGAGTTTTAGGGGGTGCTACCGGACATAACATATATCAATTTAAAGACACAGGCGAAGCATGGAATATCGTATATTGTATACTATTACCAGTGTGTGGTTGAATGCACAAATTAAAATAAATTCTGGTGGGCAGTGGACCGTGTTGGAGGTGGACTAGTGGGCTGTGGACTGGTTTGCTATTTGGGTCAAAACACATACAAAAGGGCATAAAAATGTTTTTCCAGTTAATATTTCCATTATTGCATCAGAGCCTTTTTCCGACGATAGGTTTATTTCTTCACATCCAATAGCAGACTCTGCTTTGATTCTCATTATTTGTTTGAAGCTTGTTAGGCTGTACTTGTTCACGAGTGCCAGTCCACACTCTGTTATGTAATTCACAACTTTCACTGAGCTCGCAGTGGCCTAACCTAACTTGAAGTTCTCATCGTTTGACCATGTATCAACGTGTTGTTGGAGAAAACCTGCCGTAATTGCTGAAAAATCTCGTGTTTTCCGTGACAAAATCTTTCAGTTGCATTGAGCTTTTTTCTAGTGGATGTTTAAGCCAAGTTTTGTCCAGAGTAGTAACCTTTTGGCATTTGGTATAAATGGAAGCCCCACAATCTTCTTCTTCTTTAGTTCTCTGCCGTCAGGCGGGTATACATGTATGTCCAATGATGCCATGCACATCTGTTCTGTGCATCTCTCTTTAACTCTCTGCAACCATCCATTGTCATCATCCAATCCAGCAGCATTGTTCTTGGTCTTCCTCTTGACTTTCCCCCTCCATTCTTCCTTCGATGATGTCTCTTACTTTGGTGTCACTCCTCATGATGTGGCCAATCCTGTTTCACCATAATCAAAGCTGGTCGACTGCACAGTGTAAGAATTGTGAAAAATAACTTTGGGGAGGAGTTGGACCATTATCCACTTAGAATTGGGGTGTGAAAAACAGACTTTACTATGGGGCTCTAATAAAGACTGGAGGCTTGAAACCCCCCAAATCTCCCAGCAATTTTCACCCTGGGTTGACACCCACTCCAGAAATGAGGACAGGAAGACGGTCTACTATTTATTTACTGCAGATATCTTCCAACAACTTCCCATTCCAGTGAACTGTTAGAGGAACTCCTGGTTGAGATTCAGCTTTCAAGTTTTCAGCAAATTTTCTGCCGACTCTTTATATGCTGCTTACGAATTGAAAAGCAATTGAGATTGAACTCTGTGGGATTATTGCCAAAGCATTGCAGTGTGAAAGAGAGTAGGCCTACAAGTGTTGATTTTCTATTACTCACTTTCCCCAATTTGTCCTGGGCATGACGTTA
This sequence comes from Lumbricus rubellus, assembly GCA_945859605.1. Classification (NCBI taxonomy): domain Eukaryota; kingdom Metazoa; phylum Annelida; class Clitellata; order Crassiclitellata; family Lumbricidae; genus Lumbricus; species Lumbricus rubellus. Next base: position 19,994,857 of record OX243828.1, read on the forward strand.
AACTGCATCCATCCTCCGCCACAGGGAACCAACAACGTCCCTGTGCCGGTCCTAAGCCCGGACAAAGGAGGAAGGTTTGCCAGATGGGTGGCGATACACTGGCAGGAAAAGACCAAGACGATTGAAATCCGCAAAAACCACGACACAAGTGACAGAGCGACCCAGATGCTTCAAGGTGTCATGATGTGAAGCATACATGCACAGGCCGGTCTGGACAGACCGGTGGAGAGAGTCGGGGGAGAGAGCGTACATGGGGCACATACGGGCATTGTCCCATGTTGTCCTTCGTGCCTCTCTCCCAATATTCTCTTCAATCGGACAAGGTGGTATAGCTGCTCCAAGATGTTAATGGTATGGAGCAGACCTGCTGACCGGACTGGTTGAAGCTGGGAAGCATGATGCGAGACAGACTCAGACAGAGAGTGGCGTCGGACTCCTACGGGCATTGAGCCTAAGGATGTTGATGATGATGATGACTTTCCCCATTGCATTGTCAAAACTTAGACCTATTGCCAACTTTGTGTTACCTTTGAAAATAGAGAGATTATGCGATACATACTGATATACATGACAAATCAAAATTAAGCGAAATTGCCGCCAAAAGATGCAATGGCTGTTAATGGAACTTAATGCGTTATAGAATTTTTTAAAAAAGTAAGTAAGTGACAATTATGATGTTGGGGGATGTTAATAAAATATGCAAGCAGTTGTCTATCAAATTCTATCATAGCCATTTCCATGGTTGGAAAGCATATTAATGAAAATTAAGCATATTGTACCACAAAGCCTAAATTAATTCTAAGCTTGAACTTTGACCTCTGGTAGCGACCCCTAGATGTCCTTGGATTATCTCCAAAAATTTCTCAAATTTTTTCTCATCAATAGAAACCAACTTTGAGGGTGCCCCGTTATAAAATCAGACTTTTAAAAATAAGGACCACACTAATATATATATATATATATATGCGTATATATATATACATTACACACACACACACACACATATAGCCTATATATAATTCTATATATGACGTGTTTATGATCGGCGGTTGCGACGGCGGCTTCGCACGTGACGTGTGTTGTATACGTGTAAATGCGCTTGATGATGAGGGAATCTCGTCAATGCCATGCATGGCGTTGATTAATGGCTTATTGACACAACAAGGAAAACATGGCGCCACACAAAGGCAACGTGCGACGGAAAACAGCGCAACGTCATCCATCAACACCTCCTCCTCCTCCTCCTCCTCCTTCTCCTCCTCCTCCTCCTCCATCTCTCTCTCTCTCTCTCTCTCTCTCTCTCTCTCTCTCTCTTTCTCTCTCTCCTCTACCCCTCTCTCTCCCTCCTCCTCATTCTCCTCCATCTCTCTCTTTCGTCTTCCGTTCCTCCCACCGTTTACCACCATCCACCCCCACCCCCAACCTGCAGCCGCAAGAAAAACAAAATCCATCCGTGCACCGAAACAACTTAACAGCTGACGAAATCTACTCAGCTTGTCATTTATATAAATAAAATATATCCACACACACACACACACACACACACACACACACACACACACACACACACACACACACACACACACACACACACACACACACACACACACACACACACACACACTCAGTCATACTGACACACACACAGTCACACACACAGAACGTACAAGTTCATGCGATATAACTATACATATAAGAATGTTATTTATTGATTTATTGACACACTAGATTGTCTAGAACTCTAGATACTGTTGGTGTATATGCTATAGCATATATATCAATTGGTTGTGATATAAATAAACACATACAAGCGCATGCACAAATATCCAAGTATACTATATAGGCTATATGCAACTTCAATTGGACTTGGAATGGGTAGCCTACATAGTACATAATCATGGGATATTGGATATTATGTAACAACAACACCACATAATTTATAATAATTCATAGGGCCTACATCAGATGCTTTGTTCAACTGTACTAAATGCATGGATACCAGCGATTAAGGTGTGGAAAAATAAGTGTCTGGAGGCTCCTTACCTCAATTTCCAAAAGAATTGCCTGGACGCACCTTACATTTCCAAAAGAATTGCCTGGACGCCCCTTACATTTCCGGTCTGTGCTGGCCAATAAGTGGCAGGACGGCGTTCAGATTTTAAAATAAGTGCATGGACGCCGTCCATGACCGTCCAGGCACACTTTAAACCCTGATGGATACAGTATACCGACATATGATCCCATAATATGTAAAAGTGTTCAGAGGTGAAGGCGGATCTGGGGCTAATGAATCAACGCCCCCAAACTTGACCGACTCCGACACTCGTCAATCATAATTAAAGTCCTATCTCTGCGTCACAGAGTCTATATCCATCTTCTCGTCCTCTGTAACTTACAATCGCGGTACAGATATGTAAAGTATACATACATATACATGTAATATACATATATGTGGGGATATATACATGTGTTATATATATAGCATATAATTGTGTATATAATATATATTGTATGTTTACATACAGATGCATGTTTTCGCAATTACGTACGTTGATGGATCGGCGCAAAGGTGTCGAAAGCACTCGTTCACTCGAGCAATTACGGGTTATTATAGGTAAACCTATACCCAGTGTGAAAATAATTGTTATGACAACTGAACGAACCGTGGATATGTATACTTCCATCTGAACACCTGTACACATCAGCGCATCATGCATAGTCTTACATATTTATGGTTCCTTAAGTGTAGTTACTTAACGAACGATTAATATTAATAGGAGGACCTTTACGTGTGTGGATCGGAATTATACCTGCATGCTCGCTAATCAATGCAAGAACAAGTGAGGATAAAACAGTAAGCTTAATTACCACACTTCATATACATGCCCGAACGCACAGGCGTACGTACAGGATCCGGAGAGTCAGGCAGGCAGGCAGGCAGGCAGGCAGGCAGGCAGGCAGGCAGGCAGGCAGGCAGGCAGGCAGGCAGGCAGGCAGGCAGGCAGGCAGGCAGGCAGGCAGGCAGGCAGGCAGGCAGGCAGGCAGGCAGGCAGGCAGGCAGGCAGGCAGGCAGGCAGGCAGGCAGGCAGGCAGGCAGGCAGACAGACAGACAGACAGACAGACGGAGGGCTAAGGTGGGCGATGTTTTGAGTTGAAATGGCGAGGTATACGCGAGGAGACGAGGAAGAATCAGGACACGATTAGTAAAAGAGCAATGTTTTCAGTTTTGAGTGAAATACCTGCGGAGAGATTTAGCAGATGAGGCTTGCGTGAATTCGTTCGGTGAATCAGCTATTTTTGTCATAAAACTGGAGGGAGATTGTTCCACAGAGGCGGGACAGCTATGGCAATGGAGCGATTGGAAAATTTAAGTGATGAGGTGATGGAAGGGCGGAGCAGAGAGTCACGGTGGACAAAGAACGGGATGAACGGAGTGGTTGGAAAGTGTACAAGCGACGAAGATAGAAAGGTTGAGAGGATTGAAGTGCGTTGTAAATGAAAGGACTTTATACTCTTTTCGTTGGGGAATTTTGAGCCATGCAGTGCACCGATTTTGAGGACAGGAGTGACATGGTGGTGTTTGGTTGCTTTTTTGGGTGGGGAGGTATAAACAGTTATGTTCTGTGTATTTTACGACTAAGTTCATTGGAAAGATCATAAGATCAACTGGTAACGTATACTCAGTAACAAAAACGATTTCAACACATGGACCAGTGGCTCATCTTTTAATACTCGAATGATAAAACAGTTTCAACACTTCAGCCATCAGTGGCTCCTCTTTTGATAGGCCTACAGCCCTACACGAACACTAAAGTCATCAACAGTAAATAGGCCTATTGAATCACAAACTCAACGTGTAGGCTAAGCCTACAGATGCGAGTCTCATCCTCGATCAGACGCAACGGTATACCTCGAAACTCAATACGAACTCACTCGCACAACAACAAACTCATGGCTCGCTTTTCAAACTCAGAAGAAAAAAACTGCGCTTCAACACGAAACTCAATACTCAATAAAACGCTTTCCAATCATGTTATAGGTTTCTCGTCCTCGAATAAAAGAAATGTCGCCGCCGCAATATATTGAAACGCTCACAATGGCACTGCCGCGCGCCAGTCAACGGCGTCCAGTAATTAAATCACGGGTCATATATTTCACGACCAAATCGCCCATTCGGCCGATAAAAGCAGTTTCGACGGACCAGTATAAGTTCATCCGACGTCCAATCACCCAGCAAAACCATTTTGTCGACGATCAAATTCACGGCGAAACGCACGCGAACAAAGGACGCCATCTTCGCGTCAATATTTCATCCTTGGACGAGATGCCACACGAAACGCAAACGAAGGTATTAGCGCCCGCGGTGACCCCTGGCGATTGCGGACGCCGCAACCTCTCCCACTTATAAATCATCTTTTTGCGGTTTCAATTAGGCGGGCCAGGGTTAGACTTGCATCCGCAATCCCCTCAGGAATGACGAATTTGAACCCGACGATTGGGCCCGCTTGTAAACGCTGGAAATTAATTTTCTGAGTCATTTCTCGAACGCGTCGTGTTACCGGAGATAAGCTGCCGCAGGGTTCGCCGCGATCGCACACTGGCGTCACCTTGCGTTCGACAGGGCTGATCGAGAATTAGTGCTAATGCCGAGCTCGCCCTGCCATCTGTTGATAGATAGAGCGCTCTCCGATCGAGCGGAGGAATTCAATTTCCCGTAAATTTATGCGCCTTGGCTGATTGGATTCGTCGGGCCGATAGGGTCGCCGTCCGTCCGCGGAAAGCCGTTCAGGAATTATTGACTAGAATTTGGCCGGAGAATTTCTCCCATTTGTGCGGATTACTTTTGGCGTCGAGATAATCTCACGGTAAACGAAGTCTTGAAGCAAACGACCTAGAAAATGAATTCTGATAAACCCGGGGTTTTATTCGGAGCGCGGAACACGGACCTATCGTGTCCTCCTAGGACTTTAGGTTATTCCGAGCAAAAGCTCGGGGTAGCCTAAAGTCCTACAAAAGCTCGGGGTAGCCTAGAGTCCTACACTAAAACGGAGCAGATACTGCTGGTCTGATTAAAATCTATCAGAGATCATGTATGATTAATTCAAGTGCCATTTTCATGATAAAAATCTGCCAGCATTCGCTGATTTCGCTCGATATAATTATAGTTTTAGTGTATGGCAGTCTACACAGGCATGGTAGGCCTATTGATTGCTGTTGCTGATGGTTCCCGTATAAAATACTTGTAGCTTGGTAACAACTTGTATCAGAGATTGCAATGACTTTTTAAAAACCTGCTATTACACGACACAATATATATCCGACCGTTCTATTGACAGACCAGCAAGATAACGGCCTCGCATCATAAAGAATTTCTATTCTAATCCATCAAATCATCTGCCTTTCAAGCTTTCTCATGCTCAACGCATCCGCATCAGTAACTCCTCTTCGTCCTATGTCTGTCTGATCTGTCTGGCAACTTGCACATGGATCTCTGGGCAACTCCTCTGATACGATGCAGTGCTCGTGAATAAGCTGGTGCCCAGCACTTAGCTTTAGTGATGATCCCGCCCAGAGAGCGCAACAGTAGTCAAGGCGGGTGATAACAAAGGAATAGATAAGAGTAAGGGAGTGACAGCAATAGAGGTGAGGCATCGCAGGGGAGAGAGACAACTCATGGTGGGGCGCGGTGGGGTAGTGGGTATGTTCGTCGCCTTGCAGTCGGAGGGTTGCGGGTTCGAACCCACCTCAAGTCGCCGCGTAGGGACCTTGGACAAGTCCTTCACTCGCAATTGCTCGGGCGCTTCGGCGTGAAACTCCGAAGCAGTGTCCGCTCTGCAGTCGGGAGCGCCTCTGAGAAGAGAGCTTGAAGGGGCGCTATAACTATGACATTCTCAGTTTAGCGACACGACGATCATCAGCGTCGCCCTTCTCCGTTACCGGTCCCAAAGTACAGTCGAGTCGCTGAATATGACTGGCAATATTATGCAGGTGAAAAAGCATGCGAACATAATGTTAGGCTATTAATAAAGGTATCTGACTGGATCGGTGACCGGACATTTCCCCCGGACATTTCCCCCCGGACATTTCCCCCCGGACAATTCACCCCGGACATTTCCCCCCACCCTAGAACATTTCCCCCCGTATACGTATACATACACACATACATGCATAGTATTACATACATACAAACGTCCAGGGGAATTGTCCGGGGGGAATGTCCAGGTTGGAAATGTCCTACAACCGACTGGATCCATGGACTACAATGTAGCATCAGTAACCACCGACACCTTGCGAGTAGCAATGTCGTTTAAATCCACCTCATCTATAACATAAATGGAAAACGCGTCATCTTGCGACTGGTTAGGGATCTAACAGTTCAAGACTTCAGAGCGCAAAAAGCCATTGTGACATTGTTGGTATGATTATATTTGATATCTTGGCTGTATTCAAATTGTGGTAGATTAATAAGATAGCTAAAGAGCGCCGCTGAGTAGTTTTTTCTAGAAGAGACGCTATATATAGTTCCCAATGAATTGACAGTCTATAGGTTATGCCTACTTAGGTAGATTGAAAATGTCCAAATGTTGGCACCATAGGCTATATAGTCCTAAACGTATAGGCCTAACCATACTCCATGTACTTAAGCAGTTTTTCCGTCATTGGAATTTTGGCAATACTTTCGGCGTTTTTGAAATTTTTATCACTTTTCCCCTTAATTGTATAATATCCCAATTAATTTCTCCAAGGCTATGTTTTTATGATCTTTTAAGTTCCCAGATAGTATGACCTTTTGAGTTTCTCATTTTTAGACCCGCCATCAGTGGTGTAGTGGGGGGGGGGAACGCGGGGGAACGCCGTTCCCCCCACTTTTTTCCGCGGGGGAACGCCGTTCCCCCACTTTTTTCCAGGGAGGAAACAAAAAATTCAAGATTCACAGTTTCAGCTGCTTACTTACTGGAGCCTTTCGCAGTTTCGCAGATATATTTAGCCTATATACATGTATGTGTTCAATGGCTTGTAAATAAAAGCTAATGACAAATGAAAATAGCACAGTAGTACAGTAGTAGGCCTACTGTAATAACAATAAATGAATAATTGAGAAAAAAATTTGTAAGCCTAATATGAAGCGTTCCCCCACTTCATTTTTTGCGTTCCCCCACTTCATTTTTTAGGACTACACCACTGCCCGCCATGGCGTTACCTTACACCTTTATTAGGCAACTAGGCCTACAGCCTAATTAAATTGGAAATTTAAACTCACATGAGTGTAGGGCTATGGCAGGATTACCTCTATTTGGCCGGGTGTCACGACAACTCATCCAACGACTACTCGTCCAACGACAACTCGTCCACGGACAACTGGTCCACCGACAACTGGTCCACCAAAATAGAAGCCGGATTAATGAGAAAGCGCTTGAGAAATGGAAGCTGCATGAAAGTTCTTTATTTACGAAATAGGAGCTGGGTTTACGAAAAAAAGTCTAATGGTTTCCTTGCTTAAATAGAAGCTGAATTGACGATTTTTATCATTGTGTCTCAACATATGCATCCAGCTTGAAGCTTCTATTTCAGATCGAAAAAAACTTGATCCATCTTCCATTTCTTAAGCGTTTTTTCATCAATCCAGCTTCTATTTCACCTGTAAAAACCTTCATCCAGCTTCCATTTCTCAAGCGCTTTCTCATTAATCCGGCTTCTATTTCGGTGGACCAGTTGTCGGTGGACCAGTTGTCCGTGGACGAGTTGTCGTTGGACCAGTTGTCGTGGAACCGTTTGGCCGCCCTCACTCATTTATTCAAGTTCATACAGGCCCTAGATAGCGTATAATAACGAATTGACCTTCATTAGCATATTTCATGTGCCGGTAGGCCTAACGGCTCTAGGCTATAATAATTATAGTCCACCTATCAAACTGCTGCATATTAATCCCAGTTTGGAGCATTGGAATTGAAACTAAAAACTTTGTGGCGCGCGGTGGTGTAATGGTGGCGTCGTTGCCTGGGAGCCGGAAGGTTCGAGGTTCGAATCCACCTCGCCGCGTAAGGACCTTGGGCAAGCCCTTCACTTACAATTGCTCAGCGCTTCGGCGTGAAACTCCGATGCAGTTTCCGCTCTGCATCGGGAGCGCCTCTGAGTATAGCGAGGGAGCTTGAAGGGGTGCTATAACAAGTGCACGTACATACAAACAAACAAACAAACAAAACTACTGCTGTTCCACAGTCACCTTTGTCCAGAGGTATTATGTCCACCGTCCAAAGGTATAGGCCTATTACTTTATCTCGAAGAACAACATAGCCTACAAAATTAGAATAAAAGTCATTTAATATAGTTAAACAGACTAACTAACCTGTTTGAGAACAAGTGGCTGCACTTCAATTGTCAGCCAACAGATCAGCATGGTTGAAATAATCCTACTAGGATACATCCACATCTTGCGACGTAGAGCATTAAAACTCTGTTCCATATTAATAATAAAATATAGTGCTGTCAAATCCATACTCGCATACACGTACGACAACAATTTAATTTGATTTAATTAGCGCGCGACTTCACTTCTTTGAATTAAATCGCTATTTTTTTACATAAGTTCCAAATTACGCGCCCAAGCATTGATATGTATGTATTAGCTGGATTGATAAGGCTTCGTATAGTGGTCCATGGCCGACGGCGAATGACACGTGACTTCCTGTACAGGCAAAGAGCGCTTGTTCCTATGTAAACACATGTTAAATTCGTCAACTTTAAAAGCAATTTCCAAGAAGTCTGGTCAGCGGCCGCTAAATACAGTTAAGTTGATTGGTTCGTATGTCATTCAACTCAAAAACCCCAAGGTGGTTTTAAACAATTTTGCATCATTGCTGAGAAATTTGCGTTTTAAAGCGGAGTGTTGTGCCGCCTATCCTTTACTATGGTTTGCCTCTAGGAATTCTGGGAGTTGCCGCAGAGAGTCCTGGGAGTTGCTCTTAGCTTTGTCCCAAAGAATTCTGGGATATCCTTTAGTGAGCGATAATCCAAACTTTCATAGGCAATGATCAATCTAGTAGTTATATAATACATATCAATGCGCCCAAGTACTTAGCGGAAATGCTTGTTTTAAGCTGGTCTATAAAAATATGACAACCCATTAGGCTTTATTAAGGAGTTTAATCAGGGTAAGAAGTTCTATAGCGCTATTATCGCGATAACTCGGGTTTTTGCCTGATTGAATTTCATTTTAATCGGTTAGCTTGGTTAGGCCTAACTGTCCTTGGAATTTTGATCCTTGGATCCCAGTGTGATATACATCCATTTAAGGGCCTCCCTTTGTAGCCATTGCATTCTTATTTCCTACATTTTATGAAATTGCTGTCATTTGTGTACTCTGGTTACAATAAAAAAGAATTGATTTGAATAATAATATTAACACCATCGATGATTAACACGGCCGATTTGCAGACTCTACATTGAATATGTAATCTGTGGCTTCACTAAACACATGACAGGTGACGTAATTTGGGCTAAGACCGTGGATGATAACAAGTTCGATCTATTTCTCAATTTAGGTTAATTTATAAAATTTCCATTTAAATCTGGATTAAACTTGTAGCACAGCTGTCGACGGATTCTAAACAACCGCTCTCCGACGCTCAGTGAAAACTTTTGGTGTCGAAGATTGTTGCAGTAAGCGACGTTTTGTTTGTTTAGATACTGCGCGTTCTCTTTTTGTTTCGCCTACTTCGTCGGGTTTCCAAATCTGCTGGTATTTATACAGCGCTGGTTTAAAGCACTGCGCATTTTGATTGCTGGAATGTTATAGCTTCTAAACGGTGGCTGAAAATGTGAAGGTTCTCATGGAAACAATGGGATGTGTTGGTGTATTGAGAAATTTTTGACGCTTCAAGCTTGAAACCAGACACCTGGCGAATGATATTCCAGGTTATTTTGCCCGTTTGACCTTTTTCTGCTAAGCCATTAAAGTCAAGAGCTCGGGCTATAATGTGTCTTCAATAGCTGTGTCAACAAAAACAATGATGACTGATACGAAAACAATGATTAATCGACTTGATGTTGTATTATAGGTCAATTTATTTAAGTTGAGTTTACGGCTTAAGTCTGTGACTCCAGAAGTAAGTAGCTTAAACTACCTTTTTACTCTTTCAGTGAAGCTCGAGTAGAGAGCTCAGCTGGTTTGTTTTTAACTGCAAGACAAACTGGTTTGGTCGTGACAAGTTGTAGTCATGTCTGAGTTGTACTGCATATATGACTGTTTATGTTATAATTTTTCTTTGTTCAACAATCCGGTTGACAGACCAAAACCGGTTACAGTGTACAATAATGCAGTTGAAAAATTTACAAGAACATAGATCACAGAAAACACAAATCAACCACTAACAGAGCAGACAGCATGCAATAATCGGCGCTAATAGCAGCCTACAAGGAATGTTTTAAAATCCTTTTCTATTCTTCCTTCGATTATAGTTCTTAGGGATGAATCTCCCTTTTTGTGGTTGTACATTTTATTAAGTTTTTATGCAATGTAAATATAAAAAAGAAAACACAACAAGATGGTCGTTCGTGGCAATAAGTATTCACCAAGCAATGTTCTGTGTCAACAATATAGGTTTAAAAAGTGGTGACATTAATCTTGAAGTGTGAATTTTATTGCAATGCATAATAAATGTTAACTGCAGGATGTTGAGAAGCAGCAGACCATGGTAAATGTAAATTTAAGCGTACTTGATGTAAGCAGACCATGGTAAATGTAAATTTAAGTGTACTTGATGTAAGCAGACCATAGTAAATGTAAATTTAAGTGTACTTGATGTTGTGTCTATTATGGTTTGACCATAGTCACTTGTTTCGATAAGCACCAAAACATTCAAGGTCCATGGGCGACCACACATAGGGGTAAGAGGGACACTTTCCCCACCACCCTCCCCGGGAAAATTCACACTTATTGTTGATGCTTGGAAAAATTTCTTTGCGCTGAAGCACTAATATTATATTAAATTTTTTGTATGTCCACTTGTTATATAGCACTCCTTCAAGCTCCTTCTACTCAGAGGCGCTCCCGAATGCAGAGCAGACACTGCATCAGAGTTTCACGCCAAAGCGCTGAGCAATTGTGAGTGAAGGACTTGCCCAAGGTCCTTACGTGGCGAGGTGGATTCGAACCTCGAACCTTCCGGCTCCAAGGCAACGACGCCACCACTACAGCATCGCGCCCCACAAATATTATTCTAAATGTTATTTTTGTTGCATTTCATTTCTGTCTTTCAGTCTAATATTTCCGAATTCTCCGAATAAAATAAAATGGCTGCGAAGACGACAGCGCAACGGACGAACGGAACTCAACCGACGAAGATCTTTCAGTTCAAACTCGTTCTTCTCGGCGAGTCTGCGGTCGGGAAGTCGAGCTTAGTTCTGCGTTTCGTCAAAGGACAGTTCCACGAATATCAGGAGAGCACAATTGGAGGTTGGTTCCAGTCATTGTTTAGTTGTTGGGGGGGGGGGGGTGTCCAACCACCTGGCCCTTCTTTTAACCAATGAGCCAGGGCTTTTTTTAATGTGCAGTTGTACACAAAATGTGCAGTTCTAAATGGATTTGTGCAGTTGTAGAAGCACTTCTATGCAGCTAAAACTAGCAAAAAAGGTCATTGTCCTCCGATTGGAAGTAATTTACCATGGGGGAATGGGAAAGGAAAGAAGTTGTGCAGTTCTAAAAATTCCTTAAAAACAGCCCTGCAATGAGCTAAGCATGGGAAAAGATGTTGTGGGGTCAGAGGACTGAACTGAAATACCTGTAGATTTCTAAATATGTCAGTTGTTTTTAGGTGGAATTAGTGTAATTTACAGCATTTACATGTAGATTTTGACCTGCATTTGCATACTTTCGTTATCTGCTGAATTCATTTGTGCGCCACCCATACAGGTCTTTTTTGATGACCTGAACACTGGTGGTTTCAATGCACTTGCTTATCAAGCTGTTATGTTGGTATTTTTGTGGTGTGGTATGGTAGGATATTAGAAGACCTTCTTGCATGGGTGTGGTTATGAAAAATTAGGATGTCGTTTCCATTTTACGAGTTTCCAGTGGACAAAGTTGCGTAATATACAGAGTTATTTTTACAAATTAATTAAGAAATTATTGATTTCTGGGATTTGAAGTTGCAACCAACCCTCCCAAATATGCCCATGCCTTCTTGTCTACTTGAGTTTAACCTACCTTACGCCACTGCTGTTGCCTTACTTTCTGTTACCTTCACTTCTGTATGTATTCTACACTTATCTTCTCTAGGTTACCTTTCCTACTTTACCTTCCCTACTTCCTCTTATTGCCTACTTTACATTAGGTAAGTTTCCTTGTTTACTTTAACATGCCTTTTCCAACTCAGTTTTACCTGACCTTCTTTACCTTTTCGTAGCATTTCCTCCTGTTATCTTCCCTATTTGGCCTACCTTCAAATCCCTTGCTTGTAACCTTATTCAGCATTAATACCTCCCTTATCTTACCTCCTCTTACATTCCTTATTTACCTTTTGTTTCTTTACTTTCCCTGCTTTGCATTAGCCATCTATATTCAACATTACTGAACGCAAATTCCAAAGCTTTTCTAATGTTCTAGTGAGAACAGATAATGGACTGTCACTGTCAGGGTATTAGGGTCTGAAAGTGAAAGTGGATGTCTCATGTAAGCAATGAAACTGACTGTGCTTAAATTGCCATTGGCAACTTCCTGGTTTCTAAACTGAGTTTACATGAGTAGAATTGAGTATGTCGTGTTGTAAGTATCTGTAAATTTGTATAGTGCCTCTCAAGCCTGTGGCGCTGTTGTGTCTAATCCAACGGCTGCGGCTTTGAGCCCGCTGAGTGATGACCGTCGTGGATATTAGTTGTTTATGCACACAAGTGGCATGATTGAGATTCAGAATTTATTACCTAACGATTATATTAAGAGCAAATAATTTACAAAATTGGTCGAAAATAAATTATTAGGTAAATTTATAATGTGCATTTGGTCAAACCGAAATATGAATATGAGACAGAAAAATGAAAGCAATAAATAACTTAACTCAAATTGATCCGCCATGAAACAATTAATTGCAATTATTTTTATTAGCTTGATATCATTTAACTGAACTTGAGTTGGTGCAGGCTGAATTTAATTATATGCAGATTTATGTGCGTTTTTTAAAATTTATCTAGATGCTACTGTTATTAGATTATGCCGGTAAGCCTAAATTGACCTGATACTTATGCATCCATGTCAGCATTCTTGGCCTACTTTTTGCTTCAGAATGCAGACCGAAGCACGGTTAAAAATGCTTGATAAAGTTGATAAAAATGCAGTAAGTGGATAAAAAAGCATTGTAGAATTGGATATCAATACAGATTTTTAAAAAGGGTGCATTGTTTAAATGGATATGAGTCGTGGTAAAAATGGATAAGAATGCACAGTAAAAACTGATCATGTTAAAATCGATAAGAACGCATGGTAATAACGAATAAGATTGTATGGTGAAAATGGATGACATTGTGGTCAAAATGGACGAGTGTGTGAAAATGGTTATATAGTAGTTTTCTTTTTCCTGGTTGCTATCGCTGCACTTGTTGTCCTGGTTGTCTCATAATTCAATGTTGTTTTGTGTTGCTTTAGCTGCTTTCCTCACTCAGACAGTTTGTTTGGACGATGCAACCGTCAAGTTTGAGATCTGGGACACAGCGGGACAGGAGAGGTACCACAGCCTCGCCCCGATGTACTACAGGGGCGCCCAGGTCGCTATAGTAGTCTTCGACATCACGACACCGGTATGTAACTGGGGGTGTCCAGTGACACTTTTTGCCCTGCACGGAAATATTTTAAAAGTAATTTGAGAGCGTTATTTGTTTGAAGCAGGTTCAAGCAGCGGCAATTACTGCAATAGCATGGGTGTATTTTTTCATGTTTATAACCATTACTCTGATATCGGATCATGCCTTGATATGAGCTCATGTAGACCGAAAAAATGGAACAGAAAGTAGAAATGTGTAATTATGCAGGCAAAAGTAAAAGTGAATGATTTGATTTTGATTTGTTTGTTTATTGCACACCCACACACACACAAGTCAAACAGAATGCTTGAATGAAAAGTGAATGCGTGAATGCTTATATACTCAGTAAAAATTGATAAGAATGCATGGCAAAATTTGATCTGAAGAAGAAGAAGAAGAGCACTCCATTGGCTAGCCCTGAGACAACCCTGGGCATGAAGTGTAAGCGACTTCGTTTTCTTAGCCTTGGCTATCTTATTCTTCTCCTGTTCCCTACCCTCTCCTATCTTCTTCTATTCCTCTATCTCCTCCTCCTTCTTTCCCATCTTCGTTCTTCAGTGTGTGTTTATGGATTGTGTGGCGTGAAGGCATTGAGCATATTCTGTGATTGCTTTAAACAGGAAACGTTCAACCGTGCGAAGACCTGGGTTAAAGAGCTGCAGAGACAGGCGAGTCCCAACATCGTCATCGCTCTGGCCGGCAACAAGGTGGACCTCGACGACAAGAGAATGGTCGACGAAGCCGTAAGTACCAATAAGATACGATCGGGTATGGTACATAATATGGTATGATGTCTTTTAAGTCCATGCTCAAAACATACTTGTTTGCTAGGGCTTATCCTGCATGTCAGCTGCTTTGTAAGGCGCCCTTGTAACGACATGGCTCTGTTACGGCTCCATATACATTGTAAATTGTCATAATTATTATTATTATTTTTATGTTAAGATATCATAACATGGTAAATGAATACCTTAGCATATTGCTGATGCAATGGCTGTCAGTCACTCTACTACTTACTTAAGGTGTGATAATGAGGCTATGATCCTTTTGTTTGTATGTGCACTTGTTTTGTGGGCTGATTCATACTGGTACATACATGTACAAACTTAGATATTTAAGGTATTAAAGATATGGTAAGAAGGCATTTAAGTATGTTGTCGCTACATATGTGTACAGGCTGAAGTTGCTCCATCTGGAATGACTTCCCTTCGGATCTTTGCTTATTACCTCTGACCAATCACACTTTTTTTACAAATCACTTAATTCTTTTTTTTTTAGCTGTTTGCTGAGCTAAGAGCACTCTTGAGTAGGTTTGTTAGAAGGGCGCTATACTTGTCCACAGAATGAATGAATGAATGACTTTATCAAGGCAATATAGAATAGAAAGCACTCAATTATGTTGGTACATAATATGTGTACATACTTAAGTATGATAAGTAAGGTAAGATATATCATACATAGGATAAGTTCAGGTATGGTAAAATAGGGTGAGCAGAGAGGGCACTCAAATGTGTTGAGCTAAATCCTCTGATGCACGTTGTTCAATGTTCACCACGGCCACCAAACTCAAAGTGCCTTGATAGAAGTGGTTGTAGGACATGTGTGTGCTAAGTCAGTTTTATACTGTATGTCTAGGCAGCTGGTATATTTGCATGCCATAAACTATGTATATCAATATATGTATATATATATAATTATATACACTGTGTCCACGATAAAGTAGATCACACAATAAAGTATCATAACTCGGTCAAAACGTTTAGAATTTGTCTGAAATTTTACACAAAACAACAGTGGCCATATTTACATGCGATCCTAAAGCCGATTAGAAATATTCGCGAGTTTGCCAAATTTATGAGCGTTTGAGATGCAGCACCGAAAAATGCAACTTTCCAACATGGAAAACCTGAAAGGAAGCGAAATTCAGCTATAATTAGTGCTCAAAATGTCATTTTTGTTCACGAACACACGACCGTAGACGTAGTAGTGTAGTAGCTGTCCCGGAAGACACACGGCTTCATATCCCGCAGCTGTGGCCGCCTAGTAGTCCAGATCTTGATCCGGAGTACATGTGGTGGAGGAGCGCGATTTTCGTTCACGCGTATTCATGAAATCGATAACCGTAGGGCGTAGGGTGCGTCTGTTTGAAGATTGGAAGTTGTTTAACCAGGTGATCATCGACAGGACCATCAAACAGTAGCATCTACGTCTACGGTAGTGTGTCCATGAACAAGGTGGACATTTGGAACACCATATTTAGCTGAATTTCACTTACTTTCTGGTTTTCCATGTTGGAAAGTTCAATTTTTCGGTGCTGCATTTTAAACGATCATAAATTTGACAAACACGCGAATATTTCTAATCGGTTTTAGAATCTCGTGTAAATATGGTCACTGTTGCTGTGTTTAAAATTTCAGACAAATCCTACAAGTTTTGACCGAGTTATGGCACTTTATTTTGTGATCTACTTTATCGTGGACACAGTGTATATATACACTATATATATTTAGTGTAGATAATCATATATTAGAATACATAGTATTACATTTTATATACAGAAATTCATTATGATATATAGCTACAATTCTGCTACATGAATTGCTTATAATATATCCAATGCATGGTTAATGTGTATGTGTGTGAATATATATGCTACAAAATATACATTATATACTGTGTTTGTATGTGATAGTATAATAAGTACAGTATATGGATTTGTGTATATGCATATGCCAAAGACTCATTAAAACACGCTTTATTCGGACATAAATTTGATGCAACACAGGGGTTGTGCACATGGTGTGTACAGACAACGTGTCGTGTATATGTATAATTAATGTAAGTTATATATAATATATGTTGGGCGCGGTGGTCTAGTGGTGGCGTCGTTGCCTTGGAGCTGGAAGGTCCGAGGTTCGAATCCACCTCCCCGCGTAAGGACCTTGGGCAAGTCCTTCACTCACAATTGCTCAGCGCTTCGGCGTGAAACTCCGATGCAGTGTCCGCTCTGCATCGGGAGCGCCTCTGAGTAGAGAGCTTGAAGGGGCGCTATAACAAGTACGCATACAAATACAAAAAATGTATGTGTGTGTGTGTCACTGTGGCTGTTTGTTTTAGGAGGCAAAAACGTATGCGGAAGAGAATGGTCTACTCTATATGGAAACCTCAGCCAAAACTGCAGCCAACGTTAATGAACTGTTTTTGGCGATAGGTAACATAATTATTCTTTGTGTTGTTGATGAATACGCATAGGTCATTCTGATAAATGTCCATTTGATGAAAATGTTTTAAGCATTTTGGTAAACATTCACTAGCTAGATGATGAATGTCAGACATTTTTGAAGATATTTATTATGCAGTTGATGAATATTTATTATGTAGCCGATGGAGATGCATTTATATGGTTGAATATTTATTAGGCAGCTGATGAATATTTATTATGTACATACGTAAGATTGATGATTATTTATTATGCATGTAATGAATATTCATAATACGGCTGATGAATATTTATTAGGCACTGTTATGATTTCGGTTCACATGTTTGTGTTTCAGCGAAAAAGCTGCCGAAGAGCGAGGCAAGCGGCCCCTCGCAGGCGCGGCCAAGGGGCGTTGATCTAAATCAAGATACCCAACCAGAGTCGAGCGGCTGTTGCAAATAATCACTTAAGAAATCTGACTACTAATCGATATTCGAACCACCGATTTGATTCGTCGACAATTTGCATATATACGCATAAATATACATATGATTATGTGCATTCGTCGATATTCGTGCCAGTTTACGAATATCATCCTGTATATGTATACGCGCGTTGTATGTATATATGTGTATGTATGTACTATGTATATAATTATATATATGCCTGTATGTTATATATGGACTATGTATGTACTGTATGCACTCTTGCTTAATACAATTCTTGTATATATGCGTGTATGGTGGTAACGTTAGCAGAGTTTACTGAAGTGAGAGCATTTCGTGGGCTGCCCTATCTGTCTTTTCTCTTAGATCTACCCTGTTCTGTGAGCTAAGGTTTTGTTGTGAGCATTTGGAGTTTCAAGGAACATGTTGCATGCAACCCGCATGAATAAGTTTTGACATGGAGGACTGATATGATTGTGTGCAAGAGTGTGTAGAATGTTAAACAAAGGTCGAGATTATTTAAGCTCTTCGATTTATTATCTTACTGTGCGGTTATTATTTTTAATACCTTGCGATGCTTTTGTACGCAAGGGCTACGTAAAGAGGCTATAATTATTATTATTAGGTTTATTGTTATTATTATCATGTTTATTATTATTATTATTTTGAGGAAGCAGTTAATTCCGCGACGTTGAGATGAGCAAGATCATTAGCACAAGACAAAAACATTATTATTAGTAATTATTCTTTTATTTTGATTGTTGCCATAATTATTACAGTTCTAAAACAAGATATTGTGAGATTATCAGTTTAGTATTACTCTATTGCTATTATTATTATTATTGTATATGCTGTCTGTATTATTATTATTTCTGCAGTTTTGGAATTTGATTTTCTGTATAATTATTATTATTCCAGCTGTTGATTTTCTATAAGAGTAGTTGGGTTGGTCTATGGTATGTGGCTGGCCTCGTTCAGTAAATGCTTGGAATTACAACTTTTGTGGCTTTTCATGAAGCTTAAACAGTGTTTGTCATTGGTTTACGACAGGTTGAGTATTTAGTAACGTTAGGTCAAAACTCAAAAGATGCATTGCTGAGTTGAAAATCTGTAAAAACTTTTTAATTGACTTGTATTGTGCTGGGCTTAACAGTCCTGTTGACTTCAACAGAGCGTGGCAATCCAATCAAAAATATGGCTCTATAGAAGTTGTTAGATCAGGTTCTAATGTTCTGTGCTCCACTCAGATGCGCTTGAGTTACATTTCTTGTGTTCCAGAAAAGAACGGTTCTTACAATCGTAGTTGTTACGATTACAACCGTTACTGTTGCAGTTACGATTGTAACACTCAGATAATTACAGTCGTAGGTGTTGCATTTGCGATATCGTCGTTGCATTGCCCGTTGTTACAATTAGAATTCTTTTACAATTACCGTACGAGCTGTTGCAATTACGACTGTCCGTGCTGCGATTACGGTTGTAATAACTCAACTGACTGGAGTGTAAATTGACAATGATATTGTGGCACCAGCTGTTACAGAAGTAGCTGTTACACTTACATTTGTAATTGTTACAACTACAGTAGTAATTAATTGACAATGATATTGTGGTGCCAGCTGTTACAAAAGTAGCTGTTACACTTACATTTGTAATTGTTACAATTACAGTAGTAATTAATTGACAATGATATTGTGGTGCCAGCTGTTACAAAAGTAGCTGTTACACTTACATTTGTAATTGTTACAATTACAGTAGTGTTTAGTATATCGTACTGTTGCAGTTGCATGTCGTACTGTTACAACTTAACTCAGAAGTCTTCTTTTAGATGGAATTGCACGTATAATATGAGCGCGCTTCTTTTGCACAGTAAATCAATTTTTCCATTACATTACGCTTCAAGCTACTCTTGTGCAGTAACCAAGTTTACTGTCGTTGATGTTACAAAACTTTTTCAATACTAGTTAGCACAACTGTATTTGATATTGGCCTCCACTCCCTCCCCGTAGCCAAGAACTGCACACCCAAACGTGCATCACAGAATATATAGCTTTGAACTATTTGCGCACAAAGGACTTGTTCAAGGTCCATAAATAGGAACCACCACTTAAGTGGAAAGGATGTAATTTCTCAAGAGTTTTGTGAAAGGTCCATAAATAGGAACCACCACTTAAGTGGAAATTGTCATTTCTTAAGAGTTTTGTGAAAGGTCCATAAATAGGAACCACCACTTAAGTGGAAATTATGTCATTTCTCAAGAGTTTTGTGAAAGTTCTTCAATTTCATTTAGCCTCTGCAGAAAATACTAATGAAAATGGAAGCCATTTGCCATGTAGCGCTTGTATATTGCTGCTTGGGGTAGTAGTCTTTAGTCTGAAACATGCAGCCTGTCTTTCAGTTGCGTATTTGAGGAGCTTCTGTAGCAACGCATAAACCAAGGTCACCTGTGTACATGTCTGACAAGCTGCTACAGGGATGTGTTAACATATGTGCCACCTTTTCCGTAACAAAATCATGTGATGGCATGTCTACAACAGAATTTCCTTCCTGTTTTGCAAGTAGTTTCATGTTTTTTTGCTCTTAACCTGGCACCCAAGTGCATGAGTTCATTGTAGCTTCGCTGCTCCTGCCTACTAAACCTAGTTACCTCGAACCATGGCAACATTTAGGATAGTATAACGAACATACCTGATCGCTAGGGCTTATCCTGCATGTTAACTGCTTTGTAAGGCGCTCTTGTAACAGCAGCATGGCTTTGTTACGGTGCTGTATAAATTGTCGTAATTACTATTATTAGTTATAAGCCTTGCTACTGTGATTACCCTTCAATGGCTCCCCCTCCGAAAGCTCAATGGTCCACCACTTATTATTTATATCTGCGGGCCCCAAAACTGCGGGCCTGAGTTCTGCAGCGTCTTCAGCACCACCCCACCCCCTAAATGTGAACTTGCCCCTGGTGACGAACTAAGGCATCTTAGAAGCAGTTAGTTAGCTGCAATGCTGTTGGAATTTCCTTTCACCGAGTTCCAAATGCCATGAAGGAATTATTTTCCATCTCAGTCAGTTTGACTCTGATCCCAATATACAACGGAACACCATTTCTTGGTACCATCACTGTTACATGCACTGTATACACACATGAACATATGACAGAGAAACACATGTGAAAGAAGGACTTGCTCAAGGTCCTTACACAGTGCTGTCCTTGGGTTGGAGGCTTTAACCGGTACTCAAGTGCTCTAACAGGGGAACATCTATAGTGAGCTGGAAGCAAGCACGATTTGCCTCAGCCTCTTAACTGTAGTTGTTCTTGTGGTGTATTTCTCGTTTTGTGCTGTGGTTGAATTGGAGCCAACTCCGAACTCGATAGGTTATGAAGATGTGGCCCAAAACCGTTTCTTTTCATTCATGCTGAATATTGTAATAAACTGATCAATCAAATTCAAGCATTGACAACTTCGTCGTAACAGATATTTCATTCATCCCTTTAATATCCAACCGCAAACATAATAACGCTTGCGTGAAAGCCGGTTCTCAACCTAAAATGTTTGTGCATAAAAAAAAACAGTTGGACACGGTGTACCAGCATCTGTTTAAATGCTCCTCTTTTGTTGCATGCAATCAAACGTGTGTCCTCTTCTACACAGTAACTCTATGCACCTTCACTTTCAACTGCTCGGTGCCAGCACGGTGCTTCATAAATACCTAACATAAACTCTGTAAAACAATGTCCTTTGTACAGGCACGACCAAGTCAGAGAAGTCAGTTTATTGATTCTTTTGAATTGCTACGTTCTCACCGATTTTAATTTTGCAACATTCTGTTCTCGGCCGACGATAGAAGCTCGAGAACTGTGGCGAAAAAACATGGTCTAAGCTTATTTCGTTGCATTGAATTTTCCGGCAGTTCTTGTGAGTGCGACCACTGTCTTGCTTTGTAAATGACGACTATCCTGTCATAAATGACCACTGTCCTACATCATAAATGACCACTGTCCGGTATCTTAAATGACCACTGCCCAGTGTCATAAATGACGACTGTCCTGTGTCATAAATGACCACTGCCCAGTGTCGTAAATGACCACTGTCCTACAGGTGTCGTAAATAACCACTGTCCTGTGTTGTAAATGACCACTGTCCTACAGGTGTCATCTCCATTTCTCAGCAGACGCTCGATTGAAATGCTCCAGCAGCGAATAGCAGATTGCGTCTCGTGAAGTGAGTGCTGAGGACCGGAGTCTGTTTAGTTGCGTACGAGCCGAGTTCATACATCTTACTATCCACCCTAAAAAACGAAGTTAGAGAGCATCATTACAGACTCACAGTACACCTTGTTATGGTTTTGTTTGAAGCACCCACCATGAAATGAAAAATTAAGTTAGATCGTGTCACCTTGTTATGGTTTGGTTTGAAGCACCATAATAAGCAGATGCTTGGTGAATTGGACCTGGTGCTATAGTTTTCTAATCGTGTGCCATTGCCTCCATCAAGACGTTGCTGATCTTTGTATTTTGGTTAAACAATATCTCGCCTTGTGTCTCTGTCTGTCTTAGTTGTTTTCTTTCTTTCTTTCTGTGTGACTTTTCATTCTGTTTGTTTGTTTTTTCTCCGACTTTGTTTGTCTTTTTGCCTGTCTGTTTTTGTCTGCCTGTGTCAGTCTGACTGTCTGCCTGTGTCAGTCTGACTGTCTGCCTGTGTCAGTGTGTTTGTCATTGTCAGTCCGTTTGACTTTGTCTGTCTTCTTGTCAGACTGCCAGTCTCTCCAGCTCTCTGGCGTTGTCTCCTTCCTCCAACAGTATAGTGACTTTGAGATACAATCATCAGGAAATATTACTAAAACGTTTGCCATAAGTGTGATGGCATGCTTAGATTTACGTTACGAAATAGAGCACAGGTCTGACCGACTTACGCGTAATTTGTCATGAATCCCAAGTCGGCTTCTTGTTCAGCAAAGATCTTGTTTATGTCCCACAGCTTAATGCAGTTGTCTCGGCCACCTTCAAAACAAAATTTAAAATTAAATTTTTTTTAACATTTATTTATTGCCAAAGAAACAAAAAAGAACATGAGTACAAGTATTGGATACAGAACGGTCTCTAAGCAACAGGAAGCCCGGAAAAAGCTAAGAGCTTATATCAACCTGACCCCTATTGTACAATTTCGTTTCAATCAACGATCCATGTCACACAGTTGTATGCAATAATGTTCAATATTTAACGTGTTCAACCGTAAAGTATTGTTGTTACACGATGCACATTACATGGGGCATGGTAGTCAATTGGTTCGAGCTGAGAAAGACGGTTACTGTGTAGGGACCGTGAGCAAGTCTTTTGCTCAGTTGCTCAGCACCATTGACTGTTGATTGAGCATTTAATAACCGCTTAATAAATGCACGATATGATAATAATAATAATGATGCCAACAAGTTGCCCAACAATGATGATAATAATAGTGGCACACGGTGGTGTAGTGGTGGGTTCTGTGCCTTGGAGCCAGAGGGTTCCAGGTTCGAATCCACCTCAAGTCTCCACGTGGGGTCCTTGAGCAGGTCCTTCACTCGCATTTGCTTGTGCGCTTCGGTGTAAAACTCCGATGCAGTGTTCGCGCTGTAGTTGGGAGCATCTCTGAATCAAGAGATTGAAGCGGCGCTATAGCAAATGCGAGAAATAAAAACAAAAATATAAGAATGATGATACGATAATCATAATACAAGTCGATCTGTAGGGCTCCTGATAACATAATTGTGGGGCGCGGTGGTGCAGTGGTGGCGTCGTTGCCTTGAAGTCAGAAGGTTCAAGTTTCGAATCCACCTCGTCGCGTAAGGACCTTGGGGAAGTCCTTCACTCACAATTGCTCAGCGCTACGGCGTGAAATTCCGATGCAGTGTCCGCTCTGCATTCAGGAGCGCCTCTGAGCAGCGAGAGCTTGAAGGGGCGCTATAACAAGTGCACATACAAACAAACAAAATAACTAAACTAATTAGCAAAAGCACTGGTAACAGGAAAGCCTGAGCAATTTGGGGGAAAAAACTAATATAAATCGAGCAATTTCAAAACTGACCAGAAGCGAGCACGGCTCCTTCGCGGCTGAAACCGAGCGAGCAGATGGCGTCCGAATGACTCCTCAGCTGCGTAACAGATTCTCCGTTCGACAAATCCCAAAGAATTATCTGATTGTCAGCGCCTGAATAAACCAACACGAATTCCCTTTAGAGCACGATCAACTTCTAAAGGACATGGCAAACGATTGGTTGAATTGTCTGCCTTGTGAAGCAGAGTATGGCTTAATGTGGCCGTGCTGTAGTCGGGAGCGCCTCTGAGTAGTAAACTGGAAGGGGCGCTATTGCAAAGTGCTCATACATGCATACTAAATATTAATGCTACCGTCAAAAGATAAACAATGAATAATGTTAATTTTGTATTTATAATTACTTACTGGGGAAGACAGCTAATGAGAGATAATTATTAATTAACTGTTAAGACAGTTAAGTGTTAACTCTAAATAGTTAACTAGCAAACAAAAAATTAAGCGCTAACAGCCCTAATAATAATAATAAATGCTACTCATGTACCAAATTAGCAGAATGGTAATAAAGACAGTTTCCCCACAAATGAACAACCTTCCAAGTACAATGACCCTCATTACAGTAAAAATAAACAACGAAAGGTTGAGTTGGTGCCAGGCACCCCTCCACGTACTAACTTTTCATCACTCAGTTGCCTAATGCATGCAGCCACATGTGGCAGTATAATCCTTTAAATGACAATGCAGCTGAAGAAGGATTAAGGTAAGATAATACAGATGGAAAAACCTTACCTCCAGACGCCAGATATTTTCCATCTGGAGAAAATGCCAGACATTCAACCGAGCCCTAAAACAGAAAAATATTAATCACAATTAAAAACATCTTCAACAATTTTAATGATGATTGTATACTAAGGGTGACTAGAGAACCAATGCAGATCATGCTAAGATGTTACTCAGCATGTCCTCATTGACAAATTACAGACCAGACAGGGTTGTGAAGTTCATATTTCTCTTAGAAAACCGACACTTGCTCATACATTCATTCATTCATTCATTACGAGGATTTATATAGTGCCTCTTCAAGTTGACTACTCAGAAGCACTCACGGCCCCAGCATGGCTGAAAAGGGCAGTTTAAAGATGTACACAGAGTGGACCGTGGGGAACAAGCGCAGTGCCAAAACGCATCCCATTCCAAATCA
Source organism: Lumbricus rubellus (assembly GCA_945859605.1). NCBI lineage: Eukaryota > Metazoa > Annelida > Clitellata > Crassiclitellata > Lumbricidae > Lumbricus > Lumbricus rubellus. Next base: position 20,019,518 of record OX243828.1, read on the forward strand.
AGGGCTACCCAGTATCCATCCAGAAGACATGATTCTGTGTACAATGCAGTACCATAAATTGGACGGACTAAAAGCAATTGCATTCATGAGAATGATTCCATACCTTGTGCCCGGCCATGATGCGAACGCAGCTCCCATTGTAGACGTCCCACAGACGAACGGTCCGATCCTGCGATCCGGTAGCAACGTAGTTTCCGTTCGGATGAATTCGAACGCACTGCGCACAAAAAACACGGCCATCGTTAGCAGTTTACGGCTTGCTCAACACCATCAACTGACATTTAGTCAGTAGGCAGCTAGCACTGGCACCGTGGGGCGTGGTGGTGTAGTCATTGCCTTGAATCCACCTCGCTGTGTAAGGACCTTGGGCAAGTCCTTCACTCACAATTGCTCAGCGCTTCGGCGTGAAACTCCGATGCAGTGTCCGCTCTGCAATCGGGAGCGCCTCTGAGCAGAGAGAGCTTGAAGGGGCGCTATAACAAGTGCACATACAAACAAACAATTAACAGAAACATGATAAAACTTAAAAAAACTTAAAAGACTGTAACGTACATCGACATCTGCGACGTGGCCGGCGAACAGTCGAACCGGTTGGATATGGTCCGTTGCCCACAGTCGCGCCGTTCGATCGCTTCCAGCCGAAGCAAAGTAACGACCCTGTGCACTACAATGAACATTTGATGCACAAATGTACTTTAACGGCAATGAACATTTGACGCACAAATGTACTTTAACTGTCATTACATTTGATGCACAAAATTTACTTCAATTGTCATTACATTTGATGCACAAATGTACTTCAACTGTCATTACATTTGATGCACAAATGTACTTTAACTGTCATTACATTTGATGCACAAATGTACTTCAACTGTCATTACGCAATACGCAAATCTAAATAACAAATAATAATCACAATCATACAATATTTATTTATTTATTAATTACAGTGCTCAGTTTGATATAGAGCCCCTTCAAGGTTGCCTTCTCAGGAGCGCTTCTAGACCAACCCTGGTTGAAAAGAAGTCAAGATTTAGAACAGCGAAAAATGAATAGCAGGAAGTCCAGTCCTACAAAGAGCAGTAGGGAGTCCATTCCAAGTCTTAGGGCCGGCCACGAAGAAAGCGCAGTGCTGCCCGACAGCAGTACATCCAAATTTATGGAACACAATCATTAGTCATTATTATAATCAACAATCTAATAACACATTCGTTCATTCTCCAAATTTTAAATTTTAAATAGCACCTCTCACATACCTACTAAGTGGTATTTCCAGGGCTACAAAATAGAGATACAAAATTAAAACTGTCCTTTTCAGTCGGATTGGTAAGAGGCACTCCTATGCAGAAACCTTGAAGGGGCGCTATATAAATAATCTGTAATTATTAAATTAATAGAACTCATACAAGGTGGTCATATTGTTTTGAGACTACAACGCATCCCTAGTGGAAGCGCATTCCAAATGGAAAGCCCACAATTGAAAGGCCAGACACCATCCAACAGAAGAAGAAACCCGGGTGCAACCATAAGCTCCACCCAACTTACCAGAATGACACGTCCCAGACGGGATAGAGGTGGCCCTTGTAGGCGACAGTGTTGGTCCACGTTCGAAGGCACCACAGTCGCACTAAACAAGAAAACGTCCACAATGAATGACATGCTAAAGGTATGCAATGCACACTATGTCTGACTATTTATTGGTAGATTCACCTTTTAAGAACGTCACAATGGCACTTGACAAAAAATGTTTCTTCAGCTGTTTGCAATTAATTAGTTCGTCGACATATATTTAACTGTTCAATGCATAAGATTGTTCAATGTTTGATCAATGCTTGAACAATATCTGTACAAAATTAATATTGCTGAACAAGACTTGCTCACTGCACAAGAAAGCAGATTTGCGCCTGCACTAACGACTAACCGCACAACTGAAATTAAGCCACAACAAGGTTACGGACACAGTGGATGTATGGGAGGTGGCCATCTTCCACATGTCCCTGGAGCAGGTAATGGATGAATCCCCCCTATGAATCCTGGATACAAAACCAGAGCATCACAGCACTTCTCACTGTCATTTACTTCCAAGATTGCGCCAATATAAAATTCGACTGAGCAACCCAAGACTTTTCGATAAATCAGTCTTCTGCATCATGGAATTCCCCACCATCATCGACTTACCGGTACCGTCTTCTGAACCTGAGACCAATAGAGACCGATCGTGCGAGAACGATGTCCCATAGACCGGTCCTGTGTGACCGCGGAGTCGGATCATATCTGTAGCGGTCCTGTCGTCCATGATCTTCTCAGTCACAGCGTCTGAAAAGAAAACGTGGCTTCACGTAACGTAAAGTAATGAGTACGCCAAATTCATCCAACTCTCACTTCAACTGGTGACTTGTACAGTGGAGCTACATAAATTCATTCATTCATTCATTATTAGAATTTATATAGCGCCCCTTCAAGAAACTACTCAGAGGCGGTCCCAACCCAGCCACGACTAAAGAAAAAAGATTTAAGGGACCTAAGAAATAAAGATTGACTGGTCAGGTGGAGGAGATGGAGGTTTGGGGGAAGGTAAATCTTCGATTATGATTAAAACGAGCCAGTCCCCTAGGAATTTGTTTTGAGAGGCATTCATGGGCATTAAGTGTTAGCAACCTCGTTTTCTCAGCCTCAGCATATGAGGACGGATGGTCAGTCCTCTCCCTCGCTGTCTGCTCTTCCCACTGACAGAGAAGGGAAGACCGTCAAATTACCGGGTCTTCAATAGGTAATGCCATCGGAAATACAAATTTATAACACCAATTCATCAGCAACGTGGTGTCCCTTAGAGGCAAAATATAATTGTTACCACAACCTACCACACTCTTTGTCAAGCAGTTCCAGCTCATTTGGAGGTTTGAGATAGCGAAGTTTTGACGGATGGAGACTGAAGACACAGATGTCAGAGTTAGAGAATCCAGCCGCAAGCATCGACGAATCTTCGCAGAATTCCGCAGACGTTGTGCTGCAAAAAGAAGAGAGAAGAACAACTGTGATTAATGCTGTTGATCGTATCATCGTATCATTTAGAAGTATTATCAATATTGCCTTTAGACTACTACTACAAATAACAAATTTTTAAACTAGCTTATTAATCGCATTACTAATCAGCTACCTCAGTCTAAACATTCTTCCTTACTAACCGCTTTGTAAGGCGCCCTTGTAATGGCATGGCTGTATTACTGCATCATATAAATTGTCGCAATTACTATTAATATTAACTGGTGGTCCAAGTATCTACTTCTGTTGTCTTAAGACCACTTTCCTCGCGTTGGGCCTTTTGCACTGTATTAGCGTCTGTGACTGGTGAGAAGCACTCTATAAATAAACACTACACAGACATGATACGAACCTCGAAACTGTCTTATTTAGCCGCAGTTGGGCCGGGAACGCTTCTGAGTAGCCTACCTTGAAGAGGCGCTATATAAAAAATTCTGAAATGATCAAGGCCATGCTCTGTGAACGTGTATGGCAGTGTATTGGGAAGACGTACGAATGATTGGAGTTGAGAAACGTATGAAAGCAGATGGATGGCTTCGTGTCTGGTCCGAGGGTTAGACGTCTGTTCGCCTCACGGTACGCCTTCACTTTCTCCTGCTTATCAACGTCCTTCCTACAGATTAATAAAACAGAATCAAACGTCAGTCACAGAATGATAGATGGATGAATGAATGATGGATGGGCTGATGGATAGATGAACGGATGGATAGATGAACGGATGGATAGATGAACGGATGGATAGATGAACGGATGGATAGATGAACGGATGGATAAATGAATGGATAGATGAATGGATGTATAGATGAACGGATGGATAGATGAATGGATGAATAAATGAATGAATGGATGGATGAATGATCAGTGGATGGTCAAGTGTATGAGCTGTTGCATATCCAGCTACGACGTGAAGACATAGTTTCTGCGGACAAACTTGATTTAGAATCACATAAAATCTAACTTTCATTGAGTAAAACGGTATATATTTCCATCAAGATACAATTGTCTATATGTTTCGATCAAAAATTAAAACAATATATCAAAATATATTTAGTTTAGATCGGTTAACATGAAAAAATTTAAGATAAAAAGAGTTTCTTAGCTAGAACAGATTGGGAATCACTAGTCCACACCAATGAGTCAATCTTTATTTCTCAAGTATCTTAAATCTTTTTTCTTTGGTCGTGGCTGGGCTGGGAGCGCCTCTGAGTAGTTTCTTGAAGAGGCGCTATATAAATTCTAATAATGAATGAATGAATGAATGAATGAATGAATGAATGAATGACCCATCCACAAGTTCTTCTCTCACTGTGAGCATCACTGAATACTTCACATTATTAAAAGCACTTTATAAATGTCTATATACAAAACAATACAATAAAACATTTTACCAATTCATTCAATATTGCTTAATATCATTAAAATGCTGCCACTAATGATGCAAGCAAAGTAAGGCTCACAGTTCCGGCAGTGGAATCCTTGTCAACGCCGGTGCATTTGGGTCAGTCTTCGACTTTTTCATCAGCTGTGGATCTCGTTTCGGCTTTCGCTTCTAAAACAAAAAAACGTTAATTCGTCAACAGAGTACAGCGTGTGATTGCGCCTGGTGCGCCTCATTTACGTGGATTCTGCACAACATGAGGTCACTATAAAGTGGTGTTATGCGGTGCACGGTAGCGTAGTTGGTATGCTCAGAGGGTGGCAGGTTCGAATCCACCTAAAGCTGCCTCGTAGGGACCTTGGGCAAGTCCTTCACTCGCAAATGCTCATGCGCTTTGGTGTGAAACTCTGATGCAGTGTCCGCGCTGTAGTTGGGAGCGCTTCTGAGTAGGGTCTTGAGGGGCGCTATAACAAGAGCACATACGAACAAACTAAAACATTAACGTACAGCAGTTGCACTTAGTAGAGGTCTGTTTTATAAAGAACAGAGAACCAGCTCAAGCCTCCTCATTAAATGGTGTTTCTTGTAAGGATGCTGTCACAGATTCACATCTCGGTGTGCCTTGCCTCACTATTAACCCCTTTACCGTGATCCCCGAGTTAACTCGTCCAATTTTTACTAAGAAAATTTTTATTACACGGTAAACGGGTTAAAGGCATTAAAGCGTTAAGATATACGTCAGATTAACTAGACGCACCTTGGATGATTTTCCCTCTTCATTTGCCGCCGGTTCGTCCTCTTCATCATCCAACGGAATATTTATATCCGGTTCCTTGAGCAGTCCAAAGAAAACCTTCGTCTTGTTTGCTAAAACAAATTAGAAGTTTCACACAAGAATCTTTGAGATTCTTTCCCTAACACTGTAATGAAAAGCTGCAATGGTTATCCTTTCCGTACACTCCTGCCAGCTTAAGAAAAAATTAATACAAAGAAACAAGATTACTATTTTCTATCCTGTACCTTCTCGCTAAATACTGGATCAGCTATAGAACAAAAGAAACCGTACCATCCTTGAGGGCGTCGCCATACATGGCACCACTACTGACGTCTATCTGCTGCTTGTTTCGTGGAGCGCCATCAAACACTACAAACAAACAAACATATCAAACACTACAAACACATCAAACACTACAAACAAACATATAGCCTATAGCTTGGAGTTTACCTTGCAGGTGTGCGCATTTGTGTATGTATTGTATATATTATGTGACCCGTCATGACGAAATGAGTCGTAAGTCGAACAATGCAGAACGCTGCAAATTGCTTTTAAAGGTGTTCAACCTTCCAATTATTGATTTTTCTATTTTTCCATTTTTGGAATCTATATCATATAATACATGTCTCAATCAAATATTAAAACTGACTATATTTTGCTGTTTTTAACATGCTATTTGTGCAGATTAAATGACCAAAAATAAATAAAACCTATATAAAAATTCATAAAATCGCGTTTTTCCAACTTTGTTTTAGGCATGTCGATCGATTAAAAATTTTATAACTCCACAAGCACTTGATCGATTTTGATGCGTAATAGCTCATTTTGAAGGTAATTAAACATGGAATAACGTGGAATACATAACTCAAAATACTCAAAAAAGGGTCTAGCGACTCATTTTGTCATGACGAGTCACATATGTAATTATGTATGTATGTATGTATGTAAGAGCCCTTGTTATAGCACCCCTTCAAAATTTCTACTCATAAGTGGACACTCAACTGGAGTTTCATGCTGAAGCGCGTGAGAATTTGAAAGTGAAGGACTTGCTCATGGTCTCTACGCGGCAGCTTGAGGTGGATTGGAACCTGCAACCTTCCAACTAAAAGGCACCGAACATACCCCTACACTACCACAACCCACAAGCATAATAAATCAATGGGACCATCAGAAAATGTCTAATTCTAATTAAATTCAGTCCATTTATGCAGTTGAAAAGTCAAGTACTAACAATATTTTACAATTTCTGGTGGAATAAAACCCAAAGGTTTAAAAACGATATTATAACAAATCTTACCATCGATGACGAGGTGGTCGTCAATAATCGCCATCAACGCTGGCAGATTGTTTTCCTTCAGGAATCGCTTCAACCGATTGTACGAATCGCGCATCATTCGGATCGTGAATTTACTGCTCCTAAAATGACGTTCAACAATATTCTGGTCAAACACCGTTCACAGCAATTCCAGGATTTGCAGGTTCGTAAACTTAACCACGAACAAACGACGAAGTGTTGGAAAGGGTAGGAGAGGAAAGAACAATGATAGAAACAATCAGAGAAAGAACAAAGATAAAAACAATCAGAGAAAGACATAAGAATCGGATAGGGCAAACGCTAAGAGGAGACAATCTGGTAAAAAAAACGGTGATAGAAGGAAAAATGGAGGAGAAAAGAACAAGAGGAAGACCACGACAGATGTTGCTGGACACGTTGATGACGAGGATTGGATACCAAAGACAAAAGGAGAAGGCCCAGCGGTGGGAAGAGTGGCGACATTGGACAGCCGAACCTGCCTAGGAGCAGAGAACCAGAAGAAGAAACTTAACCAAATCCTCAAAAAAGATATAAACCAGGTTTAAACACTGTTGTAAAGTAATTTTTAGAAGCTTAACAGGCTCGTAAGCTTAACAAAATACCTCAAAAAAATAAAAGCTTGGTAAAACATTGTTGTATTAAAATTAAATCAATTTTCATTAGCTTTGCACATCTATTAACTCAATCCCGCCTGAATTGTTCCGATACCTATTGGGTTTATCGGGTCACCCGCGACCCGATCCGGCGGGAAAGAGTTAACGCTCACCTTGATTTTAAATGTCTCCTATAGTTCCAATCTTGTAATAGAGTGCTAAAGTACATTCACCATTATAATTGCTACATCAACTCTTTACCTAAGGTCCCTACCCAGCAGGATCTTCCCTTCGCGGGGGCAGGGGATGCCTATTGTTTCTTCACGTTTTCCTATTTATACATTTAATGATGCATTTAATCATTTATTCTTATCGTGTAACGCATAACGTGTGTAATTTTTGGGAGCAATAAATTTGATTTGAGGTTCATAAGTTTAACCAATAGCTTGAAGGGGCGCTATAACAAGTGCACATACAAACAAATAAACAAACAAACGAGTGCACATACAAAACATACCGCACTCTTTGTCAAATGCCTCAAAAGAGACTCGAGTTTGGCTAAACACCGGTAGAAAACAATTTCCAGAAACTCTGCAGTACAGTTAAACTAACATGTAAACGAATCTACCGACTTCTGTGGCACCAATAACTAATTATGCATCAGGTGTAATGTAAAGGTATGAACATCGTGTCTTACCTGTACTCTTCCAGCAACTGGTCATTCTTCAGGTGTTCGTTCTTTGAGACGTTCGACAGGTTGACGAGGTCTTCCTGGTAGAACTCTTCCTGGGTCCCACTATACGTCGCAAAAAAATCTTTGGCTGCAAGTGAAAATATAAAGTAACATCAAGCAATGTCAATACTCATCGCTCTCTCTCTCTTAACTGATGCTACCGACTTGTGGGTGGAAATTCAAGGCTTGATTATTTAACTGATCAACAGTGTCGTGAAACTAACCAACATTCTTGATAAATACATACATTCCTGATATTAATAAATAAATTTTCAATGCAAGCAAAGACACACCGAACTATAAATCTAAGGCACAGATAATCAGCCGCTAGATTGATTGATTGATTGATTAAGAAGATCCGACAATTGTGAATCTGAACTAATGGAACTCAGTGCACTGCGATATAAATGTGCCTGAAAGCGTATCAGGATGGTATGTATGTACCTGGGTAGGTCAAATTCACTTTAATTCCTTCAAACTATGACTTGAAACTTATCGCTTATAAGCGATATTTTGAAGGAATTAAAGTGAATTTGACCTACCCAGGTACATACATACCATCCTGATACACACATTACTGATACATGCAAACATTTCTAATACACATAAAAACATTACTATAACATAAACCAGTGCTGTCCAACGTGCGGCCCGCGGGCCGCATGCGGCCCGCGAGATGATTTCAAGTGGCCCGCCGAGGCTCACTAAAATTAAATTTTCTTATTGGTTTTGAGACAGATGCCGATTTGGAATGCTACCAGAAAGACCATTCCGAAAGCTTAATATCTTCTTTCTCTTCATCTTCCTCTTCTTCCTCTTTTTCCTCTTCCTCTTCTTCTTTCTTTTCGTGCATGGAGTTAGGTTCCCGTTTTCTATCTGGAGATTGATACACGACTTCAGATTTTAACAATTAACTCTTAGGCCTATTACTGTAAGCTTACTCAACAAAACGGACCTCGCAAACCATCCTAAACCGTTCACTTCTAGTCAGTTCCTGAGATGTTAGGCTACAGAGTTCGAGCACGTCTGCAGATAGCTGCGACCATTTCTTCTAGAAATAGTCGAGTTCTAGTTCTAAAAATTAGAAAGAAACAATCAATATGAGACCCAGGGCCAACGAATGGCGATGTGTTGGCTCCTTTTGGTTCGGCGACCGTGTCTCCTATCTCTTTAGACCCAGACGCTGGTTTCGACGTTTTCTTTATGAAAGCCAGGGCAAGAGTGTGGAAATTCGCCCCAGTCGTAAAGTGAATCTTAGCAAAAATAACTGACAAGCAATGTAATGAAAAGCTGAGCTGGACAAACCGTGTCTGGCTGACGAAACTGAATGCAAGGACAGGGACAAACGCCACATTGTGGGGCTCAACTATTGTGAAGCATGACAATCGTGCTTTTGTGTATAATCCATATTCCACATGCTTCTTTATCACTTTTATTCCTGTGAGATTTGTCGAACACTTTCCATAACCTGCTCAAGACTTTCCCCTTTGACCATTCATGGGTCGGGAGCATCTCGGATAATTGTTGTTATCTTGAACCGGCGGTAGGCTATATAAATTTCGTCAATCGATTGATAGATAGATTATGATCATTCCATATTAAATTTAAATACTCGTTCGATGTTAAGTATCAATAAATTTTAGCCACTGCTTTTCATTTAACTGTTGCGGCCCTCGGCTTCGAGAATCTTGCTTTTGCGGCCCGTCGTAGCAAAAAGGTTGGACAGCACTGACATAAACTGTTATTTCTTTCACGACACTGAAACATGTTTCTTATTTACCTTGCTCCTCATGGTCATTAATGACCAGCTCCAAGTACATGTGTATGAAGATTGGATAGAGAAGAGACGAAAGCTCACACTACGAAACAAACAAAAATCGAGTTACAGCTATAACTTTGGTTAAGAATTTAATCTAAACTGAATTCAAGAAATAGGGAGATTGTTAAACGGCAACATGCTTTCATAAAGGTCAGAAGGGCACAGGTTCAATATCTACTTTGTCCCATAAGGTTGACCTAACAGCCTTCCATGCAAACTTGTTGCCTGTTCAAGTTGCATCTTTCATTCATTCATTCTATAAACTTATATAGTGCCCTTCAGGAAACCCATTCATGGGTCTGCCCACATAGCCATGGCTATAAAAAAAGTAAGAGAGCAATCACTTTAATACTGAACAACAGAAAGTCCACAAAACCAAACAACTGATATCACCCTGGTCACTAGTACCTGATTCCATTTAGAGAGTTCATTTTTGTGGCTGAACTAATTTCGGAATCCATGTCACCAATCGTGTTATCTCACGAGAATTCTCGTAATAATATAGCGCCGAAAGCTGGGCCGCTAGAGTGCTTCATCTTACACAGAGAAATCGAGAAATGGTTCTCATGCTCCCTCTAGTGGTTAACTCATCTCACTCTACCTTGTGCATGTCCAGCGATTTCTCAATGAAGTTGATGAGTTGCTGGTAAGCGTCTTTGTATATCGACGGCTCATTCTCACTGAAAATCACAACAAACTCAAATCAGACAAAAGTTAATTTTAAGTGAAATCTTTGAAGATATTTTCACTGGTTCAGCTTGCGAGAGCCAACGATGAAGAATATTTCTTGTCAGATTGCAATCACAAGTCTGTGAAACGCTAACTTAAGATGAGCTGCTCAGATTTTCACTCAAGTCTTTAAATAATTGAAGAGATTGGAGGAAGATGGAGAACAGAGAGACAATGTAACTATTGCTATGTCTTTTGTTAAAGCTAAGGTAAAGAAATCATAAATTGGCAGTAGTCTAATAGTACGGGTAATTTAAACAGGACATGGTTACCTCTTGTATGAGGCTAAAGCTTTCGAAACTTCCCTTCCACTTTCCTGGCTTGAGGCAGAAGGGGCAGACGCACTCTGAGCAGGCAATTTCACTTCTCTTTTGAGTACCTCTAACGTTCCCTAAACAAAAGAAAACATAAACAAATTGCTCAAACTAAATGCAGAGTTAATCTCCAAAGTTTCTCAGTGCCAAGCCAAAACAGTCAATCACACAGAGTAGCTTACTTACCCATGCTACATCAATCAAGTTCACACGGATGGTTTTTGCTCAACTGTATCTACAGACCAGTATCCACAAGGTCAGGCCGAAGGTAAAGCACGCAAATTTTGCACAGCAAACTAAGGACATCTCTTGAAGTGGGGTCTACCTGAACTCTCAAAAACCTCATTCTCTGAGTATACTGCGTATTATTAATTTATTATAAGTTTCTCGTTAAATTGCTGATATCATAACTCGATCCTTCAGTAAAATGTTTAGACCTAAACGAAATTTAGGCAGTTTGTAGGGGGCGCGGTGATGTAGTGGTGGGTTCGGTGCCTTCGAGCCGGAGGGTTTAAGGTTCAAGTCCACCTCAAGCCGCCGCATAGGGACCTTGAGCAAGTCCTTTACTCACAGTGACTCATGTGCTGAGGCGTGGAATTCCGATGAAGTGTCCATGCTGTAATCGGGAGGGCTTCTCTGTAGAGAGATTGAAGGGGCGCTATAGCAAATGCGATGAATAAATAAATAAAGTTTGCTGGTAGCCGCTGGGACTAATATCGAAGGGATGTCAAGTCGCAACCTGTCAGCCAATCAGAGATCATCTCTTCTGGGTAAACACGAAGACTGAGTTACCGTACTCCAAACAATATGGCTGCCAACGAATGCAGTAAAATTAGAACGCGACCGATCGACGACATCGCCACATGTATCTCAACATGCAAAGCGTGAGGGTCGGTTAGGGCTCAGGTTAGGCTTCGTGAGGGTCGGTTAGGGTTAGTTTTAGGGTTAGTGCAGTCATTCTGATGAAATTGAAGCGTGCTTTAATTTTCGCGGAAATATTGGGCCGTATGTCGGGCCGCTCTGTTATGCACGCGTCTACGGCGGCCATATTGTTTGGAGTACGGTGACTCAGTCTTCGTGTTTACCCTCTTCTGATAGCCACAGACATATTCTAGGTCAATGACCCAAATGTCATCGGCATCATATTCCGTCAGTAATAATAGTCCCAGGGTAGTCGTTGATATTAGTTAAGTAAAATTAGATCATAATGCATATACAGTCAATGTCACTTATGTGAGCTTATTTTACGTGCATAAGTCGGTCTCATGAGTGTATAAGTTCAGACTATTACCGACGCCAGGAACTTTTGCGAAGTAGATTGAATGAAACAACTTTAGTCCTGCTGTAACAGGACGGCAAGGTAAAGTTAGTAAGTCAGTCATTGATCACGATACGACGCGATTTGAAGAATTAAATAAACTGCACCTTCAAGCCGTTCATCTCCAGGAACTGCATTATGTGCTGCAGTCTATCTTTATCCATTTGACCGTCTGGCTTCGCGTCGACATCGAAATTCTCCTTTTTCACAACTTCATCGTTACCAGCACCTCCATTATCGACGGCCGTTAAGTTATCCGACATTTTCGAAGCAATCTCCGATTTCAGAGTTCGCAATCGTTAAAGTAAACAGTTTCACGTAAGAGTAGCTTGATTGAGCAATAGCCAAAAATTTCAGGGTGCACTTAATTCTGCGTGAAATTAAATAATAAACAACATTTGTTAATTGCAGCGTAAACACTCGCCAACTTCTCTATAGCAAAACAAAGATATTGTATAAGCAAGGTAAAATAACTAGCGATAACCAAAGATTTAATATAGAAATAAGATGGGGTACTGCAGTCGAAACTGGAGCGCGTGATGCAATCTGGTTTGTCCGTGGGGATAATCACCTAATTATTAGGCCTATTAGGCTATAAACAAAAGTAACGATATTTCAATATTTGCCATTCGAAACTAAAGACCCTCTTCCAGAACTCTTACCTTAACTCATTAAATCCTCCGCCTTCCAACTAGGCCTACTAACACAATTAGAACACGCCCAACATGACCTTATAGGCCTAGCATAGGCCTATAGGCCTAGGCCTAGGCTACCTAGACCCACTCTCTCCAATCTGAACTTCTGGAAATCGGACGCAAACCTCCATCGCAATAAACCTACTCTTTGGATAAAATAACCCCTCTGACTCAACGCAGTGCTCATAAACTATGAATCAAACGACTAAAGAACGGATTATATGTCACCTTAATCTGCAATATGAATCGACCGAATCTAATAAAAATTGATTTTACCCTGGAGTCTAATAACCTAGTAGGCTATAGCTAGGCCTACAGCTCAATCTCATAAAGTCTAATCCAGGCTTAGCTTAAAACTGATCTAATCCATTTTCTAACAGCGCTTTTATAATTATAGCCATCTCCGACTTCGCAGTAGGCCTGCTCCAATTGGAAAAAGGAGAGTTGCTTTACTGCATCATTGGTTTAGCATTTAGCAATCTCTTGTGGGCTAGCTTCGGTCCCGTTAACGACGACCTTATCATTATTATGCCTACACGTGTCCCACGTCAAAGGAACTCGCGAAACACGATTTGTAAATAGCCTATATAGGGGAGACCGGGGCAAGAGTGGCACTGTGGGCAAGAGTGGCACCCCATACTAACGAGAAAACGGCCACCGCCGTAGAAACTTTACCTTGCGTTTTAATAAGCGGATGTGACGCGATATTCAGCGGAAAACATCATTTTGCAGCAGATCTGCCGCAACTATTTCTGTTCCAATTTTTAAGATTTTCGTAGAATTTGAGTTTTTTAAGGGGGAATTTTTGATCAGACCGTGCTTTGAAGTAAAAGGTAAGGGGCGTTCAAGTATTGTGCTATTTAGAAGATTTGGCATTCTTCTTTTTAATGAAACATCATCGTGCATCGCATTTCAATCCATTCGGAACGAAAATGATCGCCAAAGTAAAGCATGGTTATGGGGCATAAGTGGCACACCACCTGCCAGTTTTGCCCCACGGCATGCCACTCTTGCCCCAGAACATGGGGCAAGAGTGGCACCTAGAGATTTGACCTTATAATTTTCTTAAATTTATTTTGAAACTCATTAAACTCAAACACTTTAGAGTATTTGAAATTTTATTCAGATATTGGCGTCGCAATGGTCAGGAATTACGTACGCAAAACAGATCGAGCAAGCTATGGAGAAGAAACCATGCGGGCTGTCATGGACAGAGTAATTAGTGGTGAGTTGTCAAAGCGTCAGGCGTTCTTGCAATACGGAGTACCACGAAGCTCAATTGCAAAGAGAATAAAGAACAACGAACATACAACAACAAGCCTGGGTAGATTTAAACGAGTGTTTAATGACGTTCAGGAAGATGAGATATGTCATCATGCTATTGAAATGCAGCGGCGCTTTTATGGATTGTCACTTCTTGATCTACGATCGCTAGCTTTTCAGTTTGCTGAGCGCAATAAACTTGAACATCCTTTCAGTACAAAGGACAAACTGGCTGGGAGAGATTGGGTATCTGATTATATAAAACGGCGCAAGGAACTAAGCCTAAGGACTCCTGAGGCAACAAGCATAGCGCGTGCAGTCGGCTTCAACCGAGTACAGGTTGGGAAGTTTTTCTCACTTTTAAGTGAGGAAATGAGGGGACTTGAACCGCACCAAATATTTAACATTGACGAAACCGGGATAACAACAGTACAGAAACCAGGGAAAATCATTGCCGAAACTGGCTGCAAACAAGTTGGCAAAGTTGTGAGTCATGAAAAGGGAATGACAAACACGTTTGTATGTGCAATGAGTCCATCAGGTATCTATGTGCCACCAATGATACTCTTTAGACGAAAAAATATGAATGACAGGTTGATGCGAGGAGCACCTCAGGGCTCAGTCGGGGTTCCATCTGCTAGTGGATGGATGGACAACACAATTTTCGTGAAATACCTCAAGCACTTTATCCACCATGTGAAGCCGAATGAGACTAACAGATGTCTTATCATTTTGGATGGGCATGTGAGTCATAAGTCACTAGAAGCTGTTACTTTGGCTAAACAGAACAACATAACAATGGTTACTATACCACCTCACACTAGCCACAGACTTCAGCCACTTGACGTTGCATTTTATGGTCCTCTGAAAAAGAGATACAATCGTGAATATTATTGGACAAGTGGATGGTTGCAAATCCAGGCAAGCGTGTCACTGTGTACGAAATTACTGAGTTGTTTGCACATGCATATGAAAGTACGGCCTCGCTTGAGAAAGCAAAGAGTGGATTCAGAAAGACAGGAATATTTCCTTACAATCCAGACGTTTACACGGACGAAGATTTTCTTCCTTCTGCAGTGACTGAGCGTAGCATGTCTCTGGAAGTCCATGCAAGCAGCAACAACAGTTACTGTATACCTATATATGGGAGCGTACAGATTGAAGTCGCAGATCACACAGAACCATCCGCATCACTAGACTCCACAGCGCCACATTCAGACGGTCTTACAAGCTCAATGCAAAAGTCAGCCATATCCATTTCAACAGCAAAAAATTGCCACAACAAGAAAAGTAGGCCAACAGCAAAGGCTAATCTTCAAGCGAGAACTTCAAATGTGACCCTAGCAACATTAAGATCAGGCCTAGGGAATAAGCGCATAGTTGAGGCTGCACAGTCTGAAATAAGCAAGAAGTCACCAGGTTATCGACCGCCAACTTCCGTACATCTTCGACCTGCCTTACCACGTGCTCCAACATGGCATAGCCGAAATCAGCGAAAAGCACCAACAGGCTTTCCATTGGAAAACACTGATACACATGAGCTAAGTCAGCCAGAAATGGATACGGGACTTGCCTCCTCGTCCTAGCCAGTCAGTATCGGTATTCAAGAACAGTACCAACCACTTACGGACTTAGAACTCGGTTGTTCATCCGAAACTAGCAACACTCATGAAGCCGAGATAAGCCAACCAGAATTGGACATGGAGCTTGCCTCCTCGTCCGAGCCAGTCAGTATCGGTATTCAAGAACAGTACCAACCACTTACGGACTTAGAACTTGGTTGTTCATCCGAAACTAGCAACACTCATGAAGCCGAGATAAGCCAACCAGAATTGGACATGGAGCTTGCCTCCTCGTCCGAGCCAGTCAGTATCGGTATTCAAGAACAGTACCAACCACTTACGGACTTAGAACTCGGTTGTTCATCCGAAACTAGCAACACTCATGAAGCCGAGATAAGCCAACCAGAATTGGACATGGAGCTTGCCTCCTCGTCCGAGCCAGTCAGTATCGGTATTCAAGAACAGTACCAACCGCTTACGGACTTAGAACTCGGCTGTCCATCTGAAACTATCAACAAACATGAAGCTGTGTCAGTGCTGGACATCAGTCCGTATCCTCACATAGACTGCGAAGCAGGGATTAAACGCAAAGCGGAGAGCTCTTGTGTCCTCACGAGTACACCTTATAAAGTAATGCTCGAGGAAAGGAAGAAACATGCTAAAAGGCCGCTCCTTAAAAAATTTAATCTTAAACAGACTAATGAAAGCGAGGTTCTAAAAGTTGTTAAAAAGAAATGCGCAAAGACTGCTGGCCGTCCTTCTTATCTGCTCGAGACTACGGAAAAGAAAACGTGTCAGAAGCTAAAGCTGAGGAGTCAGGGACGAAAAAAAGAGACGCAGCAGCAGAAACCGAAGCAGAACCAGCAGAAGCAGAAACAGAAGCAGAATCAGCAGAAGAAGAAACAGAAGCATCAGCACCAGAAGAGTGCTACTGCGAAAAGTGGCACTAGCTTCTATTGCATTTATTGTAGAGAGCTTTACAGAGACCCACCCGAAGAAACTTGGATTCAATGCTCAGCATGCAAGAACTGGTCCCACGAAAGTTGTGCACCTATTGAGCCTGACGACAAGCAGTTTAAGTGTGATTATTGTCCTTAATTATCAATTTGTATTACATAACCTGTTAGCTAAGAGTTCAAATATGACTGACAGCCTTATTTAAGTTTACATTACTTTTGTTGAATACAGCATAAATAGTTAAGATAGCCTAACCACCATTGGCCGTAACATTGTAACATTTACCACACCAATTTGGCATGAGCAGGCAATATGTCACTTTTGCCCCAATGGTCGGGGCAAGAGTGTCATAAATTTCACTTTGTATCAGTACGCCACTTTTGCCCCAATGGTCGGGGCAAGAGTGTCAAAATGTTCCTTTTGTAGCAGTATGCCACTTTTGCCCCAAGTGTTGGGGCAAGAGTGTCAAAATTTTAACTTTGTGTCTTTAACGTTTTTAGATATATTTTACTTATTACAGTCAACTTTGAAGGTTTTTCTGCTAGCCTTAAGTGTTGTCAACGTGCCTTGAAAAAATTGTGACATTGAATGACATAGTTTTGAAGATATACCGTTTGTTCTAAAAAGGTGCCCCTCTTGCCCCACTCTACCCTAACTCAGAATAGCTACGTTTTAAAGGTGTCAAACTGCAATCGTGGTTTTGATGGAGCGTTATATATCTTTGGCATTTGACATTTGGCGATGTGAAGGAATGCAGCTGGAATTATCGAGGAATCAAATTGTTGGAGGTTGGATTGAAGGTCTACGAAAAGGTCATTGAGAGGAGCATCAGAGAAAACCGGTCGAGCCAATTTGGCCTCAGAGTTCAGACCACGGAGATGTATAGGCTAAGCCTACAATGGATGCAGTGTTTAGGTCTATACTGAAACAGACACACAGGAAAAGATAGGCCTATTAGATGGAAACAACAAAAGATACTGGACCTCCGTAGATATGGAAAAAACTTTCGACAAAGATGACTTTCATTGGGGCTTAAGAAAGAAAAGTCCCGGATGTGTTGGTCACAAAGCACAACATCCATAGCAGCTAGTTCTGGACAGAGAGGAATCAAGAGTCAAGTCTGTTGGATGAACGAAGGACACGTACGGTCGGAGGCAGATGAATGATGCGAAAGTATACGACGTCGGTCAATATAATGTGCCGGTGAGTACGTACTGTATGATGAGTCTGTATCTGCAGCTTCAGAATATCTGCAGCTTCAGAACATGTAGGCCTATACATGTAGCTATATTTTCTTTACAGAACCTTGCATTTTTCCTGTTTCAGTGCAGCATATTATTTAGCAGCAAGGCATGCACATAAAATATGTTCTTAATCGGACCATCTGCAAGTCTTTTTCAAGTGGTAATTATTATAGGCTCTTGTTGTCGTCGTGACTCTTTTCTTTTGGCCATGCATAAAGGCTCGTTTTTAGTGGCCATTATTGTGGCTATTCTCGGAAGAAGTACTACGGTTACTCAATCATTTCGATCGATTAAAAGCAGCTATTGGTAAACATTATATATAACCAAGATTGACTCCATTGTAAAGGTGTTTAATCTCACAGAATCAGAAAGAGTGTCTACAGCATGTGATCCAATACTGAATAAGTCTATAATCAATCAAGTTTGCTCTGTTCATTTTTTGTTCATTTTTTAAAATAATGACAATTCAAGGTTGCACCCGTCAATTATCTGGCAATCGCCAATGATAATCGCGACATGCCTGAATGAAGCAGAGGTTAAGTCAAGCAAGACAGAACTGAGTTGATTGGAATGCACAAAAGGAGTGCCATTGAAAGATAGCAGAGATGATTGTGGTTCAGCCTAGAAGCGATGACCCGCTGCCGTGACCGCTACTGAAAAATTAATTTTATGTGAGATCCAGCCTATAAAACATGATGTGCTTCGTTAGCTGCCAAGAAGTGGATAGATATCCATCAGAGGATGTAATCCAGCCTAGAAGACACGACGATCTGATGAATCTGAACTAATGGGACTCTGAGTGGAACTGGCCTAGGTTCTACGTGCGCACAAAAGCCATTTAGCAGTAGCCAATCCATCCTATAGGCTATATGCCTATTCAAAACGTAGCCTACTTGTTGTTTTCACGAGTGCAGTAATTTCGACAAATTCTTCAAGACGTTAGGCATCTATTATAGGTAAGTGCCATTTGATCAGAAATGGCATTAAAATCCAACATAATATTATTATTATGATCTTGCTGAGGCTGAACGAATGCAAGCTGTTGAAATTGAGTAGCCTTCCTATTCATTCATACATTCCGAGAATTTATATAGCGCCTCTTCAAGAAACAAATCACTGAAATCAGAGGCGCTCTCTGCGCTGGCTTGTTTGATGACAGGTGTCATTAAGAAAAATAATAATACAACAGTTATCAATCATGATGTTCAAATTGGATGAATCGCTTAGAGGCTTTATTAGAATTCATCGAACGGCATGGTTAGCCTAAGGCATGGCGACGACGACCTACTGAAACTGATCTGGATTGGAACTGTACTGAAATTTTTTCAGAGGATGTGGTTCAGCCTAGAAGACGAGGTCCTCGTCCGTCGAACTAGGCGCAGCTGCACCTCGTAACGACCATCCCTGGCACTTTCCGGAACGTGATTCTTCCCTGGTCGTCGAAGAAGATGATCGAAATGGAAGCCATTGACGCCGGGGCGCAGCACAGTCCGTGGTACCCGGCAGGTCCCGCTTGCTGCAGTAGGTGACTGTGAACAGAGATGGAGGTGCGCTGGGAGAAGCGCGGGCAGATACCCGAACAGAAGTAGGCGTTGTAACGTAGGGGGGCGATGACCCAGTTCCAGCCGAGGGCACGGAAGTCGATAACGAGCGGGTGGCGGCAGCAGTTATGATGGCGTTTGTTGGAGGAGGAATAGGTGGTGGAAGATGGGTCGACGTGGGGGTCGCAGTCGTTGACGGGAAGGGAACGCTTCCCAGGACGTGACCTTGGCGAGTCCGAGACTTGTATCTCAATGTAAGGCAGCTGGAAAGAAAAATTAATTGTCACATTAATTCACAATTAATTAAACACTTAATTGCCAATTGATTCACAATTAATTACCTATTGATTCACAATTAATTACCAATTGATTCACAATTAAGTTATTTCCATTTGATTCACAATTAACTACCAATTGATTCACATTTAATTAAGCAATTGATTCACAATTTAATTACAAATTTATTCACAATTAATTACCAATTGATTCACAATTAATTAAAAATTGATTCACAATTTAATTACCAATTGATTCACAATTCATTACCGATTTATTCACAATTAAATTACCAATTGATTATTCACAATTAATTACCAATTGATTCACAATCAATTACCAATTGATTCACGCTTAATAATTATTAAGCAACTAGCTGTACCCAGCCATGCGTTGCTGTGGCAAAAAAGACTTCCCCCTCCCCTACCCCTACCCCTACCCCTACCCCTCCCCCTCCCCCGTGCCCCGTGCCCCGTGCCCGTGCCCGTGCCCGTGCCCGTGCACGCCATAAAACGCTTGAGCAAGAAGGCCGTAATGAAATGCGAAGGCCGTAATGAAATGCGCTAAAGAAATTTACGGAACAAACATGCCCGAATTGGTATGCAAGGCTTATTGACGGGCGTAGGCTATGTGTTGAAAACGGCGGAATTTGCAAAGTTGCTTTTTTAGCTTAAAAGATTGCGCTTTTCCCCAAAAATCATTCTGCAAACCCGGCCGTGTTGGAACTAAACGTTTTGGTGAAGTTTCGAAAGCAATCAATGAAGAAAGTTCGGAGATCTTTCATCAGGTGCCAAACGCGGCTAGATTTTTATATATATAGATTAATTAGCAATTGAAAAGCCCTGTAGCTAAAATTGCCCAAAAACTAAACAAAATTGAAGCTGAGATGCAAAATGTACAGATAGCATTTAAATAAATAAATAAATAAATAAATAAATAAATAAATATGTATTGGTTGAGAATCATACAGAGAGGCACATAACACAATGCAGTCGTATGGAGCGAATGAGGGAGTGTGAGAGAGAGAGAACATAATATTCTCACTTATTTTAGCGCAATGATGCTGAAAAACAATGGAAACAAACATTTACTTATACACCTGAAAAACTGTTGCACATGAAGCTAGAAATTCAGAAACCGCTAACTGGGTACTCAATACCTCAGTGTCACACTCTGCCTCAGTGTCATTAATGCCTAATTAATTAATCATTAATCAAGGCCGACGTGACTGTGTTACACCCAGCCTTAATAATAATAATAATAATAATAATAATAATAATAATAATAATAATAATAATAATAATAATAATAATAATAATAATCGTGTTCTGCGCTCATCCGGAATGTACTCGGTGCATTGATGCAGTGCATCTGCAGTGACAGCTATTTGACGTACCGGACCATCGAGACACACATATCTTGAACGGAGCGTTTGTTGGAGAAAACTGCGAAGACACTGCTCGAAAACACAGTGGATGTATATAACATCGCACGACTAAAAGCAGTCTCATCGCCCCATGCTAGTGACTGGCTCCATGCGTTACCGATAACCGCATGTGGACTACGTCTGGATAACGAGGATGTTCGAGTTGCCGTCGGTTTGCGACTTGGGGCCGCAATATGTGAACCCCACACTTGCGCCTGCGGAGCTCAAATTGACGCCAGAGGCAGCCACGGCCTGTCTTGCTCTCTCGGCTTCGGTCGAATAGCTCGACATAATACGATCAATGACATTGTATACCGCTCCCTTTCAAAGGCAGGAATACCGTCCATTAAAGAACCACCAGGTCTTCTTCGCACGGATGGTAGACGACCAGACGGCCTTACCATGATTCCATGGCGTGCGGGTCGTCATCTTGTGTGGGATGCGACAGTGGTTGACACACTTGCACCATCATATATCCAGGCCACGGCTTCGACGGCGGGCGCGGCAGCCGAGATTGCTACGGAAAGGAAAAACACTAAATACGTCTCTCTTGTAAACACTCACTTTTTCATTCCTTTAGCCTTTGAGACTTTAGGTCCCATTTGCAGTATTGGCCTTGACTTTTTGTCTGATTTAGGCCGCATCCTAACATTGTCGTCTGGTGATATGAGAGAGACCTGTTTTTTGCTGCAACGCCTCTCTATTACTGTCCAGCGCTTCAACTCGGTGGCCTTTAGAGGCACTTTAGCCGAGTCAGACCCAGAGGAGAGCTAATAACTTTTATCATCATTTAGAACAATGACTACCGCTTCTGTTGTTTATTGTTCTTTATGTGTCTGATGTTGTTTGTCGGAAATATTAAAAGGATAATAATAATAATAATAATAATAATACCGAGGACGCACCGAGGTCGCGAGGACCACTAACTACATAGATTAGATTCATAATTCCCGAGGGATCATAAATACCTCAGGTAAAAAAATATTTAAAAAATTAAAAAAAATAAAAAATAAAATAATTATTATTATTATTAATGCCACTACTAATACTACTATATTTATTACTATTATTTTTATTGTATATTTATGATAAATTATTAGGTAGCGCTCTGAAACTAACGTAGCGTTTCTCGTAGCGCTCTGATACTAACGTAGCGCTTCTCGTAATCGTCGCCAGCGGTCAGCAAAGCCAGCTGGGTCTTCGTTGAGTCTAACGCCGTGATCAGTAATCCATGGTTCGTCTGCGGATACCTCAGCCACTGCTCCACCACTCCAAGGACATCGAACTGATACCATCGACCAGTATCAGCCCAGGTCACGCAGATGGACCTACTCCACACGAGGTGCATTCCCGGGTCCTGGCCCGGCTGGATCGCTCCATCTAACCGGTAGACGTGGATGTGGGTGAACTCCGGCCTGGAGCGCCGCCTGGCGTGGGCCAGGGGACCTGTCCGTCGGATGAAGACCCCCAGGTTGGCTGTGGCAAGGCGGGTGGATGGTTGGAAAGCTGTTCCGTTGAGGCGGAAGTAGATGACGGGAACGTCCGAGTGGAAGCGTCTCGTATTCGGAGCTGTGCGAGTTCAACAAAAAATATACAGGGTGGCCCAAAAAAGTGATAACACCTCGTATAATGTACTATAATTCGTTCGAATCTGTTTTTACTATATCCATAATAGCTTAAAAAGTTCACTAATTTACTTACTTAACTGTTTAGTCATTTGACATCATTATTACGACAACTTCCGGTACACTTTTTTAATTTTTTATTTGCCAGTCGTCAACCTATGCGTGTTTTGAAGATATTTTATCCAGAATGACAAAAATCACAGCAAAAGACCGTATTCTGATTAAAAATTTGCGAATTGAGAAACATTGGAGTGCAAGGCATATGAAAAATGTGTTTCCACACAAAGCCTATAGAGTCAGTTGGGTTATTAAATAAATTGATAATGACGGTACAACAGAACGTAAACGCGGAAGTGGTCGGCCAAAGTCTGCTAGAACACGACAGAACATTGAGCGGGTGAGTGAGCTGATCTGCAGTCAAGAAGATGATCCTTACAGTCACAAAGTCCGTGGGAAATTCAAAGAGAAAAGGGTCTATCACGGTCGTCGGGGTAACGTATTGTAAAGCAATATTTACAACTGAAAACGAACAAGCGTGTGATCGGGCAGACGCTCAACGAAAATTGCAAATTGAAACGTTTGCAACGTTTGCAGCTACTTGAACAGTTTCCTATAGTGACAGAAGTGTGCGAACCATTTGGTTTACCCACAACAAGATATTCACCTTTGCCACGCCAGTTAATTCTCAACATGGTCGTATTTATTCAATTGAATCAAAGAAAAGACAATTAAGTTCCAGAAAGGAGACATATGAAAAGTGAACTTTTCAGCTGCGGTATCATGGTATCAGTTGGTGTTTCTCGCTTACAAAAAGTTGTTCAGAAGCAAGAGGGACACATTGAACATGTTTTATGAGTAGAGTAATTACTACTTGGCATACGACAGTAAATTACAAAACGTTATATTGATTCAATTATATTAAATGACCCTTTGCTAGGTTGTGTTATCACTTTTTTTGGGCCACCCTGTATGTGAAAGGAGAAATTAATTAACCGATATACCACCAATTAAACATCTTTAAAAACACGATCCCGCTAAATACGTATACAGTCAGCAATACCAGTGCTTAAAGTACTGAAAAAGAAGTGCCTGGACTCTTACCTTTCCAAAAGAAGTGCCAGGACGCCCCTTACCTTTGCAGGCTGTGCTGGCCAATAAGTGGCAGGACGGCGTTCAGATTTTGAAATAAGTGCATGAACGCCGTCCATGACCGTCCTGCCACACTTTAAGCCCTGAGCAATACTATATAACCAGCAGGCATACTTCAACGATACTTGGTTTAAATAAACAAGTCTTATCAACCTCCTGGTATGAGTTGGATAGATCCAGAAATGTGATGGTAACAAAAACCTGTGCACAATTTGAGCAACACAGATATGCAATAAACACAGACCACTGGATTAGATTAGATTAGATTAGATAAGATTAGATCAGATTAGGTGAGATAAAGCAAAGGTAAGCTGAGGTAAGTAAAGCTAAGGCAAGCAAAGATAATGTAAGTTTAGTTTGGTTTAGTTTAGATACGATCAGATTAGAATAGATTATAATCACATTATATATACCGTATTATAGATAGGCCGAAAGGTGAGAAAAGATAGAAGAAGATGAAACAATCAAAGGAAGGTATAGAAAGGTAAGTTTAGATAAGATTAGATTAGATTAGATTAGCTTATGTCAGATTAGAATAGATTAGAATAGATTAGATTAGATTGTTATACTGCAACTGTTAGTGGCTTTGTTCAGCAGATGGACGATGCAGATGGACGATGGTACTGGCAGCACAAACCGCACCACACCAAGCGCTTAATCTTATCAGAAATGCTGTTTCACGTATCAATAAAAGGCGCAATATAAATCGGTCTGATGGCGTGGTCATGCGTTAAGTGACTGTTACAGCAGCCGACATGTTCCCGCTTCTCCGCTCCACTGCGTCGAGGTGCTCCAGTAATCGGCTCGGCGTGAACTCCGAGTGAATTGCGAGCGAACTCGCGGCGCTCGTGTTCTGCGCTCATCCGGAATGTACTCGGTGCATTGATGCAGTGCATCTGCAGTGACAGCTATTTGACGTACCGGACCATCGAGACACACATATCTTGAACGGAGCGTTTGATTGATGGATGGGCGGGGCAAAGTTGGCGAATACTGCAGTCTCTCCATGGTTACGCTAATGCAGGTTGTGGGATCATGTGGCCCGTCGAATTTCGACCGGATATCACTGTCTAGCCAACAGTAGCACTTTTTATGAATAAGGTTTTACAACGTTTTTTGCCTCTTCGTGTAAGGGATGATTGTGCAATCCTCTCACTCGCCGCCTGATCTTTCCACCGACGCCAGGTGCACTGAATTCAGGGTGGATCAGACCCGGATTTGAACGTGGAGATATATAAGCCTTATAAGATAAACAATCGATCGCTCTACCATTAGTCACCCCATCCCTGCTTGAAGTAACGTAGAACTATATATAGGCCTAGGCTATATGTATTGTATTATATAATATATGTGCAATAATAATGTATGTGTATATGTTTATATATACATAATATTGGTTAATATACATGTATATACGTAGGCAGTGGCGGATACATAAAGTTTGAAAGGGGAGGGGTAAAAAATTTGTCTTTGGTTTCTCGCCGAAAAATCTGATGACCTCAAACGCTACTTTTTCTATTTTCTTACCTTATGCGGCTACATAAATTGCAAGCCTCAATTGCTGATAGGGAAGAGGTGGAACGGTTTGTGCAAAATCTCTAAATGGGGGCATGGCCGAATTGCCCTGGATCCGCCCGTATACATAGGTAGACAGACAGAGACAAGCAGGGAGACAGATAGTGCTAGACAGTGAAAGTAAGACAGTGAAACTAAGAAGTGAGAAAGAAAGAAGACAGAAGTCACGGAGAGTGACAAAGAGATAGGAAAAGGAAGATAAAGAAAATGAGAAAGAGAATGAAAGGAGGAGGCAGTGTGAGACCGAAAGAAGGCAGAGAGAAGGAGCAGCGGTGAGGGATAAACCTAGAGAGACAGAGACGGAGAAACAGACAGACAAACACACAGACATAGAGACGAAACAAATCTAAACAAAGTTACAGATATCAAACACCCTTCCGTGGGTCAGTTGCTATGGTCACGGTATGCACAATCCACGAGTTGCGTCGCAGCCGTCAACCGTTCGGCGCAACCTTAAATCTAGTAACCGTGGCCAGAATAACTCGAATCGGAGCATTTCCGGGTCAGGGAAAGTCCAGCGATTGACGGGAAGTTTCGACTTGTTCTCGTTCTTTTTTCGTCGTCGTCTGTCATAATCGGACTCCCATGATTCATCTCGCTTCGCTGGTCAGTGACGTCGACTTCCGGTCAGCTGAGGGTTAAGGGTCAGAGCGCATATCCGGTGGAACAGGAACAAGACAACGAATAACAGAAGCATGGATGGATGGATGGATGAATGGATGTATGAGTGGATGGATGGGTGGGTGGATGGATGGATGGTTGGATGGGTGTATGGATGTATGAATGGATGGATGAGTGGATGAATGAATGGATGGATGGATCAATGGATGAATGAATGAATGGATGAATGAATGGATGGGTGGATGAATGGATGGATGGGTGGTGGATGGATGAATGGATGGTGGATGGAATGGTGCACTGGTGAATAAATACAAGGAAGGACGATGGATGGATGGATGATCTTTATTGAGAATATTATGAGTATGATGAGTATGTTTCTGGTCATACATGAAGTGCCTGGAGCTGGGTCATAGTAAAGCAAATCGGATTGTATCATTGTGAATAAAACTAGAATAAAGCAGAATTAGACAGAAGAGAAAAGAATGGGGCACAATATGACATTTTAACATTACAAAAAAGAAAAGTTGACAGAAAATAATGGACACAATAAACAATGAAGTAGAACCGAAGAGAAGAACATAACAGAAAGAGGAAAATGTTGAAACAAAAGAATACTCCATAAAAGAGAAATGTTTTGTTTCGAATAGACTAGATTTGGTCAGTTCGGATATAATCACCAAATAATTTTCTTAAATGTTTAAATAAAATAAAATACGATTAAATAAGTCCAGGTTAGATTAGACAAGATTAGAATAGATTACATTGAACTGCATTACTAAGTAAAATAAAATAAAATTAAATTAAATAAGACCAGAATAGATTAGATAAGATTATAATAGGCTAGTTTAAATTACATTACAAAAGAAAAAAAATTAAAATTAAAAAAAGAACATAAGAACAAATTAGATTAGATTACATTAGATTAGATTAGCCTGCATCAACGTTACCAGTGCTGGGAAACGCCACAACGGTCAGCGTCTTCGCAGTGTGCGCAGACTCGGCTCCGCCCAGATCCCACGCATGCGCATCGATCTCGCTCTCCGTTTCGACGAAGTTGATCCACCGATGCACTTCCGGTAAGGGAGGAATCGCCCTCATGACGTCATCGGTCGGCGACTTCCGGCCAAGTTGCGACAAGATGTCGCGCTTGATCGTCTCTATCCACTGTCGTCTGCTCGACTCGAGTGACGCTTGGTCGGCGTCTCCATGGCAACCGACACCGGAAGTGACGTTGTCGGTGGTCTCTACATCCGGGTGACACGTCGAGTTCACGTTGCCAGTTGGCGGTGACCTTGGAAATAGGATACGATTGATTGATTTGATTGATTTGATTGATTTGAATGATTTGATTGATTGATTTGATTGATTTGATTGATTGATTTGATTGATTGATTGGTTAAGTCAGAATGTGATTGAGTTATAGATTGAATAATATATTATGACCGGTTGAAGTGTTTGATTTAAATTGGTTGAATATAATTTATAGTGAAGTTCATCTTCAATTTAATCTCCTAATTACTATCTTCCATGTGGTGCACAATTCCTGGAGTTCACAAAACACGGTTAGTATTTCATTGTTAGTATTTTCCAGGAGTTATTATAAACAAGGAGACAGTTAACTTCATTTCGAACAGTTCTGGAAAGGCATCCGTAGTATTAGTATCATCATCATCGCCGTCGCCGTCGTCGTCATCGTCATCGTCATCATCACCACCACCATCATCATCATCGTCGTCGTCGTCGTCGTCATCGTCATCATCATTGCAATCGTTATTTGATTATTATAATCATTATTGTTTATGTCGCTAAGACTATGCTACTGTTTCTGTTCTTACTCATTTCTGCTCGTGTCTGTAGAATTTCCAATCTCCACAACCGAGGAGTTCAGCGTTGGATTTGGATTCTCTTGGAATCCATCATCTCCGTAATGCGCTTGTTCCTCATTCCTTGTCACCGCCTTGCGCACTTCCGCTGTCGTCAGACCACTTCCGCTGTGCGTCGAGGTGTCCCCAGAGGGAGCCACAGGTACGAGCGCATGCGCTGTGAGCACCAGCGCAAGCAGCAAGATCCAACGCAACATGGCGACTGTTGGAAACAAATCTCCGGACTGCATACTCACTCGCGAAGAGGTGGCGCCACATTCCTTCTTAACCAAACAGGTTGAACTTCCGGTGCCCCATCGACCTCGATAGACACGCGATCTGCAGTTCAAACTGTTGATCACTCCTTTTGGCCTACATGTACATGCATAGGAATTAGCTGCTCATTATTTAAACTTAAAAACCAATTCGACTGCTTTTAAAAATGCTCATTTAAAAACAACGCAAGATGGTGGCCGACGTAGGCTACAAAGGTACTGTTAACGGGACCGCGTCCGCAATGGTGTTCTCGGGGGGTTAGGAGGGAGGGGTTGTTCAACTATTACGTAATTTGACGGATCGGTCTTTTTAAGCGCACGGTCTTAAAAACATGCTTTATATATAATCAGACAGCAAACACACGGAGGCTTTTAACGGTGTCACAAGGGCAGAAAAGAGAATGTTCCCAGGGTTGTAATCAAGGGTATATGCGGGTATACAACGTATAGTCACCTCCGGGTAAAACGGCATCCTATATTCACAATTGTGGAAATTTTCTAAAGATTTTGGCCAGATGACAAAAAAGGTCGTCAGAATTTTTGGCCAAAACGTCGGTTTTTCACTCAAAAAGTCGGTTTTTCTCTCGGTCAGCGTGTACCCACATTAAAAATTTTCCAGCACAGTCCTGAATGTTACATCGGCGGGGTACACACTCAAACAACAGATATATAAATAGATATAATATAACTGGTATATACATGTTTTTATGTATGTATGTTTCAGCACTTGCAATAGCTCCCATTCAATCTTTCTACTCAGAGGCCATCCCGACTACAGCGCAGACACAGAATCGCAGTTTCACGCTGAAGCGCCTGAGCATGCAATAGCGAGTGAAGGACTTGGTCAAGGACTCTTAGACTACTCGGCGGCTTGAGATGGATTCGAGCCTGGAACTAAGGCTCTAAGACACTGAATATATCCATATACCACCGCGCCCATATATGTATATATATATATATATATATATATATATATATATATACAATACATACATAAGCCTACATGTATAAGTTATAGATATTATTAGGACAGGCGCTAATTTTTATCGATTAATCAACTAAATTTAGTGTCCACTGATATATCAAATTCGATTCTGAAGGTGAGTGATATACCACAGTGACATCTTTTAATCGAACAGTTTTCATGACGCCGCCATCTTGGAATTTTTCACCATCACAGATGATCGCTTTATTCTCCACTTAAACGTTGCACTATCATCATCATCATCATCATCATCATCATCATCATCATCATCATCATCATCATTTATAGCCAGACTGTTCACAGTCTGAAAATGGAAAGTTGAATGTACTCCACGAACTGTCCTTTCCAGAGTCCAGACCTCCACGCAGAAGATGAGCGATGAGAAACCATTGCATAATTGCATACATGTATACAAACATGCAGACAAATGTCATGCATATACATTCAAACATACAATGTCTTACATACATGCATAGTTGCATACTCAATGTACTCATGCATACACACAGACATACTTGCACCAATAAAAAAACAAGCATGAGCTTATACTTAACCCTTTCCAGCCGGAATTGTTTTGATACCTATCCTGTTAATGGGGTCACGGGTGACCCCATCCGGCGGGAAATGGTTAATAATGGGCTCATGCATAGTTTCTTACACCTAAATGCATAACTGCGTAAATGCCGACATATGCAAATGCGAGCACACAGACGTGTGTGTGTGTGTGTGTGTGTACGTAAGTATATGCACACGTGTATGACTACATACACTCATACATGCATAATTGCATACATATTGTAACATGTGGATCCGGTAAAGGGATCAGCCAGAAGTTACAGATGGGTTAGCACCTGTCAGAATATCTGTTCATGGCTCCATCTAAGGGATCAGTTTCGTAATTGGTAGGCATCACTGACACACATGGGCTTGGCAACACATTCACCTGATCGCTTTACCAAGTCGGCATGTAAAAATACACACGTACATACATGCATCCATAGTTCCATATGCAATTATGCATACACGCATATATATATATTACATGCAACATATATATATACATACAATGATACACACATACATACAATACATACATGCATACATAATACATGTATACGCACAAACAATGTATACACGCGCATATGCCCCCTGAAAAATTGGCAATTATCTATTTAGATACTATTTTTGTGTTACATATTTATTTGCAAAAAGATCTAATTATGCCAATGATATAATTATATACATTGTGAAACTAAGAACTTTAATTTAGTAAGCTATACGAAACATATTCATTTTCTACATTTCCTGCCATGCAGTTTTCATTTCCAAGTGCTTGCTAAAAAATCAGCCGTGGCCATTGTGTTTTGCCGCTCTTTCAAAAATATCTGCTAACGAGTCACGACCCTGGCTATATTATAAAACTCATAAAAAACTGATTATTCTTTGGCGAGAAATCTCGGAAGAAAAGTCATTTCAAACCGAGAATTTGAAACCGAGAAGATTTCTTGAAGATGTCAATAAAAACTTCTTTTTTTTCATTTGTTCATTTATTGACTTGCAATGTCACATCAATAATCACATAACAGAAACAGACATTAACAACAACAAAACTTCAACAAAGAAATAATTGTTATAAATTTAATATTAGTGCAGGTCAATGAGTCAGCCGACAAAGGTCTAAAAGACCCGCTTAAACTCGGCTGGCTCATTTACAAACTTAAATCTTGCATAAGTAAATGTGGAGAATCAAAATTCCATCAAGATAAGGGGACACCAATAACACATTAAAAATAAGGTTAAGTTGAATATGAGGCGGTACACAAAAATAGCAGAATAACATAGGGCCACACACTATTAATTAATGTAAATGCAAAGCCTGAGAACATCATAAGCTCAAGCATATATCTCACTCAGACGGGGAGGAGGCATTCCCATAAACTTATTTTTAATAAGTATTTTCTTCCCTGAAACCTCTCTATTGAAACGAGAAAACAGAACAGGATGTAGCTAAGTCGCCGTGACTTACCTTGAAATGAGAAACAAGAATAGAATTTATATATATATATACACACAATCATATATATATATATATATATATATATATATATATATATATATATATATATGAAGATCATTCCACGAATAGAAAATTGAGCCAAAAAACACAATCTAGATCCGCGACAGTAAATAATATATGTAAAGTCGGTTCGTGGCATTTCTCTCTTGCAGCCTTGAGATGTTTATTACTTCAGCCGTCGTCGTGGAGTTTTCTAGTTTCTGCAAATACAAATCTTTCTTAGCACCTGTTGATGATTACTTCCAAGGCCGTAGTCAGGATTTTATTTCGGGGGTGTTTACTCGATCTTGAGCAAACCGACAAGCAGCCGAATACAAAATGAGGGTTTGGAAGATGATTTAATAAAAATTATATTGTAAGATGACACATAGGCCTAATTATATAAATAAGAGCTCCGAAATGAAACTCCTTAGTCCTCACATCATGATTATGTTAGCAATTGCATTATTTTATAGTAACATCGTTTCATTTGGGTGGTGGGGTGTTCAAACACCCCTAAACACCCCAGCTACGGCCTTGATTACTTCTCTGTAATAGGCTGCGTAATTTTTACCACCTGCCAGTTTTGCACATTATTTTCTTTACGCACCGTAGATTTCTCGACTTCTATGAGCGCTTTCGTGAGAGGCCCTATGCATACCTACATACATAGTATTACACACATAGATACATATAGGTCTAAACATAAGTATGGCATCATCATCGCGAAAAGATTTCTTCATTTAAAGACTGTCTCTCACCAGGCACAAATTAAACCAGAAAACCCATTAGTACTTTTAGCTTAATTAAATTTTGTCTAACGCATCAACTTTGATTAAATCACGTCCAAAACAACTGAAGAAGAACACAAACTCATGACATGGTATACGCTTCCAGACCCGTAAGTATACGTTGATGCGATTGAAAGATTCATATTTTACACAGCACGACCCAGTGTAAAATATTATACACCATTATCATCTTTGCCCTTAAAACCTCTACACGAATAAGAAAGCAAGACAAATAGCCAATCCCATGCAAGATGCGCTGATAATTAATTTATCGTCATTCGTGTGCAACTATGGTCGTGATTCACGCAAACATAACGCCCCTACCATGCAGATATAATTATTATCTCCTCAGATTTTTCTACCGCACAGGAAATAATTGGCGAAACATTTTCCACTACCAACAACGCCTGCGTCCTCATGAGCGGAGTTTAGTTTCCGTTCTTGGGGGGGGGGCTAATGCCTTCCTGGGAGGCTAAGCTCGGAAAAAGATACAATTTTCATGGTAAAAAAGCTGAATCTGGGCCTTCTTGGGGGTGGGGGCTTAGCTCCTCTAGCCCCTGATAAACTCCGCTCATGTGCGTCCTCTCAAATGACTTCTATACACAATTTGTGGTCACGACAGGATCGCTATTTTCCCCCTCACGTTGTTGCAGAAGGACACCACAAATATCTACAATTTAAGCTGCTGCAAAAATAATGCAAGACATACAAAGAATGTTTTGTCAGGAAAATTTAATGCGTGATTATACCATGCTTTAGCTTTTTAAAGAATCTGATTAGCTAGATGTTCTGAATCCCATGCATAGACCGCGGTCAATTGCGAACCCTTTGTAAGGTTTGTTAATGGAGCAACAGCAGTTTGAATGCAAATTTTCTGGTAATTTAAATAAACTCCACAATTTATCTAATGTTTCGAGTTAAGCTCGTTAAGAATTCCTTTCATCTGATAAAACTCAGTCTACAAAACAGGACTCAAAAAGGTAACCTAATACTTGCGCCAAAAAATAACACCCTGACGGTTTCACGAAGTATAGAGTAGGCTATAATGATCAAAGTAATTCTCGACCAACTAGGCCTAATTGCTACAAAGACTCAATTAATCTAGCTTCGGACTATTATAGGCCTACAGCAACTACTGTAACCAATCTATAGTCTCGGAGAAAAGAGAGCTGTTTCAAGACGGCGAAAGAGATGTGATTCGGGTACCTGTTAATAGCAAAAAATGTGTCAACTCCACCTGATTCCAAAGAGCAGGACCAATGAAGACAAAAGCTCTGTGCACTGTGAAGACTGAAGAGCGCTTTATAAATTTACATATACACTACAATACAATACAATAAAATACAATACAATACAATACAATACAATGCAATGCAATGCAGTACAATACAATACAATGCAATACAATACAATACAATACAATAGTAGTGTGCTATTCAACGTTGGTCAACGTAAAGAATTCTGATTACTCCAAAAAAGTGGTAAATTCAGATCAAACCGTAGCAGTTGGCTCCTGGTGTGGCATGGTAGTACCATCCAAAACCATCCCTTAGACACCTCTAAAATCATGCTTAAAAATCAAAGCAGCTTTTACCGACAGGACATCGTCAACACGCCATATGCACGATCACCATAAAGCACTTCCGGGGTTACAAAAGGTCGGACAGTTGACCAATTTAGCAAACGACTCCCGAATAACCGGTAGTCGGAGGGACAGTAAACTGGCGCAACATAAACATCGCTTTGTCGGCGTTTTTAGGGAAACCTCGGCCATCGTTACGGTACATGTATCCGGTTTTCCATGTTATCCAGAAGGAAGAGGAACTGCATGGTGGACGAAATCACCGCTTGTACTGTTTCTGGTA
>OX243828.1:20055801-20123893 GCA_945859605.1 Lumbricus rubellus
GTAAGTAATGAACATCATGGCGCCGTTCACGGAAGAGGATAGAATTTTAATCAGAATCTTAAGAGTAGAAAAAGAATACAATGCACATCAGATGTTGATAGAATTCCCTTCTAGAAAATGGATTAAATATGCTCTACATCGATTGATTAAACAAATTGATGCCACGGGAACGTCTAACAGCCGCAACTGTGGTCGCAAGCGTTCTCCCGCCGGCGCAACGTTCACGTCATAGGCCTACGGTTGCCTATCTGAACGCTAACGTACCAGAGTTTATTGAACCGGAGAACTGGCCACCGAACCATCTGGTTTTAAACCCGGTTGACTATTTGATCTGGGGTTTTCTTCAGCAACTGGTCTATCGTGAACCGATACGTGATGTTGAACATTTGAAAAAATTGATTGTTTACTGCTGGGCTGAAATAACCCGAGCACTGGTGGCCTCAGCCATTGATCAGTTGTCGTCTCGTGTTGATGCAGTCATTAAAGCACGGTGGTGGACATATTGAATATTTGTTTGACTTATGATAAATTCACTCAAGATATGAATTGTTATTAATTGTTAGAACTAGTGATTGTTTAGAATTGAGTCATTGATATTATTCAGTCTAAGACTTTTGTTTTTTTCTTGCACTTTCATGACAAAAGGGGACATCAAACATTAATAGCATTATCTCAAGAAGTCGTAATAGTATCTCTTAGATATTTTGCAGAATGATTAAATGGATAATTATGTTCAATCTGATATATAGGCCAAGACGCTCAGAGAAAAATTGTTCAAGTTATAAGGCGTAAAAGTTGTTGCATTCCTATTGGCCCACCCTGTATATACGTGTGCATATTTTTACGGGCTGTCTGGAGCATAGATTATTACACAAGCGTGAGGTTAAAAATTTATTTTTCCTAAGCTAATAACAGACTTAACAAACGACGTCTCACAACTGCGAACAGAAGGACACAAAAAACGCAGCTAAAAAAACTGCGACGAACTCAGCGTACGCAAAAAAACAAGTGTCGAGAAATTGGGCCGCAATGTTACCACCCGATGCAGTTTTATCACTTCGCGTCGTCTCAGCATGAATCTTACCGGACCCGATGCGGTTTAATCAGCTCCTAAATCTTTGGTACGGAATCTTATCAGTCCCGATGCAGTTTATCGGTTCCTATAGTTTCAGCGCATAATCTGATTACACCCGATGCAGTGTGTACGTCGTGCTAGGGCAGCAGTACGTCGAGTGACCTGTCCATTCCGTTTGTGGTCAGTTGTTGACGTTGACCACTACGAGCGATGACTGAGTCCTGTGTCCACTACTTTCATCGACTGACGGAACTTTTAAGAAGTCAACTTCGTTTGTTTTCAAACGCTTCTCCAAGTCGATGTCCAGTGGTCTAAGTGTCACGTTCGAATAAATTGGGTGTGGTTCAAAAAGGGTATCGTATCTAATTATCCATAGACACTTATAATAGACTATACTATAGCACCACCTCCCGCAGAATGATTAGGCCTATTTAGAGAAAGCACGCAGAGCTCCCAGCAAGAAGACTCCGAATAAAATTAAATGCGTTTAAGAAATGAAAGACTGGCGAATAAAAACGAGTCATTAGTTTAGCTCTTAGTGAGAAATCCAATCCTAATGTAGGAACCAACCACAACAAACGCCGATGTTGCGCAAGAGCAGTCCTATATTATTGTCCTGGGAACAAAAAGATCGAGACGGACAGCAGAACGAATTTGTTTGTATGCGCACTTGTTATAGCGCCTCTTCAAGCTCTGAACCACTACTCAGAGGTGCTCCCGACTACAGCGCGGACACTGCACCGAAGTTTCACGCCAAAGCGCTGAGCAATTGCGAGTGAAGGACTTTCCCAAGGTCCTTACGTGGCGAGGTGGATTCGAACCTCAAACTTTCCGACTCCAAGGCAACGACGCCACCACTACACCGCCGCGCCGATAACTGCTTTTGCATAGTAATTATGGTTCGAGAGGTATAATTTAGAGGCATCTTCCAGCTGTTATTTGGAAACTAGAAAGAGGATCTTGTAGTGAATGTGTGCTCACTGTGCTGTCATAGATGTTATGTAGCCAGAGAATAACATCAGTCATAATTATGTAGAGCGATATGATTATTATGTGCAAAGCAACGGAGCCGGGCTATATATGAGCAATGAGCGTATACAGCTAAAGCAGTTTGGACCGATTGAAGAAGAGAAGGCGCCAAGGTCGTAGCCAGGATTTTATTGGGGGGGGGGGCATGTCTACTCGACATTGAGCAAGCCGACAAGCAACCGAATCAATGGACTAAGGGGCTTGGAGGATTATTAATTTAATCTACTGTAAAAGTCACATGGATATAAGAGCTTCTAAATGAAATCCACTTAATCCTTACTTCATGTCTGGGTTAGTAGGCTAGCTAATTGCATTATTTCTTGGTTACATTATTTCCTTTCGGGGGTGTTCAAACACCCAAAATATCCCCTAGCCATACGGCCTTGCCCTTAGTTCTTACATCATGTAGGCCTATTAGTAAACGCATTATTGCATTATTTCATTTGAGGCGGGGGTGTTCAAACACCCAAAATACCCCTAGCTACGACCTTTAAACTGAAAATCAGCCCGAATTATTATTGAAATTCTCTTAGTCCTTGACTCTTTATTTCACGTTTTTATGTTATTTTTATTATTATTATTATTATTATTATTATTATTATTCATTGTTCTAAATGATGATAAAAGTTATTAGCTCTCCTCTGGGTCTGACTCGGCTAAAGTGCCTCTAAAGGCCACCGAGTTGAAGCGCTGGACAGTAATAGAGAGGCGTTGCAGCAAAAAACAGGTCTCTCTCATATCACCAGACGACAATGTTAGGATGCGGCCTAAATCAGACAAAAAGTCGAGGCCAATACTGCAAATGGGACCTAAAGTCTCAAAGGCTAAAGGAATGAAAAAGTGAGTGTTTACAAGAGAGACGTATTTAGTGTTTTTCCTTTCCGTAGCAATCTCGGCTGCCGCGCCCGCCGTCGAAGCCGTGGCCTGGATATATGATGGTGCAAGTGTGTCAACCACTGTCGCATCCCACACAAGATGACGACCCGCACGCCATGGAATCATGGTAAGGCCGTCTGGTCGTCTACCATCCGTGCGAAGAAGACCTGGTGGTTCTTTAATGGACGGTATTCCTGCCTTTGAAAGGGAGCGGTATACAATGTCATTGATCGTATTATGTCGAGCTATTCGACCGAAGCCGAGAGAGCAAGACAGGCCGTGGCTGCCTCTGGCGTCAATTTGAGCTCCGCAGGCGCAAGTGTGGGGTTCACATATTGCGGCCCCAAGTCGCAAACCGACGGCAACTCGAACATCCTCGTTATCCAGACGTAGTCCACATGCGGTTATCGGTAACGCATGGAGCCAGTCACTAGCATGGGGCGATGAGACTGCTTTTAGTCGTGCGATGTTATATACATCCACTGTGTTTTCGAGCAGTGTCTTCGCAGTTTTCTCCAACAAAGGTTTGTCCCATGATGCTTGCTGATTTGTTGGCATGATTCCTGCTTCATCAAATTCTGTCTTGGAACGCCACTCGGTTGTCATCGTTTGAAAGTGTGAGTCATGTTCGAGATTAATAGAACTGAGAATGAGAGTCTGGAGAGGGAGAGTGCTTGCAGCTGAAGCCAGAAAGGCTGGAAGTGCTAGCGAAGACGCTCTCCGAATCCCCAGACCACCCATCTTTATGGGCAATGAGGCTTGTATTATTATTATTATTATTATTATTATTATTATTTATTATTATTATTATTATTATTATTATTATTATTATAATTATTATTATTATTATTATTATTATTATTATTATAATTTCCTTTTAATATCTTCGACAAAAACATCAGACACATAAATCACGATAAACAACAGAAGCGGTAGTCATTGTTCTAAAAGATGATAAAAGTGCCATTGTTAGATCTCCTCTGGATCGGATCAGCTAAAAATTATTATTATTATTATTATTATTATTAT
Organism: Lumbricus rubellus; assembly: GCA_945859605.1. NCBI lineage: Eukaryota > Metazoa > Annelida > Clitellata > Crassiclitellata > Lumbricidae > Lumbricus > Lumbricus rubellus. The sequence goes on from OX243828.1 coordinate 20,059,811, forward strand.
TATTATTATTATTATTATTATTAAATATTATTATAACAAAGCGCTACAACAATTTTTAGAGTAGATAACGTCAGGTAGGTCTATTCGATCCATATAGCCGCCATTGCGCTTTAATAATCTTATCACGTCATCCTCTGTTGCATCACATACTATGACGTTACAATTTGCGAAACGTCATAATCGAAAGTAGGCCAATACCTGACCACAGCGGTGAATAATTCAGTCAGAAAATAGCGTCTCTCTTCGGATGCATTGTCTTGTAGATGCGATCACAGCGCTACATGATGTACTGACATTTTTACGTTGTTGTACAATTAGATGCTAAATTTAAAGTTCCTTCGTTAATTTTTAATATCGTAAAAGAAGCTAACCTCTGCTTGGCTGCAACTGAAATATATATTGATATATATATATATATAAAATATATATAATTGTGTATGTATATATAAATATATACACACGCATCACACGTAAAAACGTATCAGTCCATCAGACAGTAGCCAATTCTAAATGCAGCTGCCACAGTTGTGTGTGTGTGCGTGTGTGTATGCGTATGTGTGTGAGTATAAGTAGATGTAATATTTGCCCTCTGGATGTCTTTTATTATTTCCTGAGGGGGGTGCTCGGTAGTACAGTGGATAGCGCGCTGGACTGTCGACTCAGCTATGATGAGTACACGGTCAGTGGATGATGAGACGGCGAGAGAGAGGGGATTGACCTCCGCCTTCATATGCCAAGGCCTTGAAAATGAAGTCTTTTTTCCCCTTTGGATGTCTTTTATTATTTCCCCCTGATTCCTCCTCTTCTCCTTTGGATGTCTTTTATTATTTCCCCCTGATTCCTCCTCTTCTCCTTTGGGGTATTTTATTATTTTCCTGATGCATAATTAATTACTTAGCTATTTTTTAAGAAGCCTGATATTGAAGATAAATTAAGTTTAAATGGTGCTAAAGGGTAATCTGGGGTGTTTTCCATTGAAGAAACAATCAGCTAATAAACCAGTTAAAAGTCTTGGTCTTTTGTATAAGCTACAAAGCAGTTAAAAATTAAGGTCGTAAGAATACTGCCGAAAAGTCTCTAGCTAATATATTTAGTGCGATGTGTGAATAAGCGAATATCTCGAGAAAATCGGTATTGGCTACGAAAATTATGCAACTACCGGTTGAATTGTTAAACGCAGCTCCCGTTCCCCCTCCGCCCGCAATTTGCATGTAATTCGCCCCATTTCTATACAGGTAGACGTTACCAGGAGCGGTACTACTGTTACCAAATTCTATGTACGTCGAAACGAAATAGTATCCGGCTTTACCGGGAGTGAAACGGGTCATTCCCGCACTTATAACACCATCGGTTTTGAATCTTACACTATCGAAAGTAACTATTGTGTGAGTTTTAGCGATTAAGAATTGCCAAGTTAAAGAATGAATGCTAAGCGCGGGACCGATTGAGATAGAATCTACATACTGCTTCGTAGCTGCATCGCTGGCGCTGTTGGGTTCGTGTAGCCCTGTAATGTAAGCATCATGCATAAAGATGGACTTATACACATTTATTTTAGACGGAGGAGTGCCATCGAGTGACTTAACCATCTCTAACATGATTTCATTGTTTATTCTAAAACGAAATCCATCCATCGATTGTAATGTAATAGGATTGTTTAACGAACATTGTAGTTTATTTCGTATACTACCTAAGAAAATAGTGAATTCTTTATTTTCTCCTCTCAAGTCCTTACAACCCATTGAACGCAGACGATCGGAGCCAACGTTTAAGAATAGATCACCAGTCATTGTATCACCAGTCTTAGACACCTTCAATGTAACTTGTTCATCAACGTATTTCTTATTCGTCAAATGATTATCGTTGGACGGAGAATCGTTGTGATTCGTTATCAAATCAATGGCTTGCCCCCTACTTAAAGCTTCATCCATTCCGGCAGTCGAAGTGTTCGTTGTAGGTAGTCCTTTAATTTTATGACCACCCATTTTTAAATTTCCAGTCACTGGATTTGCTCCATCCAATCGAAGAAAACTCTCATTTATTTGACTAAGAGTAACACCTCCAGCGATTACTCTTTGCGATGAACCAACATCGGTGTGACCAAATTTATCGACAGGCATTTTATATATAATAATTTTTAATGTAGATTAGTCATCGTATACATATAATTGCATTACCTGAATCCCTCGTGGAAGAAAATCATCCACTTGCGTTGATGTAACTCTGTAATATTGATACGCACCCGTAGGTGTAATAATATTACAAAATCTCGGAACAGCCTCTGAAGTAGTTGAAGAAGGGTATATGGGTAATGATGTAAACACTACTCCATCATTGCTAGCGTCGAAATCGAAATAAGCTACAGATACGGTTTTCATCGCAATTCTCCAAATTTTAACTGGCTCAGGACATTTAATTTGTAACCAAGCCATATCTTCACCTGAAACCCAAGCTGCGTTAACATTGTCCTTGAGATTAGTGAAAGCATGGTAGGCTTTGCTTCCGGCAAAACAAGCACTCGCACTAGCAACGAATCCTGTCACACTTACATCAGCTTCCAAGGGAGGAATATACCCAACACGACACTTTTTCAGAGATTTATCGACGTAATTCTTTGTAGCATCATCTTGAGCTGAAAGAGGATCGCTTAAATCGTTGATATTATTACTATTCATTAGGATATTTTGATAAACGTCGATTTTACGATCGTTAGACGCTCTACCGATTCTCATTATATTTTCTACACCTATTTTGCATAGAAATCCATCCGTCGATTGTAATGTAATAGGATTGTTTAACGAACATTGTAGTTTATTTCGTATACTACCTAAGAAAATAGTGAATTCTTTATTTTCTCCTCTCAAGTCCTTACAACCCATTGAACGCAGACGATCGGAGCCAACGTTTAAGAACAAGTCGCCAGCCATTGTATCACCAGTCTTAGACACCTTCGATGCATCAACGTATTTCTTATTCGTCAAATGATTATCGTTGGACGGAGAGTCATCGTGATTCGTTATCAAATCAATAGCTTGTCCCCTACTTAAAGCTTCATCCATTCCTGCTGTCGAAGTATTCGTTACTGGGAGACCTTTTATCACATGTCCATTCATTTTTAAATTTCCAGTCGGCAGATTTGCTCCATCACATCGAAGAAAATTAGCATTTATTTGACTAAGAGTTACACCTCCAGCGATTACTCTTCGTGATGTTCCTCCAGCAGCGGTGTGACCAAATTTATCGACGGGCATTTTATATATAAAATAATTTTTAATGCAAGCCGTTTATAACTTCTTGGAAATTCATTCCATCACCCACCATCTTCGTCACATACAGACACAAATGACCACAAAATACTTCGTTATCGGGTTGTATTCGCTCGCTGTTATATAACACTGGACGGCGTAAATACTTTATCAGTTCCAGAGGGGGAGGAAGGCCGTAACTATCGAAATATATTTTCTCATTACCGCTCTTTAAGAAAGCGCACCAGTGCGAGCCTGTCCCATTAGAACCATCTAGATTCAATATCCCACACTCATTCCGTCCAGGTTTCTTCGGCAACTCGTCTCTGAGAAATACTCCTCTAAAATTATTGATGTTTAGTTTCTTAGCCGCTTCGATTAGATCCACATTCGATAAAGCAATATTCGGTAGCACTACTCCACAAACATCGATTTGTTTGACGCTCATTTATTTAATATAAACATTAATTAAAAATTTTCAACGAGTAGTGACCATATGCCAAAGTATGAATTCCATCCTCCATTATTACCCGTTTATCGTCATCTGCAGATAATGCAACTTTATTAATTTCTTCTGTATAAATATCGTGATGATAAGATCTAATAACATTCATCGTTCGTTGTTGTTCTTTTTTGGTAAATAAGCAGTCTCTATAATCTTCGTGAGTGATAGTTTTTTGGACAACATTCTTCTTAATACCTTTACATTTCTTGTGCTCATCTCCAGCAGCCATCTTATAAGAATACAACTTTGCTCTGAGTCCAATAAATTCTTTTATCTGTTTCCCACTAGCTTCATCCTTGAACATTCCAATAACTTTTTTATTTACTCCAACCTCAATACCAGATGGATGATCTCTCGGGTATTCACTCGTGTCGAATCGAGTCTTAATATCGCCTGCGATATCTGAGTAAAAGTCTTCAGTTTTAATTTCGTATGTCAAAGAATCTGTATCGGTAAATAATAATTTAGCTCTATTTCCGTATTTATCCTTGATGTAATTGTAATGAAATTCATACATCAACGTTTTGCTGAAGTCTAATATACACATGCCAAGATATATAGGTTTATTATAGTACAATTTAGTTTTTTTCATGTGAACGGCTATTAGATTTTCATCGAAAATAGTACATCTCTCATAATTAGGTTTAGCGGCTAGTTCAATAGCCCTCTCCTCTTGACACACTAACTCTACATCAACACGATTTTCAATGTTCTCACAAGTTTTTCCAAAGACACTGTTATTCATTAACTTGAAAAAGTCTTTCTCAAAGTCATTAGTAGCTTTCGTTCTAAGAGCTGTATTTAAATCGATATACTTTTTCAACCAATCACTTTCTTCGAATAGTACACCTCTATGCACTTTTGTTATTTTCAAACCCAAGCTCTCATACAGCTTCAGATTATCGTAATGCAGCACATACTTCTTTTTATGGTTTAAGTTTGGAATTAACTTTTTGACTTTGTTAATCTCAATGCTTTCGGGGGCTAACGGAAAATCGTTATGCAGGTCGTGTAACTCTTTAGGATATTCCAAATCAACTTCCAATATGCATGGAATACTTCTCCAATTATTTAATTCATCTTCGTTCATCCATTTGAACCCGTGAGTAGGTGAATTTTTGATCATAGCCCATCCATATAGATTATTCGCATCCAGGTAAGTAATAAATGTAGAATTTTCGTTACTATTGAAATCGCTCATATATTTATTATTCGCTTTCCCGTAACGATTTGATATTGTGCTCACTCCTCCTCTCATCCCTTGCCTAAGCATCAGAATCATATCATAATCATTCAATAACTCCAATTTCACGCCTGTCAATTTTAAAGCGGCATCCCAGGCTAAACCAGGAGATGTAAAATACCATGCAGGGTCAAGCGTATAGTTCTTCATACACACATCTCTAAAGTTTTCGAAAACATCGGCAAGTAACAGAACATCCGAAACGTTGTATAAATCGTGATATTCTCTGAATGTTTTGCATCCAAATTCCTTCCATACCGTTTTTGCATGCTCGTAGTCTTCATCGCTAATATTCGAATCATTTAGCTTAGAATAGAATGCGGATTTTGGTGGTAGTTCGGTTTCATTAAAGGTAGTAAATGAATCGACGTAGTCATAAGGATATATGCCTTTTCTCAGCAAAAGATCGAGCTTCTTTCCAGTATATCGTTTCCCAATATTTTTACACTGGTCTTTGCTTAGGTTCCTCGATAAAGCATCAAGACTAGAAGCCATAAATTTAAAACTGTCGATAAAGCGCAATTCGCGCTTGACGGTAATCTCTTTTCCCTCTTTATTTACAAACTTATCAACAACGACCTCTCTGCTAAAAGATATATACTTTTCCTCGTTATTAGGTATGCAATTAATTTTCTCTCCATTATTACCTCTCAGTTTCTTAATGAACAGATGACAATCGTACCCGGAAAGATTATGAAACACTACAGGGAAAAACTTGGGGACTTTATAGTTTACATTACAAATGTTATGAGCAGCCCCTCTAAATTTACCGCTAAGATGACAGTGATCTCTCACTCGGTCTTCGCCCAACGGTTTTTCACAGATATGGCATATAGTAGCTCCATCAAAACACTTCCTTGTCCTCTTCTGTAAATATCATCTTCTTAGGGAATTTAAATTGATTATATATTTGTTTTATATTCTCTTCTAGTTTATCTACAAATATTTGACCAACATCATCATCTTCGCTTTCAGCCGTAAACGTCACAGGATCTTGAGAATATACACTATCGTCGAAACATTTTATGTGGTAACAAAAGGAGCTAGGAATATGCTTTTGATATTTATTAGTGTACGACAACTCTGGATTTGGTTGGCATGTATCGATCGGTTTTACAAAAGACTCAAAATCTGCGTAGACTATAAACGGAACCCTCATAGAATTGTTATAATTTTTAAAACTTAACATAGTTCCTGGTTCTGGCATTTCTATTTTTTGTGCGTTATGGTGTTTGCAGTACTCATCATAGTTGTTAAGCGCTTCTGTCGTTGTGAAACCATTCATACACCTTTTACAATAGTGCGCTGAATAATGCGAATTTGCTGTTCGGAACGTCATCAATCGGTTAAAATTCTTTATCCAGCAATAATGTTTTTTTTCTCCATCAGATATAAGCAAAAGATCTACACAAATATCGCTTTCACAGTTAGACAGATAAAGCGGATAGACATGTTTTTCGTAACCAAATATATTAACACTAATATTATTATTTCTCTCAAATTTACCTATCACATTAGCATGAGTCGCTACCGGAAACTCAATACCACTCCAATTAAGTTTTTTCGATTGTTCTTTCAAAGCTTTCGTTATTTTTTCCGGATTTTTTACAACCGGATTCAAAGCTCTAGTGATACACCATTTGAAACATTCTTCGTCGTCGTTTTTCATATTTATAATAGCCTTTTTATTAGCTAAGAAGCTGGGAAGTGGAATGTAAGAACTACCTCTTAAGGGGGTATATTTTACCGTATTTATATCTAATTTTACAACAGCTTTAAATCTCCAATTACTTCCTTGCATCTGAAAACTAGCAATAGACTCCATGATTTTATCCTTCTTTCTGCTGTATATTTCATTCAAGTCGGTTGCTTCTAAAATAACTTCTGCCCTGGAAACGAATGGTATATCCTCAGAATTAACTATTCCCGATTTCATATCTACTCGTTCCATATTACAAGTAAGAACTAAATTAGTCTTTGTCTGGCGATTACTCGACAACAGATTAACTACCTGCGGTCTGACGAAATCAAGAAACGACGAGGCGTCCATTCCATTAGTTCCATCTATTCTATATTGCTTGGTGAATCCTTTAATAGCCGACGCCGTTTCTCTAATTTTAATTTTATCAAATATCCTAGAAACAGTTGACTTCAATGATTCTAGTTTTTCATTAACCTCTGCTTGTTCAGGCACATAACTAAGTAGCCAATCCGCAAATTCATTTATTTTTGTCCTAACCCTATTTTTGTATTTTCTCTTAGGCGCTACTGGTTTGTACTTACCAGGTGTGGGAGTAAGCGTAGGAACCTTAATGTCAGGAACCGATGAGTCGAGCAAGTGTTCAACATGGTTCATGTTTCTTAAACTACTTTTCTTTAAATACATTTTATTCTTACCACGCAAAAATATTAAAACATTAGCTGTGAGATCGAAGATCCACTTATCGAACACTTTAATTGCAAATCATTCTATCTCTCAAACACTTTAATTTCGTATCTATCTCTCCAGACATTTCCGTTATGATAAGCTATTATACCAGCACTCTGACCATAGGCCTTAGCAGCTTTATACATCGATGGATACGAGGTAACAACGCCAGTCTCTCGATCTATAATATCTACTCTTCTCGGTTGTTTCCTGATACTACTCAACGTGTCATGTCGATATGACACAGACTTGTAGTCCGTCGGAAGAATATTCTTTTCAATCAGTACAGCTATCATTTGAGGTTTGTTGAGATGTGAAGTGCCTGTAACATTGTTATGCTTGGCCAACATTCTAAGCTCTGGTAGCTTCATAATATATAAGTATTCTTTAAATCAATTTTCCGTACACTACACTCATTTTCTGTCCATCCGATTGGAACTGCAGCAACCTATCTGAAATTACGACAGCATACGCTTCGGTGTCGGCTGGCACTGCTGCATTGAAAAGAGCCTTAATCTGAATATCGACGACTGAAGATTTCAAACGCTCGGATTGTTTGCTTACATCGAACACGAACAGCGGATATAATTCTTTATAATCTATAGGTGTTATATTTCCTTGCGTAATCAACTTATCCATACCATAGAATTTTTGACTAAAGGAGGACGCGTCTCTGTACGCTCTGGAGAATTGTTGATTAGGAAACGACAGGTTATGATCGACAGCTGGATATCTTTCTTGATTCATCATCACATATATGTTCTTGAGATCGCAGTGATTAAATAGCGACGGATTACTTTCCTGATTACCGCTACGGTCCGTCTGAAATCCTACGATGATATATCTAGGTTTCTCAGGTGATGTTTTTACGCTAAGACGCCAACTGAAACTTGTCGACTGAGGAACCGTTATTGTGTCGCATTGACGAGCTCTATACGCAACTGGCAACGTTAATTTCGATTCAATCGTCTTATACAACTGCATTCGTTCCATATCGGAAGGAATAACGTGTGGAATAAACCATGAAATTTTGTTTATCGCAACTTTTCCAGCAGCTGCAGCGTTATCTCGGAATATGGCATCATCGTCCGCTTTACGAACTAAAGTCAGCGTCTGTTTGAAGCCGTAAATAATCTTGTCGTAATCATCGCAAAACCCGAAAATATGCTTCAACGGAACAATAAAGCTGAACATTCCTTTAGTGTTTGGTTTGCGAATGAGAAAGCTTTGCCTAGTGGCAAATCCGGAGTTGTCCGCAATAACAGCAGTCGCTCCAGTGTCTTTATACCACAGCTGATTTAAGCCTTGAGTCAGCTGAAAATCGTTTGGATACGTAAGTAAACCGAGCATCGTTGTAGCTTGACCCGGATGAATTAGCGTTTCGATTTCTTGATTAGATAACTGATAGGATATTTGACTGAATAGATACACAAGTCCATTATTCGTGAGAGCAACTAAATCGGCATTAACGTATGCGGTGTCGTCAGCTTTAATTAGTCTTCCTTCGAATTGCAGATACGACTCTGCTGGGTGACTGTATAAGTCTTGTAATTCAATATTTATTCTTATTTCACCAGAACTGTTAAGGTTAGTTCTCGCTACAGGTTCGTACTCATGCCATTCGTATCGCTCGATACCTTCATCGATCAATGGTTGCTCTGTGAATCTTAGAATATCGGATTGCATTTTATTATACATATATTTTTAAATAAGAAAATAAATTTTTACACCTAAATAAGAAAATAAATTTTTACACCTAAATAAGAAAATAAACTTAAGCAAAATAAATTTAAACTGCCATTTTCAAACCACCTCCGTTTAAGCGTTTTACGAGATCTTGAATTCTAATAGCTCCTCCCGTCATTTCTGGATTCGATCCTAGTAATCTAGCTAGAATGACTTTAGTTTCCTGAGTTATCGGCTGCTGAACGGGAGCTTTAGGGAGTATCTTATTGAGTAATCGTTTTCCAACGTCGATAGCCTTATCCTTAGCAACACTCCCAATCTCTTTGACAGCTGTGCTCGCAATTTGTTTGGCTGCATTCGATGTCAGTAGTCTCTTGAGAAATCCTGCAATGGAATCGAATATTCCTGCTCCACCGACAACGTGTACTTTTTTATAACTTCTTCTCGCAACGACCAGCATTTCTATATCATCAATTTTTAATTAGATCATCAATTTTTAAATTAGATCATCAATTTTTTATATTCATCTTTGGTTATCACTCTTTGTCTTAGTAACTCATCCGTCATACCTACAATTTCATTCCTTACACCCGTATTTCCCGCTTTGTAGCTATACAATCGTAACTCTAATTGTTTTACTAATTCATTTGGATCCGAAGGAATGGTAATTATTCCGCTTCCTGTTTTACCTCTTAACTTCATGTAATCGTCCCATATGGGTTTTATTATCTTTGCATATTTTACACTTCTAGACGATTTAGGTTTGTTTGGTTTATTTGGCTGACTCATGGCATTCGTTTTAATTAGAATCTCGGCGTATTCTTCGAGATCACGATTATCATAAATTGAACTGTTTGGACTAGCTAACGTTAACAATTCCCATAATCCTGGAGTTCCTTGATAAGTTGTGGTTCCAACTGTAATATCATTTCCTTGGATTGAGGCTTCGCTGTCACCGATGTAGAATTTTCCATCTCTTGATCTTAATCCGAATGTTGTATCCACAAGTCTTTTATCAGAAGCATATTTTTTAAGGTATTCAACTGCAATATTTCCTAATTCTAACCTTCTAATGTCTTCTACTGGGTCATCGTCATCGTACGCCTCTATAGACGGATACTGGGGAAATTGAATAGTTTTCAACGAATCTGGAAGTGATTTTAGAGCAAGTGATGTTGCTGCAGAATTATCCTTTATTGTCGACAGCAAAGCGTTTTGTTCTTTCGAAATTCCTGATTGAGAGTCGACTATTGGTTTGTAGATTTTCGTTAATTCTCGTTGAGGTCCAAGATCATCTATTCTCTCTGAGAGAAAGTTTTGTTTAATATTTTTTTTCGTTTTTAAAAACTCTTCGATAATAAAATCTCTTTTTGCAGGATCGCTAATTTTCAGTAGTGACATTTTTTATTATAATGTTTAAAACGTAACGTAAAACGTAAACGTAAAACGTAAACATAAAACGTAAACATAAAACGTACAATTTATGCATCGTAGTAATTAACATAACAAATTGAGTCTTTTTCATTTATAGTAACTGGTGAATCTGAGTTGTTTTGAATTGTAATTATTATATCCTCTGCGTCCTCTAGGACAGTACCATCTTGAAGACTCAGTCTGAGTTGTTTCAACTTCTGTCTAAGAGAGACTAGACACATTCCACTGGTCATTCGGACTCCAAGGCCTACTTCTACTGTAATATTTGTCTTTGGTTCAATCGTTATCGCTTGCTGAGCAAAAATCTCATATCTATCGCCTGCTCGTTGTCTTGCAGGAGCGTGAGTGACCACTTTAGGCATCCAAATTATCGGACTCACACGAGGCTTCCGTTTGGTGATAAATTTGTGTATTGGGTGACCGTATCCAGACATTTATATAAGTGGTTTTTTAAAGTAACATTCCAAGAATAGGAATATTTTTAAATGGTGAATTGGGTCCCAAGATAAGACCTTCACCGCTGATATATCCTGCTCCTCTTTTCATAAACAGACCAGAACCCGATATCGAACTACCCTTTTTCCACGGAGATAGAAAAAGACCTTCCCCAGCAGGCACTATCTTACAGCATATTCCTCCTTTCTTAACGTAGAGCACTCCAGATCCACTTATCGGGTGTGAGATCGAAGATCCACTTATCGGGTGTGAGATCGAAGATCCACTAATTTTATCGACAATTTTGGAACCAGCTGCAGAACCCAATCCTGTTAAGGCTCCTGTGGCTAAACTCGGAAGAACACTAGACAGAAGAAACTTTCCGGCTGTTGCTAAGAACGGTAGAATAGCGCCAATAAATCCGCCTTCGACTCTCGCATTGTCTTCTAATTGCTTTTTACCCATTTTAATTGTCACTCCAGTTCCATTCTGATACGCTTTAGTTAACTTGTTGATTTGCCTCTGGTTTAGAGCTAACACATGCTCACCAGTTATGTCTCCATGAGAAAGTCTTATACTCACTCCAGTTCCTACTTGAACAGCTCGCTTAATCTTCTCTTTTTGCCCTTCAGAAATATTAACTTTGACCTTAGCGTAAGCGCTCATCTTATATTAAATATAAACTTTAAATTAAACCTCTCTTATGTGAAATCGTATCGACAATTCCTCACCTCTTAAATTAATTAGTTTTCCATTTTGGTCTATTAGTTTTGTTTCCATCGATGAAATAGAGTATAGCGTTATTGGAAGATACACGAGATTATGAGGAGATTCGATTATCTTGTAACCAGGCCCGACCGATGGAAAGAAAGAATAAATTATGTTCTCCGTAGTTCCGTTAGCATACGATGATCCTATTATATCACTCGTAACTCGTAAACTATTCACGCTGTTTACTTCGACTATGTGCTCGGATTCGTTATATCCTTCGGAGTATACACGACTCTGAAATCCTAGAACGGTACTAATTGAATTTGGTACTCTAAAATCAATTTTATAGTTCTCATCAATTTCCAAAACAGCCTTCAAAGTATTGTTATTTGGTCGCAACTTTATACATTGACCATGACCTTCTTCCTTTAAAATTCTCTGTATGTATTCGTTTAAGTCATCGATTTCATAGCAACCGGTTGGAATGTCTAAATCTTTCCACGTTACACCGTTATCTGATGAATATACGAATTTATTATTTGTTTCGTCTATATTAGGAAAACTGTAGTACGTTTCAAGATTAACAAGGGCCATTTCATATTTTTTACTTTTATCCAGTTCGATTAGTGGATTAAATTTCGTTCGAATTCGTGTGCTCCTTTCGCTCAACAAAATGCAAAAGGATTCTTTAGCCTCTGTGTTGCGTGCAATCGTTTGAGTATTAGATAAAATTTCGTCAAGAAGGGTTTCCATTTTAGATAGCTATTTTTAAACCTAGAATATAAAATCTTAAATTTTGTTATCATTTTATTATTGCTTTTATTTAATGTAAAATGTATCTAATCCACTTCTATACCTACCCTTATTTGTTTTGCTAGTCAAGTCAATAACCACAAAACCATGCGTTTCATCCCACGCAGTTTTGCATAGTTTTCGAAATTCTTCTATAGTCATATCATCTACACCTATATGATCGCTGTATATGTGGTTAATATTTTTAAGGTCTTGAGGGAATAGACATATAAAATTGGCATTCTCCCTGATAGTTTGTCTGGGCAGCTTGAAATAATTTTGTGCTAGGTAAAAGCAGTCTACATTACTATGCCTACCTCTTATATAATAGGATTCGCATTTATTTTGTCGCTCTAACTGTAAATCATCAAAAATCATGAGATTCTTCTTATCTCGACTTAAGTCTCGTGGATCTGGAACATCTTCAGAGGTTTCAAAGAACTTGCATTCTATATCCGATTTTTTGGCCATGTTTTTAGACATCTCCTCGACTACGGCGGTCGGTGATACATTTAATTTCATGATTTCATCGCGATTATCAAAAAGTCTTATAATTGCTTCCTTTGGTAATTTCTCTTCGAATGCTTTCTTAAGTATCTTGTATTCTGGTTGGAAAAGTGATTTACCGAAGATCTGCAGGTTATCGTAGTCTAACCAACCAGGTCTCAGTAATAAATTAAGTAGTAATATTGTCTTGCCGCATTGAGACTTACCTACGATCAAACCTCTGATGCTTCTTGGTAAGAGAGGACTGTTAAAGCGTTTACTTGATTCTTCATTCCACGATAGGTCTTGGACTTCCATTTTAATTATATTATATTAAAATGGAGCACAACTCGTATTGTGTAAAATGTAAGCGAAAAACTGAGTGTAGAGATATTCAACGAGTCGTTAGTAAGAATGGTAGATCTATGCTTAGATGTGTATGCGTTGATTGTGGCGCTAGAAAAACTCAGTTTACTAAAATGTCTACTACAGGTGGTGATTTGGTATCAGCTCTCAATTCTGCTACTTCTAATATTAAACTTCCATGGGCAAAGTACCCGGGTGAAATGAATCTTCCAGGACATTCTTTCACAGGTCCAGGAACTCGATTGGATTTGAGATTGAATAGTGATGGGACGCCAAAAGATTGGAGCAAACCAGTAGATAGGGTTGATCAAGCAGCTTATCGCCATGACCTGGCTTATGCTAAACATACTGATACAGCAGGGAGAAACGTCGCTGACAGAGCTATGATAGATGAATTAAATAATATACCTAATCCTTCGTTCCGCGAACGAATTGAACGATCTATAGTTAAACCAATTTTATCAACGAAAACCCATTTTGGAATGGGGTTGAAAAAAACACTCTGAGATGGACAGACCAACTTGCTGACGAATTGCATAAACCTATAGTCAGGAAGTTTAGGAAGAGAGTGGTTTATGTTCAGGGAGTGGACAGAATTTGGGCGGCTGACTTGATTGACATGCAGGCTTATGCTAAATTTAATTCTGGTGTAAAATATTTGTTAAGTGTTATTGACATTTTTTCAAAATATGGATGGATTATTCCGATAAAAGAAAAGCGTGGAGAATCTGTGGCAGATGCTTTCACAAAAATATTTAATACGAGCAAAAGAAGGGGTGAAAAACTTTGGGTCGATAAGGGAACAGAATTCTATAATAAACAGGTAAAATCATTAGGTATGGAGTTGTATTCAACTGAGAACGAAGAGAAATCTTGTATCGTAGAAAGATTTAATAGGACAGTAAAAGAAAAGATGTTTAAGTATTGTACAGCAAATTCAACTCAGAGATATATCGATGTTTTAGATAATATGGTTAATTTATACAACAACACAAGACATTCTTCCATTAAAATGACTCCTGTTAAAGCGAGTATCAAAGCAAACGAATGGGTTGTGTGGATGAATTTATACGGTGACGCTGTACCTGAAACTATTAAACCTAAATTTTCAGTCGGAGATAAAGTAAGAATTTCTAAGAAGAAAAAGACATTTGAGAAAGGCTACATGCAGAATTGGACACAGGAGGTTTTTACTATAACACACATTCAGTACACAGACCCTATAACCTATAAAATATCAGATTATAATGGAGAACAAATACAAGGGACATTTTATGAAGCTGAACTGCAATCGACAACGCAAGATACATTTAAAATAGAAAAGATTATAAGGAAAAGAGGAAATCGGTCTTTGGTGAAATGGTTAGGCTATGATGATTCATTCAATTCATGGATTGATAATAAAGACTTGATGTCATTGTGAATTTACTACTACTATTAGCAAACTGATTTACTACTACAGCCCTTGTGCAATCATTACTTCTCTATGAATAACAACACGCTGTAATAACAAGTTCTAATGTACATTCGCAGCCTGTTCTAAGAAGAAAAAGACATTCGAGAAAACAAAATTCTTGACTTTTGGAACGGATGACTAAAAAAAAAAAAAAAAAAAACCTTTAAAAAAAAAAACCTAAAAAAAAAAAAACCTAGAAAAAAAAACCTAGAAAAAAAAAACCTAGAAAAAAAAAGGTAGAAAAAACCTAGGAAAAAACTTAGAAAAAAAAACCTAGAAAAAAAAATCCTAGAAAAAAGTTAGAAAAAAAAGTTAGAAAAAAAAACTTAGAAAAAAAAAACCTAGAAAAAAAAAAGTTAGAAAAAAAGTTAGAAAAAATTTAGAAAAAATTTTATTTGCGTCTTCTTGTCCTGTAAAGTTGTCTATCTCGGGACAAACATTGATCTGCGGGGACAGAACCGGAAGGTTGGGGACAGAACCGGAAGTTTGGGGACAGATTCAGAGGTGAAGGATGATTTTTCAACAAATTGCACCGCGTAGGATAAGATTTAATCGCATTGCACCGCGTATCATAAGATTTATCGTATTGTGCCCTGTGCGAAGTGTCAACGATGTTATAGGTCGGTTGCTGCGTGGCTTTTAATAGGTACACCCCCAGCTTATCCTTTAGCACCATTTTAACTTAATTTATCTTCAATATCAGGCTTCTTAAAAAATAGCTAAGTAATTAATTATGCATCAGGAAAAATAATAAAATACCCCAAAGGAGAAGAGGAGGAATCAGGGGGAAATAATAAAAGACATCCAAAGGAGAAGAGGAGGAATCAGGGGGAAATAATAAAAGACATCCAAAGGGGAAAAAAGACTTCATTTTCAAGGCCTTGGCATATGAAGGCGGTGGTCAATCCCCTCTCTCTCGCCGTCTCATCATCCACTGACCGTGTACTCATCATAGCTGAGTCGACAGTCCAGCGCGCTATCCACTGTACTACCGAGCACCCCCCTCAGGAAATAATAAAAGACATCCAGAGGGCAAATATTACATCTACTAGTATATATATATATATATATATATTATCCAATACGATCGGAGATCCTAGTCAAGTGTGTATATACATGTATATATAGAGAGCACCATACGAGACTAGTTTCAACACAACACCAATTCAGCAAAATCTTTCATGTCATATTCAATCGAATAACATCATACATTTTAATATATATATATATATATATATATATATTATTTAGACCTAAAGCAGGTTGACTATCTGATAAGCAATATTTCGGCAGCAAGACGTTCAATGATCAGCTTGTCTGCGGTCCATTCGGAGGTCCTCGATCACCTGTAAAAAGTGCTAAGCTTTCTGTAACAAATGCGTTGCAGGAGGCTTCATGAGTACGAAGGAAGCTATATCGGTTCTACAGTGTTGCTGCATGAGCACGCCGATGCAACTCGTCTACCATTACTATAATCTCACGCCGGGTAAATCCAAAGGCACGTGAGATCGGCAACTTTCGTGGATTATTGCAATTCACAACCGTAACTTACACCTTCTTCTGTCTATTTACTCTTACCTACTAATGTTCAATTAGTAATTATTGTCTACCCTCAAAGTCCGACCCAGACCTCACAGCGGTGAGGGGTGTAAACAGCAGTGTGAGAATTGTGGAAAAATAACTAGGGGGTTGGACCATTATCCACTTGGAATTGGGGTTTAAAAACATACTTTAACATGGGGCTCTAAGAAAGACTGGGGGTTGAAACCCCCCAAGGGCCCCAACCCCCCGGCAATTCTCACCCTGGTAAACAGTCAAGTAGGGGATCGCCAGCAGAGGCTATACCATCAGTGGTGAAGGCGTATGCCGAAGTACCACCTAGGGCGCTACGCGAGGTGGGAAGGCTCTGCTGGTACCCTGAAAAACTGGCTAACGTGTGCGGCGAAGACATGCGCAGCAGCGGGCCTTGCGACGGTAATCGGGCGGAGAATTACGAAAGTTACAACGGCTGATCAACGAAAGGCTGGTCTATGGACCGCCACTGCGAGGTGGAAAGGCATGGGAATCTACCATCTCATTTTCCCAATGAGCATAATGGACGGTTCATATATGGCACATCATGAGGAAACATGGTGATTGCTTAGAGAAGAAAATTATGCAAGGAACGGTTCCGGGGGCAAGATCAAGAGGAAGGCCTAGGAAGAGATGGTGGGACAACAAAGTCTGAACGGCGCAATATAAATTTTCAAACGTCGTTTGGTCATTTTTTTCCCATCTATAATTATAGATAGCGTTCATTTACATAATAGTTTAGAAAGCGTTTCAATTCTCAATGGGTGTCAGAATCCATGCCGAGTGGCAAAACCGCACCGTGTGTGATACGTTGGCGTTCAGACAGTTTTCGCCAGAATTAATGCAACGTCAATAGGGCTTCAAGTGAGTCAGAAGCCATTGCTAAAACCATTACAATTTTTAACCCCGAGTGCTTGAGCAATGAGCATTGACAGCAAATCATTTCCCACTTCCGATTTCTCCTGAAAGTTGGGATAGTATCCACTGAGACAGCAATAATTTTGTAGCCGACCGATGAGTAGGCTGATTTTGGTGAATAAACTGGTTTCAGTGAATGAAATGATCTTGGTGAATATGCTGGTTTCGGTGAATAAACTGGTTTCAGTGAATAAATTGATCTTGGTGGATAAGCTGATTTCAGTGAATAAACTGGTTTCAGTGAATAAATTGATCCTGGTGAATATGCTGATTTCGGTGAATAAACTGGTTTCAGTGAATAAATTGATCTTGGTGGATATGCTGGTTTCGGTGAATAAACTGGTTTCAGTGAATAAATTAATCTTGGTGAATAAGCTGATTTCAGTGAATAAACTTGTTTCAGTGAATAAATTGCCCTCATCCTTTACTGAGGCTTGGGAATGGCACTGTCTAAATAGTAAAGTCCGTGAGTCGGCAATGGACGAATCCCAAGGTCCTGGACACGGGGTCAGTGATATCGCAGGACTTGCCGTTTACTTCCCAGCTTAAGCCGGTACCAAATTATACTGCTTGGTGACAGAGGCCCGTGTGCGTAAACAACTTGCCCAAGGTCGTTACCCGGAGTCGAACCCGCAACCGCCCGCTCTGTGAGCAAACGTGGTACCGATCAGCCACCAGGTCGCACAATATGTCTAAATAGGCCTAAGAGCAATGGCGTAGTTAAAATCTGAGAGGACTAATAATTATAAGGATATTCTACAATTGTGCTTCAGGCTGACTATTATGCGTTCAAATTTGTCACTTTAAGCGTTCACTACTATGATTAAATGCGTTTGGCAATAATAAGGCTTTCATCGCTTGCTTTTATGTCTCAAAATGCAGACCGGTTTTCAGTTTGCACTTATTCTTACCGCAATCACTGCAAATTGCCCCTCTTATCGAGCGTAGGCAACTCGCATGATGCAGCGTGACTCGTGTCTTTTATCTTGAGAAGACCCGCTTTTACCTTTTCCAGCAAATGATGATAATTATAATTAATTATTCGCTCACGCAGAGCAAAACTAATAATTATATCTAACTTACATGTAAATACAATATTATTCATTTCCGCAAGCGCCTTTTGAAACTCGTTGCTCTCAATTAGGCTACTGCGTGCTTTTATGAAAATTGAGAGACCTTGAGCAGGTGCGTGTTTGCGGTGGTGCGTAGTTCTGGTGGTGGTCGGTTTGCGTCGGTGATGTTGATGATAGTGGTGGTAGAGGTGTTTGATGGTGTTGGTGGTGGTTGTGGTCGTGGTGGTGTAGTGGTAGTGGTCTTGGTGGTAGTAGTTGGTTTGTTAGTGGTAATGCTGTTGGTGGTGTTGGTGGTGGTGGTAGAATTGGTGATGGTATTTGTGGTGTTCGGTTTTCGCTGGTGGTGATGATGGTGGTAGTATATTGGTGTTGGTGATGGCAGTGGTGTTGGTGGTTGTGGCAGTGGTAGTGTTGGAGGTGGTCGGTTTTCGCTTGTGATGTTGGTGGTAGTGGTGGTGGGGGGGTGGTGGTGGTGTTAGTAGCAGCGGCGGCGGCGGCAGCGGTGGTGGTGGTAGTAGTGTTGGTGGTGCTGGTAGTGGGGGCGGTGGTGATAGTTGTGGTAGTGGTGTCATTGGCGGTGATGGTCGTGGTAGCTGTGATTTATTACTGCAAGTGCAAAAACGAATGGACATGGACGAACAACCGAACCTGGAATTCCTCTGGTGACCGACAGAGAGAGAGAGAGAGAGGTGATCAATACAAACGTATCTTTAATATCTTTACTGCGGCAACATCAAAGCGTCGGCGACACCAAAGAGAAATCAAGAGCTTTGGCCGAGACTACAAAGCCCTGTGAGCAGCCAGGCACTAATCGTTCTCTCCTGGCGCCATATAATCGTCGATTAAAAGCGCCCTCTGTTGACAGCGCGAGAAATTACTGACGACAACAAACACTACTTTTCCATTGCAAACTAACGCCCGCAAGGTGCAAATTATTTAATTCGTGTGTGTGTATGCGTGTGTATGTGTGTATGTGTGTATGTGTGTATGTGTGTATGTGTGTATGTGTGTATGTGTGTATGTGTGTATGTGTGTATGTATGTATGTATGTATTTATGTATGTATGTATGTATGTATGTATGTATGTATGTATGTATGTATGTATGTATGTATGTATGTATGTATGCATGCATGTATGTATGTATGTATGTATGTATGTATGTATGTATGTATGTATGTATGCATGTATGCCAATGTATTTATGTATGATGCATTCGTCGCTGTATTGTATATATGGATGATGGGGTCGTCATGAGTTTAGCGGTAGTTTATGTTTGATGGCTGTTGTTGTTATTGGTGGTGGCTTTGACTCCACTTGATTACAAAATTATGGTAAATATAATATGCACTTCCATAATTGTATTATGCTGTTGTTCAGGAAATAAAAATAAAATAAAAAGTACGTGTTCAGACAATCAAACTACAGCGTTGTAGAATTTCGATGGAAATTCAGCTGCAGATGTGCCGTTAGTTTGTATGTGCACTTGTTATGGCGCCCCTTCAATCTCTCTCTACTCAAAGGCGCTCCCGAATGCAGAGCGGACACTGCATCGGAGTTTCACGCCGAAGCGCTGAGCAATTTTGAGTGAAGGACTTGCCCATGGTCCTTACGCGGCGAGGTGGATTCGAACCTCGAACCTTCCAGCTCCAACGCAGCAACGCCACCACAACGCCACCGCGCCCCACGTGCTATGTATTACTAGTTATGTCGTATATATCTGCAGTGGATACTGTTGCTCAATGTCTGCTTTATCCAGACATTATGCACTAACAGCAGGCGCAGCAACAACCTGCAGGCCACACTCATCTTCATCTGCACTAAACGAACGAATTCCTGTCCAGTGGAACTGACCAGCTGACCATGGAAGCGGACGACATTCATATAGCTCCACTATATGGTCATTCAGGCAGCTGAGTGGCCACACGCTGGACGCGATCCCACTTTCATCATTTCCATCGCAGTATCGCAGTAACGTCGGACCCCGAGGGAGAGGGGTAAATAATGGCCAGTGCAGGGGGTGGGGTCAACTGATCAAGCAGCAAAAAATGACCGCTGCTCGACCCGCATGAATCTAACACCGGTGAACTGTTGCGAATGAGCGGACTTAGAGTATCCCTACGCGTCGCCATAGTTACCGCGCGTCGCCATAGTTACCGCGAGTCGTCGTCGTCGATATAGGCTTTGTTCCGTTGCCCGTGGCAACCGGCGTCGTGCTTGTAGCGCATAAAAGGCGCCATATAAATATAGAGATTTGGGCAACATGTTAGAAATGGAATCGACATGACATGACTTTTGGCATTAACGTGACCTGTGCCATTGTAAAATAACATTCAAGACTAGTGATAACACAGAAGGATATAACGTCGAGTTAAATCACTTCAAACAATCCATCCATCCATCCGTCCGTCCGTCCGTCCGTCCGTCCAACCATCCATACATCCATCATCCATCCATGATTCATCCATCTATCCCTCCATTCCTCCATCTATCCTTTCATCCATCCGTTCATCCATCCCTCCATCCATCCATCTATCCATTCATTCATCCATCCATCCGTTCATCCCTCCATCCGTTCATCCATCCAATCTTTCATCCATGATTCATCCATCTTTTCCTCCATCCATCCATCCATCCATCCATCCATCCATCCTTTCATTCATCCACCAGTTCATCCGTCCATCCATCCGTTCGTCCCTCCATCCATCCATCCATCCATCCACTCACCCATCCACCCATCCATCCATCGATTCATCCATCCGATCATCCGCCCATTCATCCATACCTCCATCCATCCATACATCCATCATCCATCCATGATTCATCCATCTATCCCTCCATCCCTCCATCTATCCTTTCATCCATCCGTTCATCCATCTCTCCATCCATTCATCCATCCATCTATCAATCCGTCCATCCGTTCATCCATCCATCCTTTCATTCATCCACCCGTTCATCCAACCATCCATTCTTTCATCCGTTCATCCATCCATCCATCCATCCATCCATCCCTCCATCCATCCATCCATCCATCCATCCATCCATCCATCCATCCATACATCTATCCATCCATTCATCCTCCCATCCGTTCATCCATCCAGACCACTGCACCAGAACACCCTCGGTGGTCGAAGTACCATCCGCCTGTCCACCAATCACCCGCTAGGGGGCGTATGCCTCTCCATCAAACGGTAGAGGGCGTTTCGCTGCTGTCCATGTCGGGTAGTATGGCGTATCGCAGCCGATGACTTATTAGTCGATCGGCGGACCATATAGGGCCTGGCACCACCCGAGGGAGGGCAACGCATTGGCAGGATCACTTCTCTTGTAATGCATTGCAATGCAGTGTAAGGTATTGCAATGCAGTGCAATGCATTGTGGTGCAATGTAGTGCAATGTAACTCAGTGTTATTCAGCGTTATACAGTTTAGTGCAGTGTTAAACAGTTAAATATGCAGTGTAGTGCAGCGCAATGTAATGTAATTTAATGATGTACAATAATTGCACATCTTCATAAAACTAGGGGGTTAGACGTTGATTTATATGGACTTGGGGTGTGCTATGAAGACTATTATGAGGTCAAAAGAAAGACTAGAGGGGGTTGAACCCCCGTCAACTCACCCTGGAGAAAAACACGCAAGTAGGCAGAGACAGACAGACAAATAGACAGATAGACAGACATGCAGACAGACGGACAGACAGACAAACAGACAAACAGACAAACAGACAGACAGATAGACATAGACAAACAGACAGAGACAAACAGACAAACAAACAGACATAGACAGACAAACAGATAGACAAACAAACAGACAAACAGACAGACAGACATAGAGACAGAGGATTCTAATAAATCCATGGACGCAACACCGTTCCTCATCCGCGGTGGAAGGGATCCTTCCACCATTCAGACACGGATCTTCCGGTTCGATCCCCGGGGCGACCAAGAGAAACCTCGGCGACCAACGTCGTCACAAAGACAAATTGTGTTAAACGTCGAACGACTGCAGCACAAAAGCAATCACGATCACCCATGTTGCATCGTGGGTGGTCGGATGGGGTGGGGGAGGAAGGAGAGGGGTGGGTATGGGGAGTGGTGGGGAGAAAGGAGGGGTGGGTGTGGGGAGTGGTGGGGGAGGAAGGAAAGGGTGGGTATGGGGAGTGGTGGGGTAGGAAAAGAGGGGTGGGAATGGGGAGTGACGGGGGAGGAAGGAATGGGTGGGTATGGGGAGTGGTGGGGGAGGAAGGGAAGGGGTGGGTATGGGGAGTGGTGGGGGAGGAAGAGGTGGGTATGGGGTGGGGCAAAGAAGAGGAAGGGGTGGGTATGGGGAGTGATGGGGGAAGGAAGGAATGGGTGGGTATGGGGAGTGATGGGGAGAAAGGGAAGGGGTGGGTATGGGGAGTGGTGGGGGAGGAAGGGAATAGGTGGGTATGGGGAGTGATGGGGGAGGAATGGAAGGGGTGGGCATGGGGAGTGGTGGGGGAGGAAGGAATGGGCGGGTATGGGAGTGGTGGGGGAGGAAGGAATGGGTGGGTATGGGGAGTGGTGGGGGAGGAAGGAAGGATGGATATGGGGAGTGGTGGGAGAGGAAGGAATGGGTGGGTATGGGGAGTGGTGGGGGAGGAAGGAAGGAGTGGGTATGGGGAGTGGTGGGAAGAGGAAGGAAGGAGTGGGTATGGGGAGTGGTGGGGGAGAAAGGAAGGGGTGGGTATGGGGAGTGGTGGAGAGGAAGGGACTGGGTGGGTATGGGGAGTGATGGGGGAGGAATGGAATGGGTGGGTATGGGGAGTGATGGGGGAGGAAGGGAAGGGGTGGGTATGGGGAGTGGTGGGGGAGGAAGAGGTGGGTATGGGGTGGGGCAAAGAAGGGGAAGGGGTGGGTATGGGGAGTGATGGGGAAGGAAGGAATGGGTGGGTATGGAGAGTGATGGGGGAGAAAGGGAAGGGGTGGGTATGGGGAGTGGTGGGGGAGGAAGGGAATAGGTGGGTATGGGCAGTGATGGGGGAGGAAGGGAAGGGGTGGGCATGGGGAGTGGTGGGGGAGGAAGGAATGGGTGGGTATGGGGAGTGGTGGGGAGGAAGGAATGGGTGGGTATGGGAAGTGGTGGGGGGAAGAAGGAAGGAGTGGGTATGGGGAGTGGTGGGGGGAGGAAGGAAGGAGTGGGTATGGGGAGTGGTGGGGAGAAAGAAAGGGGTGGGTATGGGGAGTGGTGGGGGAGGAAGGAAGGGGTGGGTGTGGGGAGTGGTGGGGGAGGAAGGAAGGGGTGGGTATGGGGAGTGGTGGGGGAGGAAGGAAGGGGTGGGTGTGGGGAGTGGTGGGGGAGGAAGGGAATGGGTGGGTATGGGGAGTGGTGGGGGAGGAAGGCAGTATCTTCCACACTCAATCAATATCTCACCATCAAATGTATGTGGCACTATAGTATACTCACGTGACAAACATACAAGCACATTTACCTTTATACACATATGCATGGTGGCATAATTATATACATACGTGGAGCGTGGTGGTGCATGTGGGTATGCTCGGTATCTTGGCGACGAAAGGTTGTGGGTTCGAATCCATGTCAAGGTACTGCGTAGGGACCCTGAGTAAGTCCTTCATTTTCAACTGCTCGTGCGCTTCGGCGTGAAGTTCCAAATCAGTGTCCGCGGGAGCGCCTCTGAGTGAAAATCTTGAAAGGGCTCAATGTTCATACACACAGATCTACATTCGTGAAAGAATGCATAATTACATTTATGTATGCACGTATTTATTGCAAACACACATTATGTGACACATACACATTGTCTTGTCCTCTCCTCTACTCACAACCCCAAAAAATATTCCCATCTCAGATATATTTGTTCGTGAACCATCCAGCTAGCTACAGCCTACAGGTAGCTCTACCCAGCATTTGCCTTATAAATGAAAAATGATCACTTACGATTCCACACGAACGTCTCACATCATCTTTGTTGATCGTATTGGTTACTCTGGAAGTGTGTCGCTCCGTATCAGAATTATAACATCAGTAAAACAATTTAATCTGTAAAAGTTACTAATGAATACCGTATTCGATTAATTAATCGCTATCGATTATTCGATCAATTAATAGTTATCGATTATCCGATTAATTAATCGTTATCGATTATTCGATTAATTAATCGTTATCGATTATTCGATAATTAATCGTTATCGATTATTCGATTAATTAATCGTTATTGATTACTCGATTAATTGCTTAGTTAATCGTTCAAATCCTCCGCAGCACAGAAACAAATATCTATATAAACGACTTTGTCAGGTTCGTGTAAGGCGCTATATAAATTGCTGCAGCAGTATACATAAAGTAAGATCCGTAGTATTATGAGCCTATATTATCCAGAAGAGAAGACTGTGGTGACTGAAGCGGTCTGTAAAAGATTTGCTGGCGAAGGTCTCCTAATCAGATTTCACGACAGGGTGTAAAACAATTAATTATCTGCCATTTCACAGCGCGTCGCCTGAGTGCCAGCATGTGAAAGTATTCATACATAAATGAGTATATAATAATACATGCCACATACAAGTATGTATATACATGTATGTATGGGGGCACGGTGGTGTAGTGGTGGCGTCGTTGCCTTGGAGCCGGAAGGTTCGAGGTTTGAATCCACCTCTTCGCGTAAGGACCTTGGGAAAGTCCTTCACTCACAATTGCTCAGCGCTTCGGCGTGAAACTCCGATGCAGTGTCCGCTCTGCATTCGGGAGCGCCTCTGAGTAGTGAGAGAGCTTGAAGGGGCGCTATAACAAGTGCACATACAAACAAACATAGACATACATGTACATAGTACGTAGCATGCTTATGTATGCACATACAATGTCCATGCATACATTAATTGTATACATGTACCTACAGTATGTACATGTATAATTATGTATGCATATTAATATGTAAATGCACATATTAAAGGTATTCACTATTCATGCATAGACCTACTTCGTAAATATGCTGTTCAGTAGTACACACATGGTGATTAACTAGTGATACATAATTGTCTAGCGAAAGGCAGAGGAAATATTAAATATGTATGTTGTACAATGTACATTTGTACATTATAGGTTATACGTCGATTATTAGACAAAATTATCCACAGGCTGTTTGCTGCATATATATCAACATGCATAGGTAACATTATACATTATATATATATATATAGGGTAAAGACCCCAAGGGTGAGCAGCCTCCAAATGTGAGCATCCCCCTATATCTCACAAATTCATCATATTCGGTGGTGCCACACTGCGAATATCCATGGTACTAACCATAAGCACATCAGAAAACGTTTAAATATACTTGCTGGCACTCTTTTCGCAAAATGTAAATTATTTTAAGCAAAATGATGCAAGTAATCTTATTTTTCATTTTTCGTAAATAGTCGATAACTTAGTCGTGTATTTGGCCATGGTATAGCTACTGGTATTGTTAAAATCTGTTTAATGTCCACTTTAACAGTGAGCGATAATAAGAGATTTTTCTCGTGCCGTTTATTTACACGAATTTTTTTCTCATACTGACTGCCTGTACCCTAATGTGAGCACCAAAGGAGTACCGCATTGTGAGCATATGGTGCTCACATTAGGGCCATCAATTTTACTACACTAGAAGCACTAAAACAGTACCGCAATGTGAGCATCGTGCTCACATTAAGGACTTTAAATTTTTTACTATATTAGAAGTGACAGGAGGTTTAAACTGAGAAGTTGCATGGCAGGGCATGGCAAGGTATGGCATGGCAAGGAATGGTATAGCATGGCAAGGTATGGCATGGCATGGCGAGGCATGGCGAGGCATGGCGAGGCATGGCATGGCATGGCAAGGCATGGTATGGTATGGCAAGGCAAGGCATGGCATGGCATGGCAAGGTAAGGCTTGGCATGGCAAGGCATGACAAGGCGAGGCATGGCGAGGCAAGGCATGCCAAGGTTGGTATAACATGGCAAGGTATGGCATGGCAGGGCATGGCATGGTAAGGCATATCTTGGCAAGGCATGGCAAGCATGGTATGGCAGGGCCATGCCATGCATACCATGCCTTGCCACGGCATGGCATGGCTTGCATGGCGAGGCATGGCATGACATGGCATGGCAAGGCATGGTATGGTATGGCAAGGCAAGGCATGGCAAGGTAAGGCATGGCATGGCAAGGCAAGGCATGGCATGGCATGGCGAGGCAAGGCATGCCAGGGATGGTATAACATGGCAAGGCATGGCATGCCATGGCATAGCATGGTAAGGCATATCTTGGCAAGGCATGGCAAGCATGGTATGGCAGGGCCATGCCATGCATACCATGCCTTGCCACGACATGGCATGGCGAGGCATGGCATGGCATGGCATGGCATGGCATGGCGTGGCACTGCCCTCAGTGCCCTGCCCTGCCATGCCATGACATCATTGACATGCCATGCCATGCCATACCATGCCTTGCCATGCCATGCCATGCCATGCCTTGCCATGGCATGATTATGCCATGCCATACCATGCCTTTTCATGCCATGCCTTGCCATGCCATGCCATTCCTTGCCATGCCATGCCTTGCCATGCCATACCATGACATGCCATGCCGTGCCATACCATGCCTTGCCATGCCATGCCATGCCTTGCCATGCCATGCCATATAAGTATGATGTTCTCAGTCCTTTGATTGCATAAAATAAGACTTAGTGTGAAATGTGAAAATAACTGTTTTTAGCCGTGTCCATAATAATATGGCCACTACTGTAATAATTATTATAATGCAAGATAGTGCAATATATGTGTGTGCTCACATTTGGGTGTGGTACCCCATTGTGAGCACATTTTTCAAAATTTTATTTTTATTATAAAAAATAGAATTTCAATTATTTGAATTTTTAATGGTTATATGTTGCATAGACATATATTGTACCTACCTATTGCAACAATCAGAAGTCTGCTATATTCTATCAGTTTCCTACAATTTCAAAATTCCGTTAAGGTGCTCACCTTTGGGGTCTTTACCCTATATGATATATGTCAGTATATATAAGTATATGTGTGTATATACATGTATGTATATGTACATTGTATATATATGTGTATATATATATATATATATTTCGTGTTCTCGTCGTGTTCTCGTCGTATACGAGACCCGTGTTGGTCGTTGGCGAGAGTTTAGTGTTGGAACTGCGTTGTATTAGATCGGGAATCAGACACGTGACCTTTGACACGTGACTTCGGGATTAGGAGGGCAGGAGCAAGGTCATCTGCCGGACATCCAATGTATAGTAGACGGACTGATGCGGACTGCTATGCGCTGGCAAATGGACGAGAAGTCGACCGTTATCATTTGCCTGCCTTCTACCAGTTGCTTAAGATCTATCTTTTTAGCCGTGGCTGGGCTGGGAGCGCCTCTGAGTAGACTTCTTGAAGGGGCGCTATATAAGTTTTCGGAATGAATGAATGAACGAATATCATGTGTATACGTATTAAATCTTTGTTGAGTATTAAGGTAAGACCTGATGAAATTTTAAAAATGATCGCAGTTAATGAAGGGTGAGATATATATACAGGGTGGCTTCCTCTTCAAGGGGCGCTATATAAGTTTTCGGAATGAATGAATGAATATCATGTGTATACGTATTAAACCTTTGTTGAGTATTAAGGTAAGACCTGATGAAGTTTGAAAAATTATCGCAGTTAATGAAGGGTGAGATATATATAGATCTATAGAGTATCATACGATTAAGGTGAAATTATAGTGATCAGCAGAGAGGGGAGAAAAATACGGTATGAAAGCGTGAGAATGGTGTGGTGATTAACCCTTTAATGCCGAGATGGTAGTAAATGGTATGGAAAATTCTATACCCTCCGGCATTAAAGGGTTAAGACAAAGGAATGTTACGAAAAGATACATTGTGTTTACGAGGAATAAGGTTAATAATCATACCGGTGATAATATAGAATATATAGAAGGATTATTAATTAAGAGAAAGGACACGTAACATAAGATGAAGTAAAGGGTAAATCAAATGAAGGAAAGGGAAGGAAAGGCACTGTAATATGATGATGTACGTTTATATAAACAAATAGGGTGTTGCGGGGTAAGATTAAAGAAGTTGAAGTAATGCGAGTAACAGAAAAGAAGGGGTAGTGGAGAAAAAAAATGGTAATATTGAGTCAGTTTATATAGGATGATGTCAAAATAAGGTAATATTGAAAGGGCAAGATAAGGATGAGGCCAGATTAAATGAGATACTGCAATTTAGTGAACTTGGTCTTATCTCGTCTGGCATAAATCCACGCAATAAAACAATAATTAGTAGGCATGGTAAATTCAGGCAGTAAAGCAATAATTATTGGGCATGGTAAACGATGAAGGGTAAAGTAATGTAGGCTACTACATGATGATGGATTATGTGAGTTGCTGCGATGCAATTAAAAGGTGGCATAATTATTGTAAGTGAAAGGTAGCATTGTTTTTAAGAGAAGGTAAGACAAGTTAAGTAACTCTTGAAATAATCACAAGTATTTGATCGTCTGAAGTACAGTCAGATTCGAAACCACAAAAACAGATGCTGCAACGTTATCTTCTTTATTGTGGCGCTATATAAGTCGATGACTTAGATTAAAAATTAACTAGGTTTCAGCCTCATTTCCAAAGCATTTTTTACATAGAAATCCGTGGAATGTTTTCTCCCCATACACCTCCTTCCTCCCTTCCTACGCGTTTCCGAAATGAATGGGCGGCGAACGGAATCCGTATCCCTCCGCTATAAATCACCTTCCGCCAGCGACGAACTATTTTGCGTTGCAAACCGAATGTGTGCATGGTCGTTACAGACATGCACTGACACTTGCCGGCACATATAGTGTCTGGTAGTATTAATTATATAAATATTAACTTGTATCCTGCCTGTGTCTACTAGTCTAGTCCAAATCAACAGAAGGTGCAGCTGAATTTTGGGAATAAGCAATTTCAAGATGTTGGCCTATCCTTTAACTCTTAATTTGAGATCAAACTGCGGAAAAAATTAATATCGAAAGAAATATTCGTTTTAAAAGTTGAAAACTTTGGGGGTGGTTGTGAGGCGTAGGGTCGCTCTAGTTCCGAACACCCACTCGCATCTTTCTTTTAAAGAAAAATTTAGACCCGGAAATTACATTTATTACCAGTGTGCAGACTGAGTTTCACTAGCCCTTCATGGCTCATGTTTGTCTCCTCCATTCGACTTTAGTTTTGGTTATTGAAGCAGGCTTGAAACCTGCCAAACAATAAAAACGGGCAGTGACAGCCTTACGGCATCCGTACATGCTGGCACACACTGGTGAAAAATCAGAGTTTTCCATTGAAGGGGGTTGTATAAATGTACAATTCTTTGCTTTAAGCTCTTGCTGTTACAGCAGAACATTATGTGCACGTGATGTGGTCATAACAGTTTTTGGAATAAAGTTAGATTCTACATTTATCCGGCCTCCAGCAGCTATAATGTGGCCGTGTGGCTGAGTTTCCCAAACATTAATGTGGTTTTAGCATCAAGATGATCTCAATAATATCATTGTGACCCAAACATTTTACGGCCCTGACTTTAATGTCATCTCAACGTTATCGTGGTTTCAACAGCAAGGCATATAATATCAGAGTAACATTAAATGTGATCAAAACATTAATACGAGTCGCATCAATGGAAATGTGGTCATATAAACTTAGTTTTGCTTTCACATAAAGGTGACCGCAACTAGGAAGGGTATACCGACTGTGATGTATCCATGATGTCAATGTGACCTCAACGTAAATCGCTTTTCTTCTCCGTCCCTCAAGTCTTTTTCTCCAGTGTGAGAATTGTGAAAAAACAGCTGGAGGGGTTAAACATTCCTGTCGCCTCCTTCATTTTCTCTCTCCTTCCATGTTCCCTTCCCTCTATCCTTCCCTCTTCCCGTCTCCTTCCCTCCATCCCTCCTTCATTTTCTCTCTCTTTCTATGTTCCCTTCCATCTATCCTTCCTTCTCTTTCTCTCTCCTTCCATGTTTCCCCCTCTATCCCTCCCTCTCTTTCACTGTCTTTTAGCCTTCCTTTTCATT
This sequence comes from Lumbricus rubellus, assembly GCA_945859605.1. Lineage (NCBI taxonomy): Eukaryota > Metazoa > Annelida > Clitellata > Crassiclitellata > Lumbricidae > Lumbricus > Lumbricus rubellus. Next base: position 20,090,224 of record OX243828.1, read on the forward strand.
CTCTGTCTTCTTCCATGTTTCCTTCCCTCTCCCATTCTCTGTCTTCTTCCATGTTTCCTTCCCTCTCCCAGTCTCCTTCCCTATATCCCTCCATCATCTTTTGTCTTCTTCCATTTTTCCTACCCTCCATCCTTCCCTCTCCCCGTCTTCCTCCTCCTGTCCCTCCTATCCCTCCTCCTATCCCTCCCTCCCTCCTCCACCTCACTCCCTCCATTCCATTCCATTCCAGGCATTCCGTATTTGGCTGGACACGACGTCGTCCGTATTTCCTATGACCATTCCTGTCGTCTCCAGTTCATCAATTTAATATAAACCACTCGCAACACACACTTTGTATATGAGATATGTGTACACCCACTCGTCAGTGTGTATACATGTGTGTTCATGTTTGTATATATGTGTGCGTCTGTGTGTGTGGGCGTGTGTGTATATATGTGTGCGTCTGTGTGTGTCTGTGTGTCTGTATAGATGTGTGTGCGTGTGTTTGTACGCTCTTGTATACATGCATGTGTACTTTGTATAGTTTGTATACAATTGTACAAGCATGTATCTGATGGCATGTGCGCAACTGGCACTGCACTCTGGTACATGTATAGGGTCTACATGTATATGCAGTTTTGTTATGCATGCAAGTGTAGATCATTATTTTAATGCCAGTGCTTAAAGCCTTAAAGTGTGGAAAATTATTACCTGGACGCACCTTACTTTTCCAAAAGAAGTGCCTGGACGCCGTATACCTTTTCAGGCTGTGCTGGCCAATAATAATTAAGTGGCAGGACGGCGTTCATAATTTAAAATAAGTGCATGGACGGCGTCCATGACCGTCCAGCCACATTTTAAGCCCTGTTTAATGGTGTGCTTTTGTTTTCCATGTGCAAAGCATGAATATTTTGTTCTTGTGTGTAGGCCTATTCATGCAATACATGGATGCATATATGCATTTATAGGTGTACGCACCTATTTATAATATTATAATTATGATTTGTGTTTGTGAGTGTGTGTGTGTGCTTGTGTGTACGTGCATTTGCTATAGCGCAAATTCAAGAAATCTACTCAGAAGCGCTCCAGACTACTTCTATGTGTGCGTGTGCGCTTGTGCGCGCGCTTTTGCGTACATGTAGGTGCATGAGTGTGTATGCGTAGGTGTGTGTGCGTGTGTGTGTGCGTGTGTAGGTGTATATATAAAATATTCAAGGCTGTTATTTAATAAGCATCCTTATTTTTTCTTATGTCTCAAAGATTTCATCCAAAAACCCTTACATACTTCTGATCAGAAGATGTCTCGTAATGCGATCTGAAGGCTGTCCAAACAAGTACCCTTAGGCGAATAGATTCATCCGCCAGAAAAGTAGATCCACCGAACTATTTTCGGTTTGGGTTCATCCATGCAATTTGGATCACATTCCCATATTATTATCAATCCTGGAAAGGCCAAGATTACGGTGTATGATTTCATATTTTCGTGTCGTCTTCTACCCCACCGGCAGGGGCGCCACTGTACACATCATCGACCTTTATTTAATGGTGTGCTTGTGTTTTCCGTGTGCAAAGCATGAATATTTTGTTCTTGTGTGTATTCATGCAATACATGGATGCATGTATGCATTTATAGGTGTACGCACCTATTTATAATATATTATAATTTTGACTTGTGTTTGTGAGTGTGTGCGCTTGTGTGTACGTGCACTTGCTATAGCGCCAATTCAAGAAACTTACTCAGAAGCGCTCCAGACTAGCCTACTTGTGTGTGTGCGTGTGTGCGCGCGCGTTTGCGTAGGTGCATGAGTGTGTATGCGTAGGTGTATGCATAGGTGTGTGCGTGTGTGCGTGTGTGTGTGTGTGTGTGTGTGTGTGTGTGTGTGTGTGTGTGTGTGTGTGTGTGTGTGTGTGTGTGTGTGTAGGTGCATAACTGTATATACTATTCAAGGCTGTTATTTAATAAGCATCATTATTTTTTTATGTCTAGAAGATTTCGTCCAAAAACATCTACAGACTTCTGATCAGAAGATGTCTCGTAATGCGATCTGAAGGCAGTCCAAACAAGAACCCTTAGGCGAATAGATACATCCGCCAGAAAAGTAGATCCACCGAACTATTTTCGGTTTCGGTTCATCCATGCAATTTGGATCACATTCCCATATTATTACCAATCCTTGAAAGACAGAGATTACGGTTTTTTGATTCCATATTTTCGTGTCATCCTCCACCCAACCGACAGGGGCGCCATTGTACACATCTTTGACCTTTATTTTTAGAGTATAGTTTTTCATTTATTGTCTAGCATAAAAATTTCACATTTTGGCTGTTGGTACTTCTGCTGGATGACTTTGCTTGGATGAAGATTTATTATTATCACTGTTGTTGTTGTTGTTGTTGTTGCTGTTGTTGTTGTCTGAATTTTTATTATTAGTGTTGTTATTGCTGTTGTGGTTGTTTTTGGGTTGCAGTTGCTGTTTATAGTTTCCACAAGATTAAAAAAATGGCTTAGTGACTTCAAAATTGTCCATTTGAAATGCAGATTTGTCTTAAATGGGTCCTTTCATCGTCATCATCATCATCATCATCATCATCATCATCATCATCCTCATCATCATCATCATCGTCATCGTCGTCGTCGTCGTCGTCGTCGTCGTCATCATCGTCGTCGTCATCGTCATCGTCACCAACGTCGTCGTCGTCGTCCTCATCATCGTGGTCGTCGTCGTCGTCATCATATAAAAACGTTGAAAATAATAGGCTACTGGTTAAATAACAGCCGTGCTCCCGAGTAGTAACCTAGAAGGAGCGCTATATAAGTAGAAAGTAGAAACCCTGAATGTGCGCTATATAAATCTCAATAAGGAATTAAACATCACGCGCTGTCGTTATTGTTCACAGCGCACCAGTTTAATGCGTTCATCACATCGGTCAGTTTAGTCCAGAAATTGCGCTATAAAATTTACGACGGATTTCCTGCCGACCTCTGTCGTCCGAAATGAAACTGCGCAGGTCAGCTATGGCACGCCGATGAGGATTTATCTCGCTGCCAAATTCTTTCCAAGTTTCAAAGCGTCACGCGGTATATGCACATTATGCAGCTCTATGGAGGGCAGTTCAAACGGGGCTCTGACTTCATAAATTCTATAGGTAGGCCCTATGGGGGGCTTGTATTTGGAACCATCGAAGCGTTCATGGCTTTGCTTATAAATCACTGGCGGACTGATAAACAGGTAGGCATAGACAGTCCTGAAGGACAGTTTACAGGCATATGAATTTTTGTTAAATATCTGCCGTTACATTTCGGTATGGCTACGGATTTTAGACAATAAATTCATCGATTATTTAAGCGATTAATTAATCAATTAATCGTTAAAATTGTAATCGACTATTTTTGTCTCATTCGATTATTTGTTAATCAATCTGTTGTGCTTCATTTGTCACGTATTCGTAATCGTGAACCGTAAATTTCTTAATTCTTACACACTTCTAATAAAAAAAAGCTGGGCTCAACCTATAGGGCCTAATTACCGAGCGCTGAGATCGTTAACTTCAGAGGCAGATCTTGGAAAAGAATTGTTTCAGGTTTTAATAATTCCTATACAATCCAACCTTAATTAACCCTATCGCCCCGAGAAACCGATATTTCGGTTTGTTAGCCATTGAGTGACGGGAACCCAGGGGCGAAAGGAGGGCTAAATGCGACCACAGTTGCAGTGACAGTAAAGGCAGCCAGGGCCGGATTTACTATGGGGCAAATGAGGCAGCTGCCTCAAGGCCCCCACCAATTCCACCAAACACCAAAAAATAGACAAATAGAAATAAATGTAATAAATATTGTAAATAGACCTACAAAACTAAAATTAGTAGATATTATAGTCATATTACTTGTAACTTATTGTCAGCGTCGCGATATAAAAATGTAAGCGCTATATAAATATATTATAAACTGAGTCTGATGATGATTTCCGGCAAAACGGCGGACATTGTGACGTTGAAATTGTAAAATAAGATAAATTTCAAAACAGACAAGAAATATAATATGGATGTACACAATGAAGTCAATGATGGCCAAAACAGATTTGAAGTCTGTGTTTCCTAACATTGATATCATGCTGCGCATAATATTATATCTATGTATGATGGTCTCAAATTGCAGTGGAGAAAGATCCTTTTCCAAGCTTAACATAATATAAAAAAAATCGTCTTAGAACAACTTTGGACCAGGAGAAGTTGAATTGGCTGTCACTGATGAGCATTGAAAGCGATGTCTTGCGAAGCATTGACTTTCGTGACATCATTAAAGACTTCGCTAATAGCAAAGCAAGAAAAGTGTCAATAAGTTGATCATACTGTCATTACTGTGACTGTGACTCTGTGACTCTGTGAGTGAAGTGACTTCAAGTGAGTCTGTCTGTAGTACAGTTAAAGATGTAACTTACCTACAGACTACAGTACATTAGTTATTAGTTAATAGTTAATTATAAAAAAGTATTCCATACTGTTTGGCTTAGTGTTTGCCTCAGGGCCCCCACCAACCTAAATCCGACCCTGAAGGCAGCAGCAGCAGCAGCAGCAGCAGCAGCAGCAACAGTAGTAGTAGTAGTAGTAGTAGTAGTAGTAGTAGTACAGTAGTAGCAGCCACAGTAACAGTATCTGTGGCAGAAGTATAAGTTTAAATAGAAGTTGGATTAGGAGTAGTAGAAGACTAGAAGTGCTAAAAGCCTAAAACTAATATAAAACCTTTAATAATTACTATATTTTTTAAATTTTGGTCTTACATAATTATGATCGTAGTTTTAATTGAAGCCATAATTACAAAATCGTCTCAGCGTTGGCCTAGATGATATCCAATGTCATTAAGAGCTCGCACATGTATATCATCAGTTGGATCAGTGGGCAAAAACTATCCCCTTGAGGTACCATTCAACTTTAACCTTATCACCGCTACTCTCTAAATAATAAATTCCGTATTAAAATCTATGATTAAAAACTGATGTCGCACATTAAGGAAGCTCTGGCCTTCATCATCACCACCGCCATCATCACCATCACCATCACCATCACCACCACCACCACCACCACCACCACCACCACCACCACCACCACCACCACCATCATCATCATTCCTATATCAATCTACAAAACCCCATCCATCATAACCGCACTCAATGGTCTCCTCCCCCAACCCCACCCCCAAACCCCAACCCCATACAGCATCTTCCGTCCGCATCATGCCCCCCAAAGAAATAATACGACACGAAAAGTAAGACATGACGCCACGCGGCCCCCGCCGCTTGGTGTCGCTACCGCCTAAATCTCAATAATTATACTACGTCATCGTGTTGCTACATCAACCGGATCATCAGTGAGACAACGATGCAGTCGTAAAACGAGTTAATGAGTCTTTTCGTCGAGCCGTGCAGTTTCAAACGCGAGTTATACGCGTAGAGTTGTTACTGACTGCGGCGTGGACCTTAGATAAAGTGGTAAGCAACGACCGGTCGGGGTGGGTGGGGTGGAGGGAGGGCTGACATATCCGAATAGATTAACGGGACGTCGGATTTTTATGTAGCGCTATCGTTTAATGCAGCGGCGCTAATGACGAACGCTGTGTTGTATTTCATGGGAACGGTGTGTAATGAGATGGAGAGAGGGAGGGTGATAGGGTGGTATAGACGATAGAGAGAGAGAGAGACAGACAGACAGACAGAGAAAGAGACAGAGAGACAGAGATAGAGAGAGAGTCATGGAGACAGAGAGACAGAGTGACAGAGAGACAGAGTGACAGAGACAGAGACACAGAGACACAGAGACAGAGACACAGAGAAACAGAGAGAGAGAGACAGAGACGGAGACATAGACAGAGACAGAGACAAAGACAGAGATATAGAGATACAGAGAGACAGAAAGAGTCAGAGACAGAAACAGTGATAGAGAGAGCTAGAGAGACAGAGAGACAGATACAGAGACAGAAATAGAGAGACAAAGACAGACAGACAGTCATGCGTATGGATAGATGTAGAGAAAGATTTTCAGAAATAGACATAAACAACAACAACAACAACAACAACAACAACAAAAGAGGGAGATCAAAATCATTAAATTTTCACCATAATTTATGACGAACAAAGACGATCGAGACCAATATAATTATTGCAAGAGTTTCACAATTATATAGTAAATAGCAAACAAAGCTTTCATGGGAGAGAGAACAATGATAACAATAAACAATCTTGTTTTTCATGTGGACTGCACCTGGAAGCCCTGTGACTCTAGAATTATCAATTAATAAGGATACATTACTGCTACCACTGCTACTGTTACTGTTACTGCTCCTGCATTCACTGTTACTGCTACTGCTACTGCTACTACTACAACTGCTACTACCACTACTACTACCACTACTGATATACTGCCATTGCTATTGCTGCTACTGCTACCACCACCACAACCACCACGAACACCACCACTACTACTAGATTGAAAGACTGAAAGACAGAGTGAGATGTAACAAAAAAATTATTAAGACGATTCCAGGGAATATAAAAAGGTCAATAAGAACGGTGGACCTTTATGCAACAAGGTCGATAAGCCATGGGTCTTATAAGCTGGAGGAATGGACTGCGATCGGAGAGAAGAGACTCGACAATTGAGAGTTTGAGACATGCCAAATGATGTATACATGTATGTCTGCATGCAAAACTGTTACAGTAGATCTATAATAATTCTATATAGAATAAAGACGCGTGCAGCACGTGCCTAAATTAAATTTATACTTCAATTAAGTTTTTGGTCGACGTACAGATAGCATTGTATTCGATAGCCGGCATTAAACCAAGAGGAAAAGTTAAAAACATCAAATATTTATATCCATCCATATGTCCATCCATCCAACCAACCATCCATCCATCCATCCATCACCCACCCATACATCTATATTCTATATACCCATCCATCCACTCATCCGCCCACCAACCCATCCATCTCTCGATCCATCCACTTTTCCTTTTCTTCCTTTCACTTTCTTCTTTCCTCAATTCTCCCATTTTTCCATCCACCTCCCTACCCTCCCTTCATTCCTCGCATATCCCACATCGCTCCTTTCCTCATATACACACCACGCACCCCCTCCTCCATTTCCCCATCCATCGCATCCCATTCCCCCATCCCGCATCCCTCCATCCTCCCTCGCGCCAGCACTACCAGCAGCAGCAGCAGTCGATGCAGCTGCTGAGAGAGAGAGAGAGAGAGAGAGAGAGAGAGAGAGAGAGAAAGACAGAGATAGAGATAGAGAGAGACAGAGCCAGAGACACAGACACAGACACAGAGAGAGACAGAGACATATACAGAGAGAACGAACGGTCTATCGTCGCCGGCTATCGATCCGGCGGCAATGGGCTGCTGCTGATGCTGCTGCTGCTGCTGCTGAAGAGACTAGCGTCCATCGTCTTCTCCGATGATGCTGTCGAACGCCATCCTCCCTTAGTACAGCGATTAGACGCAGCAGCAGCAGCAGCAACAGCGCCATCATCATCGCTTGCAGCAGCATCAGCAGCCTCCGTACCAGCATCCACCATTCGACCCGCATCTTACTCATCTCCAGCATCTCCCTGGTCGTCTGCGGCGCAGTTGCCCGATTCCCGCTTTGGTTCTGTCGTCGAGTTAGAAAACTTCTTTCTTGCTAAGTATCCGGAGACTACTGCTACTGCTACTACTACGGAACATACACAAGAGTGAGATGGAACGCTTCTTAGAGTACCGTACCTTGGTGTACTTCCATTGAAAAGTACCGTACTACTGCAGCGCTCGAGAGTGAAACTCACTTTTATATAAGTACCGTAGTTGGTGCGTCACTCGCATACTTACGAAATTACTACACATTATATGGTCCGAAAGGCACTCGCATACTTTAACAAATTCCGATCTGTTTCGTGGCGGAGGACACACTTATTTTTGAGAGTACCGTGCTACTTCAGAATGGAGGAGACAACTGTTTCTGAAAGTATGCCGTACTACTTCGTTAGGCAGGAAGATAATTGCTTGTAAAAGTGCCGTACTTTACGGTATAAAAAACTTAAGTGCATGCGGAGGTAAAAGTGGCGCTGAGAGTCTTATGATTTAAGCTTATAATAATTATTATAGGCTACTTACGTTGACAGTAAGAAAGACGAAAGCTGACTTGGAGCCGAGCGAGAGATAACGATGATGTAAAAACGAGAAATACTCGCTGTCTCTGGCATCCTTGACCGCTGGCTATCAACGGAAGTGACGTAGGGCGTCGTCATGCATCGACTTCCGTTTCCGGTCTGGATTTTCCCCATCTACTTCCGGTCAATCAGCGACACGGCCAACGGTCAGTTTCTTTGCTTCTTCTTGATTAATTAATTAATTAATTAATTAATTAATTAATTAATTAATTAATAATGATAAATAAATAAAGAAATGTCTAAGTACACACGTGATTAGAGATGTTGCAGAGTGCAGACGACCTTACAGTAACTGTAAAAGTGCGCAGAATATAATTATGGTACTCAAAATGCATGTTTTGTTTGTATGCGCACTTGTTATAGCGCCCCTTCAATCTCTCTCTACTCAGAGGCGTTCCCAAACGCAGAGCGGACACTGCATCGGAGTTTCACGCCGAAACGTTGAGCAATTGCGAGTGAAGAACTTGCCCAAGGTCCTTACGCGGCTTTGAGGTGGATTCGAACCTTGAACCTTCCGGCTCCAAGGCAACGACGCCACCACTACACAACCGCGCCCTACAAATGTGGTAGTGGTAGGAGCAAATTTAGGGTTAACCCTTTAATGCCGGAGGGTGTAGGATTTCGCATACCATTTACTACCATCTCGGCATTAAAGGGTTAATGCAAATTTATACAGAGCCACGGATGAAGCAAATTCATGTAGCGCCAGGATTAGAGCGAATTTATACAGCGCCACTTCAAGATTGACTAATGGAGGTGCAGCGCACAATCGATCAGAAAGGTCTTCCAAGAGTTTGCGGAATATAAGCAAAGAGTCTGCATGGGAAGTTCATGCATAATACATTACACGACTACTACAATGTCTATAGAGACATGTCTCGATCTGTCTTGTGCACTGGATGCTGCTGGTCCATTGGCTGATGCTGATGCTGGTAGAATTCGACCGCTATATAAATCTGTTGCTAGTACACGTTGTGGGCGTTGTAAGCGTATAACGCTAAAAGGACGGATTTTCTGCCATCAAAACTCTGTTACGTAACAATTATCGTTGATCAGTCTAATCTAATCCAATCCCTAATATAATCCCTAATCTAATCCTATCCCTAATATAATCCCTAATCTAATCTAAACCCCTTTAACATAGGTTACTCTATATCCCAGGTTAGTCCAGTATTATGCAATCTGGTGGAACTATTGACCTGACCTGATCTAATCCTCTGTAATCCAATCCAGTCTTGTAGTTCAATCTAATCTAATCTAATATAATCTAATATAACATAATCTAACATGATCTAATACAATCTGATCTGATCTAATCTGATCTAATCTGATCTAATCTAATCTAATCTAATCTAATCTAATCTGATCTAATCTGATCTAATCTAATATAACATAATCTAATATGATCTAAAACAATCTGATCTGATCTAATACAATCTGATCTGATCTAATTTGATCTAATTTGATCTAATCTAATCTAATCTAACCTAATCTAATCTAATGCAACTATTGACTAATCTGATTTGATTATTCTTATGTAATCTGGTACAGCCCAATTCGATCCACGAACGCACACACACACACACACACACACACACACACACACACACACACACACACACACACACACACACACACATGCATACATAATTATATCCGTTTGATGTCTAGTGCTATATTATTTGGATAACATAATGAAAATTATACTGTTCGAAAATGACTCTTGCTATTCTCATACTTGCAAAATATGGGTTTCCGCATCTCTCTAAATTCTTGTGTCGTACTAAACATTATGCTGAACTGGACCCAGAATTAGTTCCCCTCTCATCTGATTTTGACTTCAGTTTAAAAAAAATTAATGCATAGATATTCAGACAATGCCTTCATAAGAATAAAAAATTTGCTCATGGCAGTCATTTCACTGCTTCACTGAGCTAATGGTTGGTCTCAAACAAGGGTCTCTCGGACAGGGATGTTCCTGCTATTTGGATTACAATCGTCGCTTGCATTGTTTTTGAATTGTGATCAAACATGTGATGTCGACAACGACGACGATGACGACAATGATGATGATGATGATGATGATGATGATGATGATGATGATGATGATGATGATGATGATGATGATGATGATGATGATGATGATGAATAGGATGATGAATATGAATATTAATCTGAATATGATGATGATGGTGATGGTGTTGGTGATGGTGATGATGATGAATATGCTGATAATGAATATGAATATGCATGAATATGAATATGATGATGTTGATGATTATGATGATGATGATGATGATGATGATGATGACGACGACCACGAAGAGGACGACGACGATGATGATTATGATGATGACGATGATGATGATGATGCTGATGATGACGACGACGACGACGACGATGACGACGATGACGACGACGACGACGACGATGATGATGATGATGACGACAATGATGACGACGACGACAATGTAGTTTCAGGCAGACAGGAATCGGCCGAGAAGGAGAGATGGGTGTAGTTGTTGTGGGGCGGGGTAGACCATTAGTTGAGTTTATGTGTAGAGATAGGATTGTAATGAACATTTTATGCTCTCCATTTGCAGCCGACGGTCCACGCAATCTTGCTTCACAACTCGGATAATCCCACCTACAGCGTATACGAATATATATATACATATAGATATCATATATATATATAGTTATATACGTATATACATTATATATACATATATAGATACCATATATATACACCGTGAGTCAAAAAAAGTAAGCCAAATTGTTTTTCATATATCTTTAATGCCTGATAACATATCACGCTAAAATTCTCCAAATATTTAGAGAATTGGACCAAGAATATGATTCCAAAATTTCATGAGATAAAGTTGAACGGATAAATAAATATGAATCTTTAAACTTCATATGCCGAAATTGCCGTTTACAAGAAATTTTCTGTCAGATTCAGTAAAATGTAAGTCAAACTTTTTCTCATATCTCTAATGCCTGATGATCAATCATTCTAAAATTTTCCAGATATGTAGATAATTGAACTAGCAATATGACCCCAACAGTATGATTTGATTATTTAATTAAATAAGATGGTCAAAATGTCATCCTTCAGCTTGCACGCAAGCCTTGAGGCGCAGGCGCCATTAGGCAACAGCATCGTCGATTATCCTCTGGTCCAGGCCATCCCACACTTCCAACAAGCGTTGCTTCAGATCGTTTATATCATGGATTGTTGTCTGGTAGACTCGGTCTTTCATTATGCACGCTCCACACTTTATATTCCGTAAAATTTTACTCCAGGATCACTGAAGACCAAAATTGGGAATTATCAGGCATCAAAACTGCAGCGAAAACCATAACAGATTTGCTGAAAACTGAAATTTCGGAGATGAAGTTCAATTATTCATATCTTTCTATCCGTTCAAATTTATTACATGATATTTTGGAATCCTATTCTAGGTTCAATTATCAAAATATCTGGAAAGTTTTAGTATGATTAATTGGCTGGCATTGGAGATATAATAAAAACAGTTTAGCTTACTTTTTATTGAATCTGACAAAAAAATTGCTTGTAAACGGCAATTTCGCAGGGCCGTGTTTAAGGTTCTTCGAGTGTCGGTGCAAAGTGTTACAGCAGGAGCAAAGTGTCGTTCGGCAGTCTTACAAAATTAGTCATTTTACAAAAATTCGCTGTTCAAAATGCTAGCCTACGTGATTAAATTTTGTCGGCTGTGGCAGGTCAATAAGCAAGCACGCAACGTCGGTGAACTTAGTGAAATTTCTGTTTTTTTACACTTACTGATTTTGTAATTTAAGGTTTAAGTGACATTGAGACTCGCAAAAGACATTTGGCCAATGGCAACACAACTTTAGGCTCAGGGGCATTCGGTGCACCGCACCGAATGGACCTATGTTAAACACGGCCCTGCAATTTCGGCATATGAAGTTTACATATTCATATCTTTTTATCCGTTCAATTTTATCCCATGAAATTTTGGAATCATATTCTTCGTCCAATTCTCTAAATATTTGGAAAATGTTAGCGTGATATGTTATCAGGCATTAGAGATATATGAAAAACAATTTGGCTTACTTTTTTTTGACTCACGGTGTATATAGTTATATATATATATATACGTACAATATGCATATGTATATTATATACCTTTGAATAAGACAATGAAGTCTGTATATACTTGCATTTATGTATACATATATACTACATTATGTAATACACACACACACACACACACACACACACACACACACACACATATATATATATATATATATTATGTGCTTTCGTTTAAGACATGAAATGCGTATATATATATATTATATATGCATTTATATATATTCATACATATTACATTATGTGATACACATATTACACACACATATATAATTATATATATTATATATATATTATGTGCTTTTGTAAGACATGTTATGCGTTTATATATATGCATTCATATATTGTCTTGTCTTGTCTTGTCGTATAAGATATACATGTAGAGATATGCATATATATGCAACAGCAGGGATATACATATATATATATATATATATAGATCTATATATATATATTTGGCGAAATAGATGCACGGTTGACTAAAGTTGTCGGTGAATGGACGACGATGTTTCGGTAACAAAGCTTATCATCATCGTCTGCATGGTTATATGAAGTCGGTTGTTGTGAACGCATTGGACGGTTGGATGTGGTGGGTGGATGGTGGGTGGATGGGTGGGTGGATGGTGGGGGTGGGTGGGGTGGGTGACCACAGTCAGTGTGGATGATGACGATTCATAACGCCTGCTGCTTTCTAAGGAGATGGGATATGAAGGTGGGGGGAGGAGGGATGAGGATGGGAGACGAGGTGGAAAAGAAGAAGGTGGAGGAGGGGTATGGATGGTGAATGAGGTGGAAAAGGAAGGAGTGGCGGAGAAGGATGAAGAGAAAAAGGAGGAGAGAAATGCATATGACAGAGCATGGAAAAGAGTATAGGGAGAGGAGGAGGAGGAAGAGCTGGAGAATAAGGGATATGGACTGTGGTTGGAAAGGAGGAGGGCTAGCTGGAAGAGGATCGAATGAGAGAGAGATGGAGATGGGAGGGTATCGGAAGGAGAAGGTGGAAGAAAGGAGGAAAGAAGAGGAGCCGAGGAAGAAAAGATTGAACAGAAGTGGAATGGAAAGAGGATGAAGTTGAGAAGTGGCGGAAAAAATGAGGATGCGGAATGTGGGAGGGAAGAAGAGACGGTGAGAGACAGGGTTAAAGGAGAAACAGGAGGGATAGGAGCAGAATACGGAGGTGGGTTGGGAAAACTAGGATGAGAAAGAGACGTACGAAGACGGAGACAGGGAGGTGTAGCACGGGGATGAAGAATAAAAAAAGAATAAGATGATGATGATGATGATGATGATGTTGACGATGATGACGATGATGATGATGATGATGATGATGATAATGATGATGATAATGATGATTACGACGACGACGACGATGATGATGATGATGTTTATGATGACTATATGATGATGAAGAATAAGCAGAAGAAGAAGAAGACGAAGAAGAAGAAGAAGAAGAAGAAGAAGAAGAAGAAGAAGAAAAAGAAGAAGAAGCAGAAAAAGAGGAAGTAGAAATAGAAGAGGAGGTGAAGGAGAAGGAGAAGGAGGGGACAGTTGGGCTGGAGCGAACAGGAAGAAGAATCGGAAGGGCAGAGGGAAGAGGCTGGGAGGCAGTCGAGTTGGTTGTCACTGGAGCCTGCTCTGATGCCGCTCCGAGACACTCTCGAGTGGCAGAGCAATCAGAACATCTCACTTCTGCCACTCAGGTCACCGATACCACGCAGCCCCTCTCCGGCCGTGACACCCCCCCCTCACCATCTACCCATCAAAGCATCTCCACGATGAATATCACGCATCTATTTATAATAATATTCAGCCAGAGCTGATATTTGCTTCGCCATTTCCACTGCGGGCCATCCAGCAAAAGTAGTCACACTAATAATTACACTGACCGTATATAAAGTGTCCGTGATAAGATGAGACGGCTAGGGAGAGGACTAGCCATCGGCTCTCGTATGCTAAGAAAATGATGCCACCAACTGTACTTCAAGCAAGTAAGTAAGTACAGTCTTTAATCTCCATTTGCGAACGCGATTTATGGTCCATGGAAGCATTATTTTTAAAACGAAGAGGTACTGGTAGTAATAATTATGGTAATCTATTAAAATGATAAAGTAAATAAACATGAGTAAATTGCGTTTCACAAATTATCTCTTGCAGCGCAACAGTGATGCTTCTCCTACTGGTTAGGGAGTCATGGCGCGCTATCTGAGGATTATTGAAATGAGGCCCAAGGGAGGAATAGCCAGACTACCGTTCTGGCGGAAGTAAACAACGGAGGACATGCTCAGAATCACTGCGAAGAGGGTCGCATCTGTGCTAGAACATTTAGAACACATCACGTCATTCATTCATTCATTCATTCATTCATTCACATCACGTCATTCATTCATTCATTCGGAAATATATATAGCGTCCCTTAAAGAAAAAACTGCTCAGAGCCGCTTTCGACTCGAGCGCGCCCTAAAAGAACAGTAAGTGTTTTAAGTTTGGTAAGGAAATATCCTGGTAGAGGCCCATGGTGTAGGCGTATAGCTCTAAAGGAAGGCCATTCCAGACCACAGGAGTATCAGTTCGCAAGTATTATATACCCACGAGTTATTTTATGAGTGCAGACAGACAGACAGACAGACAGACAGGCAGACAGACAGACCTCATTGGTAAAAGTCCATCAAACTATAAATGGAATGGACATTCACGATCATTTCGTTCCGCCTTTCTCTGTCTCTGTCTCTGTCTCTGTCTCTCTCTCTCTCTCTCTCCCCTCCCCTCCCTCTCTCTTATATAGCTTGCATGAATGAATGACTATGCAAGTCTATGCATATACCTCCAGTGTAAGAATTGTGGAAAAATAACTTGGGGGGGTTTGAACCATTATCCACTTGGAATCGGGGTATGAAAAATATAAGAAAGATTGGGGGTTGAAACCCCCAAACCCTCTGGCAATTCTCACCCTGTATACCTCTACCAGTCACGCATAGATAATTATTATGTTAACTTTGATATAATAATGCCTATTATCTGCGAGTGCATGCAATGCATTTTAATAAGGCATACCATTGTCATATATATACACATACAACTCCACCAAATCTGTATATATTAAAAGTATATACATGTAAATCAGCTCTCTCTAAACTTAAACAACACGTACTCCTAACTGCTGATGTGTGTGATATGAAATTATATCTCAATAATATATTATATCCTTACACATATTTTCATATCACATAAGCTTACATAATAATACACGTGTGTCATTTTGGAGAATTTAATGCACAACACCCAATACATCTGCCTATAAATTAACGCGCTACATGAATATATATATATATATATAATTATATAAAATTATGTCTAACACACATATGTGTATAAAATGCACACACGCATATATATATATATTATATATATATTATATATATATTATATATATATATATGCACAGAGAAGATGAATGGCTTCTTTCCTTATAATGTCGGCGTCGTTTACTGCTAAGTCTTCTGCATGCTTCCCTACCGGATTCCGTTGCAGCAATCAGAGGGCACCAGCGTCGTCAGCTTCTCATTTTCTCATTACCTATTCGCTCCCCTCCTCACTTAGCTTTCCCCATTTTCCAACACCCCCCCCCCACCACCCAACCCTCCATTCTCCCCCCCCCCATCGCTTTTGCTGCGACCGAATACTTTGTCCCTAGCTTTATGGACGTCGTACATTGCGACCCCTTTTATCGCTCACTCGTTTTTCTGCCGCGCCCTCTGACGACCGGTCCCCTCATCTTCGCCCCCCCCCTAGCGGTGGGGCGGCCCCCGCGGAGCAGTTATCTCTGTTTTAGTGGGCGTTCAGAACGTGACCCGCGTGGTTAAGGTCTCACCTCTCGCGTGGAGGCGCTTTACATGCGAATAAAGCTCCATTCATTTGGCGCCTTCAACCGCCTGGCGCTATAGAAATCGGCGGCCATTGATGACGCGAATGGGCAGAAAGCCCCCACTCTCCCCCATCCGGGGGCTGGAATTTAGAAAGCAAAGACCGAGGCGCAGTTGTGGACGGTACAGAGGTAATTATGAAGCTAGAAATTTAGCTCATATAAAGTATACCGTGTGTATACCCTATGTATTATGCCTATACCTACACGAACACACGACACTTCTCACTAAGATTTAAAGGAGCTTATAAATATTAAGCGTATGGAATAGCATACCTCTGTTTATCCGTCAATTTTCTGGGTTGGCGAGCTTTCAGTCAAATTCAGTGTAAACTGCGTCCTTGCTTGCTTTCTGAAAATGAACAAAATTAGGATAGGCTACATGTGAACACAGAAGATAGAACATTGAACTTTAAGGGACGCTATAACAATTGCTCATGTGTACATGCATACTCGCATACACGCATACACGCATACATACGTGAATACATACATGCATACATTCATACATACACACATACATACATAATCTTACATACACAATGTCATGCACATACGCCGGTGGCGCATTGGATAGCTCACTGGCATGGAAACCAGCGGAGCTGAGTTCGATTCCCGTATACATATAGGATAGAGGTGCTTCGTAGGCTGTTGTAATAATTTATTATTAGTTCCGTTTTATTACAGGCTGTTAGTAGTTAAGAGTTTTCTGTTAATAGTTAAGATTGATGTTAATATTATTAAGATTGCTTCATGTAATTATACTGTACCTGCATGAAAAATAAATTACGATTATATACAAACTGTACATAGGCCTACATACAATTCAGTTTTTGTCGTCCATATTTATAGCACACTCTTCAAAATCCGATTCTCCCAGTTTCTCATGCACGTGAGAAATGTAAACGGTCACAAATGCCTCAATAGCTCGTATACAAAATGTCAACAGCGACAGGGTTTCAGTTGATTGGCAATAGCAACTCGACTGAATGTCATAACAACACAGCGGGCATGCAATTAAATTAAGAGAGATCTCAACAACCTCAGTAAATATACGGCGGGATTGTCAATCCAACTGAGTGTACAACTTCTGTAAGGACAGAGGCACGCTATTCACATTCAATTATGTATACGCAGGTCACAATGTGGGCCAATCTAATGAGAGGCCTATTCAAGCAGCGAGAACCGTAGAACGACTAGAGCATGGAGTAAACGCATCTTAACATAAAAGGTCATTAATAGGTGATTAAGTGAAAGGCAACCATAATTAACAATACGATTGCTGTTAGTCTGATAGAAGAAAAGTCAACAACCACGAAATTTAGATAGTCTATAAACGGAAATTAATTTTAGAATTTACGATATTCGGTTGATAGTTGTTCTGACATAGTTGTGCATACGTTTATTAGAGATTATATCAGACTCTTGAAATTTTAGTATCTTTCCTTAGCACGTGCTTCTATTGTAAGTTTAAAATAATAATATTCAGCGTGGCGGCAAACTTGTTTGTTAGTCAACGTCAATGTGATAGTGCGCCTACATGGATCGTATTATACCCTGTCTATATTTTTCTCAACGAGAGAAAGAAAAATACCCTTGTGGATTATTAAAAAAACTTTCTGCAAAGAATCCGCCAGATCTGTAAGCTTATAAAACGCTTCTGGACCTGCAAACGGATTATAATTGACGAGCTGCATTTTCAGGTAAAAATTTAATTTCTATCTATAGCGACTATTAATTTTAAGCTTTGAAAATACAATAGGTGCACTATGAAGAGTGAATATAATAATACTATGATTGTTTTTCAGACACGCACTCATAGGAGACATGAAAGGGGTTTTAAGGAAGAAGAATCAATTAGTCAATCACATAAATTTATATAGCGCCCTTTCAAGTTCTCTACTCAGAGGCGCTCCCAACTCAGGCCTGGTCAAAAAGAAAAGTCTCGAGAAGACAATAAAAATATTCATCAGAGTCACGGGGAAGCGAACGGAGAGTGAGAGGGAGGCCATTCCAGATGGTTGTACCTGCCAACAGGAGGAAAAAACAGAAGAGCAGGAGGATAAATAGGTGCAAGAAGATAGAGAAGTGCTGGAGGATGAAGAGGAGGAATATAAAGCACAGCGGACGATGGCGGGTGTGGTGAGATTTTTGTTGGCGGTTAGTGACGGTGGATTGAGTGTGAAAGTTGGGGTGTGAAGCAGAAGTTGGTGTGAAATCGTCGGATTTCATATTTTTGCACCAGCAGCATCCTTATGCAAAAGAAGTTGAGACAAGAATCGCGGATGACATTTCTAAATGACACCTAGTTGACATTTCGATGACAGTTAGATGACGGGAGATGGCGCGTCCGTCGTGAGTCCGACTGATTTCAGACTCAATGTGGCTTCTTCATCTCCAATCGCATCTTTCCTCCTCCTCCACTTCCTCCTCCTCCTCCACTTCCTCCTCCTCTTCCCTTCTGCTCCTCCTTCTCCTCCTTCTCCTCCTCTCGTCCTCCTCCTCTTCGCTCTTCTCCTCACTTTCCTGCTCCTCCTCCTCCTTCTGACCCTTCTCATTCTCCTCCTCCTCCTCCTCCTTCTGACCCTTCTCATTCTCCTCCTTCTCCTCCTCTCGACCATTCTCCTCCTCGTCCTCTTCATCGTCTCCTGCTCCAGCATGCCCCTCCTCTTACTCATTCTTCGAAGCCTACACTTCTCATCCTCCTCTTCCGTCTACTATTCCTCATAATTCTCTTCCTCCTCCTCCTCCTTCTCCATATTTCTTCTCATCCTTCATACATGTATTATGCATGCATAGATATAGCCAGTGGCGGCGCCAGGAATTCAGGTTTGGGGGGGCTGAAGCCCCAAGGCAGAAAAAAATGGGTTTTTTTTACCAAACGCCGAAGGCGCGAAGCTTTGAGTGCCGAAGGCACGAATCCCATACCGACTAGAGGGTCTGGGGGAGCGTCGTAAGCTCCCCCAGCGGGGTCTGGGGCGGAGCCCCAGTCGCCAACGCATTTTTTAGGTTTGTTGACCTCAACTGGAGCCATTTTAGGCTCTTTTTTGCCAGCTATTTACGAACGATAAAATCATGAAACCTTCAACAAGAACTCGATTTGAAGTGTCGCCGACTACCAGTATAAGAATGCACGGGTTTTTAAAGAAATTATTTTATTGAACTGCACAACTTCCTCCAGCCTCCAAGGCCGTAGCCAGGATTTGATTTCATTATAGTGCTTCTTCGGCGGAGAATTTCTGACGACTTTTTAGTCGTCAAGATGTCTGAAAACACCTTTTTTAGTCGTAAAAATGTATGAAGACATCTTTGATTAGGTGCAAAAATTTCTGAAGAAATCTTTTTTCATTTGTCAAAATTTTTGATGGCACCTTACTTTAGTTTTCAAAATATTTGAAGACTTTTTTTTTTGCTGTCAAAATTTCTGCAGACACCATTTTTAGCTGTTAAAATTTCTGAAGACATATTTTTAGTCGTCCAATTTTGTTTAAAACACCTTTTCGGGCGTCTAAGGACATTATATTGATTCCAATGTTATCAACGATTTTTGGGTGTCTAAGGATATCATTTTAATTCCAGTATTACCAGTATTACCAATGATTTTTGGGTGTCTAAGAACATCATTTAGATTATACTGTTATCAACGATTTTCGGGTGTCTAAGGACATTATTTTGATTCCAATGTTATCAACGAGTTTTGGGTGTCTAAGAATATCATTTTGATTCCAGTATTACCAATGATTTTCGGGTGTCTAAGAACATCATTTTGATTAATCTGTTATCAACGATTTTCGGGTGTCTAAGGATATCAATTTGATTCCAGTATTACCAATGATTTTCTGGAGTCTAAGAACATCATTTTGATTCCAATGTTATCAACGATTTTCGGGTGTTTAAGGATATCAATTTGATTTCAGTGCTACCAACAATTTTCGGGTGTCTAAGGACTTTATTTTGATCCCAGTGTTATCAACGATTTTCGGGTGTTTATTGTTTACGGATATCATTTTGATTCCAGTGTTGCAAACGATTGTCGGGTGTCTAAGGACTTTATTTTGATTCTAGTGTTATCTACAATTTTCGGGTGTCTAAGGTTAATATTTTGATTTAGTGTTCCCAACGATTCTCCGGTGGGTAAGGTCATAATTTTGATTCTGGTGTTATCAACGACCTGCTGTTTTGAAGTTGACTTGACTATTATTATAATGGAGATCCGCGGAACATTGATTTAGCCCCCCCCCTCCAGAGCTGAGACCAAACTCCACCCATGAGTCTGCAAATAAAGCGAGTCACAACTACAGTGTACAAGTATAGGCTGTAGGCCAGAGCTGAAAGTGAGGGTCTGCGAACCGGCATTGATTTTCTTGACCTGCTGGTGCCGGGTATCAGCCGAGAAGCAAGTCTTAACAATTTGTGGGCAAACAACTAAAAACAACAGGTCATCGAACAAAAGAAATAGGTAAAAATGGTATGATTTAAAAATTTTATGGGCAAAAATTAATGACTTAAAAAGGTCGTCAGGTGCCAAAAATGGGAGAAATTTCTACCATTCTGGGCGAATGACCAAAACAAGATTTCTGAAAGATTTTCGGCTCAAAGTCAGACCAGGCAACTTTCCAAACCACTTTCAGCCCCGGGCTAGGCCTACCGGTAGAATTCAGGTTTTCTAGAATATCAAAGCCTATGATATACAGTAGGCCTACTTACCATATTGGCAGGAAATCAACTTCGTAAATGTTCTGCTTCAGAACCCTTTTCAGAGAGTCTCTTGCTGCCTTGGGCCCCGCACACCCTAGGGCCGGGTTTGACCACAAACTTGGGGATCGTTACCAAGCCCCAAAAGTCTCACCATGAGTGCTGCTGCTAATTGAAAACCCCATTTCGCATGTGATTGTATAAGACTACAGGTGTAGCCCCTCAGCCGGCCGGCGGGCTACATAATATATTATGGTATACAGTCATAACCTCATGACGGGTCGGGGGGGATATATGGCAAAATATGCGGTGGATTCTATTAGGATAAGCCCTCTACGCTATGATTAGTGATTTCATTGCCGTTGGTTACTGTCTAGCATTCTAGCTTTCTTATTCGAAGTTAGCAGTTGTAGAGATTTTCCTCGTTTTGTTTTGGGGGGGGCTGAGCCGCCGATAGGGGGGGCTTAGCCCCCCTAGCCCCCCCCTGGCGCCGCCACTGGATATAGCCTGTACATAGATAAACAATAAACGTGTACCGTATTATATATATATATATAATATATATATATATATACACATATTACATACTTACATTGTACAGAAATAAACGTGTGAATTGTCTACATACATAAGTACTTCGTACATACGTAAATGCGTACATACGTGCACAGGTGCACACACATAAAAACATGTGCGTGCGTGCTTATACACATGCAAACGTGCGTTCATGCATACATGCAAACACATGCATACTCACATGTACATGTATACATACATGTAAGCACACAGGTACATGTATAGGCGCGCGCACACACACGCTCGTACATACATGCATGCATACATTGATACATGGACCCATCTAGACATTCTCAACATTTCCTAAGGACGAACAAAAAAGCGTTGACAGCATAATAATAACTAATAACGTGACAAAAAGACCATTGAGCAATGAGCGCCGCAGCTTCAAACGCAAAACGATCGAGAACCGTTTTGAATAATTCATTGAAAACACTCCGCAGCTGCATGCATATGGATGGAATAAAAGCATTTCTGACGACTACGATGACAACTCGACTATTGCACATCATGACGGGAAGTGTATACGGTAATCAAACGAACAAACAATGATAAACCATCGCCAGATAGCGCCAGCAAACGATGAAAAACAGTACATGACCATTAGAAATAATGGACAGCCTACTGCTATAGCTATTATCATCAACATCGGAACTTAAACCCCCCGGTCCTGGTTAGTAATCGTAATCTCGAGATTTCTACAGAGCCCGCAAAAGCGAAGTCGCGTGAACCAGGTTATTCACAGGCGCTTATAATTTTAAAAAAAATCGACAGGCAGATGGTCAAGATCCGGAGTGTCAGGCAGGCAGACTAAGGTGGTTGATGCTTAGAGTTGAAATGACGAGGGATGTGAGGAGAAGAGGAGGAATCAAGATTAGTATTAAGCTTAGATATTAATGTATGATTCACCGTATAGGCTACACTCACATTCTCTCCACAGGTCTTGCACTGAAAGCTGAAAACAGTGCCTTTTTTAAATCAAAAATCCTATGTATCTTGATTCCTCCTCTTCTCCTCACCTCCCTCGCCATTTCAACTCCAGACATCAATTTTGTCTTAATACTTTGTTCCAAAGAGGCGGCATACAGCTATGGCTATATACATATGGAGCGATTGGCAAAGTGAGTAGCGTTTGTCTTCGAAAAAGCAACTTTTATTTCGTCGAAATCAATGTGTTTTTCAACGAAATGTCACTCTGCTTTAAGATGTTTTTCTCTGTAAAACCGGCAATAAAGAATTTCTATGTAGACTACTGTAACAGTAGACGTTGTTTTGTGACCTATGCGCGCTGTTAGATGTCGCTATGAAATATTAAAGATGCAACAATCATTCGTGTGAGCAAAGGCGCGGTGGATGGATGGCTTGGTCAGGGCAAACAACATTGGATTCAGTATGTTCAGCTTTATGCCAGAAATGCCTTATAAGTACCGAAACTTGAATATGGCCATGCGTCGTGTAAGTGACACAATGCGATGATGATGATGACGATAACGATGACGATGACGATGACGATGACGATGACGTTGACGATGACGATGACGATGACGACGACGACGACGACGACGACGACGATGATGATATATCAATAATCTTTGTTTGATTTCTAACCGACCCAACGCAGGATGATTGCAAATTTTCATAGTATGAGCACATTGAGCAGATGATATAAATTATGTGAATAAAGGAGTCGAATTTAGATGTTGGCAGCCATGCAAGGCGTTCATCACTTCCTACTTCTCAGTTTACCAAACGCCATCTGCTGAATGGAAGGTTGCAAGATTGGACAAATGTATTTGATGAAATAATATACGAATGTGATTAATACGCTACAACACAACTACACTTTATACAACATACAGAACAACAGTTACTGTAAGCTTATTCGACAAAATATATTAGAATGTTCATGAGATTAGGAAATTTGACAACATTGCAGAGGGTGGATAGGTTGGCTTTTTTTTATTTAACTGAAAGTGGATTTGATAAAATATGACACAACTGAATGTAATTATACAATAATTATTATTAATATATTAATATGCATAATGTGCACTGTGCGTGCGTGCGTGTGTGTGTGTTTATGTACATCACGAATCATACATAATCGTACACAATATACATCGTATTATTTTTTGCTTTAAAATTCCGTGAATAAACAAACAAAAACACGCATACACACACGCACAAACACACACAAAAACACGCATACACACACGCACAAACACACACACTAGCACGCACACGCACAAACAAAATTCATAGGCCTATGTTCAAAATGCGGAACTAACATCAGTATAAAAGAAATGAGAGAAGGGGAGCGAGGGGTGAACAACTGGGAAGGGTAAAGTGGTGGGAAAGCGTCAGCGTGGGGTTATTACGGTAATTTGGCGCCAATTTTGCACTCGCGCCTCAGACTTCAAATGGTGCTCGCTAATAAGAACTACTCCGTCTCGGAAATAATAATATATTGGGCGGTAGGTGGCAGGCCGGGCGGACACGCGACGATGGCGGAACACGTCATAATTCGGGCGACCGCGAGAGGACGCCAGAGTCGCTGTTGTCGTCGTATATGTCGACGATGTATTAAGGCGTAAAATGTGCTTTGGTCGGGGGAAGGAAGGAAGCGGGGAGAAATTCTGCGCATAATAATAATAATTCCTCTTCTCTCGTTTGACATCCGCTTCTAAATTCGTCTTTACATTTGGCATCATGCATCAGACGAGAGATTCTGGCGACACTCTGCGGCCAATCAATTCGAGTTTCTGTTGATGCGGGTGGTGGTGGTGGTTGTGGTGGACTGGCGGTGATAGTGGTGATGGTGATAGTGATAATGGTGGTGGTGATGGAGGTGGTGGTGGTGAGGATGATGACGATGATAACGATGATGATCATGATGGTGGTGATAGTGGAATGAGATGCTATAGAAATCTATAAGCTTACATACAATACCATACACATTATTGCAAGTGTACAAAAACACAGACACGCACATACATACATGCATGGCATTGCATGCATACATCGAAAGAAAGAAATGTTCTATTACATGTAATTCCACAATAACTGGTGTCATGGATACCGGACGACCCCTTCTTTCTCATCAAGCGACCACAGATGCTAAACTACGAGAGTGCGCACACGCAGCGCTGCAGCCATTTCCACCGCACTTGCTGCCACCTGGTGGCTGCCAGACGTCGGTCTTTATCATCCGACTGTAAAATGCTTTCTTAATCGACTTACCATATGCTTAGACACGATTCTCTTCACCGCCTCCCTGCCTTCCCAGACGTCCCCGCAGTCACGTTCTAATCCACGACCAACGTTCCAGGAGCAATTGCTGGATGATTTTTGCACTGAGCCGGTGTCGCGTGACAGAGTCTCCCCCCTAAAAGTCTCCCCCCGGAGACTTTATTTCGAAATAGAATCTCCCCCGGATGATTTGTTCTAGAATAAATTCGCCCCCCGGAGACTATATTCTGAAATAAAGTCTCCGAGGGGAGAGAATATTTCCTCCGCCCACGAAACAAAGTCTCCCCCGTTGATCGTGAAATCCGTTACAGTCGCATAAAATTAATAGATAAGCATTTAAAACCGTTAGTTTACGTTGCTAACACGATAACACGTTATTTAGCACGAACTTATATATACTTTTACACCAGAAAAATGTCTTCCAAAACAGATTTTCAGCCACGGGGAAACTCTGTTTCGGGGGAGACTTTGTATCGGGGGGGAGACTTTATTTCGTGACAGGCGTGGCATGAAATCTTGTCCGGCATGAAAATTTTACGTTAACCAATGACGGTATGTTTCGGACACAATTTCATGCCGGACAGGATTTCATGCCACACCGGTAATGAAATGCCAATGTCGCTAGGCATCCTGGTGACTTTTACTTGAATGCCGCTATATAAATGGTTCAGTACGTGCACGGCAACGGCCGAGTGGTTATAGTGAGAGTCTGAATCGGGGTTCGAATTTCCGTTTATTCTGTTTAGATATAGCCGCTTGTTTTGTTCGACACGTACGCCATGAAATTGCTAAGGAATGAGATTTGACACGATGAAACTACTAGTAATGCTCACATTCTTTCTTGTACTATACTACTTATGATGCTACTGCTACTGCTCAGTACTACTATTACTACCACTGCTGTTGCTGCTACTGCTACTACTGCTACTGCTACTACTACTGCTACTGCTGCTACTGCTACTCTACTGCTGTTACTGCTGCTACTGCTGCTACTGCTACTATTACTACTACTGCTGCCACTGCTGTTGCTACTGCTTCTGCTGCTGCTTCTGCTGCTGCTACTGCTACTACTGCTGCTACTCCTACTCCTACTACTACTACTACTACTCCTACTGCTACGTCATGTACTTATTGTATCTGCAAATAGATTAAAGCGCTGCGTTCATGTCCTCTGCTGTAGGCCTATGATTGGTGTTGTTCTGGGTATATAGAAAGAAATTCTTCTTTTCTTCAGATTCCACATCAACTGAATCCTTCAATCAATTGATGCGCTTTGCAATTAATCTTATGTTTCTCCTTGATGTCCTAATATTAATTATTGACGATTGATGTTCCATTAAAGCATCTTTGCTTCTTTTGTTTATCTACGGCCTCAGCAGCCAACTGCGGTGCATTATTAAAAAGTATAAATTAATGTCCTCTGGTCGTCGTGTTACATGTTGTGAATGATTCGGATTGATTGATTAAGAGGTCAGCTTGATGCGATAAAAACTAGTTGTATAGTTGTTTTTGTAGAGGTTTCAGTAGTAGTAGTAGTGATAGTAGTAGTAGTTGTGGTAGTAGCAGTAATAGTAGTATTAGTGGTAGTAGTAGTGGTAGTGGTAGTAGTAGTAGTAGCAGTATATAGTAGTAGTAGTAGTAGTAGCAGCAGCAGCAGTAGTAGTTGTGGTAGTAGCAGTAGTAGTTGTGGTAGTAGCAGTAGCAGTAGCAGCAGTAGCAGTAGCAGTAACAGTAGCAGTAGCAATAATAGTATAGTATTCCGTGTAGTAGACTACTAGAGTATAGTGTTTTAGTCATAGTCGAAGAAGACCATTACGAATTCTACAGCAAGTAAAGCTTTTACTACTGTTACCAGCACCACTATAACAATTACTACTACAAGTGCTTTTGTTGCTGCCACTACCAATACCACTATTACACTTGCTACTACATGTCATCATCATCATCATCATCATCATCATCATCACCACCACCACCATTATCATTGCCATCAGTCTATTACAGTGAAATTACTACTAATAATACTACAACAACACCAATTGCTATGACTACTATGATTGAAAAAAATCAACACTGATAACTAATACTTCTACTAGCAATGCTACCACTGTTACTACTGCATCTTCATCATCACCATCGTCATCGCCATGATCATGATGTAATAATAAACAATGGCTGATTGGCCATAACTATTAACCTATGATGGTAAAGATGGCAAGTATGATACTGATGTTGATCACGATGTTGTTGTTGTTGATGAAGATGATGATGATGACGACGACGACGACGATGATGATGATGATGGCGATGATGGATGTTGTTGATGATTATAATGATGATGACGACGATCCGACGACGACGAAGCAGAAGATAACTCAGTACCATTTTAGCTAGTCATGCAAGTCTAAGCAAATCCATGATTTTCAGATGCTATTATAGCACCCAAATCATTCTCAATCCTCTCCCTGCATGCCTTCGCATCCACCGACAGTGTACAGCCGATGTACTCATCATCATATATCTGCGTTGGCTTGGGACACAGGTGTGGCCGATATCTCTCGGCAGAATTTATCCCTGGGGTGGGATCTGAATCTCCGATCTATCCGTTTACAGTCCTGCACGCTATCTCCACTGACAAGACACGAAGAGAAAATAATGTTTGTCACGCAAACTCGCTTATTGCACACGAAGAATGATATATGATAGATTATATATATATATATATATAGCTATATGTGTATATACACCGTGACTCAAAAAAAACTAAGCCAAATTGTTTTGCATATATCTCTAATACCTGATGACATATGAAGCTACAAATTTCCAAATATTTAGAGAAGTGGACCAAAAATATGATTCCAAAATTTCATGAAATAAAGTTGAACGGATAAAAAGATATGAATATTTAAACTTCATATACCGAAATTGCAGTTTACAAGCAATTTTCTGTCAGATTCGATAAACTGTTTCCCTATTATCTCCAATGCCTGATGATTAATCATTCTAAAATTTTCCAGATATGTAGAGAATTGAACTACCAATATGACCCCAACAGTATGGTTTGATAATTTAATTAAACAAGATGCTCAAAATGTCCCCCTCCTGCTTGCACGCAAGCCTGAGGGCGCTGGCGCCATTGCAATGGCAACAGCAACGTCGATTATCCTCTGGTTCAGGCCATCCCGCACTTCCAACAAGCGTTGCTTCAGATCGTTTATATCATGGATTGTTGTCTGGTAGGCTCGATCTTGCATCACGCTCCTCATTTTATAGTCGACAGGATTCAAATCTGGACTGTTCGGAGGCCATAATGTGGGAGAAATGAAGTCTACACAATAACAAACTTGCTGAAAACTGAAATTTCGGGTGATGAAGTTGAAATATCCATATCCTTCTATCCCTTCACATTTATGACATGAAATTTTGGAATCCTATTCTTGGTTCAATTCCCTAAATATCTGGAACAAGTTTTTATGATTACTCATCAGACATCAGAGATGTAAAAAAAATTGTTTGGCTTACTTTTTATTGAATCTGACAGAAAATTGCTTGTAAACTGCAATTTCGGTATATGAAGTTTAAATATTCATATCTTTTTATCCGTTCAACTTTATTTCATGAAATTTTGGAATCATATTCTTGGTCCACTTCTCTAAATATTTGGAAAATTGTAGCTTCATATGTCATCAGGTATTAGAGATATATGCAAAACAATTTGGCTTAGTTTTTTTTTGAGTCACGGTGTATATAACATATTATATAATTATGTGTGTGTATATACATGTAGCTTATATCTGGTATAATGTACATTTGCTTTACATATAATTATATATATCTACATGTGTTTTAAATAATTCTGTAATATATGTGTGTGTGAATATATTACATAATATTATATATCACATACATAAATCACATATCATACATGTATCATATATATATATATATTTATGTGATTGAATTAACAATGACATATACATAATTATATGCCTCAACTGTGCGCGTGTGTGTGTTCGTGTGTGTGTGTGTGTGTGTGTGTTCGTGTGTGAGTGTTACTGTGTGTGTATGCGTATGTGGGTGTGTCTATGCGTGTGTGTGTTATTGTGTGTGCGTGTCTATGGGTGCGTGTGTGTTATTGTGAGTATTATTGTGTGTGCGTGTGTATGTGTCTTTGTGTGACGCACTTGTGCCTTTGTGCATAAATATTATTTTGGCAAATATGAATTGTAAGCGGGATGGATTGCCGTCCCGTATACGATTAATGTTGCCTTTGGGCAGCAGCAGCAGCAGCAGCAGCCGTAACTTGAGATTAGTGCTGAAACGACACCATCACCAGCATCATCATCATCATCAACATCATCAACAACATCATCATCCCTCGGCAGTAGCAGAGGGAAGGCGGCCACGTTGGTTGGTTGGACGAAATGAAGGAGGGTGAGGAAGAAGAAGAAGAAGGAGGAGGAACAGGAGGAGGAGGAGCAGGAGGAGAAGGAAGGAGGAGCAGGAGGAGGATGAGGAAGAAGAAGAGGAGGAGGGAAAAGAAAACGGAGAGGAAGAAGATGAATCCCGTTGGTCGTCGCAAGGTCCAATGTTGACATAAGAACTATAGACTTGTATAGAGCCAGACGATTACTCCATCTTGCGTTGAATTAGTGCGATTCATTCTCTCCCACCACCCCCACAGACCCCATTGGGAAGCACAGACAGACAGATAGGCAGTCAGGCAGACAGATGGACAGACAAGCAAAGAGGCAGGCAGGTGGCCATAGGGCAAATATACAGGCAGTCAGGCAGACAGACAGACATACAGACAAGCAGATGGACGTGCAGGCAGGCAGAAGGAAATACAGGCATACAGGTAGATAGACATGCGGGCAGACCGACAGATGCACAGACAGGTAGATGGACAGGCAACAGACAGGCAGGCAAATGGACAGGCAAACAGACAGGCAGGCAGATAAACAGACAGATAGGCAGATAGACGGAAGGGCGAACTATGAACGGAAGACGAATCAAAGCGAAGAATGACGGATGGAATTAATGATGGAATAATGGAAGGATGGAAAGACACATGTACAATGTACATGTAGGTGGACGAAAGTAATAACTGATGGACTGATGGAGGAAATGAGATAGCAGAGGAAATGGGTGGAGTCGTGGACGGATAGAGACATTTGGGAGCATAGGAATAGACATACAGGCGGAAGGAGTGTATGTGTGTTTGTGTGTGCGTGTCTGTGTGCGTTGATGTGTGTATAATTATGTGCAGGTGTGTGTATATATGTGTAGGTGTGTGTGTATATGTGTAGGTGTGTGTTTGTGTGAGTGTAGGACTGTAGGTGTGTGTGGATGTGTGTGTATGTGTGTGGGTGTGTGTGTATGTGTGTGTGTGTGTGTGTGTGTGTGTGTGTGTGTGAGAGAGAGAGAGAGAGAGAGAGAGAGAGAGAGAGGGTATGTGTGTGTAGGCGTGTGTAGGTGTGTGTGTGTATTGGTGTGCATGTGTTGTTATTTTGATGTGTGTGTAAGTGTGTGTGTGTGTGTGTGTTATTGTGTGTGTGTGTGTGTGTGTGTGTGTGTGTGTGTGTGTGTGTGTGTGTGTGTGTGTGTGCGAAACCCTGATAGGCACTATTGTGGTGGAATGTGGGTCTTCACAGCAGATACAGATACACGTGACTATACAAAAGTATACAACAGTTACTATACAATACATGTATAATGATTATAAGAGAACGGAGGTTTGGGGTAAGGCGGGGCGAATGAGACCACTGGGCGTAATAAGCCTCCGATGCACTGCATAGTGTATGCGCATCTCATATGATTTATCGAATACGTTGTTATCAAAGCTTCCGATTTATTTGTAAATAATTCCGTCTATTATTATTGACATCGATTGTCTCTCGTGATGTCTTTTGCTTCGATATATAAACAATCGTCCGTCTGCATCTTTAGCATACGGGTCTTTGCCATCTATTTATATCAGTCGGTTTCTCAATCTATGTCTCTCTTTCTTTGTCTACATGTATGTCTCTCTGTCTCTGTCTCTCTGTGTGTTTCTTTCCCTCTTTCTGTATCTCTCTGTAACCCTCTCTTTTTCTCTCTCTTCTCTGTCTCTGTCTCTGTCTCTGTCTCTCTCTGTCTGTCTGTCTGTCTGTCTGTCTGTCTGTCTGTCTGTCTGTCTGTCTGTCTGTCTCTCTCTCTCTCTCTCTCTCTCTCTCTCTCTCTCTATCTCTCTCTTTTCACCGTCCCTGTCTGTCTGTGTCTATGTATGTCTGTTTCTCTTCCTGCATGTATCTCTCTTTTTCTTTCTCTCGTCTGATCTCTCTCGTCTCCGTCCCTCTGTCCCTCCCTCTCTCCCTACCTCCCTACCTCCTTCCCTCCTCTCTCTCTCTCTCTCTCTCTCTCTCTCTCTCTCTCTTTCTCTCTCCCTCTCTCTCTTTCTCTCTCTCTTTATCTTTCTCTCTCTCACTCTCTCTCTTGCTCTTTCTCACCGTCTCTGTCTCTGTCTCAGAGTGTCTCTGTCTGTTTTTTTGGTATCACTCTGTCTCTCTCTGTTCTCTCTCTCAATGTCTGCCTGTCTCTGTCTCTATATGTCTGTCTCTCTTTGTATATTACTGTGCCTTTCTCTCCGTCTCTTTTATCCTCGTTCTGTATCTGCTTTCATCACAGAACAGCAGCAGGTGTACATGTATGCAGTATGGTGCAATAATCATTGCTTGCAAAGCCTTGCATGGAACATTTATAGGCAAATAGTTGAATCATACATGTATTTGCTGATAAAAATTAATAACATAATCAGATGTGAATTTCTTACGCATCGAATAAACCCGGAGAGAAGGACTTACACGTACAGGAAGAGAGAGAGGAAGGCGGACGGTCGTACAGACAGACAGACAGACGGGCAAACAAACAGACACACAGACAAACAGACACACAAAGACAGGCAGCGGACAGACAGTAGGCAGATACACAGATATATGTAACAGTCAGACAGGTTGACAAACAGGTAGACAACAGACAGGCAAGCAAACAGACAGTCAGACAGACAGATTGACAGGCAGACACACGCACAGACACACAGACAGACAAACACACACACTGGCCGCCTGCCTGTGTGTGTCTGTTTGTCTGTCTCTGTCTCTGTATGTCTGTCTCTTTTCGTGTGTTAGTCTGCCTCTTTCCGACAGACAAACACACAGACAGACACACAGACAGACACACAAGCGGACAGACAGACAGATTGACTGGCAGACAGACAGTGGGTGGATATAGGAATCATACAATTGCGAGAAGTGCAAGGAGAAGGCAGAGTAAGATGTTATTTGGACGTCATTTGGTTCGTGCGAAGGCATTGACGTGGTCCATTTAATTCGGGTCATTGAACGAATCAATCCTGCGAACATTTCAATCGATCGTCAATAACTCAAGCGATTGTTTTGATCGATCGAGCTCTATCACTGATAGACTGATAGACTGCCAAGATAGGTCCAGCCTATTTGAGCGTGTATGGATGTGTGTGTGTATGTTTGTATGTGCGTGTGCGTATGCGTGTATATATGTATGAATCTGTGTGTGTGTTGTGTGTTTGCTTGTGTGTGCATGTGTGTGCGTGTGTGTGCATGTGTGTCTGAGTATGTATGTATGTATCTGTGTGTTGTGTGTGTGTGCATGTGTGTGTGTGTGTGTGTGCGTATGCGTCTAAGTATGTATGTGTGTGTATGTGTGTGTATGTGTGTGTGTGTGTGTGTGTGTGGGGTGTGTGTGGATGAAATGTGTGGGTGTATATGTGTGTGTGGGGGGAAGGAACTCAGGGGAGTGTGCGTGTGTGTATCTGTGTGTGTTGTGTGTTGTGTGTTGTGTGTGTGTGTGTGTATGTGGGTGTGGGTGTGGATGAGATGTGTGGGTGTGTATGTGTGTGGGAGAAGGACTCAGGGAGTGTGAGTGTTTGTGGGTGTGTAAGTGGGTGTGTGGGTGTGTGTCATTAGTCTCGTGGGTGTCTTCGTGGATATTATCCGCAATCGTTATTCAAATTTCAAAATTATTCCGATATGCGCTCTTCGGAAATTTATTACATGCTCGAGTTTCAACTAATGAAGCTGGAACACAGTGCGCAATAGAATTTCTGTTTGTGTGTGTGTATGTACGACGTTGTACGTGCGTACTTTCGTTCGTTCGAACGTATGTGTACATGTATTTGTGTGTAAGTTTGGCGTATACGTACGTAATATATAGAGTATGGTATGCATATTTCCCAAGTAATCGTTTCCCCCGGATTAAGAGAAGCTGAAAAAACCACCACCGCGTGTGTTTATTTTTGCATAATTATTAACTTCCATTTGCTTTGTTCTGAACCTTGCCACTAACAAGAGTGTTTATTTTAACTAAATACCGTACCTTTGTTTGCTTTGCTTTTAGAACACTTAAAACATTTATAACACGTACACAAATAATAAAAGTCACTAAGTATAAATCTTGTTGCTTTACACTGAGCATTCAATGCGCTCTTCGACATTGCTTACTAGGCTGCACTTAGAACAGGCAGAGAGTCTATAGAGTCACTTCAAAATTTAATCACAGCATAAATTTACGCATTTATCAATAACTAAACGCTAGGGGATAGAATGGTTCAATTTCCGGATACGCTACACCTGGTACATTCCATTCGGGGAAATTAATTCATACCCTTGAATGGTTTTTGAGGACATCATATCCTGCGACACCGGAAGGTTGCGGGTTCGAATCCACCTCAAGCCGTCTCGTAGAGACCTCTAAAAAGTCATTCACTCGCAATTGCTCATACGCTTCCGCGTGAAACTCCGATTCATTGTTCGCGCTGTATAGTTGGGAACGCCTCTGAGTAGAAATCTTGAAGGGGCACTATTGCAAGCACTCATACACACGTACATGTTA
>OX243828.1:20124093-20191593 GCA_945859605.1 Lumbricus rubellus
ACATATACACCGTGGTTCAAAAAAAAGTAAGCCAAATTGATTTGCATATATCTCTAATACCTGATGACATATCAAACTAAAATTTTCAAAATATTTAGAGAAGCGGACCAAGAATATGATTCCAAAATTTCGTGAAATAAAGTTGAACGGATAAAAAGATATAAATATTTAAACTTCATATACCGAAATTGCAGTTTACAAGCAATTTTCTGTTAGAATCAATAAAAAGTAAGCCAAACTGTTTTTCTTACATCTCTGATGTCTGATGAGTAATCATAAAAACGTTTCCCCAATATTTAAGGAGTTGAACCAAGAATAGAATTCCAAAATATCATGTCATAAATTTGAAGAGATAGAAAGATATGGATATTTCAACTTCATCACCCGAAATTTCAGTTTTCAGCAAGTCTGCTATGGTGTCCGTTGCGGTTTCGACGCTTGGCCGTTCCCATTTTAGTCTTCATTGATCCTGGAGTAAAAATTAAAGGAGCCTATTATCGCGATGTTCTGCTGTCACAATATCTTCTATCTGTAATCAGAAATCTAGTCCCAGAAGGCAGTTTTGTTTTTATACAGAGCAGCGCCAACCAACAGAACCAAGGAAACCATCGAAATGCTGACAAGAGAGACGCCAGGCTTCATTTCTCTCACATTATGACCTCCGAATAGCCCAGATTTGAATCCTGTCGAGTCGACTATAAAAGTGTGGAGCGTGCATGACGCAAGACCGAGCCTACCAGACAACAATCCATGATATAAAAGATCTGAAGCAACGCTTGTTGGAAGTGTAGAATCGCCTGGACCAGAGGATAATCGACGCTGCTGTTGCCATTGCAATGGCGCCAGCGCCTTTAGGCTTGCGTGCAAGCAGGAGGAGGACATTTTGAGCATCTTATTTAATTAAATTATCAAACCATACTGTTGGGGTCATATTGTTAGTTCAATTCTCTACATATCTGGAAAATTTTAGAATGATTAATCATCAGGCATTGGAGATAATAAGGAAACATTTTATCGAATCTGACAGAAAATTGTTTGTAAACTGCAATTTCGGTATATGAAGTTTAAATATTCATATCTTTTCATCCGTTCAACTTTATTTCATGAAATTTTGGAATCATATTCTTGGTCCACTTCTCTAAACATTTGGAAAATTTTAGCTTGATATGTCATCAGGTGTTAGAGATATATGCAAAACAATCTGGCTTACTTTTTTTTGATCCACGGTGTAGAATAGAAAAACACTACAATACAATATAATACGATAAGTGTAAAACAATACAATACAGGGTTGCACAATGCAATACAATAGGGTAACGTATAACACAATGCAAAAATACACTCAAAGCAATACAATAACATGCAATTCAGCATATTCAGTACAGTACAATTCAGTTCAATACTGTAATAGCATACTGTGCAATATAATACAATGTAATATAATGCAATGTGATACAATACAACGCATGCAATAAATTCAATACAATTCTATACAGTTCAAAGCAATGCAATACGATACTATGCCGTGAAATTGCACACAATGCCATGGAAAGTGCTGTCCAATAGACCGCATTGTAATGTGATGCATCATTTTACAATGTAATCATATGCAATGCGATTATGCGATGCAAGATATTCACAAAGTGCCTTTATGTGCAATGCAGCTCTGTTGAATTTTCGAGAATTTGGTCGGAAATTTTACTGAAGAACAAATTAATTATTTTTCTTTTATTACGTTTGATCTGCCTTTAAGCTTAGAAAGAGTTGTATCGTATGGTTATCATTCATTCATGAATTCCTTCAATCATTCATTCATTCATTCATTCATTCATTCAGTCATTCATTCATTCATTCATTCATTCGTCCATTCATCCATTCATCCATTCATTCATTTATTATTCATGCATTCATTCATTCATTCATGCATGCATTCATTCATTCATTCATTCATTCATTCATTCAAGGGATTTATATTATTATAGCGCCCATTCATCAAAGCTACTCAGGAGCGCAGGGACATGAAGCAAAAACAGCCCTTCAGGGACTGAGAGAAATAGACAGACAGAGACCGAAGAAGAAACCAAGACTAACGTTTAAAGAGACATAGAGAAGCACATCACATCTGGTCTCGCACTACGGGCGCCACATAAATTTCTGCTTCGCTTACTTTATGTTAAAGCGCACTCGGCCGGGCAAATATTCCTAAGACGTTGGACAGCTGATCGCGTCCTTAAAGTGACCAGCATGCTGACCACAACTGACCAGCATAATATGACGGCCGTAGATTTATCACAGACATTTCTGCAGTAGAGCGCTGCTCCGATTGCGTATTCCAGTCGGCAGAACGAGTAATAAACTTGTACTTCGGTATACTGGTTTCCTGTAACTCGAGCAACTTCATCGTGGAACCCTGTTGGCGAATTCGATCGCTTGTCGAAGCAAGTCTGCGCAGTGCGCAGGTAATGGCGTCAAGTGGGGGACCGCGGGGCAACGTGGCACACCTCTCGGCAATTCCCGTCACGGGCGTTGATAATCTGTGGATTTTACCGTATATTTCTGGGCGGCCGTCGACCTCGAATGGAGTTCTAGGGGAGTGGTGGGCGAGTCGGACCGGCGACGGTTGCATGTCAGGGTTGAGGTTCGTCTGGGGCTGTGGTCGTGTTATTGGATTTCTGTCCGATTGGGTCAAATTAAACGGATGTGACGTCAAAGTTCGTACATGGTTTCAACAACGCAGAAGTATATACACCGTGAGGCATAAAAAAGGAAACCCCTAGAAAAATCGCTATTATTTTAACAATTTTCAAACAATGTCAATGAAATTCAGGAAAATTATAGCTAAGTAGCAAGCAATGTAAATACATTTAGAGTTTTTACTCTAACTATCCGCCTTTAGCTTCTACGCATGCGTGAAGTCGCTTGCGCCATTCACGCACCGCCGAGTCAATAATTCGCTGGTCAAGATCGTTCCAAGCTTGCAGGATTCGCTTCCTAAGATCTTCAACATCACGGACCTTTGTTCTGTACACCATTTCCTGCATGAATCCTCATATTTTATAATCGACTGGATTAAGATCTGGGCTTTTGGGGGCCATAGAGTAGGAATTATGAAGTCAGGAGTTTTATGCGTCTGAAGTGCAATCGTTTCTCGAGCTCTGTGCGTTGGAGCACCATCTTGCTGGAGAATGTAAAATTCAGTGAGTTCTCGAATTTTAGGTAGAAGGCCTTCCATGAGTAAAACATCTCTGTAGTATTGGCCGTTGATTTTTACCCACGGTTCAACAAAATGAATTGACGTGCGCCCCAGAGAAGAAACACCGACGGACAATATCAGGGGTTTGCAAAACGTCGGACGTGTGCGTATAAGGCGGTCGGCTGCAACATATTTCTTTCGAGTTCCAACTGCTACATACAGACGATCATTTTGAGCTATGCTATATAGGAGAAGCAGGAAATGGTGTACAGAACACAGGTCAGTGACGTTGAAGATCTTCGGAAGCGAATCATGTAAGGCTGCAAGCTTGGAACAATCTTGACCAGCGAATTATTGACTCGGCGGTGCGTGAATGGCGCAAGCGACTTCGCGCATGCGTAGAAGCTAAAGGCGGACAGTAGGAGTAAAAACTGTAAATGTATTTACATTGCTTGCTATTTAGCTATAACTTTCCTGAATTTCATTGACATTGTTTGAAAATTGTTAAAATAATAACGATTTTTCTAGGGGTTTCCTTTTTTATGCCTCACGGTGTATTTACGGTACGGAGATGATTGGCGTGGGAATTGACGTTTTCATTGGCCGACGTGAAAGGGGCGGAGACAGCAATTTAGTGATGGACGGAAGGAAGAGAGAGAGGACGGGAGGGGGGAAAGGAGAGAATGGACGGATTCCGTTCTTTAGCGCTAATGAATGATCGCGGACGTGATTTGCCTTCTGAATGCATAGGTTGTATACATGTATATGTATATTATATATAATATATATAAATTATATATATCATATATATCATATATATATATTATATATAGCAATTGTTTGGCCCTCTCGGTCTTTAGTTATTGTTCTCTCGTTCGGTTCGAACAGCTTATAACCATCCGATTTAGCACACACCTGTTCGATGCCGGCATCTCCATGCTGCTGCCAACGGAGAACAATCTCCCGGGGAAACTGCTTTTATCTGCTGCTGAGCGATCCATCCATCAACCAGTCATCACTGTTTTAGCGTCCAACTCCCTTCACAGCTCGAAAAACGAGCTCCAACCGGGAACAAAACGGAATTGAACGACAGATATAAATCACTGAAGCTTTTCAACTCTGCTGCATGCTGTATGTCACGTTGTTGTGTTGCAATGTTGTTTGAAATATGTTGACTGTCGGTGCTTTTCTGTCGGAATTCCTGGTCAATTGCTGCTGGAGAAGTTTCGGGTTTAACACTTTTGCGCGGAACTCGATTGATTTCCCAGTCAGTTGATGAGTCTCGTCGCTGAAAGTGTTAAAGAGTGTTATAGAACCGTTACCTCTGCAGGACGAGAATGGTTGGCGTTAGCACTTGCTTTGGCAACCTGGTTAATTGGTTTTATTATTTATTGGCTCTATATATTTGTGTCTATACAACTTTAAAGTATGAATAATGATGCTAAGTTGGAACCGTATAAGTGGTTAGTGGTTCCCGACCTTTTCTGACATTAGGGCCACTTTTTCTAAGTTGGAGGACACGATGGCCAGTTTTCTTAGTTGAAGGACATTTCGAGGTCACAAGACTAAAATTGTACTAACTTAAAGTATATATAATTATTGTAATTGATTCAAAATATAATTAACTTATTTGATGCTATTTATAGACGTCAAAATAAAATAATTTGTAATAGAAAATAATTATGTGTTCTCCAGCCCAAATTGTCACATTTTCATACAATTTTGGTAAATTCTTTCAAAGATGAGGGCCATCTTTGAGGCCTGGCGGGCCACTTTGGCCCGCGGACCACTGGTTGGGAGCCGC
The DNA here is from genome assembly GCA_945859605.1 of Lumbricus rubellus. NCBI lineage: Eukaryota > Metazoa > Annelida > Clitellata > Crassiclitellata > Lumbricidae > Lumbricus > Lumbricus rubellus. The sequence continues at coordinate 20,129,091 of OX243828.1, forward strand.
TTATGTTTAGCTATCTATACAGAGCGGAAATAATTACGGTAGCACTTTGAAGTTGTCTAGGAATTTCTTTGACTCAGCCGAAATGAATTATAATCCAAGTGCATATACATGTATGGGTGTACCAGAACTCGTAGGCAGATCATATAAATTATTATACGGCAGATTCGTGTAAATTTCAGGCAGCCATATATAGCCCGTAACTATCTTAAGGCTTAGGCCTAATGATAAAGAATTTTTTTCGAAACAATTATTGTAGTGATGAAAGAGTAGGTGCAACTTACAAATTCATTTTCATATACTGTATAAAATTATTATTATGATTTATTCAGTTGTTAATTTGGAAACTAATTGTACTTACTTATCCGCAATATTACATTCAAATAGACATAAACCATTAACTTTTCCATATATAACCACCTGGCCCGGGACCCTATGGAAATTTGCCTCTGCCCCCCTCTTGACAGGCCTCTGGTATTAACAAAACAAACGCATGCAGACAAACACTTGTCCTTTGACGGACTAGAAAAATATTAGCAACCTCTACGTGCAAAATTATGTTCTACGAATGCTGCAGGCAACGAATTGTCATTTCCAAATGCGGTTATATATAATTATACAATATACATACCGAGATTTGAAATCGGGGGACCAGAAAAAATAGACAAACACATTTGCAATCCGTCACTTCCTTTAGCTGATACATATAAATCATGTTCGCATCCCACCACCTCGCTTTGGCTGCCGTCCGAGGAAGCTCCGAATGATGGGGTCAACCCTAGAAGACAATGAGACGTCAGTGCGAGTCCATCTTCAGCACCACCATCAGCAGCATCAGCAACTTGGCGGCGACCAGTGAGCGTGTGATTAAGAGGTGCCAAGCCATCAATCCATCGGACTGGGAGGGTGTCGCCAGCGCATCTCCCGACATTTTGGTTGATTGATTGATCGACTCTGTCCACCCCACATCCTCATTTTGTGTTTTGTCGGGATTCTTTCCAACAGATAAGTAAATAACAAAGCAAAATAATATATCGACCAACTCAGTGGGTGGATTCCATTAAAAATCTAAATGCTAAAATCTTACTTGTTCGCTATTATAGGGCTTATCTCTACTGTTAACTGCTTTCTTAGGCGCCCTCGTGGCGGCGTGGCCGGGTTATACGGCGCCATACTAGGTGTGGTAATTATTATTGTTGTTATTATTATTATTATTACTATTATTATTATTATTATTATTATTATTATTATTATTATTATTATTATTATTATATGGTTATATATAAAAGAATTAAAATATAATTACAAATAAACGAACTAAAAGGTGAATGGCCGCTCCATACAGACACATCAGTTTTCTAATTTTAAGTCCCTTCGAGAATGAAGTACCTCAGGTCAAAAAAATAAAATAAAATAAAAAAGCAAATAAAATAATTTACTTAGGTATAAATTTGTGTTATATACTCGAAACTTTTCTTTCTTTTGTCATGCTCATATTATTTGTTCATCCATTATTTTTTTTTTTTAATTTTCTTTTATATCCTTTCTGATCGTCATATATATTTTCCCCAGTGCTGCAGTGCCACGGAGATTACACGAATCCTTTTCATCGCTCGTTTCGGGACTTTCCCCGAGTCCAGAAACGTCGCACGGGCGCTATATAAATTGTCATCGGAATCAATTAACGGCCCATTGAAATATTAGCCAGCCGGTTGGTCGATGGGTCGGTGGGACCGGCATGCGTGCAGCGCCCGACCTGACCGGGTCGAGGCAACGTAGACGCCCGTGGGAGGCATTCACTAGAGCGGTCCACGGTGGGTCCGTTGGCCGGGCGTCGGAATAGGACTCGGTCCGTCTCGTCGCATGATTTAAGGGACGGGTCCTGCTTGGTGCTGGCCCCTCCGACGACGGTGGATAAGACGAGGCTGGTCTGGTGCCAGTCTAATCGAGCGAATATATCAGACGAGATTGCGACCGGGGGCAGCGATCCTGGGGAGCGGTATGCATAACCCATAGCTAACCCCCCACCCACCCCCCCAATGACCATGGCTCGTTCTGAATGTGTGTGGGTGTGTGTCCCCTCTGCTGCCTTCTGCATGCTTAACTGCGATTGTGGAAAGGGGTCGTTGTTTTGGTCCATTTCAAGACTTTCTTCCGCTCACATATCTTCCGTTTTGTTTATTTAAACTATTTTCCTTTTATTAATTTCAATCTGCCTTTAAACTTAGAAAGAGTTATATCGGATGGTATTCTTTCATTCATTCATTCATTCATTCATTCATTCATTCATTTATTCATTTGTACATACATTCATTCATTTATTTTTAGGAACTTATATAGCGCCCCTTTATCAAACCTTGTTATAGCGCCACTTCAAGCTCTCCTTACTCAGAGGCGCTCCTGAATGCAGAGCGGACACTGCATCGGAGTTTTACGCCGAAGCGCTGAGCAATTGAGAGTGAAGGACTTGCCCAAGGTCCTTACGCGGCAAGGTGGATTCGAACCTTGAACATTCCGGCTCCAAGGCAACGACGCCACCACTACACCATCGCGCCCCACAATATACATGGTGTTTGTGTAGAACTTCGTGTGTCGCAGCATGTGTCAGTATTTGACCAAAAACATACACCATGCAACACTCGCCTGTTGTGCGTGAGGGTGTACGTTCACTCTGGTCCTCACCAAAGTACGATCACTCCACTCCAGCGTTAAGAAATGTGTTTGAAATGATATCTGCTACGTCTCTTCCATCTCTTCCCTCTTCCTTTTCCGTTCTGTCTCTGTTGCAGTCCGTGTCTTTCACTGTCTCTACACACAAGCTGTTGCGGTGTGGTCTGCAAACGCTATGTACCGGTTTACGAACGTCTGCAGGACAGGTTCCAATGCTTCATGTTCATAATACAGTCGCTTTTTTCATTCGCTAATTCCTTCATTCAATCCATAGATGTAAGAAACGATGGAAATGGAATTTAAAAAAACGGTAAAAACGTGGTTTTTTGAAAAAATAAAAGACGACAAAAAACGATGAAAAACGGAAACGGAAAATAATTTGACTTTGTTACATCTAAAACCGCATTTTAACCTTGAAACCTTGATTAGGAACCTACTACACGCAGGCTATCTCTTAAATGATTATGTTAAACGATGAAATAATGACTTTAGTTAGCTGAATCCTTGAGAGTTGGCGGAAAACATAAGAAATATCATAAGAAATTAAAATTAAGAAAAATAATAACAGGAAGTAAAAGAATAAATAAAGTTAAAGAAAAAATAAAAAACGATAAAAAACGATAAAAAACGATGGGAAAAATAACAAACGAAAAAACGACGTTTTTTGGGAGAGAATAAAAAACGAAAAAAAGTTTTTTACAACTATGATTCTATCTAATGATCTAAGTGAAGAAAACCAACATAATGATGAATGAAAGCCAAAGCGACGCCAATAAGCATCAGCATCCAAGGATAAAGTCGTTGAGAAAACTAACCAGTTCTTTTAGACCTTTAGGGCCGCTTTATATGTTATCTAAGAGGGTTAATAGACGCAGAGAATAGCAACGCCTAAAAGAACTGTTTAATTTTGAACGGGCTTCACATGTATTTGGAATATATGATGAGCAAATTAAACCAAGATAAAAAAAATATACGAGACGATGATAGGTCCACAACCTATTTTCCTATGCAGATCAGAATGCTAGACAATGCGAAAACAGGATGAGAAAAGAATAAGAATATCTAATGTCATATTTCCTGTTTTATCAGTTATCTTGAAATTCCCGCCGTCAACTCATTTCCGCAGTTAATAATCTACAGTCTAACTGCGGAAGCGAGATGATGGCATGCAGGAATGTCAAGATCACTGATAAAACAGGAAACGATTACGTTAGACAGCATTAAGTGTCGAAGCAACTCTGTTATAGATAAGTCTTTTATCGGCTGTTTAAACAAGTAGAAAGAATGCCAAGGACTGATTTTCTCTCAGTTGCTAATGCCTAATTGTTGCAAGATACGAAGGAAAACGAAAATTTAAGGCACACGAATACTACTCTTTATATAAAATATATAAATAAGGTCTTGATGCCAATTGCCGTTACAAATGAACAACGGCAATGGATGTCATTTATTCGTACACATCATCGCCAACAGTGGGCTGCAGGCGTCAGGAACTGATGATGATGATGATATTCATTCGTTTACTGCTGTTAATCCTAAACGAAACCTCAGCATCAGCATCACCCGTGAAAAAGAACAGAGGTGAGGAAAGTGACATAATTATTATTGCCTTGGCTATAGTTCCTCTTCTGCCCATGCAAGACTGATCTATTTACCTAACGTTCCCTATACTTGTCGGACACACTTTCCTTCCACTATGTTTCCTCGAGAGCCGCATGATTTTCTCTACTGGTCTATGTCATCCTATAGTGGTCCGTTTAAAGAAAATGAAAGCGGGGGCTATAAAAAAAAACACAAGACCTGCTGTTACTTATCAACTATATAGACACATGGAAGTTAGGAGATAGTAGCTGTGCTTCTCAGCTTAAAGCTAAAGAAACCGTATTGCCACGTACAGGTCAAATTGGCAAATGCATATCCATAGGGCCTTTTGTGCTCTTGCTTTCTCTTGAACTATCAATGTGCCTTGAACTACGGATTATTGACCATAGCGTTCGATATTCTATTTTAATCTAACTGCAGTTTTAATTAGCCATCGCATAATAATATTATCACTCTCTATTAGTGTCGTTAATATACAGTGTATGTAGGGTCCTCCGAGCTCCATTGTCCACGGGCCCCCCCCCCCGAATGGGCTGTTGCGCCACTGGTCCTTACACGGGCCTTTGACTGATGTGGTGTGCATTACTATGGTTGAGCTATGGGAGTCATTTAGTCTGGATTATTGTGGATATTGGTGTATATCTGCAGAGGTTGTCGTGGTGGTGGTTGTGGTAGTGGGGTCGTGGTAATCGTGGTAGTCGTGGTGGTCGTGGTCGTGATCAAGGTGGTGGGTGGTGGTGGTCGTGGTTGTGATTGAGGCTGTCGTGGGGAGGTGGTCGTCGTGGTGGTGATCGTGGTGGTGCTGGTGGTGGTGATAATGACAGTGGTGGTGGTCGTGATCGAGGTAGTGCTGGTGGTGGTGATGATAGTGGTGGTGGTGATGATGATAGTGGTGATGATGATAGTGGTGGTGATGATAGTGGTGGTGGTGTGATGATGATATTTGTGGTGGTGGTGACAGTGGTGGTGGTGGTGATGATAGTGGTGGTGGTGATGATGATAGTGGTGGCGGTGATGATAGTGGTGGTGATGAATTTCAACGTACAACTCGTTGTCCTTGAGTGAAGGGCTAGCGGTCACGGTGAGGGAAGGACAGACCTGAAGGCGAATGGGATGATGGCAATGATGGCTTAGTATGGAAGATCGATCGAACCCATGGAAGCTAAGGAACATCAGCTGAGAGACTGTTTCAACGGAATAGATAAGTCTTGCATCCGGAGGGATGGATGGATGGATGGTGGAAGGATGGATGGATCAGGAATGAAGGAAGGGAGAGAGGCAAGGATGGATGGATCAGAGAGGAAGGAATGGAGAGAAGTGAGGATGGATAGATCGACACTGGGATACAGGTATGCAGGGAGGGCGGATGGAGAGAGTTTCGGAATCTGGAAGGATGGGTGGATCAGAGAGCAAGGAAGAAAGAGAAGTACGAATCAATGGATGGACACATGTAGGAATACAGGGAGAGAGGAAAGGAGGGAGAGAGGGAGGTATGGGTGGGTGGATACAAGAATACAGGAATGGAGGAAGTGAGGAGAGAGAGGTTCGAATGGATGGGTGGATACAGGGATGGAGGCAGTGAAGGAGAGAGGTACGGACGGATGGGTAGATGGATAACCGAATGAATGGATGGATTAATAGGTTGATGGAAGGATGTATAGCGATGTTTGGATGGATGGTTTTGTATTTGAATTATTGGGTTGAGATTGAGATGTATAAGTAGAGGGATGGATATTTAAAAGGCACAATGGTAGCCTATAATATAATATATATGAGTCGGAGTTAACGAGCAGAAGAAGAACAAATACACGGGGGGCACAGTATATATGAGGAGATCGACGGACGGAGCGAGAAAGTTACAAGGGAGATGAAACAGAAGGCAAGAGTTAATGAGACAAAAACTGTAGGGAGAGATGAACGGATGGACGGCTGGTTAGTTCGAGTGGAGTGGCATGAAAGGAGGGCGGAAAGAATGGGGTGGGTAGAATGAGGGAGAGGCGAATAGGTGAATGGAGGGAGGGAGAGGACGAATAAATAGATGGATAGATGTTTTTGGAGAAAAGAATAATTGTGAATTGGAGGTTGCATAATGCATATTTTTTTATTATAATTTTATAGGCATGCAATTTACAGGTATAATTATTTTGGAGATGTTATACATGTAAGGATGAAAACTGGAGAGGATGAGAGATGGATGAATGGATGTATGGATGGATGAATGGATGTATGGATGGATGTATGGATGGATGGACGGAGGGACGGACGGATAGAAAAGACGAGAGAGAGAGAGAGAGACGTTGTGAAACAGAGGTAAACGCAGTGAGATAGAGGGAGAGGCATTGCTTTCCAACACACAGAGATATGACAGACAGACAGACAGAGACAGACTGACAGAGACAGAGGTAGAAAATGAGATAGAGTGGGAAGAGTGCGAAATTGTTGGTAAAGGGAGTGATGGACTGAGACAGAGGCAACGACAGACTGTAGCGGGGAGAGACAGACAGACAGACAGTCAGGCAGGCAGACAGACTGAGAAACAGAGAGACAGAGAGACAGACAGAGAGATTAAGACAGACACAGATACAGACAGACAGAGGAGACAGAACTATAGAAACATAATTAGATAAACGCAGCAAGATAGAGAAGCACAGAAACAGACAACAGACAGAATTAGAGACATTTACTAGAGACAAATTATTATTAAAGGAACACACGTAAGCGCATGCAGCGATAAAAGGTGAAAGACACAGAGGGGCAAAGACACACAGACAGAGAAGCACAGAGGGGCAAAGGCACACAGACAGAGAAGCACAGAGGGGCAAAGACACACAGACAGAGCAGCAAAGAAGCAGGTGATGATGAGACTGTCGTCGTTGTCGTCGTCATCATCGTCATCATCGTCGTCGTCGTCGTCATCATCATCATCATCATCATCGTCGTCGTCTGTTCATTGAGGACACTTCCGAATCGTGCAGCAGAGTTCGCCCATAACCGGAAGTGCGGCGACCGTCGATAAGTCACGAGCCACGTGTGGGCTGTGCGCATGCGCCGGAGTGCGCAGGGGTCAAACGTCAGCGATATCTAAGACCTAAAGGGATGATGCACGGGTTATATTTTGTAATATTGTTTGTGATTTAATGTGATTGATATAATATACTGGCACGTAATCGAATTATTAAGTCTTCCATCAAATAGTGATAGTTAAAAAAAATATGAAATTAGATTAGATATTCTGCAGTCCTTGAGAGATGGATGGAAAAGCCGCTTTCGTGTTCCCCTCCCCAACTGTATTTCTCCCACCCACCTCGGAGTAGAACGGTCTGTAAGTGTCATCTGCCGGCTGTCCAGGTCTGTTAAAATTGATCAACCTGACACCCCTCAGAGAGGAAGAGTTCACTTGTGTTGCATGTGAAATGCCCGAATGACTTCGCCACTGTTTGCGCTCTGACAGTGCCAGTCCCAAGCCTTTAAAAAGGAGGAGGGCGACATTGCTAATGATCTTTGCTATCAGACATGTATAGTATCGTTAAACTGGGACTATAATTATACCAATATTGCCAGAGTGTTGTCCAATGTACTCAGATAGATGTCCTCCAACCGTCTCCGCCTGAATTCTGAAAAAACCCAATACATCTGGCTTGGAGGCCGAGCCCAGCTTGCTAAGATCGACATGGAGCTCCTCCGTACTTTGTTTCCTGATGTCCATTTCTCTCCCACAGTTCGTGACTTGGGTTTCACTCTGGATTCAGCCCTTTCTCTCTCGGACCATGTCAACCGTGTCTCACGTACATGTCTCTACCACCTACGCCAGCTGCGAACTATTCGCCATTCACTCTCTCCGCAAGCTGTTAAGGCGCTTGTTCATGCCCTGATCTGCTCTAGGGTTGACTTTGGGAACTCTGCTTACGCTGGTCTCTCCTCACTCAACCTTTCCAAACTTCAGACAATTCTAAATGCTGCTGCTCGCCTAATTGCCGGTCTTCCCAAGTTCTCTCATATTTCTGTCTTTATTCGGGACACTCTCCACTGGCTTCCTGTACCACAGCGCATTGAGTTTAAGATTCTGACACTCATGCGCAATTCTCTTCTTGGGGTAGCTCCCTCTTACCTCCGTTCTCTCTGCATCCCGGTCTCCTCTCTCCCCGGCCGCTCTGCCCTTCGCTCGGCAGCCAGCGGCCTCCTTGTCGTGCCTCGCATGCGTGGAGCCACTGCCCAATCCAGAAGCTTTGCATATGCTGGCCCATCCTACTGGAACCGTCTTCCTCACAAACTTCGTCTTGAGCTTCTTAGTCTCTCTCTCCCTTTGTTTAGGAAACGCCTGAAGACTATGCTATTCGTTAGCGGCAGTGCTAACTAGGGTCGGGAGCGCTACTGAATCTGTGAGCGGCGCTATATAAATGTTCAATTACAATTACAATTACAATAGAGTATGGGCGTATTTGGGGGTTTTCCGGCTAAAACGCCAAAATAGATGATTTGGGGAAAAGGTTTACTTTTCAAACTGATCCTGTACCGGTAATACGAGACCGTGGCCAATGGACTCCACCTACAATAATTGTATCATGGTTACACCATTGCAGCCAGAAAGAACTGCAAAAAACAGACAAAAGGACCATCCATATAATTATTGCCTATATATACCGATATGCAAAAGTCGTATTTCTGACTCCTCTGTTCCCCTCTGTTGCAACTCGTAGATGTTGAGGTATACCCCATGCGCACGTGCAAATTCGTTCTCTATAATTATGTATACATGTAGATCTACCTCTCCTTACAAAAGTAAATTAGCTAAAGTCATCTACAAAACATTTTACTTTAGTGTATTTTTGTTAAACCTAATATTTACCAGTTAAAATTTGTTAGTTGATATCGTGATCCCCTCCCTCTTCCTACACAATTGGCCTATACTATGGACAACCAATTACATGTACACCTCCAACTCATACCATGTTGCACTGAATCCAATTGAACGGAAAATTTGTCGGTTAATATCCGCGTGCGACCAACATATCGATCAGAATGACAGCATACAGAAACATGCTCCCCTCCTTAGCAGCTGGTCTGACTCCACTATCACTGGTCTCCTTGGCAACCGGACTCTCATCTCCACTGGACATCGCCCTCTTGGACAACCACTCTGATGCGACGCAGCGCTCGTGAATAAGCGTTTGCCCTGCATTAGGTATAGAATCCGATACTATAGCGCTGTATAAATCTGGACTTTACAGTCCATAGGCGTACAGGAGATTTCAGCAGTGGGGATGGGAGGGGTGAAAGATTTTACTTCCACCAAATAAATACATAAATAAATGAATAAATAAATCTCGTAGTGGAAAATACAATTTTTTCCAAGACAAAGAGTAGAGGACCTATTTTTTAATCATCGGGTTTGAAATCTCGTGAAGAATACTAAGCTTATTTCTAGTTTTTCTAAAACCATTTCCCCGGGTCTGCTTGCCCGAAACAGACTTACCCGAAAAATACTATTTCTAGCTTTTAAAACTATTTTTCCGGGTCTGCCTTGCCCGAAAAACAGACTTGCCCGAAATTTGGGGGGCATTTGCCCCTCTGGACCCCGCCTCGTACGCCTATGACTTTACAATTCGATTACCGGTGTCGTGGACGGGCGTGCCGACTTCTGTCTGAACTGAATGTTTTTGGACGATGACCAGGCATTTAATTTCAGTGTGCATAGTATGTATAGGTCATTTTTATTGCGCCAGGCATAATGTGGTCCAGTTAATGTTTGTATTCGAGCGACTTACCGTAGGTTGGAGGGTGGGTGTCCTCGCCAGCGGGCGCACGCAAGCCCTTTGCGAAATCCTCCAAAGGTGGTTGTTGGTTTGTGATGTAAGAGAGCGAGCACTATAATTAAAGAAGCACTTTGAAGTCTTCTTCGCTCGATTCTTATGCAACTGGCATCATTAAGACGGTGCTGTTAAAATTGCACCTAATACCCTTTTGCAATTCCCTTTCTACTACACAAGACGACTGCAGCTTGTGACAAGACTTTGCCATTAGAAGACTTACCTTTCCAAATTGTAAATCGCTTTAAAACCACCAGTAAGTCTGTCTGTCTGTCTGTCTTTCGCTCTTTGTCTGTCTGTCTGTCTGTCTCTTTTGTTTTGCTCTGCCGTAGGCGCATCATCTGAGCCACTCTGGTCATTTACTGCGATACCCGTAATGATGCATATATATATTTACGGGGTGTATACTGTTATATTAACTCGCGCTTTATAAATCTTTATACTCTATAAATAATACTACTGCGACTGCTACTGCTACTTCTGCTGCTACCTCTACTACTACTACTGCTGCTACTGCTACTACTACTACTATTACTATACTACTAGCCTACTAATAGCAATACTATTACTACTACTACTATTATTATTATTAACCCATTAGTGCCTAGCGTCCCCAAAACGGGGACACCTCTTTGGGAAGAGATATTTTGAATATCAAGCAATACTCAAAGTTGCCAACCATTGGGACTGACAGTGTACTAAATTATCTTTAAAATAAGATATAATATGGCAGATTTTGTTTTGTTTTTGTATATGCCAGATAGATTTTTATTTCGATTTTCCAAAATTTTAAATTTTTTAAAAGTTATCAATATAAAATTATATTTTTGGTTAAAAACCTGCTGCAATCGAAAATGTGCATATATACCCATATTATTGGTGCTGTTATCTACCTGTATAAATTTTGTAGCATTGATTCATCTTTGGTTAATATTTTTATTATGCTCGTAAATACCGTCCCCATTTCGGGGACGCTAGGCACAAGTGCCCCCGTCAACTTTCTAAACAACAATAATTATGTGACTTTCACTGCGTTTTCAACTAAAGTAATAATATGCATATGTGTTTCCTCAGCACGCCAAGGCCAACCTTGCCTGCAAGCTATCATGGGTCTCATATAGGACCCATATTCCCACGTGGGACCCGTGTGAAACCCATATGGAGTCTGTCTAATACCCATGCAAATGCTGGCAGGGAAGATCTCTAACTGTAAGTGACAGTGCTGCAAGGGTCTAGGACTTTATAGGACTTTACCCCCGGCCCATTACCCACCTGCCATTACCCCCGTAGGACATTACCCCCGTAGGAGATCACCCTTTGCCATTTACCCCCCCCCGTCCGTTTACATTTAGGTCCTGTGTATGCATGTACGAATGTAAATATGTATGTATGTATGTAATTATGTATATAAGTGTGTATGTATATCAGCATGTATGTATGTGGGTATGTATATGTATGTAGGTATGTATGTAAGTATGTATGTATGTATGCATGTGTGTACAACACTGTACATACGTACGTATATATGTTTATGCTTACATTCATGTATGTATGTACTTGCGCATGTGCGTATGTATTCATCTATGTATGCCTACATACATACATACATACATACATACGTACGTACGTACATACATACATGCGTACATGCGTACATGCATGCCTACATAATACATACATGCATACATATATACGTACATACATACATACATACATTCACTGGACCTAAATGTAAACAGACGGGATGTAATGGCATTGGCAGGGGGTAATGTCCTATGGGTGGTAATGGTCGGGACTTGACTGTGAACTCAGTCTCACCCAGCATGTTAATCTTGTCGCTCGAAGCTGTTATTATCAGCTTCGTCAACTTCGAGTAATTGCTCGCTCTCTCTCCCATGATGCGCTAGTTGTGCTTGTTCACGCTTTTGTAACTAGTCGTATTGACCATTGCTGCTCAATCCTTGTTGGCCTTCCCCTTGGGGTTCTGGGACGGTTAGACCGGGTTCTACGCTCTGCTGCCCGACTCATCGGGCGAATTCCTAAATTTTCGCCTGTCTCTGCTTACATGCGTGATGTGCTGCATTGGCTGCCAATAGCCCAACGCATCAATTACCGCATTGCTGCCCTTGTTTCTCGCTGTATTCTTGGTTGTGCTCCATCTTATCTGCGCGTCCTCTGTCGTCCTGTCTCTGACATTGAAGCGCGTCGGGCCCTTCGCTCCGCTGCGAAGGGACAACTGCTTGTTCCACGGGCTCGCTTAGCTACCAGACAGCGCCGAGCCTTCTCGGTTGTGGGACCGTCAATCTGGAATGACCTCCCCTCAAACCTCCATCTCCTCCATCTGACCAGTCAATCTCTATTTCTCAAGTCTCTTAAATCTTTTTTCTTTGGTCGTGGCTGGGCTGGGAGCGCCTCTGAGTAGTTTCTTGAAGAGGCGCTATATAAATTCTAATAATGAATGAATGAATGAATGAATGAAGGTAATGGCAGGGGGTAATGGCATGGAGTAATGGGTCGGGGGTAATGTCCGGATACCGTGTCGCAATGCAAACTGGAGGGTTGCAGGTTCTAACCCACCTCTAGTCGCCACGTAAGGACCTTGGCAAAGTCCTTCACTCACAATTGCTCAGCGCTTCGTCGTTAAACTCCGATGCAGTGTCCGCGCTGTAGTCGGGAGCGCCTCTGAGTAGTTAACTTGAAGGACGCTATATAACAAGTACGCATACAATACAAACATGCAAACAAATCAATTCTTCCAGTCTAGTAGAATACAGTGTCGCTGGCGTTGCTGCTGTCTAAAAGCAAGGCAAAAAACCCATAAATTTGACAGTTTTTCTTGATTTTCTGAAAATTTTCATAATAATTTATAGCAAACTATGAGTTTTTTTGGTACAACTTGATTTATTTAGCTACAAGTATGCTTATTTTCATGATTAAATAGTTGAAATATATATGAAACCTTCACAGTTGACCAAGCCAGCCTGGAAAAGTTGATGGGGGCACTTGTGCCTAGCGTCCCCAAAATGGGGACGGTAAGAAAAAATTGCTAATAAATAGAAAAAACAAATTTTAGCCTGAATGGTGATTGACACTGATTTTCATTAAGTAGAAATTACAATATTTTCACACTTTCATGAAGAAAAAAAAAGTCAGGCACTAATGGGTTAACAATAGTAGTTATAATAATAATAATAATAATAAATAATAATAATAATAGTAATAATAATAATAATAATGACAATAATAATGAAATTTCTCTCTCAGTTTCTTTCGTTCTTTCAAGAACATTATGCGACAAATAATGAAATAGGCATAGTAATTATTATTATTATAGGCTAACCCAAAGAACACCATGCATTCGTTTTGGTATTAGGACATCGCTATTAAAACTTTTTAAAGCGTTGCAAAAATATTTTCTTTCAAATGCTACGAAACATCTTGTAAGTTTATATAGTAACTAGTAAAACAGTTTTACAACTATAGTGAGATGAAAACCGCGGTCCACTTTCTAAGCTACACGTTTCCACAACAAATGAAGTCACTCCAGGGAAGGCTGTCATCCCACCGTCCGCCTCGCGAACATTTCCGACAATTTTTCACCAAGTCCCTCTCGGAGCTACACTCCCTCAGTGCCTGAGTTCCGTCGCAGCTTCAAACGCTCGCTCGCCTGCTGGGTTGGTCCATCCAGCTTATATACGCTGATACCATTGCTTATACGCTGGTACCCTGCAGGTTTCGCGCTGCAACTCTCCGTTTCTCTTTGATTGAACTTTACGGTCATCGCCAGAGAATTCCTGAATTTGTAAACATTCGCGGAAGCGCTGTAGAGTGTAGAGTTGTAGACCCGTCCCCGAAGAACTATAAAATTCCATTATCTGCTAACTGACTCACTTGTTTCTGCAAATCTCGGTTGATTTTGGATTGAGAGCGTCATTACTTATTGAAAGCAAAGAGGAAGATATTTAATGAAGATTTGGGGAAGATTTTTAAATGGATCTCTGCATGTTATAGTGGTTACCCCATCAAATGAACTAATCACAAACTTAAGCTTGCATGCTTGTATATAAAATGTTATGTTATATGTCATGTTATATAAAATGTTATGTTATGTTATAACATGTTGACTTAATCCAGGGAAAAACTAATGGAAGATTTTATGACTTAAATCGAATGCATTGTATTGTATCTATAAATTTATACAGCGCCTCTCGCAGTAGGCTATACACTAATCAGAGGCGCTCTCAATGCGAGAGATGAAGGGAGAGAAAAGTGGTATTGAGATAGCGAAAGTGGCACTTTGTCTAATAGCTAGTAAATTAGGAGGAACGCGTCGAATGAGTATATAAGCTGGTTCCACCGTGCTGAGCCGATGACAGCAAGGACTCGCGCAGTCGCCAATACAACAGACAAGCTAATGCACGCTGTGAAAATTGCCAGCATTAGTAATCAGGTACACAGGCTTAATTAAGAGATACTAAGTTTTTAAATTACTTAAAACCGAAAATTAAGCGTTATACATGTACTTCAAATTGCTGTACTTTTTATGTTGCGTGACGTTCTTCACTGGCTTCCTGTTTCTCAGCGCATCTCGTATACCGAGTTGCTGCACTTGTTTGTCGGTGCCTTACTGATTGCGCTCCATTATACATAGTCTGATCTTTGTCGACCTGTCCAATGGTCTACATGACCTCTCAGCCCGTCAAACCCTTTCGGCAAGGGGGGGGGGGGCGCTGGAGTTTTTGGCTATGCGAGTTCTCACTTCTATTAGACAGCCCCCAAAACCTTTGTGGGTCTCCTGCTTTTTAAAAGTAGATCAAATTCTAATTTCTTGCTGTGGCGAGGCTGGGTGCGCCTCTGAGAAGGTCTCTTGAAGAGGCGCTATATAAATTCTAGGAATGAATGAATGAATGAACGAGTGAAATATCAGCAGTACAAATATCCATGTTATTATTACTTTAGTATGGCGGGCTTGCTCCGGGTTACATGTGTGTTTTTCTAACAATAGCTTTAAAAGGTCAAATGCTTGGGTTTGCTCGGGCGAGGAGGCTGTGAGTCGCGGACCGGTCAATTACCGTCCTTTCAAGCGCTCACTTTGTCTTATTATTGTACTTAGGACACGGACGACATGGCGGCGCCAGCAAATAATTACAATATATATATAATATATATATATAATATAGATATATATACATTGATTGATGTGAATTAATGACTTAAGGAGTGTCTATATATAAGTAGACTATATATAATTATAGACATAGGTATTTATATTTGCGGACTTTAATATGTTGAAAATATGCAGCAAACATGATTTATATAAATATAGCCTACTAATCACTTATTATTATCATTATCGTTATTATTATAATTATTAATATTATTATTATTATTATTATTATTATTATTATTATTATTATTATTATTAATATTATTATTATTACCGTCATGCTATTGTTATATGAAAGGTTAACCCTGTTCCAAATCGGGCGTCAGATTAACGAAAGAGCCCGTGAAAGCTACAGCGTTAAAGCGCTGAATAGTAATTGAAAGACGTTGGAACAGAAACGACGTCTCCCTTTGATCGTCCGACGCCTGTGACAAGTGACGACAATTATTATTATTTTTTATTTTTTTTTCTTTTTTGCTTCGAGGTAAACATGATCCCTCGGGGACTTCAACTCTCTCGATAAAAGCAAATTTGTCTGGAATGGACCCTAATCGTCAAGAAGGTCCCAGTTGGAGAAAGTACCCCTAAAAGCGACATAGTTGAAGCGCTGAATCGTTATTATTATTATTATTATTATTATTATTATTATTATTATTATTATTATTATTATTATTATTATTATTATTATTATTATTATTATTATTATTATTATTATTATTATCATCATCATCATTATGGAAAAGTCGCTCAGCTGAATGTCATTCACAGCTCGGGGAGTAGTGGCAATGTCCCGGAAAGGCAGATGGCATTCCCACGTTGTAGAGCCACCGAGATTCGCTGGAATAGGTACGAAGTCTCCATTGGGTCGTGGGTTGCGGCGGTTATTCGGCTCCCCAACTCAGAAATGAATGTTTGTCCTTCATTACACCACGCGCCGCTGGTCTCCAGGGCGACCGCCACAAATGCGTGGGTTCTGGTGATGGTGGCATATTTGATCGACTTAGACGTTGCTGCTCGTTCGGCGGCTTCGCCAGCTACGTTGGATGTATGCGGAAGATGCGACATGGCGTAAGTGTCCGGCACTGTCACGTCCCATGCCAGGCATTGACCACGTGACCATGGGATGATTGTCACGCCGTCTGGTCGCTTTCCGTCTTCTCTGAGCAGACCAAGCGGTTCTTTGTGAGACGGGATTTTTGCCCTGCCAAGAGCTCTCCATATAACGTCATTGATCATGTTGTGTCTTTGGTGTTTTCCGTTTCCTCCTCTGCACACCAATCCATGCAATCCTCTCGCGTCAACATTTCCTCGGCAGTGGTGGCACACATGAGGCTCACAAAGTGACGTTCCGAGTCTCAGCCCAACTGCGAAACGAATCTCCTCGTCTGAGAGGCGCAGGCCCAGCGCGGTCACAGGGGGAGCAAGCTAGTTTATTATTATTATTATTATTATTATTATTATTATTATTATTATTATTATTATTATTATTATTATTTTAACTTTTTTAATTTTTTTAATTATTTTTATTATTATTATAAGATATATACATATATATATATATATATATCTAATATTTTTATGAACTGATGCCATAAATAAATATTTAGTATATTATATATATGACATGTCAATTAATATGTATGCATACATATATAATATAATATATCGCATAGCCTACGTATTACACATACGTGTCTATCTACACATGCATATGTATATTAAACGGTTGTCGATCAATTACTGGACAGAGGGAGCCACAGTCGACGTCTCTAATCAATTATTGAGTAGAAATTCCGCCGGAGGGCGCTCCGATCCCTCAGTCTCTCAAACCCCAACCCCCCCCAACCCTCGATGAATTGGTGAATAGTGTCTGCTGATGGCGCTTGGAGGCGCCACGGTCGTTGTGTTCGCATTAAAGTAGTACTTGGAAGCGGACAACGGAGGGCGCCAGTGTCGCGTCGTCGTGTCGCGACTCTACGCTTATCCGTCGTCTTTGTTTTGTCCTCCGCTGCTTCTTCTTCTTCTTCTTCTTCTTCTTCTTCTTCTTCTTCTTCTTCTTCTTCTTCTTCTTCTTCTTCTTCTTCTGCTTCTGCGTCTTCCAGTTTCTCGTTCGGAGTCTGCTTTTCAATGCGAAGAAGCAGACGATCAAATCCTTCTCCTTTCGCCGGCACATCCGGGTCTTCGGATTCCGTCTCCAGGGAGACGCCGCCGCGCGGAGCAGACGAGAGAGAGAGAGACGGATGGCGGGAAAGCCGGAGCGTTGGGGTGGGGGGGAGAGTAGGAAGGTAGAGCAGCGTAAAAACAGAGACAGAGAGAAATGGGTATGGAGAAATAGTGAGAGAAGCTGAGGCAGGCAGGCAGACGCAGAGGTACAGGGTGAAACCTGGACAGAGGACAAGGATAGAGGCAAAGGAAACGAAAGAGAGATATATACATGGACAGACAGAAAGAGACAGTCAGACAGACAGACAGACAGACATACAGACATATAGAGAAACAGAAGCATACCGCAGACATAAAAAGAGGCACTGCAGGATGAACACGGGACAGGGGTTATGGACAGCGGCAAAGGCAACGAAAGAGAGATATAGACAGAGGCAGAGAGATATAGAGACAGAGAGACAGAGAGACAGAGAGACAGACAGAGAGACAGAGGCAGCGAGAGATACAGAGAAAGACAGAGAGAAGCACTTATAAGAGACAGACGGAAACAGACGACAGCAGCAGCAGCAGACACAGAAACAGTGAGAGAGACAGACAGACAGACAGACAGACAGACAGACAAAGACAATAGCAAAGATAGACAGGCATAAAGACAAAATTTTAAACAGACAGCGGAACGAATAAATGAGGATAAAGCGCGCAGGACAAAAAGGCTCTACATAAATGGACTGCTTCTGGACGGATTAATTCGTCATTTTCGCCGACATCCTACGTCGTAATTAAGAGAAACGAGTTGAAGAGCATTCGACCATCCACTCGCGGGATGAACAGCTCTCTCGCTGACGACTGGAGCCGCCCCTCCCCTCCCCTAACCTCCCCTACTCTCCCCTACCCTACTCTCCCCTACCCTACTCTCCCCTACCTCCGTCACACGACACTCGCCCTATATATATAAATTAAGGAAGCAAGCCATGCCATCACTGCGACACCGGTCTCATAAAATGTTTATCAGTGTATTACATGCACACACGGAGACACACACACGCGAACAGACAGAGGTATGAATAGACGGACAACACTGTTACACACACATACACACACATGAACACTTGCACGCACGTACGTGCATGTATGCACAAGTACATATGCACATAAGCACACACAGCCATACACACAAATACAGACACAGAAACACACAGATGAAGGCATATTCACGAACACCCACATAAACACTTGCATATGCACGCGTATATCAAATGTACACACAAAAACACACCGACACACACAGACACACGCATACGGCCATACAAAAAACACACATGTACGTACAAACACACACAAATACACACCCACTTGACGCATAAATGCTCGCATATGCGTACACACAAATGCACACACTAACTTATATGCTCACACACACACACACATCCACACACGAACAAAGATATGCACACTCAAACACACACAGACACACACACGCACGCGCACGCGCACGCACACACATGACATGGATATACAAAATAATGATCCCATATAAACACTCGCAAACACGGGCATATAAACACACACACATAAACATATACAATCACACACACTCATAAACATGGACAATCACACACACACGCACACACACACACACAGACACAGACAGACACACACACAAACATGGACACACACACGCCCGGTGGGGCGGACACAACCGCAACAAGTGAACACTATAAAATGCCGCGTCTCGTTACGTGACCATAAATTAGATTTTTAACCCATATTCCACGAAATATATCGATGCAGCCTCGCTCCTCTCTTTTATAATGGCGCTACATCATCCTCTACTATATCTGATCAGATCATAGTATACATGGCGTCTTTGAGTGCCTATTAAAATGAGCTACATAAGTTTTGCGGCGCACTTAACGCCATACGTGTTGCTAACCGAGGTTATTAATAGCTGTAATAACATTTAACATCATAATTATTATTATTGGCCAGCGCAGGGAGCGCCTCTGCGTTGTTATAATTATCGTGAAGAGGCGCTATAAACAATTCTCACGATGAATACAATTATATGCATGGATTGCCCTACTAAGTGATCGAATTTTTAGCCTTCTCTTTGTCTCTGTCTCTGTCTCTGTCTGTCTTTCTCTCTGTGCTATTATCAACATATACAATACAATTGTCCCGGTATGTAGGCTATTGTTTGAGTCCATTATGCGTAAATATTGTTTGTATGTAAGGTTGTACGTACGTAGTATGTATGTATATATTTATATACGTATGCATTATGTATGCATGCATTTTTTGCATGTACTTATACCATGTATGACATTGCATTACTATGTTAGTAAATATATGTGTATGTACATGTATGCTTGCATGCATGTGCGTATATAATATGTGCGTATGTGTATAATATGTACAATTGTAATTGTGTGTGCATATATGCACATAATGTATGCATGTACATGTATGTAGGCACATAATTATGCGTCTTTATTGCGCCGTAGAAGTTGTTAGTTGCAGTGGTACACTTGCATTCGACAATGATAGAATGGATGGCACATTTTTGTCACACAATAGATGACACATTTTTGTCACACAATGGATGACACATTTTGTCACACAATGGATGACACATTTTTGTCACACAATAGATGACACATTTTTGTCACACAATGGATGACACATTTTTGTCACACAATGGATGACACATTTTTGTCACACAATGGATGGCACATTTTGTCACACAATGGATGACACATTTTTGTCACACAATGGATGACACATTTTTGTCACACAATGGATGACACATTTTTGTTGCACAACGAATGACACATTTTTTCGCACAATGGAGAATGTAGGAATTGCCGGACTGGATAGGCCTATGTAATGGATTACACATTTTGTCACAATGGATTACACATTTTTGTCACGCAGTGGATGACACATTTTTGTCACACAATGGATGACATATTTTTGTCACACAATGGATGACACATTTTTGTCACACAATGGATGACACATTTTTGTCACACAATGGATGACACATTTTCTTACACAATGGACGACACATTTTGTCACATTCCTGTTTGACCTGAAATTGGAAGCTGCAGTAATGACACTGAATGACAGCTGTCTTGTGGTTCATGTTTAACCCTCAGGCTACCACGCTATTTTTGTAACACTGACTACCAAGGGGGGGGGGGTGGTTACCACCCCCCCCCTGGATTTTTGGTTTGGTTTGAGATATCATAACTTGTAATACACCTATGGATTCAGCATTCATTTCTGCACAAAATGGTATATTTAGGTTTAAAATATATGAAAGCACCCCGAAGTTATGAATTTTTTACCGTAGGCACCCGTCGATTCCACAAAATGTATACTTTCGCATAAGCAAAATATTAGATTCTGTGTGTTTTAACATAATTTTTTAATTAAAAATAGTTTACATATAATAAAGTCCATTACTCAACTATAAAAACTAGTAATAAGTTAGTTTTAGTTACAATAAAAAGAGAAAAAACATGTAAAACATGCTGAAAAACGTTTACGCAGACTTATCGGTTTGCGTTGTAAAAAAAACCCAAAATTTTCACACATTTAAATTTATTTTGAGCACTTCCGGTCATCAAATGTCAAATTAATTGGTATAAAAAATAGCCCTAAATGCAGTCTATAGAATGACATAATTTATTTCTCTTAAAAAATAAATTATGAATAATTTTTAATAGGAAAAACATGAAAATTTTATGAAAATAAAACACCTTTATTTATATTTTAATTTATTTTGAGCACTTCCGGTTGTCAAAAGACAACTCCGTGACCACCAAAATGTAGCCCCACATTCCCTCTACAGAATGGTGTAATTGGTGTCTCTTCATGTCAAAGGACGGATAAGATACAGCCGATAATCTAAGGGGGGGGTGGTATCCACCCCCCCCCTGGTGCCTCGGGTATATCGGGTATAACTTTTGAATGGTATGGTATATCATCACACATTTTAGCTCAGAATGTGTGCAAATGAATCCTCTACAGCTACCTGAAACGTCAAAATTTTATTCCTAGCGAAAAAAAATTGATTTGGGAAAAACCTAGGGGGGGGGGTGGATACCACCCCCCCCTGGTAGCCCGAGGGTTAAAGATTCGCGCCAATAATCACAGAAAGATTTCGTATATATATATATATATATAGGAGACGCACACGGATCATATTTTAATGACATGCAATATTAAAACCTTCTTTTTTTCTACATGTATCTCGGTGGCTCTAATGTCCATCTTCAATTGCTCGTTGTTAATCATGAGATGCGATATACGACTCGTGTGACCACCCAGGCCATCCGCCAGCTACATGTACATGTAGGGCCATTGTAGGCCTATACGATTTTAGCATGGTGGTCGTGTCAGGGCGATGAGAGCTATTCCGCAGGTCGAATAAATTAAATGTAATTTTTTTAATATTCCAATTTTTTAGAAGGTAATAAAGCAGGTAAAGAGTGAAATAGTCAGTATAGGTCAACGACCTGCAGTTGCGATCTATGGTGGCGCCGCCACGAGGGAGAATTGCACGCGTGTCGCTAGCACTTGGATAAGTAAACAAGACATATTGGAAGCAGATTTTTAAAAAAAGACAGCAGACATAGGACCTACTGTACGTGATGTTGATACAGCCCGTTAAACTGGGAGAAACGGACGTTGACCCCTCTCCCGGACAAACCCCTGGACAAAATCCCGGACAAACCCCTGGGTAAAGGTCCCCAGGGTAGAACGAATGAAAATGTTGGACATTGCGAAAGTATGTTGAGAGAGAATTTTTATGGCAGGATTGAAAAGGAAGATCGCAGAAAGTTTTCAAGACTACAGAAAATTATAGCGATGACGTCATATAAGACAATCAGCTCAGCTTGACAAAGTATTTCAACAGAGATTCCTATTGTCTGGACACTAAGACTTGTACAGAGATTCCTAATGTTTGGACACTTGTACACAGATTCCTATTTTTTGGACACATGTAGGCCTAGATTCCTATTGTTTGGACACTTGTACATGGATTCTTATTTTTTGGACACATGTAGGCCTAAATTCCTATTGTTTGGACACTTGTACAGAGATTCCTATTGTTTGGACACTTGTACATAGATTCCTATTGTTTGGACACATGTATACCTAGATTCCTATTGTTTGGACACTTGTACATAGATTCCTATTGTTTGGACACATGTAGGCCTAGATTTATATTGTTTGGACACTTGTA
Source organism: Lumbricus rubellus (assembly GCA_945859605.1). NCBI lineage: Eukaryota > Metazoa > Annelida > Clitellata > Crassiclitellata > Lumbricidae > Lumbricus > Lumbricus rubellus. The sequence goes on from OX243828.1 coordinate 20,151,751, forward strand.
CATAGATTCCTATTGTTTGGACACTTGTACCGAAATTCCTATTGTTTGGACACTTGTGCAGAGATTCATATTGTTTGGACACTTGTACCGAGATTCCTATTGTTTGGACACTTGTGCAGAGATTCCTATTGTTTGGACACTTGTACATAGATTCCTATTGTTTGGACACATGTAGGCCTAGATCCCTATTGTTTGGACACTTGTACATAGATTCCTATTGTTTGGACACATGTAGGCCTAGATTCCTATTGTTTGGACACTTGTACATAGATTCCTATTGTTTGGACACATGTAGGCCTAGATTCCTATTGTTTGGACACTTGTGCAGAGATTCCTATTGTTTGGACACTTGTAGATTCCTATTGTTTAGACACTTGTACCGAGATTCCTATTGTTTGGACACTTGCATAGATTCCTATTGTTTGAACACTTGCATAATATATACACACACAGAGCTCCAATTGACTGAATATACCGTACAATCTACGACACGAGAGACTTGAGGTGTAAAGAAAGAAAGGTAGACGCAGAGTACTGCAGCGAGCGTGCGATAGACAATGTAAATGCGAATATAATGCAAGACGGCTTTGACTATAACAAAAATGTAGCTTTGCGACAAAGACCGGACGCGACAAATGACCGGCGAAAATTGAGTTAATTTTCACATCCGGCGCCATAATATACCTTCAGGCTTCAGCAACGCTAGTGATATATATATATATATATGCATATAATTTATATATAGTAAATCTGTATGTATATATACACATTTATTTTTAATATAGACATATAAATGCACTTATGGATTTAATATATATATATATATAGGAATGTAGTTTAGATGCTTTTAAGATGTACATAGGCCTAATACTCTCCTGTACAGTCTCGTTCTTTTTTATTTAGTTCTGCCGACTTGTGCATGCAGTCGTCAAAGAATTCTGGAGGTGCGTAGTTAAGAGTGGAGGTATAGAGAGAAAAAATGTACGAAGAGAAGAAAATATAGAGAGAGAGACTTCTGATCAGTTGTTTGTGAGGCACCCTTAAAACGGCGCCATAGAAATCGTCACTGCCATTATTATTCTTTTAGCGCCCGAGGTATAATATGTGATCCCTCAGGCTTTAAAAACAATATTAAAAGCTGTGTTGTTCTGGAGTTAGCGATCATCGTCACCGGTCTATTATTATTATTGTTATTGTTATTGCTATTGTTATTGTTATTGTTACCGTTATTGTTACCGTCACCGTCATCGTCATCGTTATCGTTATCGTTATCGTTATCGCTATCGCTATCGTTCTCGTTCTCGTTCTCGTTCTCGTTCTCGTTCTCGTTCTCGTTCTCGTTCTCGTTCTCGTTCTCGTTCTCGTTCTCCTTCTCCTTCTCGTTCTCATTCTCATCATTATCATCATTCTAGTTATGTACTCTCACTTCTTACCTACGGGTGATATGTCTCTTCTTAATGATGCTTAGCATAATCTACATTCTACAGGCTAGCGCAAAGAGCGTTTCTCAGCGTGGTGCTTTGTAAATCACCTTTGTAAATATGCACGATTATGCGTGTATATATATATATATATATATATATATATATATATATATAATTTATACATGCATACTTAAAGAAGACGAATAACAATGCATAAAAGATGTGAGATTGAGATGATTCAATGACGCCTGCATTAATGATTAATTAATTATTTAAGACGCGATAAAATTGCTATTAATTTTAATTAATAAATTAGAACGCCCAAAAATATCGGCTGCCTCGCGTGACGGTCTCGTAATGATGACAAACGCCCGGCCGCCTCTCTGTTAAAGACGTAAGCCTGTGACGCGGCGGGTCTCATATCCGAATCTCCTGACGAGCCACGCAGCCGCACCCACCCATCCGCAAAGCCAAAGATTGGCCAACTAATCATGGCGTCGCGTCTAATACCCTTAAAATACGACCCCATCCGAACCGCGGCCAGTTTCGATCACATCGCCTGCGCGGCTTTGAGGCTATACATGAGGCTTCGAGGCTATATGTGCTTGCGCATGATAAATGGATTATACACGCCGTAAGACGGGGACGTCGAAGCGCGGCGTGGTGCGGATAAATTTAAGGTTAGGAATATCGTCTTTGTTCAGACTTTGGGTGGGGTGGGGAAATTGTGGGGAATATGATTAGGGGTGGGAGACCAGAGGAAATGTGCAGAGGGTGTGAGATGATGCGGAAATATGGGAGACATTATATCATATAAACGGAGAGGCGTATGGCTTGGAAAAGTGAATAAGTAGATGGAAGTGGGATACCGGGTAAATGGATTTGTGAGGGGTGTGTGATTATGGGAAAATCTTGGGGATTGTTGGAGGATTATGGGGAGGATGGGAGATTATGCGGGAAATATAGAGGCGCGAGAGATTATGTAGACGTGTAGGCCATGGCTGGGTGGAAGGTAATGGGGAAATCTGAAATGTGAGAGAAATGCCATAGATATAATAATTTTCGTTTATTCAACAATTCGGTTGACAGACGGCAACCGGTTATAGTATAGAGTAAGCTTATAGACTACAGTTAGTCAGTTATCTTATTCTGAATTAGCATAAATCTGAGCTATTGACCGAACCGATAGCCTGCTATAAAACGGTGCAAAGAGCAGCCTACAAAGCACGTCTATCCTACGGGGGCTTCGGGATTCGAACTCAGCTCTGCTGGGCTCTATGCCAGTGTCTTGTATACCAAATGCGCCACCGGGTCCACCCTAGATCAATTGACAAAGAACCTTGGGGTCCACCCTAGATTGACGTATTATAGATAACCGATAATTGTCTAACTTGCCGACGTATTCTGTGTTTCAACATAATCATTCGTTCATTCATATCAAGAATTTATATAGCACCCTTTCAGAGGTGCTCCCAGTCCAACCACGATGATGCGAACACAGGGTTTATGGAGCCTGTAAAACAGTGACGAGTCAATCCTATAGGCTATCGCCTCTGAATGACCTGGTTTCAGCAACTCCGCTTTGTTATGGCGCTACATAAAATAAATCCACAAATTACCATTACGATTAAGCCATATCCAATGTTTTTTCACAAAAACTCCTTCAGTAGTCCTCCCTTCAACTCTACCCCCACTCGTCGCGCGATATGGCCAGACCCCCAGCAACACGTGCGGTTGTTAAGCAGCCCCCCAGACTCTTACTATATACCACAGTCGGACCTCGCTATAAAGCTGCCAAGCCATCGGCTGACTTAGCCGTGCCTAACACAGCCGTCCAGTCATCGGCTGTTAGCGCTACGTGACCGGACTAACGGAAGCCGACGACTGCGCATGCGCGTCGGGCCCTGATGGGGCAGTAAAGCAGACTGGGTGTCATGACGACCGCAACAGGTTTCCTTTCAACAGAAAGCTTCATAATAAGCGTCGCTCGTTGCTGCTGGAGTTTCATCCGTAGAAAACATTAGAATGATACGGACGCTAGATGTCGGTGGGGGGGGGGGGGGCCAGGCCACCTGGCGGCGATGTTGGGAGGGGAAAGCCGCCAACTGTGATGTCTTACTATGTAAGTAAGTTTGTCTGTATGTGCACCTGTGATAGCGCCCCTTCAAGCTCTCGCTACTCAGAGGCGCTTCCGAATACAGAGCGGACACTGCATCGGAGTTTCACGCCGTAGCGCTGAGAAATTGTGAGTTAAGTACTTGCCGAAGGTTCTTACGCGGTGAGGTCCATGGATTCGAACCTCGAACCTTCCGGCTTCAAGGCAACGACGCCAACACAACGCCACCGCGCTCCACAAATGTATGTAGGCCTATGTGTAGGTATGCGCACATGTTATAGCGCCCCTTCAAGGTTCTACAGATTCTGAAGATTCTGAAGATTTCAGAAGCGCTCCCGACTACTGCACGGACACTGAATCGGAGTTTCACGCCCATACGCTGAGCAATTGCGAGTGAAGGACTTGCCCAATGTCCCTATGCGACGGTAGCTTGAGCTGGATTCGAACCTGCAACCCTCCTGCTGCAAGGTAACGAACGTACCCACTACACCACCGCGCCTCACTAATGGGACAACTGTTTCATGCATTGAGGAAGGATGATGATGATCCGCAAGAGTTACTGTAGTCATTAGATGTATGACATAAGAACTGATAAATAAAGATTAGAGTTAATCGAAGATTGAAATTGCCAAGATTGGGCTGGATAGAAGTGGAAAATATTACAAGTTCAGTTCGGAAAATATTTGTGGTTAGCGTTGTGAGAGGAGACATTGTTTTAGCGACATTGTTCTGCATTCCACGAATTGGATTTCGCCCAAACTTTAATTCACTCAGCTTGACAATCACTCAATCAACCATTCGCACAACTTGCCAGTCACTCAGCTGTCACTCACTCACTCACTCACTCACTCACTCACTCAATCAATCAATCAATCAATCAATCAATCAATCAATCAATCAGTTACTCAACCTGTCATTCCCTGAACCTGTCATTCCTTCATCCGTCAATCTGTCATTTCTTCATCCGTTATTCCGTCAACCTGTCATTCCGTCAACCTGTCATTTTGTCAACCTGTCATTTCTTCATTCGTCAATCCGTCAATCTGTCATTCCGTCAACATGTCATTCCGTCATCCGTCATTCCGTGACCATATCATTCCGTCAACCTGTCATTACGTCAACCTGTCATTCCGTCAACCTGTCATTCCGTCAACCTGTCATTCCGTCAACCTGTCATTTTGTCAACCTGTCATTTCTTCATTCGTCAATCCGTCAATCTGTCATTCCGTCAACATGTCATTCCGTCATCCGTCATTCCGTGACCATATCATTGCGTCAACCTGTCATTCCGTCAACCTGTCATTTCCTCATCCGTCATTCCGTCAACCTGTCATTTCCTCATCCGTCATTCCGTCAACCTGTCATTCCGACAACCTGTCTTTCGTCAACCTGTCATTCCGTCAACCTGTCATTCCTCAACCTGTCATTCCGTCAACCATTCCTCAACCTGTCATTCCTCAACCTGTCATCCCTCAACCTGTCATTCCGTCAACCTGTCATTCCTCAACCTGTCATTCCGTCAACCTGTCATCCCTCAACCTGTCACTCCGTCAACGTGTCATTCCCTCATCCGTCAATCACTCTACTATCGTTCCCATCCAAAAAGTGTTTCTACTTTCTCGATATAATAATTTCTCGCGCATGCCGACCAGTCAACCTGTCACCGCCGCACCTGCCACCCAATCCCCTCACCACTCACGTCATCTGTCATTTTTGTCCTCGCACCCACGTGTCGTAATACCATCCGACCACAACAGCGCGTCTCGTCTCTATATAATGTTTTCCTCATGCAGCTGCAGCTGTGTTGCGTGCTTGGCTTTGAAGATTGAAATCGAACCCCGGACCACGAGATCAGAGAACGTGTCCGACATACAGTCAAGACAGACACCTGCCCTGAGTGGCTGCAGTGGACAGGCATAGTGTTTCATGACGTCAGTGCACACGTGACCATCAGTGGACACGTGACCATCATTGGACACGTGATCATCATTGGACACGTGACCATCATTGGACACGTGATCATCATTGGACACGTGATCATCAGGGGACACGTGATGAAGTGTTTCCCTTTCAGTGTCAATGTCTTCCTATTCTTATTTTTTTGTCTTCTTCATCCTTCTCTTGTGTCGTCACCACCATCATCATTGGCATCATAATCATCATCGTCATCATCGTCATCGTGTCCATCATCATCAGCAGCATCATCAGCAGCAGCATCAGCATCATCATCATCGTCGTCGTCATCGTCGTTGTCGTCAGCATCATCATCATTATCATCATCGTCGTCGTCAGCAGCAGCATCAGCAGCAGCATCATCATCATCATCATCTAAAGTTTCTAAATTGTTTAACCATTTAACTGCAGCTTCACTTTCCCCAATCTCTTTAACGTTATCTAGTCGTTATGGGGTGGTTAACAACCGACTCACTATTATCAGGATTGGATTGCTTCATTATGCCAGCATTTCATTCTATTAATGCAGAGCATTTTTTAGACTCCTTCATGCTGTTTTTTTATATTATGCTGCTGACTTAACATGGGCTGGATGCCACTCGCAAGCGTCTGTAAGGATGTAGGGGAAACGGGGCAAGAAGTGGAAGACGGGAAAGAGTGGAATGATTGGAAGAACTGGACAAATGAGAAGAAGTAAAAAGAGAAAAAGTAAAGAGATGAGACCAAATAGTCCGTTGCAACGGCGCATTTCATTTAGTAATGTATGCATTAGGAAGTCTATGTATAATTATATCCGTTTCGTTACATGTATACTGCAGTCTATCCTGCAACGATAGCACAAAATGTCTGTCTGCAGGCAACGAACAACAAAATAATGGCCTGTGGCATGCCATTAGACAATTATCGTTTAATAGTGTTAATGCCACGCTGGTTTCTGCTCTCGTTCCACATTCCGGAATGCTGTGGGGCAGTTTTTTCTAGACGCCGCAACGATAAAGTGACCTGCGCTCCTAGACGTCTTTCTACAGCGCCCGAAGAGACGCCCATAAAACTCCGTTACTCCCATCGTCCTTTGCGTGCCCGGTGGTAACTAGGCAACGGACGCGTAACCGGAAGTAACGACGCTGCTCCCGATAAAGAAGACGCACGGAATTATCACGTGCGGCGTATCGACCAATCAAAGCGTCGCCACGACCGCAGAGCTGGACCTCCTTAAACGAATGGTCGCCACGAGTCGCAAAGGTCGAGCAACCGAGCACGCCATCTGGTGCCCAGGAAGTTTATCAGATGCGCTATTCCCAAAACAACCATATATCTTTTTATATATAATTATACTCATATATGTATATATATATATATATATATATTTACTTGTACATGTATGTATTGTAATATATTTATTTGTACATGTATGTATTGTGTTGTATTGTATTGTATTGTGTTGTGTTGTATTGTATTGTATTGTATTGTATTATATTGTATTGTACTCTACTGTATTAACCATAAATTGTCTTATAAAAAATTATTGTATTGTATCTGACCATTTTCTCGCAGCAAGAGCCTTTCAGATTCAGTAGCGCTCCCAGTGCGTTCAACCCTATAGAGAAAAGGAAGGTTTGACTTCAAGGGGATCAATAACCAATAGAGCAGGGGTGTCAAACCTTTTTTGGTGGCGGGCCAGAGTGAGCATCTTCTAACAAGTGGCGGGCCAGTGTGAACATTTTCTAACAAGTGGCGGGCCAGGGTGTCGAAGCTCCTGTAGCAATGTGGGCAATCATGTACTAGGCCTATCAGGGGGCGAAAAATACACAGTGTCTTTTGCTATCAATCCACCAGAGTTTCTAACACATTTGGCTAAACTAACACTAACCCTAACCGACCCTCACGACGCCTATCCTGAACCTAACCAACACTCACGAAAAAGACGTGCAATGACAACGCTGACGGCACTGCAAAAATAAGTAAGTAATTTTCGACCTCTGATTGTACATGTAGGCCTATACCGCATTGTGTCTTTTGCTTCTATCAATCCATTTATAAAACGGAGTCATACTCTAACAAGTTAGGCCTACTACATGTATATAGGTTTACATACAATAAACCATGAAGAATTGCAAGATAGTTGGCGCTAACTGTAAAATATAAAAATTTGAACTTTTATCTTCTAATTTTGTAATCTTTTGGGAAGGTTCCGCGGGCCAGAAAAAAATCATCGGCGGGCCAGAAATGGCCCGCGGGCCAGCTCTTTGACATCCCTGCAATAGAGCTTCAAATCGATAGAGTTCCAAGTTGTCAGCTTTGTTCCAAGTCGTTAGAATCCCAAGTCGATAGAATTTCACAGCAAGTGCGGCTGTACTTTGCTACACGTTGCCGATTATTAGTTTTATAGCGCTTGACTGCAACGCGGAGAGCAATCTACGGGCTTGAGAATCCTCCGAGTCCGTGTCTTAATATTATTCATATCAGGGTTTCTCGGAGTAGAGATCCGACACCTAAAAAATATCAGTCCCCTGAACAATAATCGAAAAATTATTACTCCTGTTCGTGCATTTCACGTGTCCCCAAGTCAGGGCTTTTAAAGGGTATTTTAGAATTGCACAATCCCTTCTTTCCCATTCAATTGTTAATTATTTCCAATCGGAGAACAATGACCTTTTATAATTTTTTGGCTGCGGAGAAGTGCTTCTATATGTAGCTGCATCACTCCCTTTAGAATTGCATATTATATGTTGTGTGGAACTGTGCGCCGGAAAAGCATTTCCCTAAATATAGCGAATGGCAAGTAGCAGTAATAGATTGGTAATCGGTAATAGTATCAGTAATAAATTCAGGTATTATGGGATAATAATAGAATTTAGGATATAATTATGTGGATGTTGGATTGATGAAATTATTATTGTTTACACTTAAAATAATAGAAGTTGGACTGGTTAAAGGAATTCATTCTTGCTAGTAGTCTGATTGATGAAATGAATTCTTGCTAATAGACGTCAGATTGTTGAAAATAATTCTTTGTTATTCGGAAGTTGGATTAATGAAAATAAATTTCTTTTAAACCAGAAATTGGATCAATGAAATGAACTTCTTTAAAGTAGATGTCCGAATAATGAACAGTGTTTCTTGTAAAAGCAATATGTTGGACTCATGAAAAGAATTCTTGCTTAAACAAAAAAAGATCGGTGACAAAGACTTGATAAATGAAAGTTGGACTGATGAAAAGAATTCCTGCTTGAAACAAAAATTAGATTGGTGAAAAAGGATTGATAAATTGAAGTTGGATTATTGGACGGAATTCTTGCGCAAGTAGAGGATGCACTGGCGAAAACAATTCTTGCTAAAATGGAAGTTGGATTGATGATATGAATTTTTGTTCAATGTGGATGTTCGAATAATGAAACTTCTCTAGTGAATATAAAGGTTAAATTTATGTGCTTTCGCTTTAATGAAAAAATTCCGTTGAGCAATCAATTTTTGAGCCGCACAAGAGATTTTCGTCCTTAACCCAACTTATACTTTAGCAAAGAGTTCCTCTCACCAATTTATCTTCCCTTTCCACGAAAATTGTTTCACGAGTCCATATCCAATATGATAAACAATAATTCTTCTAATTAATTCAGCCTATAGATCTTAAAGCAAGTATACCTATTTCTTTCATCCAATTCTAAATTCCATCTAAGCTAAAGAAGAAAAAGTTTTAAAATAATTTGTTATTTGAAATTATGCTAGTCGGCCTCACTTTTTATGCGCCACCCTATATATACGTAAGCGTGTATTTACAATTTTACATGCGTTTATATATATATGTATATATATATGCTTTAAAACGGTAATGACCACGTTGTATGCTGAACAGCTGTCCTCCATCTATGATCGTGCATCATGGTCGACTTAAAATGCTTCTTTTGATGCGCTAGTTTTTTCCACGTAAAAAACACAACAACAACCGCCGCACAGCACCACCAGCAGCATCTGGCGTATCTGTGCTTTATCGTTCGTTGGTTTCGAATTGGCGACACGGCTGAATGGATCGGGACGAGCTCGGAGACCCGATCGGAGGGCGCAGCAGAGAGGTTTCATTGCCGCTCTGCCTTTGAGAGGTTATATTTAAGGGGAAAACGTTGTAAAGGGCGCGAGCAATTCGCTCGATCGGAGGACCCGGTGGGTGAAAGGAATGCGGGCAGCGCTGGATGGGGTTGGGTGTAGTGGGGGGGGGCGATCGAAGAGAGGATGCATGGGGTGGGTAGAAAAAGAGTTTGATCATTGCACGCCATTTTGTGGTAATTCGGTCCGCTCTGTTTGTTGTTCATTCGTATGTCATTGTCCCGATTAGACCAAGGGCGGATCCAGGGGGGCAATCCGGCCAATCCCCCCTTTAGAACTCTCCATGTATCGTCCACCCATTTTGGTTCGAACAAGCTTTCGATCAATGTATAATGATCACACTTGGGGGGGGGGGAAGTCATCAACTTTTTGGTGGACAAGATGGTATACTTTTCCCGAAATTTCGACCATGGGGATGACTAAAAAAAGATCATCAACTTTTTGGCGGACACGAAAAAATTTTCCACCCAAGTTTCTGTATCCGCCCTTGCGGTAGAATCAAGAGATAAATCCGAGTTTCTTTCGAACTATAGACTACTCGGTCAATGGAATTATTGTAATCGTTAACTCCATTTTTTTTAGCTACATGTATGCGCAATTACGATTTTGTAACCAGATAATTTGAATGCGCTTCAGTTCGTATAATTATCATAATGAGAATTGCCATTTTAGAATTACTAGCCCGGTTGGCTACATCGGTACGAGCGTCGGCCGTGTCATACGCGACTCTGTGAAAGAGAGCGTGTGGACCGCGGTTCGCTTCCCGAAAGTAGCTTATTTCAAAGATGTAAACATCTCGGGCTAGCACGGGGACGCGGTGGCTTAGCGGTAAGTTCGACGCCTTGTGACGCAGGTTAGAATCTACCTCATGCCAACACGTAGCGATCTTGGATAAGTTGTTCTTCTTCTTCTTTTTCTTCTTATTTCCCTTCAGGCTAGAATTATTCCCTCTGGCGAGGGGTCAGCCACTCGGATCCTTCTCCTTCACTTGCTTATGTTTCCTTGAAGAAGTTGTTCACCCACAATTGTCTGTGAGACTGTGAGGAAGGCAACGGGAAAACCACCTCACTCATCTCATTTCCAGGCGTGTAAAAGCCAGTGAACCTGCCTTCGGGCAGAGAACTCATCATCATCATCAGAGCTAATTAATAGAATTACAATAATTATTGACACTCAGTTAATCAATTAAAATTGGTTGTTAACGACAATAATTATATTATTATAGTAACTTTTCCTTCTGGTGTTGCTTATATATTAACGAAGCACTTCTCAAAGACATGCATATAGTTCTGTATCAAAACATATGTTTGTGGTTTTTAATCTGTGAGGCCCACTTCGCTTAGCAAATACCACCAGCAATAGAGGGCTGTTTTCAAGGAATCTTTAGAACTGCACAACCCCCTTCTTTCCTTTCCATCCTCCATGATAAAGTACTTTCAATCGGAGGGCAATGACCATTTTTGCTAGTTTTAATAGTACAGTAGTGCTTCTACAACTGCACAAATCCATTTTGAACTGCACATTTTGTGTACAACTGCACTTTAAAAAAGCCCCGGAGTAAGCACTAAGCATTCGCATTTTTTAACCTAATATTACCCAAATCCTTTAATGGAATAATTCTCCTGGATTTCTGTGTCATCACCCCGTAAATGACCACCCTTGCACCCTTCCCACCAACCAGGCCACTTTTTTCTTGAGGAGGGGGAATTTGCGAGTGTCGGGGATGACCCATCTGTCCTCTCAGCGGCAGACGGCGATCCTAATGCGAGCGCCATATCCGGACGAGTACCTGTTAAGGAAAGCGCCAAACGGCGCGTGGCGAAAAGAAATCCATCTCTATGGGAGGAGAGATGGTATCCAATGGCAACGGACATTGCCGCTAAACAAGAGCGCTGAGGCGACAACGTGAGTACGTGCGAGAGGACTACGAATGCCCAGACCGATTATCAGGCGCATGCGCACAAACGCACACATACACACAGACATATACGCAAGCAGATGTATTATATTATGCACACTACTGCACAGACGTACACACACACACACACACACACACACACACACACACATATCTCACAGCGCTTCGAATACAGAATTGCTTCAATGGTTTGGCGTTGTCTCCTTGGCTGTGCCCCGACTTATCTATTCTATTCTATTTTTGCATTTATAAAGCGCCTCTCACAGTGCAATTTAATCAGAGGCGCTCCCAGTGCGAAGAACTCCTGAAAAAAGAAAAGTCTTAAGACACCTGGCAGAAAAAGAAAAGCCTCCAGATAAAATCTGAGCACGAATGATAGTAGGAAGACCATTCCACATTAAAGGGCAGACAGAGGCAAAGGCGCGGTGTTGGGCATGGCAGTCCGAGATCGTGGTACAAGAAGATCATGACGTCTAAAGAGCTATCTATGTGTATCTATGTGAACTCTTGTGTCCTGGCTCGCAGAGCCCTTCGCTCTGCCTCTAGCCGGAAGCTTTTGGTCCCACGTGTTGAAACATCAACCTGTCAGCGTCGTGCTTTCTCAGTTGTAGGTCCATCTGACTGGAATAATCTCCGTTGGAGATGCGTCTGTTACCTAGGGCTGACTCGTCAGTGTTCTACTAGCTCCTTAACACTTTTTTTGTTTCACCGTGGTTGGACTTGGAGCGCTTCTGAGTGGATTTCTTGAAGAGGTGCTACATGTATATAAATTCTTGAAATGAATGAATGAATGAAACAAACATTAAAATAAATATTATACGCACAGACATACATAAAGAGTTAAAGACATGATATGCACACATATTCAGTTTATTCACACAAACACAGACATACACGCAGTCACGCACAGAAATATACACACATAAGCACACAAACACAGACATCAACACAGACATACACACATGCTCATCCGCATACACGCGCGCGCGCACACACACACACACACACACACACGTAGTAGTAGTAAATTGGCACACGTGCGCAGACACTTAGATGTACAGTATTACAAGCGTACACAGGCCGATGAATACACGTACATACAGTCCTATACATGTACATAAAAAATACACAGACATACACACACGTGCGCATGCATGTATACGTACATGTTTTTCCTGGGCATGACGTACATGCAGACTCACAAATATTCATGTACAAAAGTCCTTTTCCTGTATTGCTGTCTACTCTCAGTCTATGTTTCTGTCTCTGCTTCTCAGTATCGGTCTCTGTTTCTGTCTCTGTATCTGTCTCTGTTTCTGTTTCTCAGTCTCTGTCTCTGTCTCTTTTTATGTCTACACAATCGTGTCTGAACCCACTCCACAGACTTAATAAACCGAAACTCTTTTCAGTTCGTAATTTCTCAGATTTCCCATAGCGATATTTTTATATGACCGGCAATGACTATAGCCTACAATATACATGTATACGGTCTTGTTTTTCTGGCAACACGCAGACCATGCATCGATGTCTGGAAGCTGTTCTATTTTGCAGAGGCAGGGATGGCTTTAAACATTGTTATGTTAGATGAATGATTGAAGAAAGAACGAATGATTGAATAGAAGAATGAATGAATGATTGGATGAATAGAAGAATGAGTGAATGATAAGTGAAGGAATGAAATGTGAAGGAATAAAGATATGAACGAGTGAATGAATGAATGAATGATCTATTGAATGAATGAATGAATTAATTAATTAATGTTCTATTGAATGAATGAATGAATGAATGATCTATTGAATGAATGAATGAATGAATGATCTATTGAATGAATGAATGAATGAATTGTCTATTGAATGAATGAAAGAATGATCTATTGAATGAATGAATGAATGAATGAATGATCTATTGAATGAATGAATGAATGAATTGTCTATTGAATGAATGAAAGAATGATCTATTTAATGAATGAATGAATGAATGAATTATGTATTGAATGAATGAATGAGCTATTGAATGAATGAATGAATGAATGAACGTACGAACAAACGAGTGACTGAACGAACAAATGAGTGAATGAATGAGCGAATGAATGAATGAATGAATGAACGAACGAACGACTTAATGAATGAATGAATGAGTGAATGAATGAATGAATGAACGAATGAACGAACAAATGATTTAGCACTCCCATTTTCTTTGGAATGATCAGATGAGATCATGATAAATGTAGGCCTATGTATCATTTCCTTTTTATATACGAGCCAATTAGACATACAGTCGTCTTCTCTTCCGACTTCGGTATTTTTTCGGTTCTTTCTAAGTCAGCTGAACCCCTCCCCCACTCTTCTCCCAACCCCATCCACTCCCCTAACCTCTCCCCCACCTTCATACGAGTCTTATGACGATGGAGTGGAAGAGCTTTGATGAACGCATCAACGCCATTGCAATGACCGTATTTTATAATGAAACGAGGCTTCGTATTACCTTCAAACACCGTATTTTACAAATCTCTACGATCAAGTTTCCGTGTGTGTGTGTGGATGTGTGTGCGCGTGTGGATGGGTGTGTGTGTGTGTGTGGGTATGTGTGCGCGCGCGTGTTTGTGTGTGTGATTGTGTGTGAATGTGTGTGTGTGTTTGTGCGTGTGTGTGTGTGCGTGTGAGTGTTTTTGTGTTGGGGTAAACGTGCCTGTGTACCTGCTTTAGTCTGCCTATCTTCTTTTTGCTTTACTATAAATTGATTTTACGTACACAACTTACTACACACCTTCACAACGTGTATAATAATTATTATGGTATAATACAATATGCTGCGAAGATAGTACTGTTATAAAATATGCCAAACAAACACATTTATGTCGAGGGCAACGACTTCAGTTGCCATAAGCCCTCGTCAAATCTGGATCCAACCATAGTTATAAAAAATCGAATAAAATAATTATAAATATTGTATGCGTTTCTTTCAGTCTTATCTCGTCCACGGTCAATGTCTTAGAGCAGCTTCAGGTTCTGCGCCATCAAAGAAACACTCTGCAAAAAATAATCTGAATGCCACAAGATCTTACTTACCTAATAACTAGGTCAACAACGTGAGGCATAGATTTACAAAGGACTACTTTCTTAGAGGCATAATATACTTAAATATTTACATAGGACTACTTTCTTTGACGTTGACCGTTGGGGAAAAAGAGGCCGACAAAAACAAATGTGATTCTCGATCTTACAGGCAGATCTCTGTGGAACCTAATATCCCTGTCGTATATATATGTAGAAGTCTTCATCGAAGTGACATTGAAGAATCGCTCGACTTGACCGCATTAGCAGCACCGGCCAATAAATAACGCTGACCGGTATACGGAAAACCTGGCGCTACAGAAGTTGCCCAGGGGTCGCAGAATGACCCGTGTGGGGGAGGCCCCAGCGATGACGGATCGGCCCAGGTCTGATTGGAAGGCAGGGCAGGACCATGTATCTTACGCTGTGATCTGCGCGCGGGTGCGCCAGAACACGGACGCGAGTATACCGCGAGGAGCCGTGTGAAGGATTGGACGCTTCGAGTTCGACATTTTGGTCTTCGACGGACGAGTCAATATCTCCTCCTCGGCGATGGACGGATCACCTGCCACACACAAAAGATTGATTTCGTTGCTTTGATTTAGCCGCCGACGACTGTCCTCCCTTTGAAGAGCTGCCGCTAACGATGCTGGTGTGCAGGAACCGTCGGTGGAAAATGGACCAATGTTTGCTGATGGGGGATGATCCGGTTGCAACATAGCCGCTGATAAGAGAACATCGCTTTTCCACGCTAAAGCCTTCCGTGTGATTATACCGAGCGGAGAGGCGGCGGCGGCTCCGTTTTCGGTGTTTTTTTTTGCCAAGGTCGCATTGATCGTTCGTGGCTGTTGGCATTTGACCTTGGGTGTTGGACTCTGCTTGCTCTTGTGATGGCAGTCGATTTGACCTGTAGAGGTCGTATTAGTCATGCATCAGTTTTGTAATTTGCATTTTGTCCAGAGATATATTTCGGGACTGGCAGCTTATAAGTCATTTGTATCTGTCGTGTGTTTGTAGTTGTCATCTTTATCTGGGAATTTCCCATTTATCACGTGTCATTACTATCTGCTGTCACGTCATTCTTATCACGTCGAGTGAGTTGGATTGCTGTAACGAAATTGAACTGTCACTATCGTCATCGATATTTGCATGTTACTGGTATCTGTAGTAGCCAATTTTTATCTGCACAGTTCAAAGGCTAAGGCTATTTAGCATTATTCCAAGACATCATTCTAAGGCTGTCTTGTAGCCTATTCTACAACTGTACTGCCAACCTTCAATAATACCGCAGTAGTCGGCCTTAACTTCTGTAAAATCTGATGACCTTTTTTTTTCTTCATTTTTTGGTCATTCACCTGAAATGTGATTTTTAGAAATTTTGGCGAGAAAGACTAAAAAAGGTCATAAAATATTTGGACGAAAGATCCCCAAATGTTTTGTGGCCCCCTCTTCCAAACTTTCTGCATCCGCTTCTGACGTCTATTTGTGACGAGCGCGGACCTTTCCCGTCGGATGTCGCGTACTAAATAAAGAGATATAAGGCAAAACAGGCGAGAATTCTCAAAAACATGGAAAATTGTTTTATGGTGTATTATTATTTTAAAATATGTCTACTTTCAATATCTGCAATTAAAAATTTTGAATTCAAATGCTTAGTGTTGAAAAAATGACTTTTACCGCATGTGGTGTCAAAAGTTGCTTTGAATCAATCGCTCCATGAGCTATTTTCAAAGTTAAAATTCGCTACGAACGACAGAGCTATTATACGCCAAATGGACTATTTCTTGTAGTCGTGTCTACCACGTAAAAAATTTTCCCTTCAATATGGTACTGAATGGTCCATAAAAGCTGTTTCACCCGTTTAAATGAGCAGGTTTTGGTCAAAGTTTTAAGCATTCATTATTGCTTGCCTGACAACAAGGATGATTATTATTCAAGCCACGCCTCCGACCCAGTTTTCTTAGAGTCTAATTGGCTTACGAGACATATCGCGACACTGACCTTAGATCGTGCGCATGCAAGCTAGCAATTCTTGGTCTCTCAACTTGTTGATGTTGCTCATTTTCTTTAGTTACTTTCGGAGAGAAACGTTATTTTTGCGTTTGTTTCGGAAAGAATTCGTATGAAAATTATTCACACTAAGCTTCATTTACATTAGCCTAATAGAAAGTGAAAATTTGAAGCTGTTAAACTGTTCAAATAGTGATAGCCTAGGCAGGCCCTATTCGTAATCGTAGCCTTATCTCCAAGCTTCTAAAGTGCCATTCGAAAGCCAAGTGTGGAGCACCAGCTTATTCACGAGCGCTGCGTCAAGTCAAAAGGGTTGTCCGTAAGAGTAGTCCAAAAGTGGTCCGGGTCGAGTTACCATAGAAAATGAATTCTTAAGACTGTCCGATGAACACGGGTCTTATTCAGCGAAGCGATAAAGATTCCGCCGACGATAGGTAAACATGTGCGCATGGTCTATTGTCTAAGTGGGTACATAATTAAAATTCTTTATAAGATTTGAAAGAGTCTCGTATTTAAGTCAGTTCTGTTTATCGGATCCAACGTATTCCATTCACGTCTGCTGGTCGAGTAAACAAATCGCGAACAATTATATCGTAGGTCCCTTCACGCTTCGATGTCAAAGCCTTATTTCTTTGACCAGCGGCTCATTAGCCTAATAAGCCTCCTAGCCGAGTCAACAAATCGCGAACAATTGTATCATCAGTCACAATGTTTGCATAAATTTAATCAAATCAAGAATGGGGTATAGTAGGCTATCATATTCGAGCTTACCTAGAAGGACCTTGTTAATTATTTGTTTGTGTTAGGCTATTTAAGACTCATACATCGTCGGTCGGTCAAAATGAAACGACGATCTGTCCGCCTGCGCGTTAGATGCGTTGTTTGCATTAGTTTCATTAATTCAATTCAGCAGTAGATTGTATTTCTATCACAGTTTTGAAAGTAGTAGTTCGATTTTCATGCCGTTTGATGTATTCGATACAGGATATAGCCATGAATGGACCAGCAAATTTGCAGAAGAATAAATTAATGGTTACTAAGGACTTACACGACACAAATGTTCCGAAACTTTAAGCTCGATTTTCTCAATTGTAATGATTTAGCAAATTGCAGATTCAAATGAGTATAACTTCAGTTAGAAATAAGATATTTTCATTCTGTAAAACGTATTTTGAAGAAAAATATCTGTAGAATATGAATAAATAAAAAGGTCCAAAACCGTCATGTGACGGAAAATCATCCCCCCCCCGTCACATTTGAGCGATGTCAGGTTACCGAAGGATGATCGCGACTGACGCATTTGTAATGCCGTCTGCCATACTGACATGTACATGTAGGCTACATGTATAGGCCTATCTATTAGACCACAGAGTTTGATGATCAATTATACCGTAGAGGCTGCTGAGGAGAGGACTATATTTATCTGATCTAATTGAATTTAAAACCGTTCATAGTATCACCACACAACAAACAAACCAGATTATGACAGTGTAGAGTAATGGCATTTCGAGTGCTGGCGTCAAAAGAGCAAAGCAAAAGGTCATAATTATGTCCCACTACAGTACTACACTGACAGTCTGCGTAGGCCTATACCTTTCCCATGAAAACATCAATAATATATGAATGGATTGAATGCATGCTTACATAGATCTATACACACATAGGGCCTACATGTATCTACCAAAGAGGTTTCTTCAATTAGTGAAGAGAATTAGGATTATTAGGATTGTTTTATTGATTATGTTCACCCATGCATTTTGATTCCGCAACATCTTGAAGTCTATTATTTTTGGCCTGATGAGTTTTTCCTTGAAGTTGCACCTCGCAATACTCATTTCTATTATTTTGGGGCACGGCAGGGGTTAAGACATGCAGCGATATTCGTACAGAGTCACATTTCCATCATTTTGTTGTTCTCGTTATTTTGCGAAATTGTGTCAAAGTCGTTATTTCAATTCGGTCGCATATACGATGATGACGTCTGCCAAGAACAGATTTTATTCATCTTTGGCGTCTCTGGTTTTTATTCTGGCATTATCGTTGCTCTACATTTTCGCAACCTGACCGCATCTTGTGCATCATCACGCCCTACTTTAGCATAGACTAAGTAGAACCTGTTGGCTATGCTTTTCATCGTCGGCAATAGGAAACGAATAATAACATGTTTACTGCATCTAAAGTTTCATTGATTATATAGCGGATGCCAGACTTATTTCAAACGTCGGGGAATCAGAGGACGAAAAATCCGAATAAATCAGGCTACTTTGAGAATTCATCTACCATGATTTTCATGAGGTATCCGCCATGTCATATACACTTATAATAGCACCGACTGGATGCAGTTGTTCAGTCCCTTCTTCCAACGAAGCAGCTCTCCCACGAGAAGCTGGATAATTGGAAGTTAAAATCTGTTCTGCTGTAGACTACACCGCATGCAGGATCGATGCGCAATCCTATGGATCTTTCTCTCTCTCTCTCTCTCCGCGTGAAGATCGTGGAACCATGCTGGCGAATCCCACCCGGCGCATAAATATGGCATTTATGAAATCTGCGTATACGACAGTGCTGCGACACACGCACACACGCACACACTCGCACACACGCACGAACGCACACACAGACACACACGCACACACGACACACGCACACGTGGACGAACGCCATGTCGTATTTATGGACCGGCTTTCTTAATCTGGCGTTTTTTCAGCCTGCGCACTTGGGGACCGATCGAAACCAAACAGCCATTCAGATCGTCCAGAACACAGCCAGCCACCGTATGGCTAATAAAGCCGTATGGCTAATAAAGCCGTATGGCTAATAAAGCCGTTCGGACGAGAGCCCCCGCGTGGCTAAATCGCAGTACTTTGTTTTAGATATGCTTAAATATTGACGACGACAACGTTGCCTGTGTCGCACCCCGGGGACCGCCGACCAGTCGGCCATCGAACTGGATTACTCGGGACATTAGCAGCGTCCGTCCGCGCACGACGTTCATTGTCCTCATAACGTACATATTGTTGTCATCTTGTCGATTGTGGCGGACAAATAAATATTCGTGCGTCGACGATTTCTTATTTTCCTCCAAGTCGAAAGACGACGTACGGAAGATTTGCCAGCAGCGTCTCGAACAAGGTGAATTACACCTCGTGGCCCTGCGACGTGGCCCCTCTGGCCCACCGTCGTTCGTCTTATCTCGCGCGCGCAGTTGGCGCAGACGACAGTCCAATATCCGAAGGGACTCCGTCACCGCCGCCGCCGTTGCTGCGGCACCGCGCCGCCGCAGCGTAAGCCTACGTCACCGGTTCGTCATCGAACCCCCCCCCTTCGCAGGCCCCTCCCCCTCGTCGAGGCCTTAGCGGGAGCATTTATAAAATATTTACGCCGTTGGTTGTTTTCTGTGTACGGTGCAGTTGAAGGGACGATTGGCGTTTGGATCAACGACTACCATTCGCGGCGATAAGGGTTTTATTTATGGCAGTCGACGACGTGGTCATGCACGCGGCTAAGAGAAACTTGTATACGCAGAAAACGCGAATCGAGCGATTTGTGCCCATTGGACTGTTGTGAATGTGAATCTGGCGTTTTTTCTATACACGAATACGTATACCGAGACCTGCGGGGGATTAGGCTACATGTATATAAATGCTGATTGTTGAATTTGTTAGTTTTTTCTTACAGTTAAAAAACCCATTATACAGAACGTGCGGAGGCGCTAAAGCAGTATCATTCACTTCTAATGGTGTCTAACGAAGTATGGATGGTCTGGTCATTAAAAAACCCACAAAGACATATATAGTCGCAGCGAATTCACGCACTGTTAACGTATGGAAATTGGCGTGCATATAATTTTTCGATTTAAAACATTGCGGTATGGAAGTGGAAACCCACCACAGATTGAAGAGAAGAAACAGTAAAAGAGAAAGGAGAGGGTTGGATGAGTAAAAAAAATAGAGAGGGGAGATGGGATAGAATGAAAGAGAGAGATATGCAGGCAGACAGACAGACAGACAGACAGAAAAACAGAGATTAAGACAAACAGACAGGCAGACAGAAAAACAGAGACAGAGAGAGACAGAGAGAAATACTGACAGGAGATGGAAGAGAGTGACAGACAAAGAGGCAAACACACAGACAGAGACAGACAAAGAAAAAGACAGGCAGACAGACAGACAGACAGACAGACAGAAACAGAGACAAAGAGAGAGACAGAGACAAAGAGAGAGACAGAGAGAAATACTGACAGGAGATGGAGGAGAATGACAGACATACAGACAGACAAACAGACAGAGACAGACAAAGAGAGAGACAGAGAGAAATACTGACAGGAGATGGAGGAGAATGACAGACATACAGACAGACAAACAGACAGAGACAGACAAAGAGAGAGAGACAGACAGAAAACTGGGAGGACAGTGTAAAAGATTTGGACAACAATAGCCATAAATATTCAATTGATTTTTTGGTGAACAATGTCTCCAAATATTCCCTCACACGCACATACATGCACATGTATACAAACCCTTTGTGAAATGCAGCATAATCGTCTCACGGTGTAAATACTCTCCCTGGGATTTAATGCCTGTTGTTCTGTAATTTCACACCAGTGCCCGAACCCTCCTTCTGACGCAAATGTTGTTTTGAGTCTCTGTGAAATGCGACACCTATTGCGCATATTATCAGCCATAAAGATTCTCGTCCAAAGTTCTTGTAAGCGTGGCTCGGTAAAGGCTGAAAAGTTGTCTATATGTATATTTCTCAGCTGTTGTGCGGATTAACCTGTACTGTATTGTATTGTATTGTATTGCATTACATTGCATTGTTTTGATTTCATTGTGCTGCACTTTACTCAATTACATCAAATAGTAAATGTAGGATTGTAGATCTATTGAATGATAATTGGATTGCATTTTCTAGCACTTAGTGTAATTTATTTTCGTGCATGCTTGAATCTCTGATTCTGACGATTGTATTGCCAAGGGTTCACTTCACAGTGTTCTAGTCTAGTCTTAAGGCTTAGTCTAGTCTTAAGACTTAGTCTAGTCTTAAGGCTTAGTCTAGTCTTAAGACCTAGTCTAGTCTTAAGACTTAGTCTAGTCTTAAGACTTAGTCAAGTCTTAAGACTTTGTCTAGTCTTAAGACTTATAGTCTATTCTTAAGACTTATAGTCTATTCTTAAGACTTAATCTTGCCTTAAGACTTAGTCTAGTCTTAAGACTTAGTCTAGTCTTAAGACTGTTATATTTAGCCAGGGCTGAATCGGGAGAGCTTCTCGAGCGGCGCTATATAAATGCTCTTAATAAATAAATGGCTGTGAGAACGGTGTGGCCTGTTACGATGGTTGTGAGTAGTCGAGAGAGACCTGGATGCATATTATTCGCAGCAATCGCTTATCGAATGAAATCGTCATGACCCACTTATGGCCTCGTCATTTTCATTGCCAGATCGATTAAGATGGCGGCGATAACGAGTGCGATGATAATGACAACAACGACGACGACGACGACTAATACAACGACGACGACGACGATGAAGACGACGACGACGATGTCGAGCAATCAATATTTTCTCTCTGTCTTGTTGACGCACTTAAGAGCACTGTGCAAACGGGACTCGGGCTCCCCCACCTTACCCTACCCCACCCCACCCTACCCCACCATACCCCACCGTGCATGCGAATCCGCTTAGGAACGAGGACTGACCGAGACGCTACGACAGCGATTTCCTATTTTCCATTTCCCAGTTGTCGCCCCGCTCTCCCCCATCCTCCTTCTCCTCCTCCCAATCCTTATCGTCCCCACTTCCCCCGTCGCTATGTCGCTGAAGGCCCTTTTAGCTTATTGTCTCTAACAGAGCGTACTATACGCAGCGCACGATCGCGCTAATAGCTGACGTCTCATGTGTGTGTGTAGGGAAGGGGGGTTTTGCGCCACGTGTGCCATCTCGGCCCACGTTCCCCCACATGTACCAACTCGGCCCACGTTCCCCCGCCGACTGGCGATGGCGTCGTTGACAGCGCTTTCGACAGAGCTTAGGATGATGCTAAGAAGACACTGCTGGGCATGTCTTCCCCAGTTCCCCTGCCTGTGTGTGTGCATGTGTGTCTGTGTGTGTTTGTATGTGTTGTGTGTGTGTGTGTGTGTGTGTGTGTCTGTGTGTGTTTGTGTCTCCCTGCGTCTGCATCGGTCTCTGCCTCACTATAGCTTTGTCTGTGTGTCTGTTTCTGTGTTTCTGTATGACTGCAGAATATGCTACTTTCAGCGTAGAACTCTAAATGGTTTTATCTTGCAGATTTTATGCAAGCCTCCGTCCAGAAAGATCATCCGTCTCCCGGTGGTTGTCTGTACATATAGATTGTCTCTATCCATGGATTGTCTCTACCCATGGATTGTCTCTACCCATGGATGGTCTCTATCCATGAATTGTCTCTACCCAAGGATTGTCTCAACCCATGGATTGTCTCTACCCATGAATTGTCCCTACCCATGAATTGTCTCTACCCATGAATTGTCTCTACCCATAGATTGTCTCTACCCATGGATTGTCTCTACTCATGAATTGTCTTTACCCATGAATTGTCTTTACCCATGGATTGTCTTTACCTATAGATTGTCTCTATCCATGGATTGTCTCTACCCATGGATTGTCTCTACCCATGAATTGTCTTTACCCATGAATTGTCTTTACTCATGGATTGTCTCTACCCAAGGATTGTCCCTTTCACACCCACGATGGTCTCTACCCATCCTTTCTGCTCATGGATAATTCATCTCTGAGTTTTGCTTTACCCTTTTCTACTACATATCAGGGTTTGTCTCTACCCATGGATTGAGCATCTCCCAGAGTTTGTATTTACCCATTGATTTTCCTCCCTATATGGTTTTCTCTACCATTTTTTTCTACTCATCAATTTCCCTCTCCCCAGGGTTATTTCTGCCCATGGATTGGGCCTCTCCCAGGGTTTCTCTCTATACTCGGGGATTGTCCCTAGAAATATCCCTATCAGATAATGTTCCTCGTCCGGGGATTTTGCAGTTTATGGATAGAGTTTGCTCCTGCCAATACACTCACTATCCATTCCAAAAAGTGTCCCTCTATCTGTGTATCTGTTTGTGTCTGTGTCCGTGTCCGTGTCTGTTTCTCTGTCTGTCTGTCTGTCTGTCTGTCTCTGCCTCTCCATCTGTCTCTGTCTCTGTTGTCTGTCTGTTTGTCTGTCGTCTGTCTGTCTGTCTGTCTGTCTGTCTCTCTCTCCCTCTCTCCCCGTACCCGGATAATTAATCCCGAAATCCGGGATTTGGTTTCACTGCTGCATCCACTGTCATCCATCTTGTACCACGTGACTATCCATCTTAACACGTCAATGATTACCGGAAGTCATTGTTGACGTCAGATCCTATCTCTGTCCATCGACGATGAAATGCGCTTCATAAATATATATATAGACCTCTATATATATACATATACATAAATATATATATATATACAGATACATAAATATATACATAAATATATACATAAAAATATACATAAATATATACATAAATATATACAGATACAAAAATATATACAGATACATCAATGAATTATGGATTTCTATCGATAACTATACGCATCGACTCAATTCCACCCACCATTGGAAGGGGTCTCTGTACGTCTGTCTGTACGTCTGTCTGTCTCTCTGTACGTCTGTCTGTCTGTCTGTTTATCTATAAATAGGTGTTATGCCTATCTGTTCTTGCGTCTCTTCTGAACGTATGTCTATCCGTCTGACTGTGTGTCTGTGTGCTTGTCTGTCTGTCCGTCTGTATATATGTCAGGCTTCTGCCTCTCACTGTCTGTCTTTCTTTCTTTCTCTGCCTCTGTCTCTGTCTCCTTTGCTGTCTCTGTCTCTCTTTGTCTCTCACTGTCTGTCTCTGTCTGTCTGTCTCTGTCTGTCTCTCTCTTTCTATCTGTATCTTTCTCTCTGTCTCTCCCTCTCTCTGTATCTCTCTTTCTCTCTGTATCTCTCTTTCTCTCAGTCTCTGTCTGTCTGTGTGTCTGTTTGTGTGTCTGTCTCCCTCTCTCTCTCTCTCCCTCTCTCTCTATACACATTCATCATTTCTTCCGTCCGACTTATTACCTTTTCTTCCCTTTTTTCATGTTTCCCTAAACACCCATACAATCTTCTTTTTTTATTGTTTTCCACCCTTTATCTTTCATTTCACTTTACTTTCGTCCAGCCTTCCGTCTTTTCTTCCTTTCTTCGATCATTCGTCCGGTCATTTGGTTGGCCGTTCGTCCATTTGTCCGTTCATCCATTTGTCCGTTCGTCCATTTGTCCGTTCGTCCATTCGTCCGTTCGTCCTTTTGTCAATTCGTCCATTCGTCCATTTGTTCATTCGTTCATTCGTCCTTTAGTCCTTTCGTCCGTTTGTCTATTCGTCCTTTAGTCCGTTATTCCATTCGTTCGTGTGTCCATTTTGCATTCGTCCGTTCGTACGTTCGTCCTGTCACGTGCAATCGATCACCGACATGGAATGGCATTTTGCGACGCATAAATGAATTCTTACACATGTTGTGAATGATGTGCAGCAGTCTGGAGCGGAAGTGACGTCAGCAGAGGTGAGACTGCGACCGGAAGTGAAGCCACGGACGAAGGCAGAGAGCGGGGAATAAGAAGAGAGAGATACACACAGACAGAGACAGAGAGAGAGACAGATAGAGAGAGAGACAAAGAAAGACATACAGAGAGACAGAGAGACAAATGGAGAGAGATAGAGAGAGACAGAGAGAGAGATAGAGAGAGAGATAGAGAGAGAGAGATAGAAAGAGAGAGA
The DNA here is from genome assembly GCA_945859605.1 of Lumbricus rubellus. Lineage (NCBI taxonomy): Eukaryota > Metazoa > Annelida > Clitellata > Crassiclitellata > Lumbricidae > Lumbricus > Lumbricus rubellus. The sequence continues at coordinate 20,177,139 of OX243828.1, forward strand.
GACAGAGACAGAGGGAGACAGATAAAGATACAGAGACAGATAGAGAGAGACAGACAGAGACAGACAGACAGACCGAGAGACAGAGAGGCAGAACTGGAATTTATGCATTTCATCAGATCGGGCGGCAGATAAATGCGGGTCTTCGCTTTGGATTTGGGTGACTGTGGGACGCTGGAGGATTCTGCCGTTCTCTCTTCTCCTCTCCTCTGCTTCTCCGCTTTCTTGCTCCATTCTCTGTCCTCTCATGTCATCCTTCGTTTCTCTATACTTTATTATCCTCTCATCTCCTCTGCCGTGTTTTTGTCCTCTCCTGCCCTCTTCTTCTTTACCTATACTGTCCTTTCCTCCCTCAACATTCTCCTGTCCTCTCTCTTGTCCTCTCTCTCATGTCCTCTCTCATGTCCTCTTTCCTGTCCTCTCCTGTCCTCTTCTTCCTCATCTGCACTGTCCTTTCCTCCATCCCGCCATCTCCTGTCCTCTCTCTTGTCCTCTTCTGTTCTCTCCTGTCCTCTCCTGTCCTCGTCTTCCTTATATCAGCGCAGTCCTTTCCACTCTCAACCTTCTCTTTTCCTCTCTCTTATCATTCCCTTCTTCTCACCATCATCTCCTCTTCTCACACCTTCACTTGTTCTTTCTCTCCTTCTATCTCTGCAGCTCATTATTTCTCTCCCTTTTATCTCCCTTATATTTTCTTCTCACATTTGATCGCCTTTCTTCTGACATTGCATTGTCATGTTCTTCTCTCATCTGCCCTCCCCTACCCTACCCTTCCACTCCCCTTCTCTGTCCTCCCCTCCCCTTCTCTCCTCTCCTCTCCTCCCCAACCCTCTCCAGCCACTTTCACAATAATAACTCTCTCGCAAGATGACGCTTCGTAACGAAATTTAGAATGCCATCGCGGACAGAATCCAGTCGAGAACCTCTGCACTTAGTGTCCGTCCGCCGTCGCATCCACAGTTCCATCATCAACGGCCAATCTCGGACCGTATAAGCGAAGGCAGTAAAACGACCCAGTGACTCGATAAATACGCTCTTTCATTGACACAAATTCTACATTATTCAGAAGCCGTAAGCCCCGAAGAATCGCCCCGAAAGCTGCCGCCCCCCCTTCTTTCGGTGCGTCGCGCTCGCCTATAATACGTGGGAATTCCCCCGGGGATAACCCACGACAGACCGAAATTGGACGATCGTGTTCTATCAATACGCCCCTGTCAAGAACACGCCCCACGCATACATAGACGGGTAGACGGGCAGACATTTAGACGCCCAAACACATACATATGCTGAGGTTGCAAACGAGAGGCATGTGTATTGTTGCAAAGAAACAGACAGGCTGGAAGAGACATACCAAAGCATACACAAGCATGCACAGGGACAGCTAGACCGACTGACATTGTAACACACACACGCGTGCATATAGAGGTAAAAATAGAAAGACTCAGAGACCCACAGCTGCATGCATAGTGCATACATACTAGTAACTGGAAAGACACAAGGACGTGTAGAGAGACAGGCAAACAGGCAGACAGACAGATAGACAGACAAGAAGACACACAGACACACAATAGCGAGTCAGTTACAGACAGACAGAAAGGCAAGAAGACAGACACACAGACACACACAGACAGAAGGGAGAAATGCAGAAGCAGAGAATGACAGAAGCAGAGATAGACAGACACAGACACAGACAGAGACAGAGAAGTAGACAGATAGACATACATGTACATACATACATAGACAGCCAGAGTGACAGGCAGAAGGATGTACAGACACATACAGACGTATAGGCACATGCAGGAAAGGAACATATCGGGCATCGGGTGCGTTTTTCAGATTGATTCCGGATCGGAAGCGGGTGCGTTTTATGATTGATTCGACGCCGATGCTGTGATCGATGCTGCATCGGTTAAGTGAGCGACAAGAAGATTTGAGAGGAAGGAGGAGGAGGAGAAGAGGGAGGAGGACGAGGAGGAGGAGGAGGAGGAGGAGGAGGAAGAGGAGGAGGACGAGGAGGAGGAAGAGGAAGAGGAAGAGGAGGAGGACGAGGAGGAGGAGAAGGGGTAGGAGGAGGAGGAGAAGGAGGAGGAGTAGGAAGAGAAGGAAGACGAGAAGGAGGACAAAGAGGAGGACGAGGAGGAGGACGAGGAGAGGCGCTGCCTCGTCTGAGATGGGATAATAAGGGAAAGTGAGGGAAACTGAGGGAAACTGAGGGAGCCGAGCGGTTGATCAAAGGAGGGAAGATGAAGAGGATAAGAAAGAAGCGATAGATGGATTGATGGATGGTCGACAGATGGATGGATGGATTGGTGGATGGGTGGATAGGGTGGGTGGGTGGGGGAAATTGATGGGTGGGTGGATGGATAGATGGACGGACGGTCGGACGGCTTGTATAGGAGGTGGAGAAATGATGGGTGGATGAATGGTTTGTTTGGCTGTTTGACTGATTGATTGAGTTATTGGTTGATTGATTGATTTATTGATTGATTGATTGAGTTATTGATTGAGTTATTGACTGAGTGATGGACTTATTGATTGATTGGTTGCTCGATTGATTGAATTATTCGATAAACGAATGAGTGATTGGTTGATTGATTTGATTGAGTAATTGAGAAATTGAATTGTCAATTGAGTGATTTAATTATGGATTGATTGAGTCAGTGTTTGGGTGATCGATTAATTTCCATGGATTCGTTTAATTTAAACCGATTACAAATGGAACATTATCTGCTGCAATTTCCTAACAAATTGGACTTAGTCTGATAAACTTGAATCTCTGTAGCTAATGGAGATAGCCTTATAAATATAAATTATAATTGACTCTATTTCCAATCGATTAATTAATATATTAGCTCATAGATCAGAATAAAATTGATTTAATACCCATTTTGTGATTGATTGATCACTGATTCACTGATGGCTTGATTGATCGATCGATCATTCAATCATTCAATCATTCAATCATTCAGTCATTCAATCATTCAATCATTCAATCGTTCAATCAATTAATTAAACGACACCCCCAGTTATTTCTCTACATTAATTCTCAAACTGACCTTGGTATTGGACCTTGACCTTGACCAGTCTGACCTTGTGCCCTTCTCCTCTTCCAGGTCTGTTCGTGGCGATGATCTCAGAGGGTCATGTCTACCTGCTCAACCCAGGCGAGACCGTCTCGCTCGAGTGCAACTTCCATGCCGACGAGTACGACCTGTTCGAGTACCCTGTCCTCTGGCGGAAGACCCAGCAGGGTGAGGTGTCCCAGGTCAACGTCATGGGGACAGTCATGGACCCCTTCCTCGTCAGTGGACGATTCGAGGTGACCTTCACGTCAACGGCCTCCAGGTACCGCCTCGTCCTCACCATCTCAGGTAGGTGGTAGCGGCTCTTGATTATAACTCATCTACTGCATTTTGTGCAATGATGTAAAACGTATAGTGTTGTGCGTTTTGATTTTGTTATGCATGGTGACTTTCCGATGAATTTGTATTTTGATTTGTATTGCAACTTTGTATTGTGACATTTTACTGTGTTCTTGTAATGTGATGTTGTACCAGGGTGAGAATTGCCGGCCCTTAGAGATTTCAACCCCAGTCTTTCTTAGAGCCCCACAGTAAAGTCTGTTTTTCACACCCAAATTCCCAGTGGGTAATGGTCCAACCCCCAGTTATTTTCTCCACAATTCTCACTCTGTGTTGTACCGTGATTTTATTCAAGTGATTAATTAAGATTTGCCTAATTGAATTCACTCGTCCCTCAGGTTCCCAAAACTCATGTCTAACCTGGTGACCCACTCTTGCTTTTCAACTAAGGTGGCTGAGAGTCTGAGAGTCAGTCATGTGACGATCAGTCAGTCTGTCTTCGCTACCATAGTTCATGCATTGATTTTGTCTGTTCCTGCCTAGACTACTCCAACTCACTTCTTATGGGCCTATCGAAACAACGGGTTTCTCCCCTTCAGTCAGTCTTAAATGCTTCGGATAATAATATATAGTCGCATGCAGTATATATACATGTAGCTTGACTCGATTCCTCTCTTTACTGCTGTTGTCTACAATGTACATTAGATTTTTTAAATGTAATATCTTTGTGCAATGTAGTGCATGCGCGCTTGTCAGATACAAATAAAGACTTACTTACTTACTTACTTGTTTGCTTGCTTGTTTACTTACTTACTTACTCACTTGTTTGCTTGCTTACTTACGTACTTACTTACGCGTATCTCTACATGTATGCCTGAAGTCTTATACTGGTCACCTATCACGGAACGCGTCCTCTATATAATTATAAGATCGTCCATCTGATAATATGAAACACAGCTGGGGAAATGCCCCTAAAATTAACCTCTCAAGCTATTATGCAGAAGCCGTTATCCGCAACTTCATCTCGCGCATTGTCCTCGGCCAATTAAATTTTTTATTGTCTTCAACTCTTAATTCCCACGGCTATATGACCGATCTTCTCCACAATTTAGTCGCTTACGAGGTTGGTCCCTTATATGGAATGACCTTCCACCCTCAATTGGGGGCTTAATTGCGGGGCGCGGGGGTGCAGTGGGTAGGTTCCTTTTGTTTGTATGTGCACTTGTTATAGCGCCCCTTCAAGCTCTCTCTACTCAGAGGCGCTCCCGATGCAGAGCGGACACTGCATCGGAGTTTCACGCCGAAGCGCTGAGCAATTGTAAGTGAAGGACTTGCCCAAGGTCCTTACGCGGGGAGGTGGATTCTAACCTCGGACCTTCCGGCTCCAAGGCAACGACGCCACCACTAGACCACCTTGCCTTGCATTCGGAGGGTTGCAGGTTCGAATCCACCTCATCAAGCCGTCTTGATGTAATGGCTATTCCGTATTGTGACGACATCTTCACTTTCTACAAACACTATTGCTACATCATTATATATATATATATATATATATATATCAAAGCGTTTATAGTGAGTGACTTCTTATTATTGGTTTAATGGCTCTTCCTCATGTTGACGAGTCATTTTCATGTTTTGCAAATCTATTGTTAGGTCATTAGCTTCTTTTAATGAACATGTTGCTGTTATGATGACAAGGTCACATGGACTTCTTATTAAATGTTACGATAATCAGTGCCGGCGCTAGGGTACCGGCCCCCCCCCCCAAAAAAAATAAAACTTGAGGCCCCCATACCTTGAGTTGTCATCTCAGCAAAATTTCTCATAATAATATTATAGGCTAAGTGCTGAAAGACATAGTGTAAGACATCAATAAATGTCCCCTCCTAATTGTTAAATTTTTTGGAATTTCCACGCTGTAATTGTAGAATTTTAAGCGGTCATCTTTACAAAATTGCTCATTTTTTAATGCTGTTAGGCTAGTCGTGGTTTAGGACTTCAGAGTGTCCCCTCTCCATTGTTTAAATTTGTCCGATTTGCGTGGTTTCAGGAATCAGGATAGAACAGTCATGAAAGGTATAGCCTAATTACCAGCTACATTTGAGGCCCCTTGCAAACTTAAGATCAGACACGTACCCTGGACATCTGGAACCCTACACAGGGTTTAATATTTGGGCCTCACGCAGGTTTTATTTTGGAGCCTCATCCAATTAGCAATTACAATAAGTTACAATTTATAAATGTTGTGTTTGAGAAAGTGAATAAAACTGCCTGATTTAGTTTAAATGGCCTTACTCACGTCCAAAATCAGTATGGCCGGTATGACGTTTGAATTAGGTCTGCTATGGCAGTGCCGTATGGTTAGTTGAGGCATGCACCAGGCCGGATCTGGGGCCTCAAATAAATGCGCCGATTTAAGAAATATACAGTCACAAATAGCATAGATGTAAAAAACGATGAAAATAAAATAAAAAACGGTAAAAAACGACGTTTTTTTCAAAAAAATAAAAAACGACAAAAAAACGATAAAAAACGGAAACGGAAAATAATTTGACTTTGCTACATCTAAAACCGCATTTTACCCTTGAAAACGTTGATTAGGAACCTACTACACGCAGGCTATCTCTTAAATGATGATGTTAAACGATGAAATAATGACTTTAGTTAGCTGAATCCTTGAGAGTTGGCGGAAAACATAAGGAATATCGGAAAAAATTAAAATTAAGTGAAATAATAACAGAAAGTAAATGAATAAATAAAGATAAAGAATTAATAAAAAACGATAAAAAACGATGGGAAAAATAAAAAACGAAAAAAACGACGTTTTTTGGGAGAGAATAAAAAACGGAAAAAAACGTTTTTTACAACTATGACAAATAGGCATAATGACCAGCCAAAATTGGGGGCCCCTGGGGCCCCTTCAAACTCGGCCCCTCCCCCCAAATGGGGGGCGTGGGGGTGCTAGCGCCGGCACTGACGATAATTATATCTTTGCTGCATGAAAAATAGTATAAAATACATAAGCGGATGAAAGATTCCCAATTACCAGGTACGAAGATTATAATTATAAAAGAAATGTCAGCGGTCGGCGTCAGAGGTCCCTGTAGAAGGGACCGGACAGGGACCATAGACCGTGTTTTGCCAACCCTTGTTTTACTTCAGTGATTTAAATCATCTAGGCTACATATTTTATTGTTTGCCCAGTTACTTATTCAGTATAGTTGAAAATAACGAAATCAATTATATTACATGTATACAGAAGACAAATTAGACACAACTGCGAATGAAATGAAAAAGCAATAACGATTTTACGTCGACAACACCGAAGTGACATGCACGTCATTAGACAATAAACAATAGAATAAAATAACAATAAAATAAAATAAAAATAAAATGTAATATCTGATGATTTTGAAACTTATTAATTAATAAGCCTTTAATGGAATATTCATGATAACATTTTAAAGAATTGTAGATAAAATTAATTTGAGTTCATACGATTCATTGTAAATCTGTACAATTTTCTTCATAATATTATTTATCAGCAAGCAATAAGCTGTTTGAACGTCTTACGGTGTTTGGCAGATTGATGGTTCTGAGCGAGTAATCTCACTTGCCCCATTTCCCCTACAGGGATTTGCCACGAATGGGATTTGACTTGATCATATTTCTCGGTTAAGACCTTTGCTTTTGCTCTGCCTATAATAGGTCTCTTATCCTACTATCCTCGCACTCTGGAGATTACTTTAATTTACGAACAAGCTTCGTTGGAAACAGGCTCATGAATTTCTCTAATGAAGGGACTTCTTTTTGGCGGCGGAGGCAACTTGGGCAAGGCCGTAGCTAGGGGGAGTTTGGGTGTTTGAACACCCCACCCACCCAGATGAAGTGATATAAAAATGAAATAATGCGATTACTAGCACAGGACATTAGAACTATGAGGATTTCGTTTTGAGACTCTTATTTCTGTGTTATATTTTACAGTATTGTTTGTATGTGCACTTGTTATAGCGCCCCTTCAAGCACTTCTACTCAGAGGCGCTCCCGAATGCAGAGCGGACACTGCATAGGAGTTTCACGCCGAAGCGCTGAGCAATTGTGAGTGAAGGACTTGCCCAAGGTCCTTACGCGGTGAGGTGGATTCGAACCTCGAACCTTCCGGCTTTAAGGCAACGACGCCACCACTACACCACCACGCCCCACAATAGTATGTTAGATCCAACACCGCTATTAGAGCTCATGCGTCTCCAAACAATAAATTTTTAGTCAGTTGGTTCGATTGCGTATCGGCTTGCTCAAAGTCTGGTTATACACCTCCGAAACAAAATCCTGGCTACAGCCTTGGGCGGAAAGATTTCTTTGTTTCCATGGAGGATGTTTTTATTCGCGTAAGTGGGCCCTATATTGCTTTTTTGTTTTCGTCCCTCTTCAATCCATGGGCTGGACTTCTTTTGCTGGCGTAGGAACATCCTTATTGAAACGACCAATTTCTCTTTGCGGATGGATTTCTGTATTCGAAAGATGGACTTCTTTGCTTGGCGAAAGGATATCTTTGTTTTCTAGGATAGGTTTCTCTATTAACGGAAGGATTTTGTTTTTCCAAGGCAGAGTGTTTTTCATCGAACTCCTTTATTTCGCGGAGGGACTTTTTATACGGCTAACGGAGACGTCGTCTTCCTTCCACGGCGCAGGGATTTTTTATCCGGCGAACGCGGAAACGTCTTCGTGCGGCTTCGGAGGGACTTCTTTATTGGGCGGAGGGACAAATCGGCGTCGCCAATTTCCCGCCGGCGGGCTTTGGCTGTCGATTATTGGCAAATAATGCTGGGAGGTGCGCTGCAAGGGATTTCGTTATGTATGGCGTCATTATTTTCGGCATTATGTTCGAATTATACGCGCAGCGGCCGGCCCAGTCAAGCGATCGGGCATAGATAGGGCGCGTAACGGCCGCATAAAACTCTCCGGGACCGTGGTCGGGAAAGGGGAAGGGGCCTGAGCCAAGGCCAGTGATCTCTCTCTGCCAAGGTCACCGGTCGAATTCTCCCGCAAGACGTTTACCGGCCAGACTTAATAAACGCGATAAAGTTTTCTATCGATTTTCCACATCGCCCGACCGACCTACGCTATTCTGTCTCCCACCCTTCCACCGCCGCCCTCCTTCCACCCCAACCCCAACCCCACCAATGCGCATCTCCCCAACCTCTGACCAAATCGTCTAGCCTTCTTCTATAACCCCAACTCCCTCTGCACCCCCTGCGCTTCTCCCCATCCTTTGACCAAACCGACTAGCCTTCTTCCATCAAGGCGAGCAGACTAATAGAAAGGGTCATTATGTGGAGTAATGGAATTGAGTTCCGTTAAAGACAACATCTAATAAGATTATTATAAGTATAAGCTTACTATCGCAAATTACTATCACAAGTCCCTTCCGATAAACACTGTCACTAAATACTGTCATAAAATATGACCATAAGCCTGTGGCGTAGCCAGGAATTTCTGATGGGGTTTCTATGGCCGGATATTTATTTTTTTCTCATTATAATTGGACAAATAACTTTTAAAATCGGTTTTTTCCTAAGCCAATTAAGGGGGGGTTATCCCCCAAACCCCCCTTGGCTACGTCACTGCCATAAGATATATTATCGCATTATATACATGTATTGTTGTCCAAAAGATTGTGGAAAAACACTAATTACATTGTCTACCACTCTACCACAACAATAGGGGGCACTGTAGTGCAATGAAAGTAAGTTGGTAATTAATTAATTAATTAATTAATTATTAATTAGTAACTTAATAATTAATTAGTCAGTGACTTTAAGTGCACTGTTGTCTAATGTGCACTGTATCAATCGATGGTGCTTCAAAGCTGCCATCAGGTCAATGGCCAGAAGGTTAGAACTAAAGCCCAGGTAGCCAACCATTGATGCCACCATTGTTGTAGGATGCAACACCATGATTATATATCGGCCATTGATCTTCAGCTAAGTAATGAACCATGCAGCAGAATGCACATTGTGGAAGTTAGACATTATTTCCCCATCGGCGCAGCACAAAAGCCAGACAATACATTTATGCACGTATAACGGCTACATACAAACCTACAAATAACTAATTAAATACATCATATAGACATGAACAATATATGTTCGGTGCCTTAGAACCGAAAGGTTACGGGTTTTAATCCACCTCATGCCGCCTCGTAGGAACCTTGGGCAAGTCTTTCAATCACAGTTGTTCATACGCTTCGGCGTGAAACTCCGATTCAGTGTCGACGCTGCAGTCGGGAGCGCCTCCGAGTAGCAATCTTGATGGGGTGCTATGACAAGTACTCATACAAATTACACATATGCGTAATTATGTTCTTAAGCATACTTAAGGGTACTTGCATACTTCCTCACGTAATTACATACCTTTATACGTGTATATAAATATACATGCAGAGTGCAGACGTACTTGCACACACACACACACACACACACACATGTGCACATACACAGTGCAATAATGATGCAAAAAAATATAATGGCTATTGATATTGCGCCAAATGAATTGATTTCCAAGCCTTTGTATAAAGATTCACTGGACAGCAAACTGAATGTGACGTCGTAGATCTTGTGTGTCCTCCTGTCATCATTCATCTGTCCATCTCTTCATCAATCAATCTACCTTACATGCATGTATTGGTCGCCATGACAGTTCAAACACAACGGCAAGACAGTCCTATCATGCATTCACTGACAATAATTATTGGTAAATCTAAAGGAAACAAAAACTTACACATTAGTGTCATTAAACAAATATACTTTCCATTTCATCATCCCATGCAACATATTCAAATTTAGATTCTAAGTATAATTGTGGTGTCCATGATAAGAAGACAAAGGCTATTCATTCAAAAACAAATCGCAGACACACACTGTTGATGAGAACACACAGCACGCACGTATAGACCTATCCATAAAAACTAAAACTACATGATATCAATGGAGCCATATTATAATCAAGGCAATTGTTGCTTCACTAGACATAATATGCACTTGTAATCTGTTTATATCCGCTGCGTGGCAAGTGTCCATAGTTATTTTTAGCCAATGCACATCTATGAATATAGATCTTTAAGGGGCGCTATATAAATCTATGTGATTGCATAACATGCAACCTGCAGACAAGATCATGCAGAGTATACCTGACCAATAGCTATTTAATTAAACACAATAATACAGATACATTGCAATTACATTACAAACGTACTTTATGCTAATTCCATTATAGGCTACACACACGAAACAACATACATGTACATACACCTTGTTTGTCTTTTTTTTAACTGGCTGACCAATCAAAGTCAGACAAGCAAGAAGAAACGGCAGCTAGGGAGTTGCGAGGTATCGGGCAATTATAACTTCTAACACAAAGTTCCCTGATATTTGTATGCATGCTTTATCGCTTAAAAAATCTTAATTAAACCTTTAGAAGCACCGACCGGTTAAGTATAATAGCTTTGGACCGATGATTAAGCAAAACCAATGACCAAAGCCGACCGGTTCTAGGCACTTAACAAACGTAAACCTAAAACGCTGACCTAATAATATCCATGGCAAGTTCTTAATTCACTTTTCAGTATTATAATGCTCTCATGATTGCGTTGCATTTGATTATCAAGACGCGTTTCTGCCAAGTTGTCAGATTGGTAAATCGAGCTCCATAGGTAGGTAGGTGTCCCGCAATATTGCGGCATGATTGATTAGCACATGTAGGCCTACATGTATAAGTACATGTGAATAATATGAATATGCAAGTGTGTGACACTGTAGTGCGTATTCGACCAACTCTATGCCAGTTTCTGAGCCAGTTTTAACAGATAAATCCTCTAGAAGTTCTGGAGTCTGTCCTGTGTTGTCTATTGACAACTCAGTGAGAACCGTGTTGCTTGTTGGCATTAAATTTTAGTACTTGCTGTTCGAAGCATCTATATTCCAGCGAATTTGTAGGCCCTCTGCTTGAAATTGAATCCTCAACTATAATAGTGTTTTACCATTATTTTGATTCATTGATTGGTGCAACATTTAGGTCAAACTATTCACTGAGTAGTTTTACCTTACTGTGTAGTTCTTGCGTTCTGTTTATTTTAAACGTATCTTCTCCTTATATATAGTGGAGGGCAGCATGGAGGGGAGGAGGGGAAGAGGAAGAGGAAGACCTAGGGAAATGTTCTTGGATTGGATGATGGAGGATGGATATGGAAAACTCAAAGAAAAAGTACAACATGGAGAAGAGTGGCGTCGTTGGGCATCTGGACCTACCGAGAGGCAGCTAACTTAAAGAAGAAGAAGAAGCTCTTCTTCTTAGCGTTGTTGCTCAAACTATAGTTGTTTTTGTCCCGCTGTCGGTTTCTTCTGATTTCCTTAGAGGACAAGTTGAATAGTTTTCTGTCGGCAATAAAAGTTTGTCGTTGCAATAGACTATGTGTTTCTTCTTTTCCCGTGAGTTCTATTATAGTCCTATAACACTATGTCTGCAATCCATGTGTTTTTCGGGCAATATAATACACTGCAATTTTATTGATACAAATATGCCTCTGTATATCAGACTATTATGACTTGTGATCGGAAAATATATTATATTTTGAGCGTCGAATAATCCGCTGTTTGTCACATTTAAGCTCCATCTTTTATTTATTATGACATATTCGATCAGCTCTGCATAGTTGCCACTATTATTATAGTCTTGCCAAAGGGTGATATCCATGTCAATTTCTCATTTCCTTTATGGTTTCGTTTTTCGAAGAAAGTGCTCATTATCTTCAAGTCGTTCGTAGCAAAGAATTGCAGAGGTAGCTCTTCAATGTCAGTAATGTATGTCCCCATCCGAATTTGCCAATGATGTCTATCAAAGTATTCCTTACAGGCTTACATGCATGCGTACATCAGTTGCCTAAATCAGTGTGAGAAATGTGGAAAAGAGCTGGGTTAGATTGGACTATGATCCACTTAGAATTGGGGTGTGAAAACACACTTTACTATGCATGGGGTTCTAAGAAATACGGGGGATTGATACCCCAACCCCCCGTCAATTCTCACCCTGTCCTAAATCCTAAATACATGCACGCATAGTTTTTTATTTGCACATTTAGGCCTAATGCATGTGAGGCCAGATAAACACGTGAGCTTACACTTCGAACAGCGAACCGACATAGCTTACAAAACGACAATACGGTTCTCACTATAAGTTGTCCATAAATAATACAGAACAAAAAAATCTTATGACATAATATTTAAAGATTTGTTCAGTTGCATTTTCCTAGAAAAGGGACAATCGCTATGTGTAATTGTGTATGCAATTACCGGTATATGCAACTAAACAAAGAGTGAAAGTTACACACACACACACACACACACACACAGCCTTTATATATATATATATATATATAGTAAGAGATATATTTATATGTTCAAATCATATATATTATTGTGATTGGGCTTTTCTATGGGCGTATGTAATATTCTCAGCTGGGAGTTCGATCCGTAGTATACTTTTTATTGAAGCAGGTGGCATTCGGAAGAGAATGACGACCCGCGGTTCATTGACACAGGTGCCAAATCTATATGGCTCACACTCGAGGGACGAAGAACATGGAAGTATTGGAAGTGGGACGAAAGATTGGAGGGATGGAGGAATAGAAGAAAAATGTGGGAGGATGATGGAGGATAATAAGAATGGAAGAATAGGAGGAGGAAGAACATGGAAGTATTGGAAGAAGGACGAAGGATTGGAGGGATGGATAATAAAGATGGGAGAATAGGAAGAAAATGTGGGAGGTTATGAAGGATAATAAGAATGGAAGAATAGGAGGAGGAAGTGGGAGGTTGATGGAGATTGTAAGGGCGGAGGAATCGGAAGCAGAAATGAGGGTGAAATGGAGGTTTGGAGGGTTAGATAAACTGGATCATGAAGGAAAGCAATTTTGGATAAAATAGGAGATAGAAGACTAGGTGACTATGATCGTGAAGATATTGTAGGATGATGCAATAGAAGTTAAAGAGACAGAGGGATTGAAGAAAATTGGGTGATGATGATGGTGATGATGATGATGATGAAGATGGTGGTGGGGGTGGTGGTGGTGGTGGTGGTGGTGATGGTGGTGGTGGTGGTGATGTGGTGGTGGTGGTGGTGGTGGTGATGTGGTGGTGGTGGTCTGGTGGTGGTGGTGACGGTGACGGCGACGGCGACGACGACGACGACGACGATGATGATTATGATGACGACGACAATGACGATGATGACGATGATGGAGATTAATATTCGGAAATGAGAGACATGCAGATAAAAAAAGATAGACAGACTGAGTGAAGTGTTAAAAGAAAACGAGCATGAAGTGAGAAGGATAATATTCGAGAAAGATCTTACATTTTACATTTACATAAAAGCAGAGACAAATAAATTGACGATGAGATCTACAGCGACAGAGACTGAGGACAAAAAACCCAGATAAACACTGACGGAAAATGAGGACGAGGAAAAGAAAGGTGGACGTGACAGATGGACGAAAGGAATCAGGCTTCCAAGACAGGAGGGATGGGAAGGACACTTCCAGGTAAGGTGCGGATACATCATGATGGCGTGTGCGAAAAAAATCGTTTATAAGGCGCAATTGCCATGGGAACGAGACAGCTCATTAAACTTGTTGCCGATTCATTTCCATGCAGCCAGACAAAGTCCCATGGTTCATAGCGCCGCCTGTCCTTGCTTATCCCGAACCGCGCCTCCTTCCGGTTCAACACTCGCTGAGAAAAACAATAATTCGCGGGTGATTCCTGGACGTTGAGTCCGCCCTCTGTTGACGGATTCTTCCGACCATTATTATTTGCGGCCTTCCTTTTACACTCCCTATAAGTATTTCGTCTTTTCTGTCAATGTCTGTCTCTGTCTGCCTTTTGACCAGTCTGATTAACGATGTATGTATGTCTGTCTGTCTCTGTCTCTCTCGCACTGTCTCTGTCTCTGTCTCACTGTAACTTTCACCAACAGACACGCACACGCGAACGCACACACGGACGCACACGCACGCTCTCAAACACGCACACATACACCCA
>OX243828.1:20194093-20312172 GCA_945859605.1 Lumbricus rubellus
GGCCAGATTTCACCAAAATATTTCAAGCACAATAAAAGTTATGCCACTTTTAGGGAGGCCTAAAAAGATATGTATGATGGTATGGCCGTCGTTTGCATTAATATATTCACCTACAGGCGATTTGCACTATGCAGAATTGCAGTAATATATACAGACATATTCATGTATATTATATACACATACACCCTTATGCAGACACACATACACCCACACAAACACACACACACATATGTATTATGTACACGCGATAATTTTATACATGCACGTATAAATTTTCACATGTATACAGAAATTGGACCTACACATGCACAGACACATGCAGGCTTGGCTATTTTAAAGATTTAGTACTAAAATTAATTTTGTCCTACTACGTCGTACTAATACTATTGTTTGTTCACATCAGTATAATAGTCTTGTTTAAGTTTTTCGGTCCAAATGTTTTCCAATCAACCAATAATATTATTAGGCAAAGAAACCTGGATGTTAACTTTACTCCAATGATTGACATGTTTTGTTGACAATAATTATATAATTTGCTGCATGTGCTGCAATGTCTATCCCACGACACTGAAGTGTATTGTATTGTATTGTATTGTATTGTATACTATTACCCATGCAGAGCAGTTTCTGCCGCCCACGATTATCGTCATCGTTTAATCAATCGTTCAGAGTAATTATTAACAATTAATGATTAATCTATTGATTAATCGTTAACTTCAGAAGCTCCAATATATATATATATATATAATTATTATATATTTTATGTATTATATATATTATATATTATGTCCTTGTCACATGTTTAACGACACTGCCATATCAAAGGCGATTAGTATCGCCCTCCTCCTGTATCCAGGCTTGGGACTGGCACTGGCAAAGTGCATCCAGTGGCGCGGAGTTCATAATGCACTGTATTATATATATATATATATATATATATATATATATTATGTATTATATATTATATGTATCATATATATTTTATGTATTATATGAATTATATATGTAGGCCAATATATGACGGAGTTCATATGTATCATATATATAATTTATATATATATATATATATATCATATATATAGTATATAAATTATATATGTCCATATGCGGAAGAGATAATTTCAAGACGTCATGCATCAATCCATCTTCATAACATATATACTCTTTGGCTGTTGCCCGGCGCCATCTTTAATCCCCGTCCTCAGGCATCGCTGCCAGCTCCACTCCCGCCATCCATCTGCAGCGTTGCTATGGTGCGGTGATGCTGTCGTCTTCCCTCAGCATCAGCAGCAGCAGCATCAGCAGCATCAGCAGCAGCAGCATCAGCAGCATCAGCAGCAGCATCAGCAGCCAGAGATGCATTATCTCGTTCAGGTTGGCAGAGCCATCCATCTCCTGCGGCCAACTTAACGTGTTTTTACGACGCCTTTCTCTAACAAAACCATTGTTGTTATTGTTGTTTCCGGTGTGTTATTGTTCTTTGTTGATGCTTTTGTTTTCGCTGCTGTGTTGTGTTGTCTGTGTTGCTTTTGTTTTTGCTGTTGAATCATGTTGATGCTTCTGTTGTTGTTTTTGTTGATCTTGTTGCTGCTATATATTATAATATTATTGTCTTCCTTGTTGGTGTTTTGTTGTTTTGTTTTGATTTCTGTTGTTTTATTTCTGCTGGATTTGTTGTTTGTTTTGTTTTGTTGTTGTTTTTGTTGATCTTGTTGCTGCTATATATTCTTATATTATAATATTATTGTCTTCCTTGTTGGTGTTTTGTTGTTTTGTTTTGATTTCTGTTGTTTTATTTATGCTGGATTTGTTGTTTGTTTTGTTTTGTTGTTGTTTGGGTTTTTTATGTTGCTTTTGTGGTAAATGACCATTTTTGAATGTTTCCATTGTTTTGGTCATTGTTTTCCGTTGGACACTTCAGTCGAAACTGTATCAGCTTTCGAAATGAAACTTACAAAAAGTTACAGTAACTTACAGCAAGTTAGCCTACGTTATTATTTGTATTAATGAAAATTGTAATAATAACATTATTATTAATCATAATAATTATGATAATAATAATAACATTATAATAATTATTATAGGGTTCTAACTCACTTTATATTGCAATGACTCATTTGTCTGACTCCTCACCTGCATGCATGGTCTATACCTTATTTGCTCTACCATAAATAACCTTAGCTTCTCTCCATTCGTCCTTATAATAATATCATCGTGTACCTTAAGTGGTCTCATGAATATCTTTGTCTACATTTAATGAGTTTATGTGGTGTTAACTTGCCGCACCTCAACTTGTAATATTAAACTTACGCATCGTACTCACATTCAGTGTCCGCGCTGTAGTCGGGAGCGCTTCTGAGTAGAAATCTTGAAGGTGCAATATAACAAATGTGAGAAATAAAATGAAATAAAAGATTGGAGAAAGACAATCTTAGGCGCATAGCCTATTCCATTTCATCAATTGCATTTCATACCTGATTGCGTGTGTATAGCAGTTTTCCTTACCAATAAACGAATGTAATTATACTATTATAATAGGTCTATTATACTACAAGAGTCTTCGTGTCTCTTATTGTTGCGCGGATGACCTATATACAGACTCAATCAAGGAACAAATGAAACATAACGAGAGCTCCGTAACGTGTCATACAACCCGTTCAAAATTGTGCTTCCTATTTCTTGGGGGATCGCCCCAATTGCCCTCTCTTAGTCCGCTCTTGTTTACGGCAATTGATTTTCTTTTGTTCGACTAGAAATTGAGTATTGTGAAAAAAATTGAATATAGTTTAGAGAGGCGCTATATAATGAAGTTGATTTGTCTGTTGCTTACGTCACTTCCTGTTGTCTTCAGACGTCACGCACACGGACAACGGAAACTACACGTGCGAAGTTCGCGCACCGGAAGCTGTAATACTCGGTCACGTGACTCATCACGTGTTCGTCAGAGGTATGACGTTTCCGACGTTCAACTATGTTGTTTCGATCCATGATTGCGTCTGGCTGTTTGGGTGCCTGTGTGTCTGTGTGCCTGTCTGCCTGTCTGCCTTTCTGCTTGCATGTTTGTTTTGGTCTGTCTCTGAGCCCGTTTCTATATACTTATTAATTCCTGGCTCTTTCTACTTGACACGTGTTCTACTTAATGACGCTTCTGTGTTTTGCCTTGGTTACACGTGTTTGACAGAATGGTAGCCTATAGATCATATAACATAGCCTACATATATAGAGACAAACAGACAGACAAGACCTGTATAAACAAACAAACAGACTGGCAAGGCATTATGACATGCAATGCCATGCATACATACATATACATACAGACAATAAATTGAACAAACGTAAACGAAACCATGACGGACACACAAGACTTATATAAACAGACAGACAGACAAGACATTATGACATATACATGCATACATACAGACTGACAGACAGACATACAATAATTTGAACAAACATAAACGAAACCATGCAGGCATAGCCTATACATGTAATACGTCAAAATACTAACAGATGAGCAGGCAAACAGACAGTAAGATATACACACCAACCATGAGATATATGTATAGGCGGAGAGCATATCAATGCAAACTGAAAGACAGAGAGGTTGCCGACAAACATACGTATAGACATAGGAAGAGTGAGAACTCCTATATTAGCAGACAGGTACACACTACACACACACACACACACACACACAGGGACACATCGGTGGAGAGACAAACCCATAGGCAGGCAGACAAAGAGAGGCATGCAAGAGGAAAGACACACAGAAATGCGTGAATATTCTGTATAACATCCAATTGGTATATTGGATTCAATGTCCCTTTTGTTGATGCGTCGTCTCTCGCTGTGTGTGACACACAGACTCTTTTCTTCATCAGTGATGGACAAATTGCCTCAATTCTTCGACTTCTTTGGACCAAATTTGCCCAAGAAACCAACATCCACGCCGCTCGCCAACAGCGGCCTCACCGGCGGCATAATCGGCATTCCTCTTTGAAGCCGTCGGCACACTTTGATGCTCGCCGGCGCAGTCCCTTGATGTCTGCCGACAGCGGATTAGCGCCGCTATTAGTTGGCCAGAGCTGATAAAAAGAGAAGACTAGCGTGCGCTGAGTTACGGCAATAGGAAGTTCAACTAGATTTGACCTGCAAATTAGTCGCCTAAGTCAGTCTGCTTGTTCACGTGCATATCTTCCTTAATATGTCTGTCTGTCTCTGTGGATGTTCTTTTTATATGCGTATTTATTGACCAATTTGTCCTTGTTTACCTTTGTTCTGATTTTTTGGCAGCTCTATTATAGGCTACGCTTTTGCCATTGTAACTGTGATGCCGACTTTTTTAATAACAATAATATTGTTGTCCCGACAGCAAAATAATATTAATAATATTTATAGTAAAGTTAGGAAATAATTAAAGTATAATAATAGTGAATATAGTAGTATAGCTGTGGTGGTGGAGGTGGTGGTGTGGTGGTGGTGGTTGTAGTTACTTATTGTGGTGGTAGTTTTAGCATCACCAGTAGCAATAGCAGTGGCAGAAGCAACTGTAGTAGAAATAATAAGATCAGTTGCTGTTGGTAAGTATGGTGGTTGTGGTGATGGTGCCCGGTGGTACTACTAATACAACTATACTACTGCTACTACTAGTGTATACCACTGCCAATTCTGCTACTACATATAGTACAACAATAACCATTGTCTTGTAGCTCCAGTTGAGAGCGTCTCTATCCTCCTGGAGGGCAACCGATCTACCATATCCCCGAGCAGTGCCATCAGCGCTCTCGCCGCACAAGGTTCCGGGTCACCACCAATGAGCCTGGGGTTCCTCAACCCCGGTCCGTCGACCACGGTCCTTCGTTCAATGCACCTGACGGAGGGTCGGTCGTCGACGATAGGCTGCCTCTGCCTCGGTGGCTACCCGCCTCCGTCCTTGGCGATCCGGGTCGGCAGGAGGGACCTCACGGCCGACTGTTCGTTCCGTAACAGCGCGACGATGTCCGGGGAGAAGGGTCTTCGGACGATGGACTATCGGACGGAAAGGTGGACGACGCGTTTTCTCGCCCGGGCGGAGGATGACGAGGCGCTGATCAAATGCGTCGCACAGGTGCCCGGTTTGGAGGCCCGGGTGGAAAGCGTCAAGATATACGTGCAGTGTAAGTACAGGACAACCGTTATGTCTACAATGTCTATATTTCCGTCTCTTTGCCTGTTTGCCTGTCCTTCTGCCTGCAGTTCTGTCCGCATGTATGTCTGTCTGCCTACCTGCCTATCTGTTTGTCCTGCCATTAATGCGTGCATCTATCGCTGAAGCCAATGATCGGCTGCTTAGGTGTTCTCGACGCATGTCTGTGTGTTTGTCTCTGTATTTCTGCCTATCTGCTTAACCACCTCCCGGTGACGCTTCGCTGTCTACTTGTGGTCCATCCGGCTGGGTTCTACAAGTCTCTTCAAGTCTTTTTTCTTTTTTCGTGGCTTTACTGCGAGCGCCTCTGAGTAGTTTCTTGAAGGGGCGGGCGCTATATAAATGCTCTGAATTAATGAATGAATGTACGTTTGTCTTTCTGCTGTCTCCCGATCTTTCTGTCTGCTTGTCTTTCGTTCTGTCCGCCTGTCTGTATTCTTGTCTGTCTGTACTCTGTCTCTGCCTATCTATATTCTTATCTTTTCGGCAGCATGTCATTCAGTCTCATTGCATCTTTCCGCCTGTCTACATGTCTATCTTTCTGTCTCTTTGCCTGTATGCCTGTCCTTCTGCTTGTAGTTCTGTCCGCATGTCTGTCTGCCTGCCTATCTGTTTGTCCTGCTATTAATGCGTGCATCTATCGCTGAAGCCAATGATTGGTCGCTGAGGTATTCTCAATACCTTCAGCTATGTCATGAATTTCATGCACTCCATAGAAGCTCAGATACATGTATTGTACCGGGTGGCGCATGAAAAACGTTCCCAAACTTTGTTAACCTGGCAAAGATCTAATTTCAGAGATATCAAATATTAATTTACAGCAAAATGTTAAGCAATCATTTCAGTGCACAGATGTCACATTTTAAAAGAGTACGTTTATTATATCACACTCGTCATCGTCATCAACATCAAAAACATCTTCAGCATCAACATCAACAACATCATCATCATCATCATCATCATCATCATCATCATCAACATCAACATCAACGTCAACATCAACATCATCAACATCATCAACATCATCAACATCATCAACATCATCAACATCATCAACATCATCATCATCATCATCATCATCATCATCATCATCATCATCATCATCATCATCATCATCATCATCATCATCATCATCATCATCATCATCATCATCATCATCATCATCATCAACAACATCATCAACAACATCAACAACGACATCGGCATCAACAACAACATCATCATCGTCGTCATCATCATCCTCATCATCAACATCAACATCAACAGCATCAACAACATCGACAACAACAGCATCATCATCGTCATCATCAACAACAGCATCATCATCAACAACAACATCATGAACAACATCATCATTTTCATCCATTATCATCCATAATCAACTTCGTTATCATAAACATCGACTTCATCATCATCCATCATCCGTGACCGCCATTATCCACGATCCCATGAAACAATGACTGCATATATCAGACACTGACATTTCCCTCCAAAAGGCCACACGATTTATACAACACCACCCCGGATGATGATGCTGATCCCATTCCATTTTCTTCATCCATTCGGCGGCGTCCCGAATCACTAAATAATGCAGACACTTCGATGCCGGAAGGCATGACCAGGACCTCGGTCCCGCCACAGAGAACCTCCGACCAACGCGGCACTGATCGCTCGTTAATCGAACCAACCAGAGGCGCTGGGATTCGAACCCAGGGCCGCATCGGCAGAGCGTATAACTCCCCACCAGTGTGGCAGCCCTCGTGTATATACAAGCACCGAGGAAAGCAGCGAAGAAGTTTCGGTAAGGAGAATTTATTCTCCAACGCTAATGCAACGAACATTACAACTCCGCAATTGCGCTGCATTATATATGAGCAGCCGGGCATTTGATGTGCCTGCTCGACAGCGCTGGTAGTCGTCGACTTCATCTTTTGACTGGGAGCCGACGACCGCCGAAGATTGCCGACGGCTGCCGAAGAAGCACGGCTCCTGCTGTCTTCACTTTTCCGATGCTTTTAAGGGATTTTGCGTGGACGCGATACATGTGTTGGAGATGAACAGTGAACACATGTGGTGTGTGGTAATTGGAGACAGGAAAAAAATTTATGCGGTTGACTTAAGTATAAGAAAGAAGAAGCAAGAGGTTCTGTAGGTTCTGATTGATATCATTTTCATCAGAATTGCGTTTGATTGAGAGGATTGATTGACTGACTGACTGACTGACTGACTGACTGATTGACTGACTGATTGACTGACACACTGACTAACCAGCTGGCGACTGATTGACACTGACTGACTGCCTGACTGACTGATTGACTGACTGACTGACTGATTGACTGACTGACTGACTGATTGACTGACTGATTGACTGACTGACTGACTGACTGACTGACTGACTGACTGACTGACTGACTGACTGGCTGACTGACTGACACACTGACTCACCAGCTGGCTGATTGATTGACTGATTGACTGACTGACTGACTGACTGGCTGGCTGGGTGACTCACTGACTGACTGGCTGACTGACATTGACTGACTGACTGACTGACTTATTGACTGCCTGACACTGACTGACTGCCTGACTGACTGATTGACTGACTGACTGACTGATTGACTGACTGACTGACTGATTGACTGACTGACTGATTGACTGATTGACTGACTGACTGACTGACTGGCTGACTGACTGACACACTGACTCACCAGCTGGCTGATTGACTGATTGACTGACTGACTGACTGACTGACTGGCTGGCTGGGTGACTCACTGACTGGCTGACTGACATTGACTGACTGACTGACTGACTGACTTATTGACTGCCTGACACTGACTGACTGACTTACTGACTGCCTGACACTGACTGACTGACCGACCGACTAACCGATTGACAGACGGGCGGACACAGTGACCGACTTACTTATTTACTTACTGACAGGCGCACTGTACTGACCTCTGAAATCTCTTTATTGTCGTTTACTACTACTCTAAGAATTCTGATGTTTTCGTTAAAACGGTTCTTTATAACCTTTTATCGTCGCTCCCCGTTTACCTTGGAACTCGGTTCTGAATCGTGTCCATAAATTTATGTTGCGCCTCCCACAGAGGAGCTCCTTACAGTGAGAGAGACCGAGAGAGAAACTAAAGTGGTTTTTATAAGCGGAAAGATGCGGCAGTGGATGAGAGCTCGAGTTTCCATAATATCACTAACTAGCTGTACCCGTCCACGCGTTGCTGTGGCAGAAAATCCCCCTCCCATCCCCTCCCCCTCTCCCTCTTTCTCTCCCTCCCCCTCCCCTCCCCCCCTAGGTGCACTTGTTATAGCGCCCTTTCAAGAAACTACTCCGAGGAGCTCCCGACTACAGCGCGGAGTTTCATGCCGAAGCCCATGAGCAACCACGAGTGAAGAACTTGCTCGCTAATGCTCATAAACTAGGGTCATAGTCCCTATACTCGGTGGTTTGAGGTTGATTCGAACTTACAACCTTCCGGCTCCAAGGCACCGAACATACCACTACACCACCGCGCCCCATATTATAATTATGTGCGGGGCGCACACGGTGTCACTGAGAACCACTGAATTCATCAATTTTCACTGACAGCCTTGGAATTCTTTTATTAATGTTTCACGGTCATCAATATACAACCTTGGAATTCTATTCAATTCTCCATCATCGGTCAGTATACCGTCGTGTACCGTCCAATAGCGAAACCATTATTGCGATAATATGCTGGAATTACGACGCATTCATTGAACAAGCTGAGAATCGTTGTCGCCTGTTGAACTCGAATGCCTTAACGCTTTGCGTTCGGCCCTGACCAATGCATAAGTCTTCGATTGTACGACTGTCAGCGGTCGGCATTTACACTGGCCTCCACGTCCAACAGGGACAGGTGACGGCCACCGGACGGACCCTAGGTGACCCTGGGTGACCTTGGATTACCACGTATCGTGGATCGCGTGTCCCCGGGGGTGGGGAGGGGGTTGCGAGGCGGACAAAAAGGTTAAATGCTTCGTTTTGTGTTTCGGGTCATGCTATAGTTTGGTCGTCTCGTTTAGAAATACATGTGCAGGTTGATTGTAGAGGGAGATCATGTTGTGAAAGATGGCTTTGGCTTTTAAGAGGAGATGCGTTGGTGTCACACATGCTCCGTTCTCACCATGACTACGACCGTGACGACGCATTATATATATATATATATATGTATATATATGTGTGTGTATATATATGTGTGTGTGTGTGTGTATTTATGTGTGCGTGTATTTATGTGTGTGTGTGTATTTGTGTGTCTGTGTGTGCGCGCGTGTGTGCGGGCGTGTGTGCGTGTGAGAGTGTGTATAAGAGAGGCAGGCATACAGACAGACAGACAGACAGACAGACAGACAGACAGACACACAGACAGACACAGACAGATACAGATAGACAGAGACGGATGTCATTTTCTTTGTACATTATTTTAAAATACTCATTGTACAGGTGCTTCGCTTCTTTTTCGCTCTTGTGTACATGTGCACTTCTATTAAGGATATGATTTTGTACAATAGGCCTACATGCACTTATAATATATATAGGCTTACGTGTATACGTAAGAAGAACGGCTTAGGCCCTAGGGCTTAGGCTGTGTTATTAAGACGATTCGCGCATTTTTAAGGAAGCCGGAGAAACCCGAGGGAAGCCGATGAAATCCGAAAAGAGCCGAAGGAAGCCGAACTATATTGACGATGAAGTTGACCTATGTGTCCGTTGATTCCAAAGGCAAACAACCGGAGTTCGGTCCACATCTACGTGCATCCACATTATACCATCAGAGAAGAGGGAGAAGGGAGGAGGGAGGAGGGAGAAGGGAGGAGTGAGTAAAAAGAAGAAAGGGAGGTGGGAGGAGGGAGAAGGTAGGAGGGAGGGAGGAGTGAGTAAAAAGAAGAAAGAGGGGAGAGAAAAGGGAGGAGGAAGTTGGGAGGATGGATGCTTCGTGGTGCCGTGCATGGTGGTTTAATAATAATAATTATTATTATTATTTTACCCGAGGTATTTATGATCCCTCGTATGTTATTATTATTATTTTGAGTATTATAATTATTACCATTATTACAATAAGCAATTTTAGTCCTAGTAGAGTTATGGTAGTCACAGTGATTCGGGTGCTTGGCAGCCTAGTAATAATAATTATGTAGGCCTACTGGTGGCAGAATCAGTATTCAGTAGTATAATATATTTTTCTTGTCGTAACTGTGATCCCACAAGCTCATAAACCAACATCTGGAGACAATAGAATGTTTCATTAGCGCTATTATTATTGTTGCAACATAAACTTAATTATTGCTGTTATTATCTAATCTGTTGTGCTATGTATTCAGATGCTCCTAAGATCATCTGCTATTCAGCGGGTGCTCAGCTCGCTGATAAGAACGTTAATCTCCAATGTGACATCGTGTCCAGACCTCGATTCTCCAGCCTCGCGTGGATCATTGACTCCAACGGAACGACTGTCACGGAGGAATACAGCGTTCACGACCACTGGACCATTGTCACGGTATATAGACGTCATCACCGGACTTATTGTTCTTATCAATTATTGGTGTTTGTTGATGATGGTGGTGGTGGTGATGACGGTGGTGGTGATGATGATGATGATGGCGACGATGGTGATGATGATGATGACGACGATATTAATGATGGATGATGATGGATGATGATGGGTATGATGATGAAAGGTGGTGATGATGATGATGATGATGATGATGATGATGATGATGATGATGATGATGATGATGATGACGACGACGACGACGATGATGATGATGATGATGAAGAACATCTATTACAGTACACACGTCCAGTGTGAGAATTGTGGAAAAATAACTGGGGGTTGGACTTTGGTCTGCTAGGAATTGTGGTGTGAAAGACAGACTTTACTACATGGGGCTCTAAGAAAGACTGGGGGTTGATACCCCAACAACCCTCCGGCAATTCTCACCATGCACACGTCATCACCGGACTTTTTCTTCTTATCAATAATTATCGGTGATTGTTGATGACGATGGGGGGTGCTCTGTAGTACAGTGGTTAGCGCGCTGGACTGTCGACCGACAGGTCGGGGGTTCAAATCCCCGCCGGGGCAGAAATTTGCAACGAGATTTCTGTTCAACAAGCACCCCCTAGCCGACTCAGCTATGATGAGTACACTGACCTCACGGTCAGTGGATGATGAGACGGCGAGGGCCACCGCCCTCATATGCAGAGGCCTTGAAAATGAAGTCGCTAACACTTCATCCCCATTGGCAGCCTCCGGGCTAGCTAGACCAGTGGTTCCCAAAGTGGTGGTCCGCGGACCGGTGCCGGTCCGCGGGGGTATAATCGCCGGTCCGCGGAGAAGAGTTTAAAATAATAATAAACTGTAATTATTAGTTTGTTTGCTTGAAATAGTGAAATTATTCGAATTGTTGTCCAAAAGTATTCAAATTTCTGTCTTAGTATTTAAAACATCGAAATAAATCAAGGTGCCTTATTTTAACTTTCCAGTTAAGATGGCGAATTCAAACAATTGAAATTTATTCTAAATTTAGGCCTACTACATCAAATGACTGCAGTCAGTTCTAGCTTATTTGAGTTGATATTTGGTGAGCGGTAACCTAGTCCTAGTAAACGCCGGATGCAGAATTAAAAAATTTCTAACATAGTATAAAACGTTTAGTATAAATATAAAAAATGTCTTTGAATAACAAAAATCAACAAACGTAAGCAAACAAATCTGGACAGGTTTTTTTGGTCTAAAAACAACAGCGAATGACCGTGATTGCTCAGAAACTCAGAGCAAAGATGCTAATGATTCAGAAGTGGCTTCTTGTTCGAACAACAGTCCTAGGTGAAATAGGCCTATAACTGACAGTTCAAGCGAAAATACTCATAATAAATCTTAAACAAATAAGGCTTCAATGACATGTGATTGTACGCTAATCGTAAATAGCCTTATATTTTAGTCTTTTTTCATAATATTTAGGTCGCTTTTATTTGCCATCGCCATTTAGGTCTAAGTTAGCGGTCCGCGAACTTCACCCAAAAATATTGCCGGTCCGCGGCCTGCTGAAGTTTGGGAACCCCTGAGCTAGACGGGATCATTATCATCGTTGATGACGATGATAATGATGGATCTTCATTCTGCAATGGATTCTTTTTACCTGTATCTGTTCTTTCTGCTCCATTGGGTTGTGGCTTTTTGTTCTCATAATTAAGAATTGACGTCTTCAGATTTCCCGAAGCACCTCAAGCTATTATACCACTCTTCGTCCCTGTCTGTCTGTCTGTCTGTCTGTCTGTCTGTCTGTCTGTGTATCTGTCTCTCACTCTCTGTCTTTGTCTTTGCCTGTCTTTGACTTTGTCTCTGTCTGTCTCTGTGTGTCTGTCTATCATTTGTCTGTCTCACTCTCTGTATCTTTTTCTATCCCGCTGTCTCTCTTTGTTTCTATCTTTCCGTCTCTATATCTCTGTTTCTCTGACCTTCTCTGTCTGTCTGTCCATCTTTCTCTGTCCTTCTCTGTCTGTCTGTCTTTCTTTGTCTTTCTCTGTTTGTCTGTTTGTCTGTCTGTCTGTCTGTCTCTCTATCGATAGAAAAATACATGTATGCTAAAGCAAGTCGTGTATTGGGCATTATTTGCACGACTCTATTATTTCCTGCATATCTTGCATCGTTTCAGGATCGTCACGATGGCGTCGTCGTCGCTAAACTATTCATCCGAAAAATTAAGCCGGAGAACTTCCGGAAGTACTCGTTGGTCGTCGAGAACAGCATAGCTTCAGTTACGAAAGTGGTCGAGCTGCAACAGCGTAAGTCCGGAACGGGAAGCCAAGGCAGCCGATCCAGCATTTAAAACGATATTCTGTAGATCTATGCAAAAATAGTATACATGCAATTCAGTAACCCGTTAGCGAGTCAGTATACATGGAAAACATATGTAGTTGGTCATTAAAGGGTTAATTCATTCACTCATTCTGGGTATTCCTGTAGAATCACTTCACGGAAACCTACACAGGAGCGCTCCCAGCCCTGCAGCCACGACTTTTAAGAATACTTAAATGCATCATAGAACACAACTGGAATGGAGCCGTCCATAAAGTACGTCACGCTATTTTTGACCATTTTTGACCCCCCTCCCCACCTGTCACAAACTGTCACAAGTCTCGGACCACCCTAAAGTACGTCACACTGTCTCGGACCCCCCTCTAATGTACATCACACTTTCGAATTTTTTTTAAATTCACACCTTATTCAAATTTAATCTAAAACACACTTCACTATTTAATGTAAAGTTTCCACTTAAAAGAACTATCACATTATTAAAATGACTTTTATAATAGTAGAATAGTTAATTGTCAACAGTTGTCACAGTTATTCATTGAAGCAGTAACTCAATGTAGATTGAATTTGAAAACAAAAATTAGACTAGACATTTATAACTATAATACACATCATTAAAAAAATGTGTGACGTCACACATGGCCTGACCCCCCTCCCCCCTGTCACAAACTGTCACACTTTCTTACACCCTCTCCCCCTCGAGCGTGACGTACTTTATGGACGGCCCCAATGGACAGAGGTGGTGAATTTCACTCCAACGAGAGATTAAGCCAGATGCATGGAGTAGGTGTCTTCAAACGAGACAGCAATACTGCAGGTGCATTTGTTATTGCCAATCCTTGAACAGTTCAGATGTGTGTGCACCCATACAGCTATACAACAGAGCATTGGTAGCGCATAGTAATAACATTGTAAGTGAAGGACTTGTCCAAGGTATTAACTCGCGGTGACCGCCTCAAAGGAGGTGGCTATATAACCTTTACTCTGCGCGTGATAGGTGAGCACCCTATAAGCAATCGGCTGCTGTAGGTACATGTATATATCTCTTGTCTTCTCGCTGTTATATATCTTTTGGAGTCCCAGTATGTGCCTTGGTGTCTAGTAATTCAATTAATTTGGCGACTTTTATAGTGCCCCTCAAAAGTGCCCGACATATTATTGTCTCGCACATTTTATTTTGTCATTTTGGTCGCCTATAGTCTTGACGACATTTTATATCAGATGAACATTTCGTCAAGATTCGAATGGTCTTTGCCGCTACCTTCTAATCAATCACAATCACGTGGTACTGTTTGAGGTGGAAGAGCGATAAAAGAATCCTTACAACTGTTTAATATGAGCTCATGACCACGGGCATTTCCAGGAATAAAACTATCAGAGATGATGATGACAGACGATACATGAGTTGGAAACATCTGCCCCTCTGTTAGAAATAGGCTATTAATAAGCCTATTATCGTTCAATATGGTCACGACTCTCGCAAAGTTGAGGCACGTGCAAGATAATAAGTAAGAGAAACCAGCGAAAGTCACGACTGATCCGAATATAATTATACGATGGCATGAAAAGATTTTCTGGAAATACGAGACTATTTTGGAACACGGTAGCCGATTAGTTAAGCGATCACCTTGTAACGTGGAAAGCATGGGCTTCTTGAGCCTCATCCCTTAAGAAAGTCAATGTTTAAGAACAAATCTTTCACTTACAATAATGCTCAACGCCATCAACTTATGCCTGGTCATTGGATAATGGAGTTTTATTAACATTGATAATGATGATACTGATGATGATTACGACGACGATGATGATGATGATGCGCCTATATACAGGATCACTATTTCTGTCTTGTTGCCAAAAGGAATGGAACCAACTATATATAGGCCTACCGATGTTTGTCCCATGCTCGAGCACTTTTCCTTCAACAATTGCCCTTCGTTCCATTTCTCTCTTTCGTGGTCAACCATTTGCAGTTACCTTTTTTATACTTTTCTAATGATTACCACTGAACAATATTGCTTTTAGCCCTAGACCCTAGCCTACAACTACACAAATTCATTTACAACTGCACATTTTTTGTAGAACTGCACGTAAGAAAAACCCTGATGCAGTTAATCATTTGCTGTGCTCCAATCTAATCTAATCCATTTTCATCAGAGTTATCATATACAATCTGATCTAATCTAGTTTCATATCCGACATAGATTTATGCCCGATGGAAAAGTACCGTATTGTAAACATCGTGGAATTATTCACTGCAGCATAGCTGCTTGCGGTTTACTACAGCAGCAGTGCTGTCCATTCGTCTCTTGTAAATGAACCGGAATTTATAAATATTAATAGGAAGTGACGTCAACAGCGACCCACGAGAATGTCCATGTCAGTTTTAGCGTTTTTGCATGGCTGTCTAGTCTACCAGGGTCTAGGACGTCTATCACGCCCAATGTGTCTACCAAAAATGTGTCTACACCACACATAATATGTCTACTACACAGAATGTCTACCAGTTGAATCTGTCTCCATGTAGCGGTTTATTTATTCTTATTTTGTAAGTTAATGTAAACAGAATATACATTATTATTTAGTGAAGAGATTTTTTTCTTCTGTTATCTTTCTTGTTCCACATAATGCATGGGCCTAGCAGTAGGCTAACTAACTAACTAACTAACTAACTAACTAACTAACTAACTAACTATCTATCTATCTATTTATCTATCTATCTATCTATCTATCTATCTATCTATCTATCTATCTATCTATCTATCTATCTATCTATCTATCTAGCTATCTAGCTATCTATGTGATTTGTATAGCGCCTCTTCAAGGGCTCTACTCAGAGGCGCTCCCGACCCAGGCCCGGTCGAAAAGAAAGGTCTTGAGCGAACTATAGAAAGTGCCAGACATGTTCCGAGGTTGGGAACGCAGGTTAGAGGGAAGGTCGTTCCAGACGGAAGGTCCAGTGACCGAAAATGCCCTATGCTGCCCTGTGGCTGTGCGGGCATAAGGAACCATGAAGTCACCTCTAGAGGATCACTATTTCTGTGTTGTTGCCCACCGCCCCGCCCCCTTCCGCAAGGAATAGAACCAACTATTCTAATGTTTGTCCCATGCTCGAACTCTCTTCCTTCAACAAATGCCTTGATATTCTTTGTTTCCCGTTGGCTTTCGAACATATCGATAGTCCTATCTAACTGTACTTCACTCGTGACTGACTTACAGCAGCATCTCAGATTCGAATTCCTGTCACACCGAACACTTTATACTTTTCTGCAATTTTTTTAACGCCCAGGATTCTCGTGTGGCACAATTAAAGCACTACACAAATTCTGTTTTACAACCGCAGGATATCGCTCTACGTCGGAGCGTCCACAGTCTGACGCAACAGCGAGCAGCTTCGACGATAAGAACTCACGGGTTGGAGCGCACGTTCAGCCCTTCGAAAACGCCAAGTCATCATCAAACGATGCTCTATCGCTACATTGCCACGGCCTTACTACGATCGCTACGAAATTCGCTACATTTACCACATTCTGGGAACTTTTGCGCAGCTATCGACACGCCGTCTCCGCCATTTTTCTTTTTGCGTTACGCCTACTCTGCTGCAGGTGATCCTGAAAAGCGCCAGCCCCGGATACACATCAAAACAGTATTTATTTAGCGCATGAACATCTTTACAGCGCTGCGTAAGCCGCAGTGTATGGAAGCATAGCGTGCATGAAACGAAATGTATAATAGCGGACAGGGGCGCCGTTAGGCGTACGCACGTACGCAAGTGCGTACAGCGCGGAATGGCAAAATTTTTTTTTTACAAATTGTAAATTGAAGAATTAAAGCGTGAAATATTATATTTTTAGTCCAATAAATGCGATGATTGATGCAAATTAGTTTGCAGGGGTAGTGTTTAGGAGGGGGGGGTTATAATTTGAAGCCTTTAGAGTTTAGACCTACACCGGTTAGGCTCTGTACTTTATAAATAGGTAAAATGTAACTGGCTTGCGGATGAATTTTGAAACGCTTTGTTGGTAGTTAGGCCTGTTTAAACTGTGAAAAATTACCTGTATGCGTACAGTGGCGGCGCCAGGGGGGCTAAGGGGGCTAAGCCCCCCTAAACGTGGCTCAGCCCTTTCAAAGGAAAAAGCTGAAAATGTCTAAAACGACTTAGCCTACTTCGTAATAAGGAAACTAGACAATGACCAACGGAAACGAAATCAACTATATTATCATAGTGTAGATGCTTATGCCATTGGCGGCACCAGATGAGGGGTTAGGCGCTAAGCCCCTAAATGTGACTCAGCCTCATCCCAAAGCAAAAACCAATGAATCTCCATGTATTGGCTTAAAAGTTATTATTATTACGGTATCTTGTTTTCGGACCTCAACTGCGGCGGACGGTCATACATCGACTCACATGTGAGACATCAATTGCGACTGGGCTCGACTCCCGGAAATTGATTCTCTCTGCGACTCAATATTAGCAATTTAGCATGCACACAGTGCTCTTATTTATACCCTAATCGAGCTGCAGGGGACAGAGGGCTGAGGTCCGGGCCGGTCTGAGAACCGGTCTGGCGGGAGAAAGAAGCAGAGATCCGCGATGGCGGACCAGGGTGTTGAGGTACCGACCGGTCTGAGGTTCGGGCGGGTCAGGAAGAGGGAAGAGGACTGGAGGGTTTGAACTGGTGGGGAAAGGGGCTGAGATCCGGACCAGTCTGAACCCGGGCTAGCGGGGGGAAGGGCGCTGGAGGTCCGAGGCGGCGGGGGGGTTGAGGTCTGCGCGGGGGCAAAGGGACTGAGGTCCGGACTGGCGTGAGTCTTGGCTGGCGGAGGAAGAGGCTGAGGTTCGGCCCGGTGTGAGTCCTGGCTGGCGGAGGAAGGGGCTGAGGTTCGGCCCGGTGTGAGTCCTGGCTGGCGGAGGAAGGGGCTGAGGTTCGGCCGGTGTGAGTCCTGGCTGGCGGAGGAAGAGGCTGAGGTTCGGCCCGGTGTGAGTCCTGGCTGGCGGAGGAAGGGGCTGAGGTTCGGCCGGTGTGAGTCCTGGCTGGCGGGAGAAGGGGCTGAGGTTCGGCCCGGTGTGAGTCCTGGCTGGCGGAGGAAGGGGCTGAGGTTCGGCCGGTGTGAGTCCTGGCTGGCGGAGGAAGGGGCTGAGGTTCGGCCGGTGTGAGTCCGGGCTGGCGGGAGAAGGGTGTTGAGTCCGGGTTCACGGAGGAAGGGACTGAGATTCACAAGGACAGCAATTTTGAATTTTGCTACAATAGCGCGTCGATGCTTATTCTAATAGAATGCGCCGCATGCAGACCATGATGATGTTATGTGCACCATGTCCGGCCGGCCTTCTGAGGGGCTACGCCGGTAGTCCTACACAACTATTCATTGGGAAATGGGTGTTAATTTAGCACCAGCAGTCATGGGCGGAGACTTGGGAGCCAGGGGACGGTCCACGAGACCCCGAAGTTTGTGGTATTTCAATATTTCAAAAATATCTCAAAAATGTCAGTATAAATTTCTAGAGTGTTATCTACTGTTTATCCATCATGAATAATTTTGCTAGGACGACAGCGAAACTGGTATAACCTTGCAGTGTGGCATTCAATAATTTATACAACGTGGAGGACCATTATTGTTGAACTCATAAACCATTTCTTTCAGCAATAAAATAATTATGAGAAATTTGTTGAGATGACAGCTTAAAATGTTACCATTAAAGTGCTGATATCCAAAATTTAAACAATGGCCTACAAAGGGACACTTTTGAAGTCATAATCCACAACTTTCAGCATTGAAATGATGAGCTAATTAGTAAATAGATGACAGCCCAAAATGCTATTATTGCTATGTGGAAATTCCCAAAAATTTCATGACTTTATCGTTCATAAACAGTTAGCAAACATGAGCCTGAAACGCGCTCCTGTCGATGTCAACAGCGAAAAACGCGCTGGTTTCTGACCCGCTAGTCGGTATGACCTTCGTGCATTCGGCACTTGCAGCTTCGCGTCTCCAGCGCATGCAAAATTACCGCCCTTAAGAAAAATATTCTACTTGCGTTCCTGGGAGGAAGGGCTTGGGATTTCAGCCCCCAAACCTGAAATCCGGGCGCCGCCACTGATTGTACCCGTAAAACCCCCTACAAACGACATCTTATTTAAGTTTTCATGATTTTATCGTTCATAAATAGCTGGCAAAAAGAGCCTAAAAAGGGCTCAAGTTGAGGTCAACAGAGCTAAAAATGCTTTGGCGGCTGGGGCTCCGCCCCAGACCCCGCTGGGGGAGCTTACGACGCTCCCCCAGACCCCCTAGTCGGTATGGGCTTCGTGTCTTCGGCACTCGCAGCTTCGCGCCGAAGGCGCGACATAAAAATGTTCCAGTTGGGCTTGGGGCTTCAGCCCCCCCAAACCTGAAATCCTGGTGCCGCCACTGTAGGCGTATACCCAAAAGGGAACAAAAAAGCTTATGCTGGTGATACCTCATAATCGCCAGTAGGTATAATGGTATATACGGTATATACATATAATATATATATATATATATATAAGCTCGTATCGATCGCTGTTCGCTTCATATTATTTTGTGCAAGTTGTGCGTACAGAAAAAAAATCCTGGCGGCGCCGCTGATAGCGGAGGAGAAGCTTACGACCACAGGCTATCTAAATTTGACATTCTACTAAAGATGCGTAAAAGAGTCGGCAGAATTTTAACGATCTGCCATCAATATAGAAGCAGACGACTCTAGCGGTCTTGCGATATACTCGCCAGGGGTCGGGGAGAACCATGAGCTCTGAAAAGAAGCTCTCGTCTCGTGTTTGATCAATGCCGTCGTCGTCGTCTTCGTCTGAATCATGAAACGGAAACGATTATTTCCAGGTGGTGGTGCATGGACCGATGAGAGAGACATCTTTCTATCTTCAAAGAAACGCAACCTCGTCATATATATATATAAATATATATAAATAAATATATATATTTATATATATATATTTATATATATATATACTCGATCTGGGTTTTTACGGACGTCATGTGTACATTTGTATTTTTATCAACCTATACGTCGCTAGATTAATCTTAAAGGCGTCCATCTGTTGGCGACTGTCAATGTGGCGAGGATTAAGATCTGCGAATGGGAAACCAGAACCCGTCAATATAATGTCGTTATATAAAAAGGTTTTCAGATATCGCATAGTGTGTTTTAGAACTGTTGAAGGAAGTGAGGCATATCTAAAGTATCTGGGATTGTAGTGTCGTTTAGGGTAAAGTAACTAAAGTTTGGCGTCGTGAGGGTCGGTTAGGATCAAGTGAAGGATTGTGAGTGTCGGTTATTGTCAGGTTAGGCGTCGTGAGTGTCGGTTAGGGTTAGAATAAGGGTAAGTGTCGTCATTCGGTCTCCGATAATATAGTTTTGCCTACATAGGCCTACATGCCTGCATACATGCCTACATACTGGCCTCGTTAGCTACGCCGGTAAGCGAGAGCGGCATTCGTCTGTTGGTTGCAACGGACTGCGGTTCAAGCCCCGGGCTGGGAGTTGACATTCAGAGATTTAGATTATCTCGGGCTAGCACGTGTGGGGCGCAGGGGTGCAAGCTGCTGCGGAGCGACCTTGGGCAAGTTGCTTACCCATCATTGTCTGTGGGAAGGCAACGGGAAACTTCACTCATCTCATCCCCAGGGGCGTAAAGCCAACGAACCTGCCTACGGGCAGAGCACCATCATCATCATACTCTGATTATATTATAAGATGTGTCGAGATAATTAAAACGTGGTGTCTGCTGACTTTGGTTCTTATCGTTTACAACTTTACACACGACAAGTTCGCAACGATGTGTATAGGCCTTTGTACATACAAATATTATATTTGTTTTTGATCCCAAGAAACAAGGCAAGATAATTATGATATATAAGATGCGATACGATTATGATAATAGGATAGCATGGAATCGGAAAGGATAGAATGATAGGATAGTATTATTATGGAATCGAATTAAATAATTTAAATTGGAAGTTGAATAATGTTCTCTTCGATTGTGTTGTTTTCTTTTTCTTCTGAGACATTAGTTTCAGAAATTCAGATCACCAATTCACCATCTATCTGCGATCCTTTTTCAGCTTCTCCATCCAATTCCAACTTCCATGTGTATATATAATATATATATATATATATATAATATATATACATACATGGAAAGAACAGTTATTATAACTGTTCTTTTTGGGCGCGCTGGAGTCGGGAGTGCCTCTGAGTAGTTTTTTACACAGAAGGAGCGCTATATAAATGTCTGAATGAATGAATATATTAATTGAGCCAGCGTACTCTGGTGGACAAGTGCTGGAATTAAAATCACCAGGCGCTACACAAATGTATGGCTCCAGAGCTGATATTACTGGCTGAAGAGGATTCTCTGGAAACTGAGACTGGATGTGTGTGTGTGTGTGTGTGTGTGTGTGTGTGTGTGTGTGTGTGTGTGTGTGTGTGTGTGTGTGTGTGTGTGTGTGTGTGTGTGTGTGTGTGTGTGT
Source organism: Lumbricus rubellus (assembly GCA_945859605.1). Classification (NCBI taxonomy): domain Eukaryota; kingdom Metazoa; phylum Annelida; class Clitellata; order Crassiclitellata; family Lumbricidae; genus Lumbricus; species Lumbricus rubellus. The sequence continues at coordinate 20,215,634 of OX243828.1, forward strand.
GTGTGTGTGTGTGTGTGTTGGTCAGCGATTTTTCCAGGAAGAGCGAAAGTGGAAATGAAAGAGGACTATAGGGGAATGGGGAACAATGTGAGTAGGCCTAAGTGATTCTCCGTGGGAGCAAAAAGTTTTTAAAAAACTATAAGGAGGGAGGCATGGACCCGGAAATAGACAGGGAGATACGCTGAGAGAGAGAGCGAGAGAGAGAGAGAGAGAGAGAGAGAGAGAGAGAGAGACAGAGACAGAGACAGAGAGAGACAGAGAGAGACAGAGAGAGACAGAGAGAGACAGAGACAGACAGAGACAGACAGAGACAGACAGAGACAGACAGAGACAGACAGAGACAGACAGAGACAGAGAGAGAGATACGCTGAGAGAGAGAGAGAGAGAGAGAGAGACAGAGACAGAGACAGAGACAGAGACAGAGACAGAGACAGAGACAGAGACAGAGACAGAGACAGAGACAGAGACAGAGACAGACAGAGAGAGACAGAGACAGACAGAGACAGAGAGAGAGAGACAGAGAGAGACAGAGAGAGACAGAGAGAGACAGAGAGAGACAGAGAGAGACAGAGAGAGACAGAGAGAGACAGAGAGAGACAGAGAGAGACAGAGAGAGAGACAGAGAGAGAGACAGAGAGAGACAGAGAGAGACAGAGAGAGACAGAGAGAGACAGAGAGAGACAGAGAGAGACAGAGAGAGACAGAGAGAGAGACAGACAGAGACAGAGAGAGACAGAGAGAGAGACAGACAGACAGACAGACAGACAGACAGACAGACAGACAGACAGACAGACAGACAGACAGACAGACAGACAGACAGACAGACAGACAGACAGACAGACAGACAGACAGACAGACAGACAGACAGACAGACAGACAGACAGACAGACAGACAGACAGACAGACAGACAGACAGACAGACAGACAGACAGACAGACAGACAGACAGACAGACAGACAGACAGACAGACAGACAGACAGACAGACAGACTGAGGGAGGTAGGCAGGCAGGCAGGCAGGCAGGCAGGCAGGCAGGCAGGCAGAATGGAAGAGACACGAAGAAGGAAAACAAGGAGGAGGTGGTTCATGAGGGGTGTAAAGAAGTTATTAGTATTATTATCACTATCATTATTGTTAATATTTTTCTTCTTATTATTATCATCATTATTATGATTATCATTATTAATGTATAACTAACCTATAATACTCCTAGTCGCGAGCCGTGTACACCCCGGAGCAAAAAATATTCACAATTTCCTTGTTGCAGTTTTCTTTGTTCCCAGTGATATTATTAGGCCTAGGGCGAGTTTATGGTGTTTTTTCAGCTTTTCATGTACTGCGCCTCATGCTCATCACATTGCCATAGCCTACTCGGCCGTAGGCCTCGTAAGGCCTTGGCTCACCCAAGTTTATTGTGTTGCTGCCATACCGTATAATGCGATATGGTATTGAGCATGTCAATACGGCCGAATGAACATGCATGTATATGATAAGCTTCGCTGGAGATTTTCAAGCCTGATTGAGACTTTCGAGAGGTTTTTTAACGGAGCCACAAAGTTGTATAGGCCTACATGCATGAACGCATACATACGTTCATCATACACGCATGCATGAATGCACAAAATAATGTATGCAGCTATACATGGTGCAGGCAGAAAATATCGAAGGACGTTGAACTATTTTCCCCCAGAAGACTTCCTTTAATTTTTCAACCTCATAGTCTCCGAGCGGTGGAGTAAGGTACTCTAAATTCTAAAATGCATAAAACAGCTCTATCTAGGGTAAGTAAAACACTGTCCATAAATAATAGGGTAATAGCTCCTCCTCTAAGTTTTACGGTAGGACTAAGGACCATGCATTGGGCACGCTCGAGCGCACCTAGTTTCGACCGCGCCCACGTCTATGAATTGCCAATACCTGGTTTGGATATGTGACAAACTTTAGATCTTTTCATGTCTACAAGGCAGAAGCTGTCAACGCCTAGGGCCCATAGACTAGTTGTATAGGCTAATACACAGAATAGACCTGAAAACAACAATGATGCTCGTTTTTGTACTAAGTCGTACACTTCCGTGACCATTTTGGTTGCTACTTCGTATCGCTATATGGATCAATTCTAAAAATATTGATCCTTGATTAGAGTTTAGTTGGTTACAGAAAACACGAAACATTCAAGAGCAAAGTGCGGTTTAAAGCGAAATTTAAGGTAGGTATACTTGGAACAAGTTTGCAGTTGTTTTGTCTATACATGTATACAAGGAGGGGTGGCCCGGTGGGCGAATAGATGAATAGATGGATAGATGGGTGCATGGATGGATGGATTGGCCGGATGCATAGATAGATGGATGGATGGGCGAATGGATGGATGGATTGGCCGGATGTAAACATGGATGGATGGATTGGCCGGATGCATAGATGGATGGATGGTTGAGTTGGTGGGTGGATGGGTGTGAGGGTTTTTGAATGAATGGATGCATTAATGAGATGATGGATGGATTCTCAGATAGATGTTTGTGTGGATGGTTGGATTTGTGGGTGCGTGGGTGGGTGGATTAGTAGAATTGAATGGTTTGGATTAGATTGGATGGATTGGACGGATTGGATTGGATGGATGGATGGATTGGATGGTGGATTGGATTGGATGGATGGTGGATGGATGGATGGATGAGCGGATTAGTGGGTGGGTGGGCTTGGATGGATGGGTGGGTGAGTGCGTGTGTAGATGGGTAGCCTACATTGATGGGTGAGTGCGTGGATTCGTGGATTGATGGATGGACGGACGGATGATTGGATGGATAGATTAATGCATGAATCAATGATTGGATGGATCATAGATGGATGGTTGATTAGTTGGTTGAATGGATGCATTGACTTCCTGTTATTGCTTTCTCTGCCCTGATCATGTTGGCGTTGATGCAACTAATATTAAGAATCCGCTATTTCTGTCCCAATTGGTTTTTTTTTCTATCCGATAGATTTAAATCCGGGTCATTGACCGACAATTATTGGATTCTCAGATGCAATTTCCGCTTCTTTTGAATCCGATGTTTCGTTACTTGTATCGGTGCTTGTACTTGTCTATATATGCGTGTGGCACTTGTGTGCATTGACTTGTTATCGGTGTGTGTATTGGTGCGTATGTATGCTCCATTGCTCCTATATAGTCTGTGACTTTTCTGTCCTTTTGTTCCTGCGGCGCCAGTCTGTCCGTCCGTGTATGCAGAGGCTCCAATTATTCGCTCGTAAATTAAATATTATTCTTACTCCATATTGGAGTATTATTCTCTGCTCAAATCTTTTTTGACGATTCTCCAACACTTTCAGAAATGAGATTTTCCAAAATCTGCCTTGTTGTCATCTGTCATATAATCTCTATAATTTCTATATTTATTTACATTACATAGCGATGTTTGTAGGCCTATAATAATAAATATTATAATATAGAACAAAAATAATAGAAATTATGGTGCTGACGACGATGACGACGTTGACGATGATGATAATGATAACGAAAAATAAAAGCAGCAATTACAACGACAAAAAAAGCAAAGCAACAGTAAGTAACAATTGTAATAGCAGGCTAATGGTCATAGTAATAATAAAAGATGCCAATAACAATAGAAATGATATTCGTAAAAAGAACGAAATTAACACAAGCAACTACTAGGCCTACTGTTTCAACTGCAACCGCTACTATAATAATGTTGACTACCGGTGGTATTTCAATTGCTTTAATTATTATGACTATACTATAACAATATTTTTTAAAATCATGTGCCATTGCAGTTCCAACATTTACAGTTCTAGCACTAATCCAACTGATTGTCACGTAAATTATGAAAATTAAATTCGGTTTGTAATTATAAAACCCTAACGATTGTAATACCAGTGATTTTATCATTCTGTGTATAAAATCTAATGTTATCCATTTTGATGTTATGGTTTTAACAGAAATTTCATTTTTCAGTTTGTGTCTTTCTTTGTCGACCTCTCAACTTGCTTTGAAAGAACATGAGAAGTTATTTTTTACCTGCGCTATATAAAGACAAATTCATTCTTCATAGAGATTCAATCAACCGTGACCTGGTTCGTGACAGATCGCTGGAAACCGGTTGCTATGACAACCGCATTATTGCTATCGACCCTCGTGACATTGGCCTGTACGCTCTCAGGTAGGTATACTGTTTAATGTCTATTCTACTTGAGTATTATCATTGTGTGGATCGGGTGACTCTTTGTCTATTAATTTTGCATGCATATCTGTTTCTCTTGCTGCTTTTCCGTGTACATTTGTCTGTCCATCAGTTCGTACAGTTAATTGTAAACCAAATCAATCTTCATCATTGGTGAATTGGAAAGTATGCAGGTGTTCACTGTTCAATAACTATTTCTCCCTCCAGTATCACTTAGTCTCACAGTCATTCAAATGAACCATGGTTGCCAATAATAATTATTATTGCAGGCGATCATGAGGTCACCGAATTGGGTCGGTCACGTCGTGTCATCGGTGGGTCAGAGGTCAGCCAAGGTCAATGGCCTTTCCTGGTCAGCCTTCATGGACATATCCCGACGTCGCAATGGTGGGTCTTTGTAACACAATATGCTGACTACACCTGCGGAGGGTCCTTGATTGCCAGAAGATGGATTCTCACGGCGGCACATTGCTTTGCCAGCATCAGACCAATGTACGTTATACGCCCAACGTTGCTGTATGTTTGTGGCATGTATGCATGGGAGTACTCAGTATCATGCATGTCTTGTATGCAGTTTTGTGTATAATACTCGTGTATGCATGCATAAATGTATTCATTCATACATTCATGCATCATAGTGTATACTTGCATGTATTATAGTTACACATACATAAATGTACGTCATGTGTGTGTGTATTCATGCATTGCGTGCATGTGCAGGCCTACGTGTATTCATGCTTGCATAATTATGTGTAATACTGTGTATGTATGCATGCAATCATGTATTTGTCTAGGTAAGTATGTATTTATTATTTTTAAATAGGTCTGGGATGAGATATAGCCTATCCTTGTCTTTCTCCAATTTTCGCATGAAATTGTAGGCTATTATTACGTGGTCTTGTTACGACACTTGAAGATTTTCGATAGTATCTTTTTGTACAGATTTTAATTGCTTTTCTGCAGTTTATATCGCGCTCAACACGCAGTCGTTTGTAGCTCTCGTCAAAACATTACCGACAAAATCGTCCAAAAATTTTTTTTGCATATCAGCCCCTGAATAGTTTTGCCTAAAGTAGCCTTCTTTCTTCTTCTTTATTCTCATCCGTCAGTCGAGTGACGACGATGAGGCTCCCACATGACTTCTCCAAATTTCTCTGTTTCTGATGAGATCATTTGCTCTTGACATGTCAATATTCATCTCTTTCAGGTCAAAGTAGCTTATTAGGGCCTAAAGTCATCGTCATTTGATGTATTTTGAACTATTTTCAGACAAGGTCTAAACTCGCCGAGAAAATGGCGCGTTAAGGCAGGCGACATCAGCAGAAAAGTTAGTTTCTCACTGTATCTCTTGCAATAACTACAATCTCGATGTAATTACATTTCTATGTAACCGCGGTCATGTCTAGGCCTACTATTCCTATGTGACGCAACTACATGTAAGTGTTTCTGGACTCTTTGTAAGTTAAATTTTCTAACGTTTAAACGGAAAAGCAGCTCTTTCAACTATTACCCTCAATGGCAACCACATGTATGAAAATTAATGCTAACGACTTCAATACTTAGCCTCAGCATATTAGGCGGTGAAACTTCTCTCTGCTCTTCCTAGCAGCAATGTACGGCCAGGCGGTGCACTGGTTGCAGTCGAGTTGGCTTGTGGTAGTAATTGGAACCGAAATCCCGACATTAATTTTCTGCGCAACTTTGAGTTTCTGTGTTAAAACTATTTTTCTGTGTTGAACAGCCTGGCAATGTCTTGGACGTGATCAAGTCAGCCCTTGGTGGTGACGTCAGCGCTGACTCCGATCAGTCGTGGTACGTCAGGGTCTCCAAGATCGTCATCCATCCGAACTACGTGCCAGCCGGTCAGAATCACTCTATCCTTTTAATGAATGCGTGAACGCACTTTATGTCCACCAAAACAGTTAAACATAACATAATAAAAACAATCAATATATACATTTTGTGACAATGGGTAAACGCAAAAGAAGGATCACCTATTACAAATAGCCAGTCATTACTCCTTAGACAACAACTCTTTTAATTCATCTTTCTATACGACTTATTTACTTATACATGTAGATCTAGGTATGGTGTCCCATGAATAGGAGACATGGTTATTCATAGAGAAAGAAAATCAAAACATAAATCTTAATTCTTGATGGAGTTGGGGCGCCGTATGACCGCCGTCTCTGGGGACCCTCGGGAGACTTTGCACTTATTTCAGCGTTTGTCTATTTGCACCACTTTCAGGGGCACATTCGCACAACTCGCCGGGGTCGAGGACGACTGATCTGACTAATTTACATTAGTTTAAGTTGTGGGGGAACAATTAGCTCATTATACCTGTGTTTGTCAGGCGTTCTCTGTTCATCACGCACAGCCAATTGATGTTGCACTGTTTGCAACGGAAATAAAAGATGGTTATTATTTAAATCAAAAACAGCGGAAGAAAAAAACAGCGGAAAATAAGTTTCTTTGTTCCACTGGACTTCCTTCGACCACCCTTAACTTTAAATTTACGAACGATGGAACCGATTTAAAAATAATTCATTTAATTTGAATTTGAATTTTTAAAACCAAACACAAAGGTATACAAGCAGAACAGAAAAACTGTTCTATTATCATTTTCTGACTACTCATGTGACCATAAATAGGTCGTAATCATGGATCCTGCTACTAGAGTCTCCTGGGTAGTTATACAATCTTGAGACAAAGAGCAGTCGGTAATGTGTAGGTAAACCATCAACGGAAATCTTAATTGTTCCTATCAACAATTAAGATTAGGCGTATACACTGACACAGAAGGCTGGAATAAAAGAATGGTATCTGCTCCTGTTGTCATTCATTGTCCCGTGAGTCAAATGAAGTCGTGGAAAATAGAGCACTTATTTCCTTACTTCTTTGTTTAATTGAACATGCACGTTGGTTCGACGGTTCACCAATCAATCAATCAATCAATCAATCAATTAATTAATCAATCAATTAATCAATAAATTAATCAATCAATCAATCATTGTTCAGTCGTTCATTGATTTGTCAAAACATTAATCTCTTCTCTGTTATTGCATGCAGACACGTTTTCCTGGAAGAACGACTTGGCATTGGTGAAACTCGCCAGGGATTTACCCATGGCCCCAGAAAATCCCCGAATCGACGTCGCCCATCTTCCAATCAACTTGAATACAACTTGGCCACCTCCGGGGACCAGCTGCTCCCTGCAGGGATGGGGCTGCACCATGAAAGGTAAGAAAATAATAGGCCTACTGTTAGAAATATAGTTTTGCCTTCGTGTACTCTTTACAAACGGACCAATAAAAAATGTCCATTGAACATTGAGGTAACAGCCCGCTATTCCGAGGGTCCACTATTCCGAAGGTCCACTATTCCGAATATCCGCTATATTTTGTTCGTTATCCTTGGTGGTTAGGGTTAGGGTGTGTTAGGGTGGGCTTGGTTGGGGTTGTGGTGGGTTAGGGTTGGGGGTTATGGTGGGTTAGGGTTACGGTGGGTTAGGATTAGGACTAGGTTTAGGGTTAGGGTTGGGTGGGTTAGGGTTTGGGTTAGGGTGGGTTAGGGTTTGGGTTAGGGTTTGGGCTTGGGTTAGGGTTGGGTTAGGGTTGGGGTTAGGTTTAGGGTTAGGGTTAGAGTAAGGTGTAGAGTTTGGAATAGTGGACCTTCGGAATAGTGGACCTTCGGAATAGTGGACCTTCGGAATAGTGGACCCAAACCGAACATTGAAGGTTTAGGTCACACAGATGAGGGTAAGAAAGTGACCAGCATTTCATGACCATAGCTCCATCTGGGGACAACCATTGAGACGCCTCTTATGGGTGTTCATCCTCATGTTCTCTGCCAGTTGGCATGTTTGTACCCAGGTAGCAGGCAAACGTTTTTTTATATAGGCCTATACATGTACGTCCGGGGACCATGTCTCTCGCTGTTGAGCCTCCTCTTTTAGCTGTTGATATCCCTCCCGCATCTTCCAGTCCAGAAGTTTCTGTCTAGGTCTTCCTCTTCCTTTATGTCCCTCCATTCTTCCCTCTATGAGATTTACGATCGTACATTATGCTGTAGGGTCTTGCCGAATTTTCTTCTGTGTTTCAGACGGAGTTGTGGAGAAGAATGCTCGCATGCTCGATGTGCCAGTTCTGCCGGCCAAGGACTGTGAGAAGGACTATGGCGATCTCGAAGATAATCGCATCTGCGCGGGATTCAGTGATGCCAACAAAGGCATCTGCAAGGTCAGTATATATATATATAATATATATACATATAGTATATTTATATATATTATATATATATACTGACCTTGCAGATGTATAATATATTATATTATAATATATATAAATATGTTTTTATATAAAGCGCAATCGCAATTAGAAATGTATACGCTAGATCAGCCAGTATGGCCCACAATTGACATTAATTGTCATCTGCATTTTAACTGTAGAGAAGTAACTAAAGATCGGTCCCTAGCAGGGCTTTTTTAAAGTGCAGTTGTTCACAAAATGTGCAGATGTGTAAGCACTTCTGTACAGTTAAAACTAGCAAAAAATGTCATTGTCCTCCGATTGGAAGTAATTTACCATGGATCACGGGAGAGGATAGAAGGATTTGTGCAGTTGTAAAAAATTCCTTAAAAACAGCCCTGGTCCCTAGCAGTAATAATATGCAACGATGAGGGTGTTTATGGCGATGAAAATTAAATTAAATGAGGACAAGTTCGTGCAATGTTCGGCAATGCATTGCAGCGTGACGTTTGAAAATTTAATGGTAAGGACTAAAGGACAGTGGCAAGATAAGATTGGTCATCAGGCAAGAAGTGTAAGGTCAAAAGGTAATCAGACAGTGAACTTGCACCTAAAACTTTTGTTAAATTTTTTATTATGTTACAGCAGAATGATGGCAAGATAAAATTGGTCACATAAGGTGAGGTAAGGTCAAGGTCATCAGACAGTGCAAGGACAGTCTGAAGATCAATGTTCATGCGTTTTTCCTCTAGGGTGACAGTGGAGGTCCTTTGGTCTGTCTCGACGGAGGAACGTGGCGGCAGGCTGGAATCATCTCGTACACGAGTTCGTCAAACCCCGCTAATCGTCCAGGGGTATTCACCCGCGTCACCAAGTTCATGGCGTGGATCACGAACATCACAACAACGAACTGATTGATGAGATCAAGTTCGTCGTCCATACGGTCAGTCCAGTTCAACCAACCCTCGTGTCAAATCAGTCTTCAAGGACGCTCTTCTGAGACAGCTTACAGACCCGGATTATCATGGACTATTCTTATGGGCAACCCTTTTGACTGAACGCAGCGCTCGTGAATAAGCTGGTGCCCCGCGCTTGGCTTTCGAGTGGCGCTTAAGAAATTTGAAGATTACAATTACGATTACAGTAGGCTACCACTTACAAACAGCTCTAGTCCAGCAGCGTGATTCGACTGTGTATAGTATGTATGTTTGTATGTATGAGCCCTTGTTGTAGCGCCCTTTCAAACTATTACTCAGAGGCGCTCCCGACTACACCACGGACACTGAATCAGAGTTTCACGCCGAAACGCATGAGAAATTGCGAGTGAAGGATTTGTTCATGATCCCTATAGCCTACGCGGTTACTTGATTAAGATCTACAATTCTACATGTAAGCCTGAATTTTGAAACAATGAATATATTGGCTATAGCCTATGCCTACTTGACTATCCCTTGCTCAGTAGCAACCGATTTCTTGGTTCAGTCGATAAGCTTATTCGTTCGGAAATTTATATAGGACCCTTCAAAAAATCTACTCGGAGGCACTCCCGACTCCAGCACCCCCAAAAAGAGCAGTTTTAAGTTTGGTAAGGAAGGATCCTGGTTGAGTCTCAGGAGGCGTAGCTCTTAGAAAGGAAGGCTTTTCCAAACCACTGGGCCAACCACAGAAAGGGATGAGCAAATCGCCGCAAATAGTGTACGCTTACTCTGCTTTATCAGGTTGCCCAGTTGACAGACGATATAATCATACAAAATAATTAGCTGAATATTATTTTATTGCTTAACATTCAAGATTGTCTAAATCTTTGTCTTCTGGAAAAGCAGTTAACTGCTGGCTGTTACTGGCATGTAGTTATTGTCTTTTTGTCATGATCCATCTTTCTACAGGCGCCAGAAACTCATTTTTTGTTGGGGAAAGGTAAGGAGCAACTGCAAGTGGTCACCTAAATTATCTTTGACAGGTGTTAAACTATTATGACTAAAATTATTGCTTTGAATGACTGAAGATAAAGATGTACTCAGACAGCACATACACTCATACAGCGATGGTATAACCTACTATACCGCAAAGGGTTGTCCTACATACCGGCACACTGCACGATAGAAGAATAATTAGCGCCTTCCCAAAGTACCAATACTCAGTGCCTACCACACCTACATGTACAATACAGATGTAGATCCAGGTCTGCTAGGGTGTCTCGCCTTCAAGTGTTTTGATCTGCTTGCGGCGAGTGAGATGTTTGTTGCTGTTTAGAAACACTGCAATATTTCAAAGCTGATAAGTGTCGGTGTCGCCCTCTTCATTTATCCAGGCTTGGGACTGGCACTGGCAGAGTACGAACAGTGGCGGAGTTTCGAGTTAATAATCGATTTTCGTCTTAAGTTCCGTCAGAATACTAATGACATCCTTGTGACGTTTCCTCAACGCGACCCCTAGCGGCGTCATACCCTTCCCATCTTCCTGTTCCGCTTTGGCTCCAGCCTCCAACAGCATCGTCACAATCTCTGCGCTCCCACATGCACAGGCCGCATGCAGGGCCGTCGTAGCACCCTTACCTTCCCCGTTCACAGTCCCTGCCGGTGCCCCAGCCTCCAGAAGCGCTGCCGCAGCCCCAACGCACCTGCTCTCAGCGGCGAGGTAGAGCGGGGTAAGACGGGTTGTAGTTAGAGCGTTAAAGTCGGCCGAGTGGGAAAGCAGAAGCTCCACAGCATCGGTGTGTCCAGCTTTCGACGCCAGGTGGAGTGGTGTCTCGCCCAATTTCGAAGTGGCGTTGACGTTAGCCCCGAAACGCAGAAGGACGTCCATGGTTTCCAGATGACCCTCACCGGAAGCGGCGTGCAGTGACGTCCAACCACTTCCGGTCTTCTGATCGACGTCGAGTTCGAGATCGTTTGCACGGGCCTTCTCCACGATCAACGTCACGGCTGCGTCGCGCCCACTAGCGGCGGCGACGTACAATGGGGTCACGTGGTCATCAATGGTGGGGGTCAGTTCGGCCCCGTTGTCAAGGAGACACTGGACGATGTCCGGCTGGTCATTCTGGCAGGCGACGTGGAGTGGCGTCCACCCGGTCTCCGACTGGAGATTGACCAGAGCCCCGTTCAGTACGAGATAGCTGACGAGGTTGTAGTGACCGTGGTGGACAGCCAGGTGGAGGCACGTCTGACCGTCGGAGGTCGGGGCGTTGACCTCTGCCCCGGCCTTCACAAGGGCAACGACCACATCAACGGATCCGTTCGTTGCAGCCGCGTGGATCGGACGCCAAGAGTCCTTCCCTGGCGGATCCACTTCCGCTCTCTTCTGGATCAGAAGATCCACGACAGACTTCTGACCGAACTGCGCTGCCACGTGCAGTGGAGTATACCCGTTGATGTTCGGGTGGTTCTTATCACCCCCTGCCAGGATCAAGGCCAAGGCAACGTCCCATGTGCCCTGTTTTGCCGCCAGGTGTAGCGCCGTGCAACCATTCCTGTCGCTGGCGTTTATGTCAACCCCGTCGAAACCGGTCAGGGCCTGAACGGGGCGAATGTAGTTGCGGATGACGGCGTAGTGGAGAGGGGTCCAACCGCGGACATCCTTAGCGTTGACGTCGATGCTTGTTGATTCGAGGAGGAGTAGGTCAACGAATGACCGGTTGGCGTCTAATGCCGCGAGGTGGCACGGTGTCAACCCGATGTTCGTCTTCTTGTTGACGTTGGCTCCTCTGTCGAGAAGGACCTTGGCGAGGGTGAGGTTCTTGTTGAAGAGGGCGACGTGGAGAGGACTGAACCCGGCGGAACCGTCAGCGATGCTCGACAGATCAGTCCCTTCCGGAAGTAGTAGACGAACGAGGTTTTCGTCACCAAGGTCCACAGCGGTCTTCAGAGGCGACCAGACTCCGTCCTTCAGAGACCCCGTCTCAGCCCCGTTCGACACCAGACACCCGACGACCTGCGCATGCGCGTTCTGCACGGCCAGAAACAACGGGGTGCTGCCGTCTTTGCTGCGCACGTTGACCTTTGCACCGGCCTTGATAAGGTGACGTACGATGTTCACGTGACCACTGGCCGAGGCCACGTGTAGCGGTGTCCACCCGTCAGTCTTCTCCTGATCGATGATCAGCGTTTCTGTGCTGACTCCATTGATCTCAACAATATGTGGTACATTCAGCATGTCCATGATTTCCATCGCCCCGTTCTGCGCTGCAATGTAGGATGCGGTGGCTCCCTGATCAGTCGCCGCGTCCCTCAGTGCTCCCTTCTTCAGCAGCACCTCAACCAGCTCACGCCTTCCGGTACAGGCGGCCAGATGGAGTGCCGTCCAGTGCTTCGGTCCTGCAGCATTCACATCCACCCCTAACCCCACCAGCGTTTCGACGGAGCGTTGGGTTCCCTTGCGGATTGCGACGTGCAGCGGAGTCCATCCATCCCTCGACCTGATATCAAGGTCGCAGCCGGACCTCTTAAGTAGGACAAGGATCTCAACGCTGCCCCTTCGAGCCGCGGCATGCGCCACTGCCCACCCGTTGCCGTCGAGGGCTTCGACTGGCATGCGGAACTCGAGGAAGAGGCGGATGACCTCTGTGTAGCCGAAGTCTGCCGCAGAGGTCAAGGCCGTCCACTGACCAGAGGACCACGGACGCGTGCAGAACTCGGCGGAGGCGTCGCGGTAGCGGAGCAGGACGCGACGGATGTTACGGACGTCCTGTTTCCTTAGATATTCCATCAGTCGGGAGAGGATCTTCTGGGTGCTAGGTTCGTCCAGCTCTGCGTCCTCCGCGTTCAACAAACTTGAAACAGATGCATGGGTTGAAAGATATAAAATTATACATGTCACCGCCTCTTTCTCTGCGTTGACCTCCCAGTCTCCTCAGTAGCTTTACTGGTAATGTTCTTCAGCCTAAGACCTATCCCTAAGGACTTAACTGACTTGAATCTACGGTCTAGTTAAAGTTCTACAGGAATTCCTTATTCTACTTCAACGACAACGACGATAGGTTTCCAAAGTATATTATAATCAAATCCAACGTAAAGATGAAACAGCAGCAACAACACGATAATGTCTATCCTTGCATTATCATAGCAACAACGACTCTTCTCTACTACAACTAAACAGCAACTACTACTACACTTATCACAGCCTAAACTCGTGACTCATTCCTCAGACGCTCATTCTTTCTCTCAATCCGCCGTCTTCCAGACAGTCGTCCAGACAGTCGTCTCAAATCGCGCGCCTAAAACGCAGCTGTGCACTTTGGCCTGTTTCGTCGCTGTTGTGCAAACAATCAACTGGCCGCTGTACTAGGCCTACATTAAATACGCTTACATTACCTCTTTCCTTTCTTTTAAAGAGAGCTAATTATCTTTAAAAATTAGCGAACGTACATTAATGAATATAATACACACAATTCTTACACTAAGGCATCATAAAATATACACTACAATCTAGATAAACAGTCAGCCACTACATTCAACTTTCCTTTCTTGTAGTTCAACAGAATGTCCAAATTTTGTAATGATAATAACCATCTGACTAACTTAGCAGATTCATTGATTCAGTCAAATAAACTAAAGGATTGTGATCTGTAAACACATTAATCGTAGATATTATTATTGGCTCTTTCAATTTGTTTAAAGCCCATATGATTGCATAGGCTTCTTTCTCAATAGTCGCCCATCTCCTCTGTGTATCTGTCAGTTTCTGACTGATAAATGAAACGGGACGTTCTATCCCTTCACTGCAGTCCACCTGTGACAATACATCTCCCACAGCAAAATCTCTGTTAACACAATACAAATTAAATGGTTTACCAACCTCAAACATATATAAAATCACATTATGCAATCAGATCTGTTTCAGAAACAATTCTAAATGTCTTAAAAGAATGTCCATTCAAATGATTGCGAAAATTATCCAAGTCCTTTCATACGGTTAATTGCATACAGTATTTGATTAGACATGTTATCATCCACTCGAAGTAATGTCTGTTTCGTCTCTGAATAATCGTCTTTCAGCGGTATTTCTACCACTGATCCGAATTCGTCGTCCTCTTCCTCGATAAGACCACACGATAATGCTCTTGTGATGAACTTTCTCATTTGGATGGCATGCACGATTCGTTGACCATGTTCCTTCATGTCCACGAGATATGAATCTTTGGATCCTCTTTGTAGAACAATATATGGACCGTGCCATTGTGAGATCCAGTAGTTAGTTGACGTTGTATGTCGTACTTCGACGATTTCTCCAAGTTCGAATTCTTTATATTTTGCTTTCTTGTTGTATTGGCTGGCACATTGTTCTTGCTTCTCCAACTGTCTTTCATCATTCGTATCCTCCTTAAACAATTCCCTCATGTTCTCACAAATTTCCATATCGCTCTCCGAATCTTCACTATCATTTCGTTCACATGCAGCCATCTCTTCTTCATTTTCATTATTCTCGGATGTTAGTCCTTCTTTTGCTTTTTCATCTTCGCTTTCAGTGTCCTCGTCTAGCAAACTTTCATTCAGTCGTTCCTTTTCTTCATCTTCTACTTCTGTTCTCCGACTCTGTACTCTTGTCGTCACGTGCGCTTGTAATTCTCCTTGCAATACACTGACTGGTGAAAGCCCTCTCAGTTCTGCAATTATCTCGGGATGTAGCAAGAACTTTTCTTTGTTTTCTTTACACAGTTCTGCTGGAATGCTGGCACACACCAACGTTAAATATGGCGAAATATTTACTTTCTTGTCCTTCATATCTTCTCCTACCGTCTGACAATTCATTCTCACCTCAATCTCCACTAATTTAGCTGGAATAGGCTCTCCAGCCACACACTGCAAATGTACTCTGCCAATTTCTTCTACTATCGCTCCTTTCAGTAGTTCTTCATTGATCACGGGTATCTCTGTCCCAGAATCAACCAATGCTTGAATTTGTACAGGACGACCACTGTTATCCTTCCCACGTACTTCTACTGTCACATGCTGCAATACAATCTTCTTCAAAAGTGAACAATCGTCTTTACTTTGTATTATAAACCGTGGTGTACACTTCATCACTGACTTCACTTCTGTTTCTCGGTTTTGTTGTTCTTCCCAACCAGGAGGTGCATTTATAACTTGGATCTGGTTTACTCTCAGATTCTCTGCACTCCTACTAAAGCTTTTTCTCAGATTTGCCGCTCCTGGTGCTTGGCAATGTTTTATCAAATGCCGATCTGACTGACAGTTGTGGCAACGTTTCTTTACAAAACCTCTTTGCTCATTGTTCTCCCACTTGCGGTTCGGAGAGTACGATGCATTGCCTTCCTTTGGGTTGCCCAATGGTGGAGTTCGATTGTAGGCTTCTCTGTCCCATGTTGACTGTTGTTTATCTTGCGACCACTGCTTTCCAGAATAATCATCTTTCTTGCCATCACTACCTTTGGCTTGGCTTCCAGTTTCTTTGTTATTGCTGTCCCACTTGGTTTGCTTTGGACTATTGTCCCATGACTCATATTTCGGCTTTTCTTGAAACATTACACCAATTCGATTGTTTACATGTATGTCTGCGAGGTCTGCAACGTTACTGGCTTCTAAACATTCTGTACCCTCTTTCGCTAAGACAAACTGTAGTGGACCTGGTGGTAAACATTCTTTCAGCTTATCCGCCACTAACAAATCAAACAGCTTCTCGTAGTCTTTGCCCACTCTTCTACTTCGGACATAATAATTCAGTAGATTCTTCAGCCTAGCCGTGAACATCGTATACGTTTCTTCGGCTGTCTTCTTGGCATCTGCAAACCTTGACCTGTACTCACGAGCTGTTAACTTGAATTCCTTCAACAAGTGCTCTTTCACTGCATCGTATTTATCTAAATTCTCAAATGACAATCGATTCAATACCGTTCGCGCTCTCGGGGTCATCAATGGCAACAACAATTTCACCCAGTACTGCTTTTCCACAGCGAAGCTATTGAATGCATTTTCAACTGTTTCAAAATATAATGGCACTTCCATCATATCATACGGCATCTTCGGTAACACATGCTTCATTGCGTCACCTATCTTCTTAATCTTGGACACCATTGTCTCACTTTCTCTGAGCCTAATCTGTTCTGACACTTCTCGGCTCTTACGATCATCTTCGTCTCTCTTCTTCAGTCGATCTTGATCTTCGATTCTCCGCAGTTCTTCTTGTTCAATCTTCTGCTGCAACAGTTCTAACTGCTTTCTGCGTTCTTCTTTTTCAATGGCCATTTCTTTAAGTTGAGCCTCCTTGATAGCAAGTTTCTTTTGTTCTAACTGCATCTGCTCTTCTCTTTCTCTTTCTGCTTTTTCCAAATTGTCTTTTCCGGCTTGAAATTCTTCCTGACGAATTTCTTCTGCTCTCTCCAGTTCTTGTAAACGCATCTTTTCTTTTTCTTCCTCGCGAGCCTTTTTGTCCTCAATCTGCTGCTTTCGTATTTCTTCATCGCTTTTTCTTGCTTTTTCGTACTCTATCATTAACTCCATTCTTCGTCGTTCTGCTTCGTCACGATCTATTTTCATTTGTTCTAACTGAAGCTGGAACTGCTGCTTCTGCATATCTATCTCTTGCTGTCTCATCCTTTCTGCTTTTTCTATCTCTTGTTGTCGCAATTCTTTCTCTTCCTGTCTGCGCTGCTCTTCTTTCTCTTTCTTTTCTTGTTTACGCTCTTTCTCCTCTTGTTTACGCTCTTTCTCCTCTTGTCTGCGCTGCTCTTCTTTCTGCTTCTCTTCTTGTCTACGTTGTTCTTCTTTCTCTGCTCGTTGCTCCTCTCTCATCATCATGAATTGCAGCAACACCTCCATAGACATCGGTGCCTGTGGCTTCTCAACCGGCTTCTCTACAGTACCGCCAACAGCACCTTCTTCTTCAGCTTCTTTCTTGACCCAAAGATCAGCCAAAGTTCTCATCAAATTCTCCCTCGACATCTGTCCGACTTCTTCTGCGTCTAAACCTGCTTCAATTAGTAACTTTATTATTCTTTCAGAAGCCATCTTCTTGATCGCTGCTTGTTTTTGCTCTGTAAGTTGCTCCATCTTACTTCTTTACTTCACTGTTGCTATTGCTTCTTTTATAGACAAGCAAGTTTTTCCTACCTTTCCGTCCGTTGAATTGTCGTTTCACACTGTCGTACAATGCACCAGTTGCTTCTCCGAATAATTTCACAGCGTCCGTAGATGAGAAATTTCCGTGGCTTCGATAAGAAATTTCCGTGGCTTCGATGAGAAATTTCCGTGGCTTCGATGAGAAAAACACAACGTCCGTAGATAAGAATATGATATCAACCATGTGAATATCAATTCGTTCCGTGAATAATTCCGTAGATAAGTCTCACCAATCCACGTAAATTCGTGCCCAAACTTTCGCAAATTCGTATCCTCAAACCAGCGTTCGAAAATTTGTAAGTTCGTATCCCACCGTGCTGCACCAAATGTCACCGCCTCTTTCTCTGCGTTGACCTCCCAGTCTCCTCAGTAGCTTTACTGGTAATGTTCTTCAGCCTAAGACCTATCCCTAAGGACTTAACTGACTTGAATCTACGGTCTAGTTAAAGTTCTACAGGAATTCCTTATTCTACTTCAACGACAACGACGATAGGTTTCCAAAGTATATTATAATCAAATCCAACGTAAAGATGAAACAGCAGCAACAACACGATAATGTCTATCCTTGCATTATCATAGCAACAACGACTCTTCTCTACTACAACTAAACAGCAACTACTACTACACTTATCACAGCCTAAACTCGTGACTCATTCCTCAGACGCTCATTCTTTCTCTCAATCCGCCGTCTTCCAGACAGTCGTCCAGACAGTCGTCTCAAATCGCGCGCCTAAAACGCAGCTGTGCACTTTGGCCTGTTTCGTCGCTGTTGTGCAAACAATCAACTGGCCGCTGTACTAGGCCTACATTAAATACGCTTACAATACATGTAGATGGATAGATGAATAGTAATCTTCGTTTATTTTCAAACTGACACAACGCAATTTACAGTTTGAATGGATGATCGCAAGTTATTAGAGGAGTTGAATTTAATTTTTGGCAGCCATGCAAGGGCCCACCACGTCCTACTACTCATTTTACCAATGCCATCTGCCGAATGGAAGGTTGAGTGAACATATGGGATGGTAGCGGGAAGTGATCCCCCGTTCGTGCGCTCTTCGTAACAGAGTGGTAACAATTACCCTAACCCCCAAAACGGATGTGCAGGTACGGTAAGGACGGATGAGCATGGGTACGGATTTTGATGTGCATGGGTACGGATTTTGATGTGCATGGGTAAGGAGTTTGATGTGCATGGGTACGGAGTTTGATGTGCATGGGTACGGAGTTTGATGTGCATGGGTACGGAGTTTGATGTGCATGGGTACGGAGTTTGATGTGCATGGGTACGGAGTTTGATGTGCATGGGTACGGAGTTTGATGTGCATTTGGTGCTGAATGTGTTTTGTTGAACTAGGGTAAATTACTCTAGGAGATGTTTTGATCCTGTTTGGGTGTTACATGTATACAGAGGCAGAGACCTCTTAACAACTTTCCTGAGAATAAGCTTTGATGACAAAGTAGCAATGAGCAGGGCTTAATGGGTGACCGGACGGTCATGGACGGCATCCAGGCATTTATCTTCAAATCTGAACGCCGTCCTGCCACTTTTTAGTCCCTAGAGCATAATCTAAAAAGGTAAAGAACGTCCACGCAATTTTTTATACACCTTAAGCTCTGAATATGAGAATAGACCATGAAAACCTCGAACAGATATAAGATACCTGAGAACACACACACACACACCCACACACACACACACACACACACACACACACACACACACACACACACACACACACACACACACACACACACCACTAACCGACACAGGTGAGTGCACGATCAGTGAGCGTATGCTTCGATACTTACACTTTTGACACTTTTCGTGATTGGCTCGTGAACGTAAGTCCCTTCCAACTGTCGACGACATCGTTTTGCATCTTCTGTTGCTGCTGGTCATCAATAAGCATCATCTCTGACAACCCTGCATCCTCCTTTTCCGCTTCATTCGCTTCCGCCTCATCGTCAGAATCCTGCGCCAGCCGAAGTCCTATAGACGCTCGGATCCGCTCCCATGGTCCCATTCTTTCCGGATCTTCCTGGATTTCTTCCGGGTACTCGGTTGCAGACATTCTACCACGCCCTCTGCTCAGAGAAAGATAAAAGTTCGGAGTTCAAAGGTCCACTTGTAAACCCTACTGTTTTGAGGCAATGTTAAATAATTCATCGTATGCACTCATAATCGTTCGAGCACTTGCCCCTGTATAAGAAACCAATTACGCATTTTAGGTCCTCACTGAGCGTAATCGCATTCGTAATCTCCAAATTTCTAAAGCGACGCTCGAAGGCCAAGCGCGGGGCACCAGCTTATTCACTAGCGCTGCGGAAGCTATGACTACCGTACAGTCTTCTATCCGCTACAATTCAGAGCAATGCATTTCGACTCGTCACGCATGCATGCTTACGTTTCCGTAGCGTTAGAATCAACCACGGAAAGATTAAAAAACTACGGAACGTCCGTAACGATCTGCAGCTTATGTCTGTAACGAAACACGACCCTTGATCGGCCAACTGTGAGCCTCGTACACTTGTAGAAATGTAGACACTTCATTCGGAACTTCAGACGCCGCCGAGTGAGTGGCGATTCCGAGCACTGTGGAACACACTCCGAGCGAGTCTTGGTTGTGGCCAGCAAACTTTAGTGTGGCCATGGTGCTCTCGGACCTGATGCGTGTAGCCCTAGGCCAGGTAGCCCTATTATATATGTGGGCTATACCAGGGTTTTTTAAAGGAATAATTAGAAATGCACATTCCTTGCTCTTTTGGCGGGCACCAGCCACTCAGGTTGTGGATGGTTTTCTCTCTTTTTCTGGTGACTTTTTAGTCTTTGAGTACAAATCCAGGTGGTAGATCTAAACTCTAGATTTTCGGTTTCTGATAATATTATCTGACGATATTTTGTATTAGCATAATTAGCCTATAATATCATCATAATTTTAGCCTCTACTTTTATTTTTCTCTGGAGCCTCTATATTTCTTGATTTTCTTTTGCGGAACTCCAAACGTCAAACACTGCTCAAGAAGATTAAGTTGATAATTTTTATAGCTGAACTGCTTACATGAATAAGGAAATTATAAGTTGACTAAACTGTCTATTTCTGCAAATTCTAGGTTGGGAAAGGGTTTTTACTGGTCCCAATAGAGCCCGAAATGGCATAGGCCTACTCGATAGATGAAGTTAAAGTCTTCTCTAAGAGCCATAGGTTCTACTATTAGTAACGTCAGTGTCTGATTTTGCTAGTCACAGCGTTTACGAGCGTGTAATATACAACCGCAATGGGCGGACCAGTATGCACAGGCTTCTTAGAAGACCGTGCTTGATATCTGACCAACCTCGACGGGTGCTTAGAAACCTAACAACTTCGTAAGACATTAATAATCACAAGCGTTGCACTTGATTCTTGCCAACGCGAGGCTTGCTTGAGAAGCGCCATCACGCAGGTCAAAGTAGCAAAGTAGCTAATAGCTAGTAGCTACGGCTCTCAATGATTGACGAAGATTAAGACCTAAGAGCTACATATGCATGGGCGCCCGCAGCATAGGTCAAGGGGGGTCGCGTGACCCCCCTGGAAATCATGACAAAATATTAGCAAGAGCACTTTCTGGGCAAATGTTAGTGGTTAAACGGGACAGCTTGCCCAACAGTCATTGTGTTCTTTTACTTCACCAACTGTTGGGGTATATCTTGTGGTTATCTCTACATATTGGGTACTACTTTAACCCGTTACTCAGTCACATATGTATATTATTGTATAATAGGCCTGCATAGAGTCAGACGTCAGAGGAACAGTCTTTCAACCACTCAGGTCATCAGGGTATACGGTAATCGGATATGCCGACTATAGCTAGCCATAGACTCGTAGAGGTTGCCGTCAAACCCCATTTAAAGCCCATTGATGGCACCCTAATTGTCTTCCTGTGATGCAGGTCAATCTGCCAGTCTAATGCAGCCTGGCATCTTGTACCCAGTGATTTAGTTGTCGGGGGGGGGTTGGGGGGGTTGGACCCCCTCAGTTCGTTGTCTGACCCCCTCAGTTAAGTGACTAAAAATGTGTTGAGGGGGTCAGCTTCTGACCCCCCCCCCAGTTCCTTGGCCCCTTCGTCCATATTCGTATGATTCTTGATTCGTGTCTCAAATTAATTGGCTGCAATACTTGTCGATACAATGCGTGACTGAGAGTAGGGAACCAGACACCAGCCTATAATTTATGACGCGGGTAGGGAGCCATTCTCAAATAAATATTAGTAATGTTCATGTTCTTCAACGTATTTCCTTTTCCTGTTTGTCAGCTACTGATTGCATGTTAAATCGTCCAGTTTCTCTTGAAAAGTTGCAGAGAAATGAGTTTGTTTGCGTTTTGATTCGCGAAAAGCAAGCGAAAGATCGTCGGCGATGGTGGCGACGAAGAAGAAAAAGACTTTAATAAAAAAAGTCTCGATGTGCCGATATGTCCAGCGAGGCAGTCCAGGCCAACCACGGCGTCCATGCAATTACGGACGACCAGCCATGACTGCCTAAAAATGGCTCCATTTGAGGTCAACACAGCCAAAAATGCGCTGGTCGCTGGGGTAGCCCCAGACCCCGCTGGGGCAGCTTACGATAAAGACAAAACGAAACCTTTCTCTTTTACAGTAACATTTTTTACAAATCACCGTTTTTAATTTCTGTAACGGCAGGGATTTGACATGTAGCCTATTTGTGTACTTTGGTAATCTGTACAAAATTATACTGACCCCCCCCCAGTTAATTTTGGACAACTAAAACACTGCTTGTACCAATATGCTCTCCTTTCTAAGAATGCACAATGTCTCTCATCAAACTGCTCTACATTCTCATAGGACACACGAGTTTATACAGTATATCAAATTTCAGCTGTGGACTTGTGGTAGGCTGTACATTTACAGGGCTGTCCAGCCTCTTTTGAATAATTATCGGTGATTCGGCTTGTGGATAAAGCTGTCACGACATTATACCGGTAGCCTATATGTATAGTTTTGATGTTATTATCAAAAATACAGTGACCCTAAGCTTTTGGAGGTAAGCTCATTCACTGTTCATAAATCTTGCTCTACTGCAGTCAAAGTTTTAGTTTTTCTTATACTTTGTTTACCTGGTAAAACGCTGGCTGAAAGGTTTGATTTCTTCTGGAAATGTCTAAATACGCCTGCAGGTGATTTGGCAGGAAAAGCTTTAGCTTTGTCAAAGCAAAATCGAGCAGACCTTAATGGTCAGGATCTCATAACAAAAATGGAAGAATTGCCCTCTGTACATAAGGTAAATTATGGATGTGCCCATTGAATCTGCAAAACTTTTTAACAGTAAAAATTAAATCCGAGTAATTTATAAATGTTTGCCAACTTACAATAGGCCAACTGTAGACAATTCAATCAGAAATAACCTCTGCAATAAGATTATTTAGCAAGCTGAAGAGCCTGATTTATGCCTGAAGATGACAGAATTAATTTTTAAAGGCATATAATGTCTCATTACAACTTCACAAGATCTTCTAGATCTGATCAGATTGAGCCTTGAGACTAGTCTTGTTTTTAAAACTGCCATTAGAAATTTTGCAGAAAAATGACAAGGAATGCTCTTTTATTAGGCCTACAGTCATTCTATTGTGCTATAAATGCAAGCACAAAATACTTTGCTAGTATTTAAAATTGTATCTCAAATACTATAGCATTTAAAATAATTACCATAGCCTAAATGAATCAAACATAATTTATGGTAAGAAATATATAAGAACAAGAAGAAAACATAATATTTGATCAATCAACTACAGGTTCTTGCTCATGTAGACTAAATACAAAATTACAAGCTGACGAAGTTTTGCCCCTGAAATTTTCTGCACCCTGGAAATAAAGAAATGACGTCCCTGCATGGTACTGTTAGTCTATTATAGTTAGTACTGCAGACTGTACAGTTAGTTAGTGTTATTGGTTTTTTTCTATGAATAGGTCTAATATACATGAATAATATATGCCATAGCCTATATCAAAGTCGAAAACTGTTTAAAGACTTTTTCGTTTTGTTGTAAAAGGCTCATTTATTATATTGCGTTACATTGAGATAACATAGTTGTTTGAGTTGCTTGGTTTTAATGGCATTATTTTGTAATTTGTAACTTAACTCCTCTGGCCACGACCGAGTCGACTGACCCCCCCTGCAAAAAATCCTGCGGGCGCCCATGTACATATGTATGGCGTGTTCTGCAAAGATTTCGCTCTCAGTAACCATGTAATGACCAGTGACCACGGTAAAAGAGCCTGAAGTGTGTAATATTTTGCTCTCAGTCATTGGTCATAATTAATGCATTATAAGAGTCTAGAACCTGTAAATATCACTCTCGGTCCAGTGAAGATGACAGCTTAAGAGCAAGCACGCACGCGCACGGATGCACACACACACACACACACACAAATATATATAGCCTATATGCATAGCTATATATTATATTATATAATATTATATGCATAGCATTGTATACATATATATATATATATATATATCTGTCAGTAACACGTGAAACGGTGAAGACCACCACGTAAGACCCTGTGACTCCGATCTTGACGATTATAATTAATTATTTCGATCAAAGCGGAAAATGTCCTGCATGTTTATGGCCAGTGGCATTTGATTCATTTGTGAGACCTACATGTAGCTAACTGTTTGTCGACTGTTTGTCGACGCTCTATTAAGCCTCTAGACACCAATTACACCATTCTGTAGAGGGAATGTGGGGCTACATTTTGGTAGTCACGGAGTTGTCTTTTGACAACCGGAAGTGCTCAAAATAAATTAAAATATAAATAAAGGTGTTTTATTTTCATAAAATTTTCATGTTTTTCCTATTAAAAATTATTCATAATTTATTTTTAAGAGAAATAAATTATGTCATTCTATAGAGTGCATTTAGGGCTATTTTTTATACCAATTTATTTGACATTTGATGACCGGAAGTGCTCAAAATAAATTTAAATGTGTGAAAATGTTGGGTTTTTTTTACAACGCAAACCGATAAGTCTGCGTAAACGTTTTTCAGCATGTTTTACATGTTTTTTCTCTTTTTATTGTAATTAAAACTAACTTATTACTAATTTTTATAGTTGAATATTGGACTTTATTATATGTAAACTATTTTAAATTTAATAAATTATGTTAAAACACACAGAATCTAATATTTTGCTTATGCGAAAGTATACATTTTGTGGAATCGACGGGTGCCTACGGTAAAAAATTCATAACTTCGGGGTGCTTTCATATATTTTAAACCTAAATATACCATTTTGTGCAAAAATGAATGCTGAATCCATAGGTGTATTACAAGTTATGATATCTCAAACCAAACCCAAAATCCAGGGGGGGTGGTAACCACCCCTCCCTTGGTAGTCAGTGTTACAAAAATAGCGTGGTAGCCTGAGGGTTAAAAATTCTAACCATGACATTAATAACTTGAGTGGATCTATTTCCATAGGGCTATTATAGGCCTATATATAGGCTTATTTATGTTTGTAAATGTTAACTTCTCTGTAAACTGTGTGTAGGCCTATCATTAACAGGCCTGTGTATTATAGGCTAGGTATCATAGCCTATACAGCTTCAGTGCTATAGGAAATTTGCTCTAACAAAATATAGTAGACCTACATATATTACAACCTGGATGTAAATTTTCCTGAGGGCAGGAAGCCTGAAAATTAAGTGCCCCTCTTAACTCTA
Organism: Lumbricus rubellus; assembly: GCA_945859605.1. Lineage (NCBI taxonomy): Eukaryota > Metazoa > Annelida > Clitellata > Crassiclitellata > Lumbricidae > Lumbricus > Lumbricus rubellus. Next base: position 20,240,873 of record OX243828.1, read on the forward strand.
TAGGCCTAATTATGCGGGCATCCATGACTAGGCCTATATAGGCCTATGCATAACTTGCATTCATAGCCTAAGCCTGCTGCGCATCAATGAATTCAGGACAGTTTGATTGTCAATGATTGAATAAACGAAGATTGTAGGCCTAGGTCTAATTATTCTCATCGATCATCATCATCGTCGTCGTCGTCATCATCACCACCAACACCAACGTCATCATCGTAATCGTAAACTGGAAATTTCTACAGCGCCCCAAGCCAAATCACTCAATAAAAAAACCATCATGATCTTCATCGATCATCATCATCATTGTCCGGGCCCTCTTTCTGACTTCCACCCGTTTGATTGAATTGTATTTTTCTTTCTCATTTCTTATAAATTTGTAACTGGCTGCGGTATGCTATAGCAATAACTCAATAAAACGAATAGCCTAGCCTATAGGCCTATTATCATCATGGCCGGTCGTCATCATCATCATGTGTATGCTAGGCCTAAGGAGAAGAGCAGTCTCTAGGATCCCTTTAAGCTAAACTAGAGGCAGCCGTGGGTACGGTGGGTAGGCATTCAATGTCAACGACATTAGTTAAGTTTCTTAGTCTAAGAAACTGAACGTAGAGTCGTAATCTTAATTAGCAAGTGCCAATTAATTGGTGTATAAATTTAACCGATTACAATTTACGATGTCACTTTGAACTTCTTATTCTTTATTGTCTTCCGTCAGTCAGTGACAACGATGAGGCTTCCACATGACTTCTCCAGATTTCTCTGTTTCTGATGATATCCTTTGCTCTTGACATGTCAATATTCATATCTTTCAGGTCTTCTCTGACGTTTGAACTTACTTATTCACAAATTAAATTCCCACAATTTCGGGGACAGCATCATCGTCTATGGACAGATATTCCAGAAATAGAAATCTGTTGATACTTTCGTAATCTAAATAAATACGTCTTAAAATTTCGTCGCAGTTATTCGTTTCCGTACTTAACTCGGTAGGTTCAATCGCTTTCGCAAAATTTAATAAGATTGCATTAAATAAAGCGTTAGAGAGTGTTTTCGGATAAACAGGACAAGCGTTGAGGATTGCTGTCCGGAGAAGGCAAGGTTATTTTTATTGCGATCTTTGTTGTGTTTGGTGCAGTCCAATTACGTCAGGGTTGCATTAAACTCGGGTTATACCAGTTGTAGCGATCGTAATCGGTAATGTATTTTTTGCACGATAGAATGTTCGTTATATTTCCGTTTATCAATGTCAGTTTTGGTATTCAATCTCGTTACTTTCTCTGTTATAATTTTTTGGCGAAGATTGTTTCGCATTTTAAGCACAATTCACACCTTGATCTGGTTATGAGCGATTTAAATTAGCTCGAAACTTTGCGGTATTAATGCCAAATTTAATTTTTTGAAAATAAATAAGTGTATCTTTGCATAACTTGCCTTTTCTTATGACAGCTGTGACCACTACAACCTCAAGAGCGATGACAGACACAATTCAGCAGGTGTCGTTTGTGGGGGTCAGAGAGACATACCCCCTTGGAAGCCCATTGGAGTGCAGATATACCTTTAGCAAGCCTTTTGAGCCAACAACCCGTGACTGGATCGGTCTCTACCGTGTTGGATGGCGCTCCCATGACAGTTACGAGACCTATCTCTGGGTCCAGCTGCCGACCAAGACTGCTGGTGACACGGAAAACACAAACCACGAAGCATTCGTGACCTTTCCAGGTATCAATTTGATTTTTTACTATAATTGCTAAATTGTTGACTTTTTTCAGTTGAGATTTATATGATTTAAAAAAATTCATACAGAGATTAAGTTCATTTCCTAAGGTTACGCATCGATGGAAGAGAAAACTAACCTCGAGAGGCAGCAATGGTTGTGTAGTGTTGACGACTTCATTTCTTAGCCTTGGCATATGAGGATGAATTGCCAGGCCTCTGCTTTTCCACCTTATCTTCCCACCAACATTTTATTTTCAGTGTAAATGTATGTATACGCAATTTAGCTCTATGTATGACAAGTGCATTTAATTATAACTGAGTTGACGAGGAGATACATTTGTAGCAGAAACCTCAACAAAACAAATTTTTTTGCTCTAGCAAGAATGCTTTATAACATGAGATCAGCAGATGCATTTTCACTTGTATTTAGCAATGCATGAGCGACTATAAAATCTGCAGTTTATTGTTGTAGCTTAATTCTTTAAATACATGTAATTGTTTTATGCAATGTGATGTATGCGTGTTGTAGCTTAATTCTTTAAATGCACGTAAGTGTTTTATGCAATGTAATGCATGCACACTTGTCAAATGCAAATTAAGGCTACTTACTTACTTACATACTAAACATACTTCTTGAGGAATAATAACTTGCGGTAATATTGATTCATGCGTTTTAGCTGACGTTATACCGAAGGACTCGAAGGAATTCTACCAGTTCTGCTACGTGTCGAGCGCGAAACAGGTGTGTGGTGTGAGCACGCCGTTCCAGCTGAGTTCCTCAATGGATGATCTGTTCGAGGTTCAAGATCCGGACGATCCTTCAACAATGGTCATTAAAACAAAGGCACAGATGCTGGAAGATCAATTGGCATCCCTCAAGAAAGATGGCTTTGAGTTGCAGAAGGTGATCATCAATTAGCTAATTTGTTCGAAATACCTCTATAGCAACATTTTACTAATCTATTTCTATGAAGAATATCATTCATTCGTTTCAAGAATTTATATAGCACCTCTTCAAGAAACCTACTCAGAGGCACTTCCAGTCCATAATGTATACATGTATGTTTGTCCAGAATGCACGCCAATAGTTTCATAGCTATTGACATTGCACCTAGATGGAGTACCACCAGGACTACGCATTGGAGGGTTAGCCAATCGTCTCACAGTTACATTACATTACAATTGGCTCATCTGTCACACAGCAATCGGTCATTAACTCAAATTCAAATAATTATGATAATTTTTCAGTTGAGTTTTTTGCATGATCAATATTCTTGTGTTACTTTTAGGAAGTTCAGTTACTTCAGTTGGAGCTGGATGCCGAAAGAGCTAGCAAGGGACAACTCATGGAGCAGCTCAAGGTCAATTTCACATTTTGTTTGTCTTGGCTAATTAGAAAATGGATAAACAGATTGCGACCTGTGCTAAACCTATCCACCTGTTTTTCTGAGAAATATTCCATGTCTGCTGGAGCACATTTTAAATCAGCGCTCTTCAAACTTTATTCTCATTGTACCACCAGGTACAATAAGGATTGAAGGTCAGATCTAAGGCATCAGGCAAGTGTGAAGTCCCCTTGAAATAAATTATTATGGTTAGCATTGTAGGCTCTATGGCAGTGTCCTATTGCAGTGGATATTAGAGTAGTTAGTTTAAAAAGTAATGTTTACTTTTAAGAGTGTAATCATGTCAACAAAAGGAAAAAATAAATTACCATTAGAAAACTTGTGCTAATGTGAGCTAAAATTTGCGGGAAAAAAATGCATGGTAGACGTAGTCGCAGAAGTATAGGCATTAACACAGAAATGTAATTTTTTAAAAGACAATTTACATACTACTTAGTGATACTACGGTAGTGTTATGTGCACAAAAGTTTGAAAGCTTCTGTTTTAAACAAGTTTAGAGTTCCAAGCTCCTACCTGGTGTGATGTTTCCTTGCTAAGAGATTACTCGGCTTCCCTGCACAGTAACCATCTTTGGGTAGGATGTTGCTCACAGACTAATCATCTACCATGTCCCTCTGTTGCTTAATTGATATAAATAAATAAATTCAGGCTTTTAAGGTTATTGGTGTTGTGTAATTATATAGAAATTAATTTTCATTGTATTGTGTAATTATGTAGAAATTAATTTTCATTGTATTGTGTAATTATATAGAAATTAATTTTCATTGTATTGTGTAATTATATAGAAATTAATTTTCATTGTATTGTGTAATTATATAGAAATTAATTTTCATTGTATTGTGTAATTATATAGAAATTAATTTTCATTGTATTGTGTAGTTATATAGAAATTAATTTTTGAATGCAGGAAATGGCCCGGTTACAGGACGAATTGGATAAGGAGCGAATCAGCAAAGAGAACTTGCACCAACATATTAAGGTACACTACACATTTCTGTAGCTCATTTTCTCTTCAGCAGCAAACATTTTGAGAGTTGTAGCAGAATTAGAATGCCATTTTACCGTGTTTTGATTCTGTGATTCTCTTGTCTTTTTCTTACTAGGAACTGCAAGAAGGTCTTCAAGCAGAAAGACAATCGAATGAGCAACTCCACAGTCAACTAAGGGTAACAATAACATCCATTGTATAGGTTTCTGCACCTACTACCTATGCAGTAGTAGCCTTAGATGTTTAGTATTGAAGTTACACTTGGTACTTTTAATAGTAGTGGCCTTTGATGCTTGTGCCCCAAGTTCAGTATCCATGTAGTGCTTTTAATAGTAGTAGCTTAAACACTTTATTATTAAATAAACTTGTAACGCGTGCAAGGTCACACCGAGATGTGAATCTGAGGTGCGTCCAACATCTTTAGAGCACTGTTAGTTAGCCGTAGATGCTTGTGTCCTAGAGCAATGATCCATTTAAAAGTAAAGTCGTCCAAGGGCTGAAGGCCCATTGGTGAGGCACTCATCTCCTTTTCTTGGCCCTGAGCCATTAATGGATGAGTCCCAAGGTCCTGGACACGGGGCCAGTGCATCACAGGACTTGCCGTTTACTTCCCAGCTTATGCCGGTACCAAATTATACTGCTTGGGGACAGAGGCACGTGTGCATAAACAACTTGCCCAAGGTCATTACTGGGATTTCAACCGCCCGCTCCGTGAGCGAGCGCGTTACCGATCAGCCACCAGGTCGCACAATGATCCATTTACTAGTTTTAATTGCATTGGCCTTTGATGCTTGCGTCCAAGGTCCTTGATCCATTTAATGAAAGCATTCATGCTTTCAATAGACTAGTAGTGGACTATGAATGTCATGGGTGCTAGCTCGACATCTGCTTTGGGTGCAGCTATTACATGGCATCTGTTATCAACCTATGTATAACGATGGTGCCTAAAGTTGTATTCATCAATCGAAATGAATTTAGGTTTGAATGATTGAAACTTCAGTTGTTTTTATCACGTAGTTTTATTTTCTTGTTGCAGGCGATGAGAGATGAATTGCAGGCCGATAGAAGAGCGCGTGAAGAAGCTTTTGAGAACCACACGAGAGTAAGACATGTTTCATCTGTAACCAACGATTGCAATCTGAACTTTTTGCTGTTTCATCTCATGCATACATAGTTTTGTATACATGCTATTGTGTATTGTTATTGGGTCTGAGTTCCTGAATCCCACCATACTTTCTTTGCAGTTTACTGTGTTGATAATGTTGTGAACCACACAAGAGTAAGACACATGTTTCATCTGTCCTAATGATTGCGGACTCAGCTTTTGCTATTTCGTTTCATACATACGTACATGCTATTGTGTATTGTTATTGGCTCTGAGTTCCTGTATCAAACCATACTTCCTTTGCAGTTTACTGTGTTGATAATGTTGTGAACCACACGAGAGTAAGACATGTTTCATCTGTCCTAACTCGATTGCAATCTCAGCTTTTGCTATTTCGTTTCATACATACGTACATGCTACTGTGTATTATTATTGGCTCTGGGTTCCTGAAACCTGCCATACTTTCTTTGCAATTTACTGCCCTCTGTGTATTAAATCTGTTGATAATGTTTTGGTCGATGCAGACATGTTTAAGATTTAGTTAACTGGTTAAGCTCTTCAAATATTACCAAGTATTTTGCATAGCATCCTTTTATTGATCTCCAGGAAACTGGAGAGAGAATGTTGGAGTCACAGACTGGAGCAAGTTGCGAAGCACTGGAGGAGGCAGAGGCAGCTGTTGAGGTAATCATCGAAATCTCTCTGAAAGATAAGATTAGATTAGATTGGAAGAAGGGGAGCAGTCCATTAAGGTAGCCAAAGGGGTCGTGGGTGTGAAATGTTGCCGACTTCTTTTTCTTGACCTTGGATGTCGTTAAAGGGAGCTGGACCCAACACGCTGTCTCATCTTCCCTCTAAAAGTGCACAATCAGTGTACTCGTTATAGATGTGATTTGCCTTTTTGTATGTCAACTTTTCTCAACTACAATCCAATGACATTATAACCATTGACCTCATGTTCATGAATTTGAACTTCCACCTTAAGATAATAGGAATTTTATATCATGGGTCCTATTATATAAAAATTTGTCTTTTATCATAAATCCTCTGTTTTTAATTAAGTTTCTAAACAGAGCACGGTGCCCCTGTACATCTAGAGTAGAGACTAGAGAGACAGAGCACTTGCAAATATATCATCATATCTTGGGACACACGTTATTTATATCATAGGCCTAATATTTGATATATTGTTTGCAGCGTGTCATCCACGTGTTTGGATTTATAACAAAACTAAAAAACAAATATGCTATTGTTGTTGCTGTCGTTGCAGAGGGTTACTGAGAGCGATGGAGTTGTCTGTTCGTTGAATCATGACGATGCGATCAATGGACAACAAGCGGCAACACACGAGGAGGTGAACGAGGGCGGAGCCGAGGCCAAGTCGCAGTCAATCACGGAGAGAATAACAGGTTGATCATGACTATTAAGTAGTAGGCCATGAATATTAAATAGTAAACCATGAATATTAAGTAGTAAACCATGAATATTAAGTAGTAGGCCATGACTATTAAGTAGTAAGCCATGACTATTAAGTAGTAAGCCATGACTATTAAGTTGTAAGCCATGAATATTAAGTAGTGGACCATGAATATTAAGTAGTGAGCCATGACTGTTAAGTAGTAATCCATAACTATTAAGTAGTAAGCCATGACTTTTAAGTAGTAAGCCATGACTATTAAGTAGTAAGCCATGACTATTAAGTAGTAAGCAATGACTATTAAATAGTAAGCCTTACCGTTTAACGACCAAGTATCAGTTGATGGTGCAGAAGGATTTGCTGAAGGTCCCTACGTGGTAGCCATCTTTGCGTCCACGTTCACACAACCTTGAAATTCCATGTTCTGACCTTCTCACAAGAAATGGTTTCATTACTCGAATACTTTACACTTATTAGCATTTATTTTACATTACTTCTTATGTATATTGATATACCTTATTATTGCTTCTATCATAGTTCTACGTGTTAGATTGCATTATTTGTCGATGATGGAGTAATAAAGGCTATTCTTACTTACGTACTTACTCTTATCTCAGTGGCTCAAGCCCATACTCTCATCATTACATGGTGATTGCTTCAACCCGCCTTCATGTCCCAAGATATGATGATATACAAGAGCCCTGTCACTCTACTCTGGGTGTACAGTGCTCTACATTACTCCACTCAGGTTGAACTCCTCATTCCTCGAGCATGAACTGCTTTAAGACAGAACCATGCTTTCTCCGTTGTTGGCCTCATGATATGGAATGGGCTTCCACTGCCTTATGACTAGGGTTTGCTCAGTTGCATTCTTTGTATGGACGCCATTGGAGAGTGATATCAAATTTCGGTTGTATTGTGTTGTATACATACAGTCATACACGCTTTCTTGCATACATGCTTGTGTACGTACTACATATGTATTCAGCTAGTCATTTGTTACGAGGATTTATAGAGCTGCTACTCATGAGTGCTGTGTATTCACCAGGGTGTTAATTGACTTTTCAGCCATTCACTTATTTTATCCATTCATTCATTCATTCATTCATTCACTTGAAAGAACAATTATAATGCATACATAGAAGCATACATACATTAGGTACTTGTAAGAGTTATTGGTTCAAGATCACACAGAGGTTTTAACCAGTATCGTCTAATCTAGCCCTTCAAGGTTAGACCCAGTGGCAGATTTCAAATTCGACCACAATCTCACTTTATGCAGCCTTTTAACTGATACCAGATGCATAGTTAAACCGGCACTACATTCTAAGTCCTTACGACTGGACTTGATCAGCACCACTGATGTTCCAAGTGGTCTTAAGTCGACCATGCGCCTTTAACCGTCGCGTGTCGGTTGTTTTAATCTCCTAGGGTCAGTCTTGAAGCATCTTAAACGGGCGTCTGATTGGTTTGCAGAAGATTTCGACGACGAAACAGCCGCAGGATTGGCTTCTGGACCGCCAGAAGCGACGATTAAGTATGCAATCCGACTGACATCTCAGACATTGCATGTTGCTGTATTGTATATATACACTGGGCTGAAAGTGGTTTGAAAATGGAGCCGGGTCTGAGCTAGTTCGGAAAAAATTTGGCGACTTTTAATTTTTTGTTTTTGTTTATTTTTCACACTATTATTGTAGCATTGAAGCTGTCAGGTGACAAAAATTGCTGTTTTTTAATGTTGGTAATTGGTATCAAGTTTATGAAATAATGCGAAAATGTATTGAATGCATATCTTGAACACACGACACGGCTAAGACCTGGCAAAGGCAGGTCACAGAAATCAATGGCTCACTTTCAGCCCTGTATATACACGTTTATTGCTTTACTTACTTCAGCCCTGTATATACACGTTTATTGCTTTACTTACTTCAGCAGTTTAACAATTTTGTGACATTCTCAGAAGGCTAAGCACTGTTGTAAAAATGAAGTTTATCCAACGTGTTTTATGGACGCTTCTTTTCCAGAAGCCTGCGTGTGAAGACTGAAAACAAATCAGTTGGATTTTTCATGCATATAGCTTGAGTTTGTTTTCATTTTCCGTGAATAGCATTAGAAGAGTCATTGTAAGCTGAGAAACATTGAAGCATGTGGCCATTCTTGCTGCTGACAGAAATTTTAAAAGTCAAGCATATAGGATTCACTTGCTCAAACCAGAGTTCTGTTTTTCTTAAACTTTTAAATATAATATTATACATATTGTATATGCGCATGCATGCATTTGTGCTTGCGTTTGTGTGTGTGTAGTGGGTTGCATTTTGTGTGTAGCGGCTTGGCCTAACAACGCAGTTTGTGGCTTTTGTGTCTCTGAAAATTGCTATTTTTAGCTAACAGTTGCTTGTATTATTTTGTGCATGGATTAGATGGTTGGTGGTTCTTGCTAATATAGAAAGAATAGTATTGAATCACTATTGATGCATTATTAATGGTTTAGTGATTTGATCTATAACAGTGATTGTGCATATTCCTTTGCTGGTCACAAGCTGAAGGATTTACTCAAGTGTTTTTGCCTTTTTTTATTATTTTAATAGGCAGCAATATTCAGTTTTTTATTTTGCATTTAACCATTTGGCTATTGTGTTGGATTCCAACATGCTTTTGAATATTGGATTTAGAGGATGCCAAAATGTAGCCCTTATTGCAGCATGACAAAGAAAATGCTGCGTTTCATTGTTAACCTCTCTACCTTTCCGAAGACAAACTAATATGCTTCCGTGGGCCGCCCTGCAATCTTTGCGATTTCATAGTTTTCCAAATTTTCTTCAAAGCTACAAATTCACCTGCATCTTTTCGGTGCTTGAAGACATTTCTCTTTTCCTGGGCCTGTCACGCTAAGAGTGCTTCTGAATAGCTTTGCTGTAAGGAACGCTTTACAAATGTTTTATTAGATTAGAAATTTATATTCTGGAGCTATATTTTACTTGTTATTTATAATTTAAATTAATTACTAAGAATTGTGACTTTTCTCGTCTTCATTGTAGGCCAGAAGATTCGCTGAAATCTTGCCCAGTTTGCAATGAGGAGTTTTCAGCGGGGGCTTCCGAGGATGAGATAACACAGCATCTTGAGCGTCACAACGGTCAGGTCTGTCCCATCTGCTTCATGCAGTTCGACACGGACTATCCGGAGCAAAACGTCACGGCACATGTCAATCGTCATCTCGACGACCCGACCGATGCTGCCGAGTAGGGATGACGGATGTACGGATGGATGAAAGGGATGAAAGTTCTCGATTTTATGTCTTTGTTATCTATTGACTCGTCGTATGCGTAACTGGTTCGATTCTGATTATTTGGGTGATTGAGACGATGAGGCAGTTTGTGCCAGACATGTTTTGCATTTTTTAGCACTTGTTGTTGTGGTTTTTTGGCAAATGTCGCTGCAAGGGTTTAACAGTAGTAATATTGCTAAGAATAATAGTAATATTGTTAAGAAGAAGAGGACAGAGAAATATTAATTCTGATTATCCTTGAATGAATGATACTATAATATAATTGGTAATGTTACAAAAAATTTTATCATTCCAGCTTAGTACTCGACGATTCTTACAAAATTCTGATGGATCACTTTTACATTCTGTACAAAGTAAGGGTAATAATTGAAAAACATTGCTTTTCTCCAGAAAAAATGTTTTGAAGATGTTTTTCGGACATGTTCCGTTTATACCAGGAGTAATTAATTAAAATGTGGTGATAATAAAATTCCTAGCAATAGTGCCACTGATTACAACATGCCTATAATATTTTACAGACACATAAATGAGATCTGACCTTGGGCTGTGTACCATCAGACAACTTAAAATAGGATGCTTATTATTTTTGATGTTTCATTAATGCAACAGTTTTCTTCATGTTGTTAGGACTTAGGACCATGCTTCCAAGGGCTGTAGTTGATAGAGGCAAACAGGAAATTTTATGATTAATTGACACATTTTTCCTCGTTATTAATTTGTTCATTGTCATTACTATTTTATTAGTCGGTTTAGTGTCATTGCTGCCTGTGTCAAAGTTAGAAATATCCTAAGTGTGACTCTTTTAATTTTTTTGTTACAGTTATTTTAATTATAATAAAAAACATTTTAATAGTTATTCTGTATGCCACTATGTTTGTGCAGAGAGACTTGGCGTGACCTTTTAAGTACTTTCTCACATTTGCTGATAAATTATTGAGGTTTTGAGGACAGTTCTTACAAATCGGTCCGCTGATTTTTAACCTTGGACATGAATGAGAATTTCGCTTAGAAGCAAGTTGTGCAAGTTGATTGTATATTAGATTGGAAAAGTAACAGGCAAGATGATGTATAAATCAACAGCTGCTGGAAATACAATCTAAGAAAGTTGCCAACTGAAAAGTAATCTGAGAAAGTTGTAAGTTGTAAGTGGCAATATTGTCACTGCAACAGCTATGATATTATATCCCTGTATCAAAGTGTTTTAGTAAGGTTGTGTGTATCGAGATATATGCATTGTATAGCCGGAATAAGCTTAATAAGCACAGTACAAATGCCTCTGCGTGCCATTAATAAATTAATCCATGTTTGCTTAATTCAACATATATAGGTGTAACTAGTTACAACTAACTCACAAGTGAAACAAACAATTTGCTAGGAGCCGAACTACAATAATATTTGATATTATGCAGGGTTTTTTTTAATGTGTAGTTGTACACAAAATGTGCAGTTCTAAATGGATTTGTGCAGTTGCAGAAGCACTTCTGTAAAGTTAAAACTAGCAAAAAAGATTATTGTCCTCCGATTGGAAGTAATTTACCATGGAGGATGGGAAAGGAAAGAAGGAGTTGTGCGGTTCTAAAAATTACTTTAAAACAGCCCTGATATTATGGGAAATTTGTGTTTACTAATATACATCTTTAAATGAGATTCGTGGAATATAATTCTATTGTGTATCCATAGGTACTCAGACTGCTAAATATGTTAATGGTAAATTATTTGGCTGGCGAAGGCGACATTTGCAGCAGTTATTACAAGACTGTTTAGTAATAATAAAACTTCTGTGGGAACCGTGGTTAACACAATGATCTAACACACGCGTCATTAGCTGCATTACCAATGTATGTATATTTTCATTCTAACACTGTCCGTAGTTTACGTTGTTAAACTATTTTATGTTGTCTACTGTATATAAAATGGAAGCTGGATTGTTGAAAATAAGGTTTGCCTATATGGAAGTTGGATTGATGAAACTAATTCTTTGCATTTAAATAGAAACTTTACAGATGGGAATAACTGTTTTGTTAAATGGAAGCTGGATTGATGAAACGAAGTCTTTGCTTCAATAGAAGCTGGGTCGACGAAGTTTCTTTTCCGTAAACATAAGTGGGATTGACGGGAAAATGTCTGCATAAATAGAAGATGGATTGGTTGAAAAATTCTTAGTTAAATATATGTTGGATTGATGACAATAATTCTTGCTTAAACAGAATTTCGATTTCAATCCAGGCTCAATAACATATTATTATAAAGATCTGATGATGCTTCATCACATTTTGTCTGTTTTGATCAATTGTGCTGATTACTCAGAACATCACATTCCAGTAATGCAGTGTATTGAAAACTGTTTGCCTCAGCACACTGCAGGTGTGTCGTGTGAGATAAATTTCTACTAAACTACCAAAATTTGGAGGCCATGTCTTAATGATGTTGTTTTACTAAGTGATGTTCAAGGAACAAAATAGTTGGAAATATGACAGTTTGAAATTTCAAAGATAACACTAGAGAGATGCCATTTAGTTGAACAGTAAATTATACTCGTTATGGTACGATAATACCATATATATATATATATATATATATATATATATATATTATAATAGTAAATAATATTATAATCATGTAATAGTTAATGATGGATATCAGTATGCCAAGAGCAAAGGATCTCATCAGAAATAGACAAGTCTGGAGAAGTCATGTGAAAGCCTCATCGTCGTCACATGACTGACGGAAGAGAGAAAGAAGAAGAATAGTTAATGATATCACGGTAGGCCTAACAGTTCATGAAGGCTAATGCAATAATATAAACAGCAACTAAAAACTAGTCATTTTGTCAGATGTTTCTGGGGAAAAGCGTAATTTCAGGCTGAGATGCCTAGATTAATACACACTGCCAATTAGGGCTAGAGGCGGATCCAGGAGGCCAATCTGGCCATGGTCCCCCATTAAGAAATTTGCGTAGGACATGGCCCCCATGCAGAAGCAGGAAGGTGAGAGAAAAAAGTAGCATATTGGATGTTGCTTGAGTACAATATTTTAAATTTTCACCCCATTACAGCAGTGGCGGCGCCAGGGGGGCTAGGGGGCTAAGCCCCCCCCTAAACGTGGCTCAGCCCCCCAAACGAAAAAGCCGAAAATGTCTATAACGCTGTCTTCGCAATGGAAACTAGACAACGACCAACGGCACCGAAATCAACTATGTTATTGTGGCGAAAATCAAAATTGTCCTGGGGATCCAGCCCTTCCCCTCCAGCCCGGATTCAGAACAATCCGGACCTCAGCCCCTTCCTCCCGCTAGTTCGGACTTTCAGCCCCTCCATCCTCCAGACTGCTCCGGACCACAGCCCTCTTCCTCCCGCTAGTTCGGACTTTCAGTCCCCTCCATCCTCCAGACTGCTCCGGACCTCAGCCCCCTTCCTCCCGCTAGTTCGGACTTTCAGCCCCTTCCATTATCCAGACCGGTCCGGACCTCAGCCCACTTCATTTCGCCATGCAGTTTGGACTTTCAGCCCCTTCCATCCTGCAGACCGGTCCGGACCTCAGCCCCTTCATCTCGCCAGTTCGGACTTTCAGCCCCTTCACTCCTCCAGACCGGTCCGGACCTCAGCCCTCTTCCTCCCGCTGGTTCGGACTTTCAGCCCCCTCCATCCTCCAGACTGCTTCGGACCACAGCCCTCTTCCTCCCGCTAGTTCGGACTTTCAGCCCCTTCACTCCTCCAGACCGGTCCGGACCTCAGCCCCCTTCCTCCCGCTAGTTCGGACTTTCAGCCCCTTCCATCCTGCAGACCGGTCCGGACCTCAGCCCCTTCATCTCGCCAGTTCGGACTTTCAGCCCCTTCCCTTCTCCAGACCGGTCCGGACCTCAGCCCCTTCATCTCGCCATTTCGGACTTTCAGCCCTTCCATCCTCCAGACCTGTCCTAACCTCAGCCATTCCATCTCGCCAGTTCTGACTTTCAGCCTCTTCCATCCTGCAGACCGATCCGGACCTCAGCCCCTTCATCTCGCCATTTCGGACTTTCAGCCCTTCCATCCTCCAGACCTGTCCTAACCTCAGCCTCTCCATCTCGCCATTTTGGACTTTCAGCCCCTTCTATCCTCCAGACCGGTCCTGACCTCAGCCCCTCCATCTCGCCAGTTCAGACTTCCAGCCCCCAGCTAGTCCTATACCATCACATACGAAATGGGGTTTCAATTAGCAGCAGCACTCATGGGGAGACTTGGGGGAAATGCCATGGGGACGTTCCACAAGTTTGTAGTCAAGCCCGGCCCTAGGGTGTGCGGGGCCCAATGCAGCAAGCGATTCTCTGAAAAGGGTTCTCAATCATAGCATTTGCGAAGTTGATTTCCTGCCAATTAGGCACTGTAAGCTTATACCATAGGCTTTAATATTCTAGAAAACTCGAATTCTACCGGTAGGCATAGCCCAGGGCTGAAAGTGGTGTGGGAACGTTGCCGGGTCTGACTGTGGCGGACGAACCGAAGCCTTTGAGCCGAAAATTTTCTGACGATCTTTTTGGTCATTCGCCCAAAACTGTACAAATTTCACCCATTGTTGGTACCTGACGACCTTTTTTTAGTCATTTGCACATAAAACTTCAAAATCACACCATTTTTACCTATTTATTGTAGCCTATCTGACGACCTGTTTTTTTAGTTGTTTTCCCAAATATTGTTAAACTTGCTTCCCGACTGATACTTAATGTTAAACTGAAGCAAAAATGTCAAGTGAGTAGCGCGAGGACCTGAAAGCGCAGGGCCCACGGCGGCTGCGGACTCGCTCGCATTTCCTTAATGCCGGGCCTGATTGTGGTTGGGGACGGAGCCTCGGAGATGCTTAAGTGTAGGCCAACCCAAATATTTCATAAATATTTCAGATATATCATTATAAATTGCTACATGTACAGTGTTATCCATTGTTTATCAATGATGAGCAATTTTGTTAAGACGACATCTTAAAATGCTACCCTTGCAGTGAGGAAATTCAAAAATTTAAGCGTGGTGGAGACATATTTTTTATTGAACTCTAAACCAGGTCTTTCAGCAATGAAATTATGAGAAATTTATTGAGATAACAGCTTAAAATGTTACCTTTACAGTGTGGAGATTTAAAAATTTAAACCACAGGAGGGGCACTTTCTGAAGTCACAAACCACGACTATCAGCGCTAAGACTATGAGGTATTTAGATAAAATGGGGAGGGGTATTTATTGAACTTCTAAACCATGTCTTTCAGCAATGAAAATTATGAGAGATTCTGCTGCGATGACAGTTCAAAATACCGGTAATACCATAACAGTACTGTTAGGAAATTTGACAGATTTAAGCAATTGAAGGAGACACTTTTGAAGTCGTTTCAGCACTGAACTGATGAGTATTTTCGCTATAATGACAGTCAAAAATGCTACCATTGCAGCGTGGAAATTAAAAAAAACATTTCGATAATGGGGAGGAGCATATCTCCTCCCTCAAAACTCATCTCTCTGCTAGTGGCTCAACACTAGCAGAGGTATGAGTCTGCTGTCCTGGCTCGCAAAGCCCTTCGCTCTGCCTCTAGCGGTAAGCTTTTGGTCGCACGTGTTGAAACATCAACTTGTCAGCGTCGTGCTTTCTCAGTTATAGGTCCTTCTGTCTGGAATAGTCTCCCGGCCGATGCAGATGCGCTTGCTACCTAGGCTAGGGTTGACTTGTCAGTGCTCTACAAGCTCCTTAAAACTTTTTTGTTTCACCGTGGTTGGACTGGGAGCTCTTCTGAGTGGATTTCTTGAAGGGGCGCTATATAAATTCATGAAACGAATGAATGAATGACTAAGCAATGGTTGCAAATTACACAAAAGTATAGGTTAAGCATTCACAGAATAAGCTTTTTAAATGAGGAAAACCCCCTACATATGACATGCCCCTAGGGTTTTCCTATGTATACAGTAGGCCTACACACATGACAGTATACTTATAAACTTGTTAGGTTATAGGCTTAAACTTTTAACTTTTGTGATTATAGTAGCCTAAAGATTAAGTCCATTTTTAATTTCTAAGCCATTTTCTTTTACAATAGTATTTTGACATTCTTATACTGGTACCGTAGCCTGCGACTCTGCAAAACGACTTCTTATAGAAGTTTTCATGATTTTATCGTTCCTATAATAGCTGGCAGAAAGAGCATAAAAATGGTTCCAATTGAGGTCAGCAGAGCCAAAAATGCGTTGGCGGCTGGGGCTCCGCCCCAGACCCCGCTGGGGGAGCTTACGACGCTCCCCCAGACCCCCTAGTCGGTATGGGCTTCGTGCCTTCGGCACTCGCAACTTAGCGCATTCGGCGCTTCGTAAAAATTTTGGTGGGGGGCTTAGGGCTTCAGCCCCCCCAAACCTGAAATCCTGGCGCCGCCACTGCATTACAGTGTTATAATTCATTGCCGTGTCACTTAAGATCTCTGCCAACAGTAGGATATTTAACTTGGTTCCTACAGTATTTTGACTTGCCATTCTGTTAATTTGCTCTTCTGTTCTGTCTGGTAGTTTCTCTTTTTTGCTCTTCTCGAAACCTGCTTGTTGTCAAGGGGCCGTGCACACTGGGAGTGTTTCTGAACGGTTCACCCTAATGGAATTGCAAACCTGATGGGGGGGGGGGGCATGGCCGGATTGCCCCCCTGGATCCGCCTCTGACAGTGACACAACTGGTTGAATACATACGATAGTGGGACTACATTTTGTATCACTGATGCGACTTATGTAACTTATTTCGTAATCGTAGGCCTAATCTTCAAATTTCGAAAGTCGCTCTAAAGCCAAGTGCAGGGCACCAGCTTATTCGCGAGCGATGTGTCTAGTCAGAATGGTTGTCAAAAAAAGCAGCCTGAACTTCCGAAGTAGATCGTAGTCCTGTACGGCGTACGCTAGCTGTCAAAAGTAGGCTAGCTAGGCCTACTTGCGTTTTCCCGCCAGCCATCACAACCACTAACCGATAGCCTAGGCCTACAGCTGTTCGCCATAAATAGCTAAATCTGTGCACTTTTGTCTGCTAGTGGAGAAAACGCCGTTCACATAAAAATGTAGCCTACATGTCCAATCCAAGAGTCCTAGCTATTAAAGAACCATCATGGTCAAGATGCATCCACATTTTTTATATTATTTTTGCAAGACTAAGTCGCTTTGCTGGTTATTATCTGGACGCATGAAACGTTAGGCCTACGCTAGGCCTACTCGAAGCAGAAAAGGAAACGCGAATCAAGCCGATAGAAATTGGAACGTAAGCGGCCCTTTATTTCTTACTGATAGCACTCATTATCTCTGATAAACATTAGGTCTATTGATAGACATGTGGGGTTTAATAATATTGTACAAAATTTATTCCAAATTAAAATTTCGTATAATAGAAAAGGAGCAAATGGTATAATTTCGGAAGAACCCAAATAACTTAGTCCACTGTTCAGTTCGCGTCATCCTTAGCTTATTATGTGTTAATACGCTCCTCACAAATAAGTTCCCGAAACTCTGCAAGTTTAGCGCTTAAAGTTGAAGAAAACCCGTGATTAAACTAAATGCCTTCCATCAAACATAGTTGCACAACTGATTGCAATAGAATTCCAGAACGCATTAGTCCATAATTATGAAGATTTGAATAATTACCGACCACATCACCGACTCTTTCGCCGTGCCTTGGTCTCAGCGAAAGAAGGCACGCTCTTGGTGTATACCGATTATCTTATCTTGTGCGTTCGCCGAGCCGTTTTGTTTCCCCCTTTAAAACCGTAAGTTTATTATCAAAATCTAACCCTCACACCCCGTTGTGTTTACGACCCTATTGTCCATTGATTTTGGCTAATATCGGTCGTTTGATGTTGCGGTTGTGCCGAAGCGGCGCGTGCATCTGCTGTCTGGGGCGTTCAATGTTGAGCACTAGTCGTTCAACGGTCAGAACGACTTGTCGGCGTTCTACGATTTTTTAAGAACAAGAGATTGTAAAAATATCGTTCTTGACTGAAATAGCTGAACTGCAGTGCAGAATTCTGATTAAATTATCAAAACTAGGGTGACTGGTAAGGCTAGCGGGGCGCGTTTGGTACCGACAGATTGTGTCAGGTGTCGACTACGAGTGCATTGTATTTATCCAAAATCTCGGCGGTTTTCTTTTTATATGACCGCGATAATTCTAATTCGTTTCCTTCTCGTGCTGAAGCCATTTGAAAGCAGTAAAATGCAGTTTTCGTAGGCTGAATTTAAACAGTCGCTTATCATTTTCTAAGCTCAATTCACGGTCATGAATCGAGGGCATTGTTTGACTGACCTGAGGTGCCGTGGGGTCACGGTGTGCGGAGGGTTTGCTTTGTGGGCTTTGTCTTTCATGACCTTGAATGAGGAAGGTATGCTGAATGGGAAACTTGTGTTTGCGTTTCCCCTTCCTTGGTGTGTAAATGCTCCATGTTAGCGGTCAGTTTGTGCTATTTGATGTGCTGTGCTTTTATGGGTGTTGGCTTCAATATTCAATTAGCAAGACAGTTGGACTCAAGCTAACTGTATAAATTGTGTAACTCGCTTTCAAACCCCCTCAGAACTGTTGATGTAAATAACGTAATTTTTTGGTGTACCTGTTAGTCGGAACTATTTTCAGTAGTCGATATGTACCTTTTATCAAAAGAATCTTGACAAGCACCCATAGGTGACAATATTTAATAAAAGCTTTGTTTTTGTTTGTTAGTATGTGCAGTTGTTATAGCGCCCCTTCAAGTACTACTCAGAGGCAGTGCGGACACTGCATTGGAGTTTCACTCCGATCCGCTGAGTAATTGCGAGTGAAAGACTTGCCCAAGGTCCCTGCGCGGCGACTTGAGGTCGATTCGAACCTGCAACCCTCCGGCAAGGCAACCTACATACCCACTACTCCACCGTGCCCCACAAAGCATACAGTAGTAACACATTTATAAGACATGGATTAGCTTGTACACGGAATTTTAATTGTTATGGTTGTAATTTCGTGCACTCTAAGTAATAACTAAAAACCTCCATTGCTCATTGATATTAAACTTGTAAACTACGTACATGGTAAACCCCAGTTCAGCAGCATCTATGTAGACACAGTGATTTGTGGAGGGAGACAATCTCTGGACATCGGTGTAATTAATGCTAGTGAAAATGTTTCCACTTGGAGAACCCCTCCACTACCATTTTCTGTGCTACAAGTCCAAAGCATGAGCAAAGGAGGAAGGTGACTTGTTTGTCTTTGTTATGATGCAGTGTTGTTAAATGACAACTACCATTCAAATGGGGGGATAGTTGTTAGCTCCTCCTTTTAACTGATAAACAGTTTGTTGAAATTGTTTTTAGTTTCTCAAAATGGGTTCCGTTGGTCAAGAGAATACTGCAGCTGCTCCAAAATTGAGGTGTGTGTACTTTCTATTTCATATTTGGCCAATGGATATGACTTGTTGACACAGTTAATTACTTAAGTGCTGCTCTTTTGTGTGAAGTGACTCTTATTACTTGTTCGGTTTTCAGAGGATTGATAAAAAACGATGCTTATAATAATTGTCGAAACTATTCTTAGTATGAACACGATGTTTGCATAAATGTTGGAAGATTATATGTTGTGGTTATTATGCAAATGCCTGATTATTATCGATTTTAGCTCTTAAGTTGAGGTCCTTGTTTCTTAGGCTCTTAGTGCTCTAGCATACATTTAGTTACTTTGCTGACTTATTAGTTCTGTTTGGGCTTAGTCTCGTCATGAATGCCAAACTTCAGTTGAGTTTCTTCTGGGAAACTGTGTAAATAAATATTGCAACTTATAAAAAGAAAGAATTTTTTCCCATTTTATGGAATTAACTGAAAACAGTTTTGAGGGACTGTAATCTTTCTGTTCTGTTCATGCCTTAAGCAGTCTTTAAATAGACAGCTACCCATGCTTGTGAAGTGGATTTATTAGTTAGCGTGATAAAATTATCGGATTATTTTGTGTTTACTATACGTGTGCTTACCTTTATTATTATCTGTCTTTGAAGCATAATTATGCGTTTTTATGCATTAAATTCAATTCTCTGAACAGGCGCTGTGTGATAAAAAACCTTCCAACCGACATAACAAAAGAAGAGCTTGATCATCTGCTTGCTACCTTTGGAACTGTACAGCGGACAGACCTTGGTAAGTCAACTTTTACTTCAATCGTCATTAGCTGGATATTCAATGAGCACTGTGCTCTCTCATGTGTGCCTGCACATGGGGTAAGAGGGTCACTTGTCTCGCCCTCTGTAAAACTTTGCCAGTTTTTTTTAAAATCTACAACTTGTTGATGTTTCAACAAATTTGTTCGCACTTGAGCGCTAATTATGCCAGCGATACACAAAGTTAAACTGAGAAATTTGCATTTAGAAACCTTTATGAAAAATACCCATGTTTTTAGTTTCCTGATTTGTATTTTTCAAGGTCTTGCTAGGAAATTCTGCTTTGTCCATCCTGCAAAAATGTCTGTGGGCGCCCATGTGTGCTCTCCATGAGATCCAGTCCTTAGCACTTTGAAGACAAGAGTCTGATAAAAAAAAAGTGGCTGGGAAACCAGTGCAACTGTTCATTGAAGTGTTAAGCACGGAATGTCCTGATGACCTGCTTTCGTGTTTACTTCAGCAACTGTTGTGAATTGATTTTCTGCTGGTTGCTCTTCCTGTGATGTTGTTATAAAGTTGATGTTTCTGTCGATAAATGACAATCAACTTACCGTAGTGTGTGGTGAGCTACAGGGCCTTAACTCTTTCCCGCCGGATCGGGTCGCGGGTGACCCGATAAACCCAATAGGTATCGGAACAATTCAGGCGGGAATGAGTTAAACAATAGTATGTTTTCTGCTACATAGTATGCAGTTGACTATGTGAAGTGTGCAGTATGAATTTTTTAAATAGATTTATTGTGGGTTTTTTAAATTCAGCAACACATTCAATGTGATGCCTGAAATTATATATACCATTTCAAGTACAGTTTGAGGGAGAGCATTTTGTTGGTATTTCTGAGTATTTTAGGCACTGATGTAATGAATTATTACATAAAAATGGATAAATTCCTACAGTGTCGGTTACATTTTAATGAAGCAAAATAGATTTAACTGCTCTACTCTATCAGTTACTTGATATATGGATATTGATTGTAACTATAAAATGATATATGCTTACCTCGTGAAGTCATTTTGCAGTTCCAAGTAAGAAGTTTATGCTTTTTAAGTCTTTCCACTTCTGTATTTCCCATAGTCCATGTTTCTTCTCCATATAAAACATGGACTATGGGAGAGACAGAAATGGAATGACTTGAGGCATTTGAAATGTGGCCACTGAAGAATGAAAATAAATCTATGGATACTATAAACGATACTGTAAACAATATTTGTGATGGACTGTTTGCTTTGCATTTAAATGTGAAACAATCCTTTCTTTGGATCTGTGTCTCCTACTGTACCAGGATACCTTCTACTGTAATCTTAAAATATTTCTCTTTTGCCTAGTCTGCCATGTCAGTGGGATTCTGAATTGACGAATGAATGCTGTGTGTATCATGTGTGTACTCTCATAATTTATAGGCAAGCACCTGGGTTTTGTTTACATGTATATGCTTGTATCTGAATGTTTTCATGACACGTTTTAGCTTGAAGATGCAAGTTTGTGAAATGCAGCTTCTTTAGTTGTTCAATTTTCCTCCACGTTGTTCACTTATCAGTTTGCCATTTATCTTGTTTAACTTTTTAGTTTACCGTTGCCTTCTTTAACTTTTCAAGTTACCATGGTACCTTCGCTTTGTTTAACTTTTCAGTTTACCAAATGTTGCCTTCTTTAACTTCTCAGAACTTTTATCTTTACTTTTATTAACTTTTCAGTTTGCCTTTATTTGTTTAACTATTCAGTTTACCTCTAGCTCATTTTACTTTTTAGCATCAGAAGAGACAGAAACTTATGCGAGCGTCATCTATGAAACTTCAGACATGGCTGAACAGTAAGTTGTCTTCGTACGTAAAGAAAAACTTTGATTTGCCATTTTTCAATGCAGTCAACTGATCTCTGATGCAATGGCATATCAGGCAAAGGATTCGAACTCCAGACTATGCAGCATGAGATGAACATAGTACCACTATATCGCAACACGAACAATCATTGTGAGGCGTCGTCCGTAAAGGACTTGTCCATCATCTACAAAGGACTTTGTTGAATGGCCTGTATGGGACCCTCCCTTTCCAGTGTACGTGCTTGGCATTGCTCTATACGGTACCCATTGTGTATGTCATCCACATGTCAACAGTACTTGACTTACTTGACTTATGGCTTTGACGATGCTTTCGCACGTGACAGCCGCCCAGCTATGGAAAATCTCCACATCTTTCTCTCTTGAGCTTTGTGTGTAGCCTCTTGTATGGACCAACCCATCTCCCGACAGTCCTCACGTATCATGTCGACCCATCTCTTCTTTGGTCTTCCCTTTTTTCTTTTTCCATGCACATATCCGTTGACAGCTACCTTCGGGTATCTCTCATCCCTCATTCTGGATACGTGGCCAAAGTAGCGTAGCCGTTTACTTTGGATTTTGTGTATTATATCATGTTGAATATTCAGTCTGTTGTAAATCTCTGTAATACCCTACTTATTTCAGACTACCCTGTTTATGTATGAGTGCGTGCCATGGGGTGGTGTACTTTGATCCTGCTAGGTGCAACAGATGGATTTTAGATGCGACGCAGCACAGACTGTCTGCTATCTGAGGCGGACATTGCACTGAACGAACTAGACACTAAATTTAGACGTGCAAGAATGCATTAATTAGGCAAGGTCAGGGTGTTACCAATTATTGTCTGTAATTGAGTTTCCTCCCTTCCCATCTTTTGATCTCTTTAATGGAGTAACTGTATAAGAATAATGATGTTATAACAGCTTGTAGCTAATATGCATATATGATATGTATAATATATATGCATATTTCTGCATATGTTTGTGTTCCTAGTGTGATAAGACCAAAGTTTATTTGCAGTCTGATTGATATTGTTTTGTCTGTTGGTTTATTTTTAAAGTCTGACTGATATTGTTCTCACATGTGGCTGTTCCCTTTCAGTCCAAAAATGCTTTGAGTCTGACTGGTAATATTCTGTTAGAACTTTTTTGTCAAGTCTTAGTGGTGACGTTCTTTTTCTGTTTCAGTGCTGTCGATGAATTGAACGACTATGACTTGCGTGGAAACATACTTCAGGTGAGTCCACTTCCTTGTTTATTTACTCTGCTTATCATTTTTGTTTATGACACTGAGAGGTGCACAATATTGTAGAGGTTAGTGTGCTGGATTATCAGCTGCGAGGTTGGGATTGGAATCACTGCTGGGGAAAAACTTACGCCCGGATTTCTCCTCCATCTACATTAAATTTGTGGCCAATTCAGCTGTAATGAGTCCAGCAACTGTGCATTGTCGATAGGAAATTCAAACAATCAATCAAAATTTATATAACGCCCCTTCAAGGTGGCTCGTAGGAGGCGCTCCCGACCGAGATCAAGCGAAAAAAGTCTTCAACCGTTTGTGAAATTGAGAACAGCTTGGGAGGTGTCGCATAGTCAAGGGAGGTCCATTCCAGGTTGTTGGACCAACCACAGAGAACGGCGGCCTATGCAAGTGGAAAGGAGGGAGGCAAAGCTCACACAGATAAGAGGGTGCCCAGCCTGATAAGCATCACCACACCAAAGGTGCAATCCTAAATGAGATGTGCTGCGGGAAAGGAAGCCAGTGCAAGACGTAGCGCATATATTGATGTGATGATGGAGTTAGAAAGCTGGCCACTCACTGTCATGATGTGCCAAGAATAAGAGTTTAAGCAAGTCACTGCTTATGCTGATGACTGCTGAGTGCTCTTCTCTTCTTCTGTGCCACCGACTTGATATTGATTTCATGGAGATTCACTTGCTCCCAAGATGCAGTATACCAGTTGCCTTGTCTAGAAGCAGTCAGGCAGTTGCACACCTGTTTTAGGCTCTTAAATCACGATCTTTAACTCGTAATCTTTAACTCAGATTGTTTTATTCACGATCTTCAACTGAGGATCTTTAATTATTATCTAATCTCATCTAGTATGAAGATTTGCAAAGTGCTTCTCACAGCAGAGCTAGTCAGAAGCGCTCAGTATGACAGGCACATAAAAACAGAAAGGTCTTCAAGCAGCGAAGATATGCAGGCGAATTCCTCCCCCACAGGATTCCTGCTGTGCTTTGCAGTTGGAAGGTCATTCCACATAATTAGCAAAAGCCTGAAGCTGGGTTAATCAGATTCACAACTGAGGTACATATATAGATCAAGGCAGTCAGCAGAAGGAATAGCGTGAAGATCGTGCAGAGAACGGCTTGCACATCACGTCACAGCTCTAGGTATTTGGGTGCTAAATCATAAACCTAAGTTCAAAAGTTTGTTCGGTTGAGGTATTCCTGTGTAAACAGCCATCTAGCAAATCCTACTTTGGTGCGCATTAAACAGGATTCTGTCAAGTGACATTCGTTGCACATGACTTCCAGGTCTTTTCTGAAATCATTTCCCATTGACGAAAATTTATCAAGAAATCTTTTACAT
This sequence comes from Lumbricus rubellus, assembly GCA_945859605.1. Lineage (NCBI taxonomy): Eukaryota > Metazoa > Annelida > Clitellata > Crassiclitellata > Lumbricidae > Lumbricus > Lumbricus rubellus. The sequence goes on from OX243828.1 coordinate 20,265,357, forward strand.
TCATATTGAGACATTGCGAGTTCGAATCCACTTCAAGATGCCACGAAGGGACCCTGAGCAAGTCCTTAACTCGTAATTGCTCGTTTGTACATCGGCGTAAAACTCTGATTCAGTGTCAGCGTTGTAGTTGGGAGCACCTCTGAGTAGACATCTTGAAGGGGCGCTATAACAAGTGCTCATATATATTGCTATTGAATCTGCTCATCCAGCAAAAAGCTGCTTCCACATCTAACTGGACAGACTTTGGCTATTGACATGACTATGAGTTGATTGTGGAGTGCCATCATTTGTTACATTGTGCATTAGATGCCAATACTACTTATGAACATTGCTTATGGTTTAGATTGTCTTGTTTAATTGAAACAAGAACTTTGCCTTGATTTGCAATTTTTATTGACGCCTAAAGTCGTTCCATTCATTTTATTTCAAGAATTTATATTGTGCCCCTTCGAGAAGCCACTCAGAGGCAAGGACTGAGCACATATGCCAGAAGTGCCAAGTACTTAGTCTTACAAGTTTCACTTAGATAGCATTGTTTAGTTGGTTTTTGATGTCTTTGTTCAGGTTGAGCTGGCAAATGCCAATAATAAGTCGAATGGTCGACCAAACCGACCGAAACTACCACAGATTCAGGGCCAGGGAAATGGTGGAGGAAATCGTGGATCGGGAATCCCTCTGAGGTAATGACTCACTTTCATATGATCAAATTCTGTACTCTGCAATATGATACGGTAGATGAATGTCTTCATTATTTTATGCCATGTAATCAAGAACAAACGACATGCATGAAGCATAATTCAGCCATAAAAGTCAACAGCAATGCTCTTCAGAATTTCATTTATAAATGTTCAACTTGCTGTACACAAGTTATTGGTAGGCCTGCAAGTGGGTATTTAGAGACCCAGATATCCAACCAGAGGGTGCAAATGATTTATTCAAAGCCCGTCCAAGAATTTTAATTGACCTCTTTAGCGTCCGACCGGCTTATAATTGTATACAAAATTGATGATTATAATCGGGGCAGCCGGTAAAGGGATTAATGATTGTTCTATGGAGATTCTGTAATAATAATAATAATCTTTGTTTATTGTTTTCAAACTGAATGCAGTATGATTACAATCAGTAATGAACAGATGGTCATGAGTTATTACAGGAATTGAATTTAACTACATAAGAGGTGCCCATCAAGTTCTACTGCTGAGTTTACCAACACTAAATGCCTGATGGAAGGTTGAGTGAAATTTTGCGATAATCACAGGCTCTCAGGCTATCAATACGCAGTTGTCAGTGTCCGGGAGTTTGATAGTGTAGTTACCAGTTCGTGAAGCAGTTTGTCTTGACTTCAGTCGTTCTCTTGGCCGCATCACTACAATTTTATTTCGTTCCAGAATACAATAGCGTAGGATTTATTTGCATCAAGTTTGACGGAATATGCTTTGTCTCTGACAAAATATACATTTTGCATTAAGGAATTGAACTGGTTTGGCTTACAGGATTGTGGTGCCAAGTGAGTTAGTTGGTGCGATCATCGGCAAGAAGGGACAGACCATTCGAAATATCACCACTCAGTGCAAGGCCAGGTAAGCATAGTGTTATCATTGCAACAATGTTTTACTTATAATACATGTGACAGAGCATTTATACTTTACCTCAGTCACTGAGACTGAGGTAAAAGAAGGTCATGATATAGTTGCAACATTGATGTTGAATACAAGAAACATTTCTCATTTATCATACTCTGAAAATGTTTGGCAATCACTGGTCTAAGCTGTAATGTCAAGCTTTGCTGTAAGCAGGGTTTGTGATGATATCTTCAGTTTGCTGATTTTGAACATTTCAGGGTCGATGTTCATGGCAAAGAAAATTCTGGTCTCCTGGAGAAGGTTGGTAGCAAGCATTTATTCGTTTATTTCTTTATTTAGATAACTAGCGGCCAGTTGTTGTCTTTCGCAATGCACAATTGACCATGTATGCAAAACCCAACTAACAGATAACAAAATTATTTGCCAGACTTTTTAATACTCCTGGTGTCAATGGAGCCTGACATTCAACTGGGATTTGGCGTTTTAAAGAAGTTCTATGCTGCTTGTAATAGCGGCTGTTGATTGACGTACAGAATGTGTTAGCAGGAATCAATTTCATTTCGAGTATGAGCAGTGGTCAGTGAAGCTGTTGCGTTTGCTTGTTCTTGTGTCCGTTTTGAAAATGTTTTTTTTCTTTGTTGTCATTTGTTACATTTTTCTGTGTCCATGTAGGTTATTTCAATCTTTGGTCAGCCGGAGAATTGTTCAAACGCCTGCAAGGAGATCCTGAATGTTATGCAGCAAGAGGCCAACATGAACAACCGAGGGTGGGTTGAGATGTTTAGCGACAATTTAGTTTTTTCTGAATACCGTAGTTGGAATTGCATGATAGTCTGGTGGCTCAGCATGCTGGACTGCCAGTAAGGAGTTCAAATCCATGCCAGGGTTGAAACTTGACCTTCGAGATTTGAGAAAAGGCTGGCTGCTTACCCTCATATGTTGATGCTATTCAAATACGAGATAGTTGCTAAAATGTCGTATCAATAACTTATGGTACTTCTGCTGTTGTGCCTCATGATTTGTTTAAGTCAGGACCTTACGATATGCTTTTAAACCTGCCTTTGTGGGTAGATTTGTAAAGTTTCTTTTTCGAATTTCGGCTGCCATATTTTTGTGCATGTCTGAATCAGTTTGATAAAGCCTGATATATTGAAAATGGTTGTCCTTCATTTCCAGCCTGTTTGAACTATGACACGTCAGACTAACGAATCCTTTTGCTTCCAATCCAAGGTGCAAGCTGTTGAAAAGCAGTGATCTGTGGCTTTTAGCATTTTTGTTACTTAAATATTTGTTTCTTTTGACATTTGTACTTATCGTTTTTGGTGAATTTTTAGGCTTGTCGTTCTGAAGATGTTGGCAGATGACCGCTACTGCGGCCGCATCATCGGCAAGGAGGGCAAGATGATTAAGAAGATCCGTGAAGATACGGATACGAAGATCACTGTGTCAAAGTATGTCGAGTTAATTTATCAATAAATTTATTTGATTGATTGAATGAGTTTGTCCTTATTATGTAAACATAAAGCACCTCTCACAGTGCTCACTTTCCCAGCATGAAAGATCCAGAGAAAGGAAAGTAGTTTTAAGACCGCGAAAGATGTGATCCGATGTGATCCGGTTACCAGATAATAACAAAAGAACGTGTCGGTGGAGTTTCCAAAGTGCAGGACCAATGAAGGCAAAAGCATGGATAAGCTCATAAGCTACGTCTTGAGCTCCCGGGTCTCTTTCTTCCCCTGTTTCATAAACGGCTGAAGACTATACTATTTATTAGTGTAAGCGCTAACTTGGGTCGGGAGCGCTACTGAATCTGTGAGCAGCGCTTTATAAGTGTTCAAAATACAATTGCATGGATATACGTATGGTGCTTGCTGGCTTCTGATATACAGAGCACAAACGCACGCAGGAACATGCATTGATTTGGCCGCACTTCGATTGTAAGCACCTCTGTGTAGTCCTCTTGACGAGGCACTATACATGATGAATGAATGAATTTCTATGTATTGTTGTTGGATGCTTGAGACCTGTGTTTTGTTGTTGTTGTTGCAGCATGCAGGAGATGATGAATTTGTATCCCGATCGCGTCATTACAATTCGTGGCTCGATTGAGAGCATGGTGAAAGCCGAGTCGCTCATTTCGAGCAAGTTACTCGAGTGCATTGAGCGCGACATGCAGCAGGCTAACATGGTAGGTGCTTCTTGTTACAGACAATAAGTACACTCGTAGATTATATATTAAGATAATATGTAATTATGTATGAATAATATGCATACCGCTAAACACAGATTAAGAGAGATGAATGTAGATTATATAAAGATAATATGCGTGAATAATATGCATACTGCTGAACACAGATTGCATACGAATATATTTGAAGGTTGCATAATATTATTTATATGTGGCTATATCAATCGGTGCGCACAAATGCATATTTATATGAAGAAGATGTATGAATGATATAATGTATGACTGTATGTTTTAACTGACAATGTGGTACTCTTATTTATAAAATGCAGTTAGTATCATGTCAGTACAAGTACATGTAGTTTTATGTTAAATATGAAGATATGTGACTATGTGAAGGTGCATTAATGCTGATATTAATATGAAGTTGGCATGAGCTACGGATTTTAAGGGATTGGTTTAATACTCTGTCTGCGTGTGATGAGAGGTAGCAATGCTAGTTAACGAAATAATTATTAAGTCGAACGTGTTTTAGCTGACAATGTGATACTCTTATCTGTGCATTTGTGCAAATGGAGTGTATTTAATGATGGGATGTCATCATTTTAGGCTCCTGGAATGATGATGTCTCCTGTGGTTCCTGGAATGCCTTTCATGCACCCGACAGGTTACGCTGGAGGAAATGGAATGTACCAGAACATGCGCAGACCCTATGGCCCAACATCAGTAAGTAGCTGTTGTTGAATAGACACTCCTGGCTTGGAAATGTCCATCTTATTGCATGAAAAAAGTCGACTTATGTAGCAGCCTTTAGGACGGGTTGATGTATTCATTCTCAGCTGGAATATTATGTTCCAGCTGAGAATGGTTTGACACTCTCTTTCTGGATAACATTTGGCACGGATACAGTGAGATATACTGTATGAAACGAACACAAATGAAAACGAACTAAAACATGACCAAAGGTTTAAGTCTAGTAGACAGAAATTAATTAATGTTGTCTTTTAAAAAATTTCCTTAAACATAAGGGTGTTAGAGTCGATCAATACCTGGAAATGCAAACATACTCAAATAGCACTGTAAATGTTCTGCGGTTAGATTACGGACAAATTATTTATTGTTACAAACCGTGGATGTTATGCTCTGTTTTATGATCCCAATTGCTTGAAATGTTTGCTTTTCCAGATGCCTGCTGGACCAAACATGTATCCTCCTGTGTACAACGCTCCTGGCGGTGGTGGTGGCGGCGGTGGTGGACCACTGATGATGGCGTCTGGTGAGATGTGCCAGATCAGCGTTCCAAACTCTGTCGTCGGCGCCATCATTGGCGCTGGTGGATCCATCATTAAGCAGATCATGCAGGATTCCAATGCACATGTCACAGTAAGTGCCTGGATCATGGGTTCAAGAGTGTGCAGTTTGCTCATTAGATTCACTTTTCAGAACAGTTTTGATACATCCTATGTACTATACATTCTGGTGCCTCATCCAAGTGTAATTTGTCAGGAGTTGTGCACAGGGTCGATCCTCTTGTCAATGACTAGCTTTGTTACGTATTTGACAGCCATGATGTCCTTGTCCCGCAAGCAAGGAATGCTTTGACCAAAACTCGAGTTTTGCAGATTTGAAATTCTTGCAACTGTTGTAAATTCTTGTGAATTGGGAGAATTTTTCAATCATCGAACACAAGAAATTCTTGATGCAGTCCCTGAATTCTTGTGCTTTAAATACTCAAACATTCGTGGGCCCAGCATCATTGACAGTCACTGTTATGTGATTTTACTGCACCAAAATGTCTACCAAATGTTGTTTGCTACCTCCAGCTCTTTGCGTCCACGTTCACACAACCTTGAAATTCCATTTGTTTACCTTCAATTTTTATTTACATTAACTCTATTTTATTATTACTTCTATGTGTTATATTGCATTATTTCTTGATGTCCCATTGTGCATTTGCAAATGGAGTAATAGAGGCTATACTTACTTGTTTACCTGCAAATATTATGTTCATCTTGAGAACTAATATATATCTTTGTTTTGACTGCAGGTCGAACCAAAACGAGAGGACGATGCGTCGAATCCGAACACTGAACGTGTCGTGACAATACGCGGCAGTACAGACGCCTGCTGGAAGGTTAGAGACATCTAGTGACTTTTAACTGCACTTTGATCGTTTCAAATGTAATGAACTAAATATAGTGTCATTATATTGATACCTCAATCGATGGCTGCCTTGGTGAGAAATGTATTGTGTCGTCGAATGGTTGATATACAATTGGTTAGGAAATGAGAGAATTGGGCTACAGTGGATTTTGGGTATATTTTGTGTCGTCGAATGGTTGATATACACAGGGCTGTTTTTAAGGAATTTTTGTAACTGCACAACTCCTTCTTTTCCTTCCATCCTCCATGGTAAATTACTTCCAATCGGAGGACAATATGGCCTTTTTTGCTAGTTTTAACTGTACAAAAGTGCTTCTACAACTGCACAAATCCATTTAGAACTGCACATTAATATTTTTGTGTACAACTGCACGTTAAAAAATCCTTGGATATACAGTTGGTTAGGAAATGAGAGAATTGGGCCACGGTGGGTAAGCAAGTTTAAAGAGGCGTGTTTAATCATGACATGCGCTTTAATACTCGAAGTCGTACTCGAAAACGTAATCTGCAGAATAATCCTCTTGAAATTCAAAACCGGTTGGTACACACCATGTCCTCGCGTATGAAAGCAAAACTATTCATTTTTTATCCTTTACTTTGACGTCTTTCTGACTTGTTCGGAATTGTGAAGGGGACATACGAAAAGAGACAGATATTTTAATGATTTCTGCCATGAAATTCCATTTAAGCAGCAAAAAATTCTCATTAATGTAAGACGAGATTTAAGCACAGAAGAATTGTTTTTATCGGGGTGAACAAGCAACGAAGCATATAACTAATATCAGTTTGCGGTTGGAAAGAAACCTTATTACTGGGGGGGGCCCGGTAGCGCAATGGATAACACGCAGGCGTATAGTGTGAAAGGTAGTGAGTTCGAGCCCCCGTTGGGCGGATTTGATTTATAGGCTGCTATTAGCGCCGTGTAATTGCAAAGCTGTCTGCTCAGTTGGTAATTAAGCTTAATTAAGATTACTGCATAACTTGTAAATGTTAAGCGCAGTGCGTCTTGCCGGCGTTTCAATAAAGAAAAGAGTATTTAAAAAACAATTATTATTAGAGAATTTATCATTCAGAATCTAATTCCCAAGAACATGCACAATTGCACATGCCGCCCGTTTCCTTAAGTATCAACATATTTTCCTCATCAATCCAAAATTCCAATTCCTTGACCTTGACAATCCAATTCCTTGACCTTGACAATCCGTTGTGCAGGCAAGCTACTTCATCTTCGAGAAGGTGAAGGGCGAAGGCGCCGGTGGCCACGACGACGTCAGACTTCGAACAGCGATCAAGATTCCGAAGTCAATGGTCGGCCGCGTCATCGGAAAGAGCGGAAAGAACGTGCGAGAGATCCAGCGTATGACTGGCGCCAACATCAAGCTGCCGGAGGATCAGACGATCCAGGGGGACGAGGTGCTGGTCGAGGTCTTCGGAAACTTCATGGCAATCCAGGTGAGGGCGCGGTGGTCTAGTGGTGGCGTCGTTGCCATTGAGCCGAAAGGTTCGAGGTTCGAATCCACCTCGCCGCGTAAGGACCTTGGGCAAGTTCTTCACTCACAATTGCTCAGCGCTTCGGCGTGAAACTCCGATGCAGTGTCCGCTCTGCATCGGGAGCGCCTCTGAGTAGAAGGAGCTTGAAGGGGCGCTATAACAAGTGCACACACAAACACACAAACATATTCATCAGGCATGCATTTGTTTTCCTTTGGATAAATATTTGAAGAGGCTTTAGCGCCTCTTAACGCCTTTCAATGATGAGAGATTATTACAGGTAGATTCTCATGCGTTGTAGTGTTGGCTTGATGTTAAGTTGCTCATGAGAAATTAGTCCTGAAAGTGCTTGGGGAATTTTTCTGATCGAATCATCCATCAGTCTTTGGAAAACACTTATTGGTAGCTTCTTTGTGGCTTGGAAATGACATGTGACACTTACCATGTGACTGTTGCATCTTGGCTTTCATGTCCTAGCCTTCACCATTAAACCTTATCTACATGTATATATTGCGTCCCTGACATTTTTTACCCTTGCCCTTTCACTGTTTATATTTTGCTGTCACAGTTTTACCTCGTGTTTACCATTGTGAATGGTTACGTTTTAGTTTACCTTTTCTGCATATTTACCTTTTTCCGTTTTCTAATTATCTTTCTCAGGGCCGTTTTAAGAAGTTTGGGGGCCCTAGGCCAGGGCCGTTTTAAGAAGTTTGGGGGCCCTAGGGCCTAGGCACAAATCCTAACGCTATTTATAAAAGTGACCCGATTTCCGACTCAATCTCTCAGGCTCAGCTAATTATAGAGTATTGCTCTAATGCATTCCTGGTGCATATCTGGCATTTTGCTACAGTTATTAGGCCTAATATAGTTCTAAACTGCTAACTCAGCTGACACAGCAATTTTTCCACAAGTGCAAAATAAGGTTAAGTTTAACATGCCAGTACGTTAAAATACTTACAACTGCTGATAATTTGTTATATACAATTTGAAAGTAAGACAAATAATGAGTAAATGTCTGTTTCACAGCTTAAATTCCCTGACTGTCAGAACCATCTAATTATTAGAAACATCGCTTTCGTGTTTTGCTCTCGGCAAAGTCTTGTATAATGTCATCAAAGTTCAATGTTTCTAGTACATCTGATTCTATGCTCATTACAGACAGACAGTTTAATCGCTCTTGCAACATGCTGCTGCGAATTTCATTCTTTATTAATTTTAGTTTTGAGAAAGAACGTTCTCCGGTGCAGTTGGTTACCATCATCGATAGAAACATTCTTATCGCAATTTCAACGTTCGGAAATGTTGATTCCAATTTGTCATTGTTAATCATGGCATATATTAATGACATAGATGGCACCAAGGTTTTTGCAGGTGATACTGACATATAGTATTTAAGGTGTTCACATTCGGAAATTAGTTCGTCCTTGTCAAGATCTTTGGGATAGAAATTTGAAAGCTTTTCACTGCATTCTTTCATTTGTTCAGCATTCAACTCACCGAGTTTAATCAAGTATGTAAATCTGCTGCTGATTTCCTCGTAAGCTTTTCCACGTCTGTTTAGTTCAGTGATCAATGAGTCGATGATTGGTAAATAGGTCTGAATTCTAAACTTTGTGCTCCCATCCATGATAGTGTCATTTGCAGGACCTTCGAGATATGTAATTCGCATATTTCTTTTAGTCGTTCGTCTCTGGCTGTCGTGGTACTCTTCGTTGTGAGTTTGTAGTTTGGCTTTACGTTCATATTCTTCGAAGCAGTTATTATCTCTAAGTCTATCTACATACAGCTTGAGTGACTGAATCAGATTGACAGCTACTGATAGTTCCATGTCTGCCTTTTGTATAGTCTTGCTGGTTTCATTGAAACGTCCAAGAATATCATTCCAGAGAAGAGTGAGCAATGCAATTGCCTCCTTCTTTCTCTTAGCAGCACCGCTCATATAAATCCTACGCATCTCTTTAGGTTGTCTGATAGTTCGCTTAAATTAATAGACCTACGTGTACATTGTAGTCGGTGACAATAATATTGACAAAAGATACGATGTTTACCTTCTATTATAAAATTTATAATCCAAATAAAGAAAACAGTCTTCGAAATGTACGGATAACTTTTAGCTGGGCTACTTACGCACGATTTATGTAAATGACGTCATTGATATGGTTTGGTTTAAAAGAAGATTCAAATTTAAGTGTCTTAAAAATTATATAGAGCATATTTTGTAGCTTGCATCAAAGTGAAATTTAAAATTTTAAAATAAATTTATGTATTTGATGCTTGACGTAGTGTTATTTTCTTGGGTCACCGCGGGGCCCCCCTTTAGCGCGGGGCCCTAGGCCCGGGCCTAGCCTGCCTAGGCCTTAAAACGGCTCTGATCTTTCTCCGTTCAACTCTTTCTGACAGATAATGGATAATTTCTCGTTTGCAGGGTGCTCACAATCGCATTCGCGCTCTCGTCAGTCAGGGCATCCAGACGATGAACGGTCCTCCGATGATGCCACCTCCGCCTCCCTCCCAGCAGATGGCGTCAGTGCACGGACGCCGGGGAATGCCGCCACCCGAACCGGTGCAGTGCTGACGTCAGGAGTGGCAGGACGACGGCACCGCCGGAGAAGATTTCTAGATGTCGAGACGGGAGAAATGTTGCGGAGGCTGGAGAACATCTGGAAGGGACGGACAGATATTTTGGAAGAGGGAGAGAGAGTGAGAGAAGTCTGGAGAAGAGGGACGCAGGAGAAGTCGGAATTATATCAAGGAAATCATGAGAAGCGTTTAGACTTTGAAACAGTATTACAGTTCGGCGCAGGGACGGACTGATGTTGCGTGCACGGATATATACATGGTTTCATGTATAATATATTTATATGTATATTCTTAGATATGTATATATATATTTATATATGTATCTAAGTGTTCATGTATATCTACATATGCACATGCAGTTGATGATGTAATGTATATGTACACGTATATGCACACATCATATATATATATATATATATACATATATAAATAACAGAATTCATGTGTAGATGTATCCATTGCTATATATATATATTTATATATATGCCTTTGAGTATGTGTTTGTATGTTTAAGAGTATTTAAAGATATATTTTTTATGTATTATCCACCTGAGTAAGTGAGCATGTATGTATAAACATGTAAGTGATTGTGAGCAGACATGTTTTATACTATACGATGCCATAGATTTTTACATATATGCATGCGTACATACCGTATATAATATACATATATATATATATGCATTTTGTATGCGTGCATGTTTGTGTGTGTGTGGGTGATTGTACAGAATGTATATACCGGTACCGATGTATATTTATATCTTGTATATATATACGGACGTCATGCACATATATAATTTTATATATACATGGCATATATATATAAATATATCTTTTGTATGTTTACCTAGTGTCTATAGCTGTATATTTATATATTTATTGATGGACTAAATATACATGTATGCTTGCAATATGCATTTATGTATATATGTGTGTGTGTGCATGTGTGTGTATATATGCATACTTGTATACATATGTTTGAATGTAAATGGAATGATCTGTCGTAAAATTAGTGTCATTCGGCCGATTTCGTTTGAGATACTGGGATATTTATTATGAAATTAGACAAAGGTTATGCGAAACCTAGTTCTCTACACGGCCGGCTCATTTTATAACAGCCGCTGCATTTATGTATATATATGTATATGAGTATATGTATAATGGATGTAAATTGTTGCCACACATATACATATGTTGGTGTGTGTGTGTCTGTATGTGACTTGGATGTGTCTTTAAGTCATCATGTGTCAAACACTGCCTTCTGATATACAGATCGCACACGCACGCAAGAACATGCACTTCTAGGAGACGTACTATATCGGCAAATCCTGCATATTTTACGTAAATACGATATAGTTCTCGTGTGTGTGCGTTTGTGGACATTTGTATATGTCTTATGCATATATATAGATATGTGTGTGTATCTTTGTGTGTATGAGTGAGTGTGTTGTGTATTTGGTCTTTGTAGGAAGGTGCTGCATAAATGCTCCAGTTCATGCATTTCTGTACCTTTGGTTATTAGTGTGTACGAGTTGTGAATGAACTGCATATGTACGTATGCATGTGTGTGTGTGTGTGTGCGTTTCTGGTCGGTGCGTTTGCTCTTTACAGCAAACGGGATTTTCTACGTGTTGTGTGTTCATGTTTGTACCAAAGAACGAGAGAAGCAGAGAGAGAAAGAGAGAAATTGATGAATAGTGCGTTGTGTTGTTAACACCTGATGAAGAGTTTGAGGAGCAACTGGCATAGGTGTCGAGGGAGTGTCGGATGGCATGTTGATGGTGTGAAGAAGTAGTGAATCCTTGGCCCCATGTGCAGGAGACAGACGGCTGAAGACCGATGCCTTTGCAAGAAAATGAGGCAATTAGAGCTGAGAATGATCTTTTGGTGGGAAGAAAGAACGTGTTGTGTGTACCGAGGGAAGGAGAGAGATAGGACAAAGAGGCATGAGGATGAATTAATATATATATATATAGAGAGAGAGAGAGAGACAGAAACAGAGAGAGAGAGATAGGATAGAAAGAGATACACAGAGAGAGAGAGAGAGAGAGATACACAGAGAGAGAGAGAGATACACACAGAGAGAGAGATACACAGAGAGAGAGAGAGAGAGAGAATGGCGCAGTGGGTACTGCATTGAATGAGGAAAGTGAGAGTATTGATAAGTGCTGCGATATTGCGTTTGCTAAACGAATTTTACAAGGGTCTCATTTTTTGTACGACAAACTATTATAGTTTATTTTTTGATAGCTTGTTGGCAGCTTTTTGTTACTATTTTACAGACACAACGTGCGTCGAGAGGCGGACTTTTTTGGCGCACGCTGTTTTATAGAAAAAAGTTGAAAACTGTCTGTATGCATGGTGTATTGCATGGTATGAAAAACTTCACAAACAGTTTGTTAACCATCCGCTTGTACTTGTGTGTGCCATTTAACTATGCTGGCGATCCTGGCTGGTGTTGGTCGTAGGTGTGTGGTAATAGGGCAGGTAGCATGGGGTTATGTTTTGGGGCAGAAATTGATATGGGAAAAGGGGATTCAGAGAGCGATTTTGGTTGGAGTGGAACAATGGTGAAGCAAATTATAGGCTTTCCCGGGACGTGTTCAATGGTGCATTTTGGAGTGCGGAAATTGACCTAAGAGATGGGGATTGGGGAGATAATTTCAGTTGATGTGGAATGTTGTTGAGGCGGATGTAGGGTTTCCTCCGAACAGGCTCAAAGGTGCATTTTGCAGTCCGAAAACTGATCTGCGAAAATTAGATTGTGGAAGAGCAATTTCAGTTGTTTGGACAGATACGGGCTTTCCCAGAACTTGTTCAGAGGTGCCTATTGAATTGGGAAAATTTATCTAGGAAAAGGGGGGATTGTACTGTACTGCTGCACTGTTTATAGTTGTTCTCATGCTACTTACGGTGAAATCCATTAGTACCCAGACACGGTTACTTATTTCTATACTTATTGACCAGTCGATCTGTACTTGTTTGGGTGCTACTGGATCAAGTGCAGCAGTACAGTTACAATGGTACTTGCTAGTACAAGAGAAGTCTTACGATGAATCGTGGATACCACGACCGACACCGGCCCGCACGACTCTTTAACAATAGTAACAAAAATGTGTCTTACCGAGCCCCAAGTTTTGTTCGCATTCTGATTTTCTTCCCCAGTTTCTTTTTGCGGGGGCTGGATTGGTAGAATGTTTCAAGGTAATTTGCGTATCTGACAGCCATGGCCATGGATTGACGGATTGGTAGTTTCTTATAAGCTCCGGTTGCATGCCACATCGTTATCTCTGGCTCCACAATGATGTGACTGTGGCTGTTCTTCAACTAGTTGGATTTGTTCATCATAGATTGTCTGTTTCAAGACACTGACCTTTAAGATATTGACCTGGTTACATATTGACCTGGTTACATATTGACCTGGTTACATATTGAACTGATTACATGTTGACCTGGTTACATGTTGACCTGATTACATGTTGACCTGGTTACATGTTGACCTGGTTACATATTGACCTGGTTACATATTGACTTGCCTTGCATGGCAGACACCAGTAAAAGCAATTTAAATGGCTATCGATAGTATTGATGTACCATCTGCCGTAAACAGGTTTTCTTGGGCACTAAACTAATGATTGACCAGTTTAAACTTTTAACGCATCTACAGTGCTATCTGAATTTCTGTTTAATTTGTGTTAAAGTAAATAAATTGAGCGTGTTGCATCTTCTGGTGATAATGTCTTGTTTATCACCAGTGCTTTCCTTTCAGCTGATATTGTCTTCTGATATGGGCTCAAATTAATAATATTTTGCCGATTTATTATGCAACATTATGAACCTTATTGGTATTCGATTTCAGCATTTTGGGGTAGAAATTGACTGCTGAACTGGACTAAATTTGTTAATCTTAATATTCACTGATTATGTTATGCTTCAAAACGTTTACATCACATTTCATTTTGTGATGGTTTTGGTTTAAAAGCTTTGCCTGTCTCCTTGAAAGGCTTGAATGAGCATTTGCCTTTATAAAGCAGATTTATGGAATGCAGCACCCTCTAACAACATGCCTACGTGGACCATCTTCACGCGTATGAAACCCACATGGGTATATCTATTGTCCATGGAAATGCTTTTGGCAGGGTCCTGTTCAATGTTAGTCATTTGCATGTCTTTGTTTAAACATCATAAATTGATGAAGCTCTAAAACTGTACTATAGTAAAAATGAATTAAATTTCACAGGTTGTTCTTCTAATCCATTCTAAATATTTTTAGCAGTTTCAGTGTCAGGATTCAGAAATATCCAGATGAAATTTTTAAATTTCGGGTTGTAATAATTATACGATGTTGTGCTTAAAAAGTCGGATAATAACCGGAGTTCAGAATATGCATGTGTCCTGAGTACCCGTCAATTGCTCCCTCAATTGACAGAGCCTTGCACTTCTCAAGTTTTTTGTATCCAGTAAATGCTGAATGATGGTCAGTGGTCTATTTGAGATAAGAGTTCTGCTACGTTCACGTAAAATGCTTTTACTTTAAGCCTCAAAACAACCATTGACTTTATTTTCCACCACAGAAAATTCTTGTTGATCCTAGATCGAGATATTATTATTGCCGGATCATAACATGATGCTTGTTGTCTTGTGTATGTTCACACTTGTGAAGCCAGTTGACCTTCTGTCCAAAGGCTGTTTGCGTACGGCTATTGATACTGGATGGCTAACATTTCTTCTTAGTTGATGGCTAAAGTTTCTTCTTAGTTGACGGCTAACGTTTCTTCTTAGTTGATGGCTAAAGTTTCTTCTTAGTTGTTTGCGTTTTGATCATGCTATCAAGTTATGACTTTTGAAATTTAGCGTAGCACCGGCGACCATGTTGACTTGGAGATGTTTATTTCGGTTGCCGAAGTTGACGCAATTTTACCCTTAATTCTTTTTGGTGCGTTGTAGCCGTTGTCTTGAGTAGTTTTAGCAGTTGGTCGGTTGACTTCCTGGTTCGGGTAAGCGCTCGAAACAACTTCGGTTTGTTTTTTACAACTGTTTGTTTAAGTTGCGCAAACGATTATGTTGCCAAAATGGTTTGTTTCTTTGGCTAAGATTGAGACTTTATCTGGAAGATCAACAAATAATTATTTGCGAAGCGCATCCTTACTGGGATTAACTGTACCAGAGACATATTACAGTAAACTATGTGTTGTACAACTTAGTATAAAGTCTATTTCAGTGCATGAACTTATTTGAACTTTGTTCGTACCATTAATTGCATGCGTATCATCGCTTACATCATAACTTCGTTGGTTAGTTTGACTCGTTACGAGTCTAAGCAGTTTTCCAAGCATGCTGAACTAAACATGAAGTCAACCATCGTATATCCAAAGCTGTTTACAACCCATGCTGTTCATTTGGCCGAGTAGTTGATGAGATTTAGTTAATATAAGCCTGACTTTGATAGAACCGATGGGTTTCGTGTTATCAATA
Source organism: Lumbricus rubellus (assembly GCA_945859605.1). Lineage (NCBI taxonomy): Eukaryota > Metazoa > Annelida > Clitellata > Crassiclitellata > Lumbricidae > Lumbricus > Lumbricus rubellus. Next base: position 20,280,834 of record OX243828.1, read on the forward strand.
TCTCACTGTGAGAGGCCCTGAACACAGGACGCTATGTACAGCAACTGCAGAGTGTGCATCACAAAGCAGCCCCTACCATCTTCATTGGATACAGTTCCATCATCGTGTAAGCGTTGTTACATTACATTGGACGTAATTGCATTGCTTTTTTAAAAGCAGCTCTACATAATGATATGTTTGTTGTGAAGGTATTCTTCTTTGTGGTCGTCATATTAGTTAGTAAGTTCTAGTGCAAGAGATAATATCTGTTTTCACCGATATGGTTTTACTTTCTCTGCTGATAGTTTATTCGATGATGTCATTGTCTTGTGTTTCGCTGAACTGTTTGGCGGTTGGGTCTCGGAGCGGAAAAACAACAAACGGTTCTATGGAATTTCTGTTTTCCTTGTGGAGGGTTTTACTTTGATGTTTGTCCAGGAACTTGACATTGGAAATTTAAAATTTGGGCACTTTTATACTTCTTTCTGTACGTTTTGTATCCAAATGGTAAATTTTCGTAGGGGTAGATTTTGGGGCACTAAAAAATTAACCTAATTTCTTTGTGAATAGAACTTAATTTGGAAAATTGAAAGCGTTCCTTATCCAAATTAATGTGGCAAAAGGTTACATGAAGTAGATAATCAAAGTTTCTGGTCAAAAATGGAGACTTGTAGTCTTTGTAGAGTTCCTGGTACAACACACAGAAATTCAGAACTTGTTTGCTATTATGAAGTAATTGCTAAATCCTGTGCCACTCTTTTCTGTCATGCGGTCGTTTTTTCCTTCGTTTTGTTCAAGTCCTCAAACAAAGTACAAGTACCCAGTTCTATGAACTGCCAGGTGTAGTGGTCTGCTCTGACCATCTTCTGTTTTGTGACCCCCACCCAAAGGTGTGGCAGTCGACTTGGACCGTCAGTAGCTATTCTGGCCCCCCATGGACCTTTTTGAGCTTCTTCTGACACACTCTGGAGCAAATTTAGTGAAACTCCACCAGGTTAGATAACTGCTTTTAGCATTATCTTTGAGGCTTTCCTTTGCAATGTCCTTTTAATGGGTTGTAAAAATAGGGATTCATTGGTGATTTTGATTAAGGCTTTGCTTTGAGGAAATTCGAATTACTTTATGAGAGAAATTTCTGAAGAACCTATAGATGCCCGAGGCCCTTCCAGAAACACCCTTAACAGCGTATGGCAGGACCTGAATTGAGTTGGTGAAAGTTGGTCATAGTGCTTATGGGGATAAATTTTTGGTGATTTTGATTTTTGTTGTGTTCCAAATGACTCGGAAAATTTACACACTTCGGGAAATCTTTTAATGAACTCGTGAACGCGCTGTATATTGTACGGAAGCTTAAATTTCCTTTCAGGTTCTGCAGTACAAACTCGTACTTACTTACTTACTTAGTTGCTTGTGTTAAAAACGTGTTAGTGCATGCCTGTTTGGATGTAAATCCCAGTTGGTGGCTTTTTCAGCTCGTAATTAATTAGCATTTCAGTTTTCAATATTTCGTCCTCTTAAACGCCCAACTGCAATAGTTTGTTATATCGGTAGTAAAAATGGAGACGCCACGGTTGCTAGAGTATCATGAGTGGTGCGATTTCCCATGCACCACTGCGGGATTTCTTTGCGATGAGGGCAACACCATACGCCCAATGAGAATGCAGGAAACTGGGTCAGGGCTTGCATAATTAAACATCCTGAAACCATAGCAACAAACTGTTGTGCTACAAGCCTACCTATCTCAGTCAGTGCTGTGACCCAGTTTTCTGCAGCTTTTGCAAAGTTTTAGCGATTCAACTTGTACGCATTGTTCGATTTTCTAGCAGTTCGTGGCGGTGTGAGCATTTGAATTCATTGCCTTTGACATCGTGACTGAATATGTACTTGGAGTTAATTTTGGATCCCTGGCCTGTTACAGAAAATAGTCTCTTGGAACGGAGGACGATGCGTGCTGGAGTGGCACAATTCAGTGTCTAGATCTACACATTCATATTCATGTGGTTATTACATTGCTGAAAATATGGAGACTGGCTACGGTGTTGAAACTCCTTACTATGATGATGACCGCTTCGTATAACAATGTTGACGGCCTCTCCTTTTTCTGCCATGCAATAAATTATTGTAAATGGTTGTCTGGCGTTTACTGATTTGTTAAAAACTAATTCTGTGCAGGCCTTTAATTCTGATGGCCCTATTTCTAGGTACAAATATTCAAATCAGTAGCTGTGTTTTACAGACTTTTTTGGGGGTTGCTCCTTCCCACCGGGGCTTCATGGTGGGAGAAATTCGCCAACCTCTCCACAGGGTGTCTCATCCCGAGACCGACAGAGTAGTGAAGGTTTGGAGTGAAAAGCTTTAAAAATACTGTGGAAATGCATCCAGGTCAAACACACACACACAGAGAGTTTCCTCTTTGTTTATATAGATCAGTGGTTCTAAGGAAAGAAAAAAAATATCAAAAACTAATGTAAACACTACAGGAAAAATTCAGAGAAATACAAAAACCTAAATACCTTGGGGCAAAAAAAGATAAACGTAAAAAAGCAAACAAACAAATAAATCAGCATGAGTAACCCCTCATGCCATTAACAGAAAACATTGCATGATGTTTCATTATTGGAAATTCATCTATGCTGATGATGATGATGGTTTTCTGCCCGAAGGCAGGTTCATTGGCTTTTATGCCCCTGGAGATGAGATGAGTGAGGTGGTTTCCCATTGCCTTCCTCACAGACAATGATGGGTAAGCAACTTGCCCAAGGTCGCTCCGCAGCAGCTTGCGCCACCGCGTCCTATGCGTGCTAGCCCGAGATATCTAAATCTCTGAGTGTTAACTCCCAGCCCGGGGCTTGAACCGCGGTCCGATGTAACCAACAGACGTATGCCGCTCTCGCTTATCGGTGTAGCTAGTATATATTAAAAATAAAACTTTGCATCCACCAAATTTACGACAATAAATATAGTCCTACTGATTCTACCCACAATCAGGGTTTATTCTAACGTGCAGCTGGACACAAATTGTGTAGTTGGGAAAGCGATTTGTGCTGTTGAAAATCAGATTTTTGCAGTTACTTATTGTAAACCTAATTATTAGAGCTGTCGTTCGATTAAAAAATTAATCGCGATTAATCGCTCGATTAAAATTTTTAATCGAAATTAACGCCATATTAATCGACATTTTTCACATTGCCTGACATAGCTGTTTACTTGCTAAACTTATTACAAAACAGTTCAATTAACCATACGCCTAAAAGTAAAATAATGAATTCTTGATGTAATGATGGTTAGGCCTACTTGTTATTCTTCTTAATTTCAGAAAAGTTCTGTGTAACAGAAATAATCGATTAAAGAGTAAATAATTAAAATCAGCCAGTGCTTCAAAAAAGTTGTCTACTTTCCTTTTAGTTTGAGCTAAGCCTACCTTTACAACGACATCAACTTCCATAAAGTGAAACTAAAGGTTCAACTTACACATAGGCTAAAGGTGAAACTAGGCTAGGCTTTTCGACTATTAAATTAATGACTTAGCCAATTGCTTAAGAAAACAAATTTGTTTAGGCTACGTACGTTGGCTGGTTCAAGCGAAGCTCCTTTTTTGTTATTCACAACATAGCCAGATGCAGAAAAGAGACATTCACATGGGACCGTGATGGCCCGGGATCTTAAGTATTTCCTATAGATAACTTAGCTAGAGCTGGGTATTTGTCCTCCTGTAACTTCCACCACTGCAATGGATCCATGTATTTCTTAATTTGTCGAACAAGTCCAAGAGCGGATCTAGGGGGCAATCCGGCCACCCCCCCCCATTTAGAAATGCCCATGTATCGTGCCCCCCCCCATTTCGCACTTTGAGAAGTGACATCGTATGCCTGCATATGAATATTATACAGGTTCCTATTGACGCCCACAAAGAGACTCGTACGTCTCGTCTTCGAAAGTTCAAGGAACCGACGGACCCGCGCCCTCTCTGGCATATGTCTAGCTTCAGCAGACACGTTAGTACACACGAGACATTCATACATTGCCGTTGTTGGTAGACTCCTATATAAATTATATTATACAAGTCTGTATCGTTCAACAACCATGGGCGAAGTTTGGTTTCCGTTCTTAGGCGGGAGGGGCTAACCACGAGTCTGGGCCTCATTAGGGGGGCCAATCCCAAAAAAGGATACCATTTTCAAGGTAAAAAAGGAGAATATGGGCCTTCCTGGAGAGGCTTAGCCCTCTCTAGTCTAGCCGGGAAACGGACATTATCCCCCCGGACATTATCCCCCCCCGGACATTATCCCCCCGGACAAAAGCCCCCCTGGACATTATCCCCCAGGGGTAGGACATTATCCCCCCCCCGGTCTATGATAACATTACCTAAAAATGATGCAAAAAATAAAAGAATACGCCTATGTTATGGTGAGCATACATACATACATTAGACATTAGGCCTACAGTAGAATATGTATGTATGCATGCATGCATGCATGCATGCATGCATGTATGCATGTATGTATGTATGTATGTATGTATGTATGTATGTATGTATATAAACATTTATATAGCGCCTTATAATAACCTCACGAAGGCGCTTAACGTAGCTACCAGACAGTTCTAAACAAGTGCGTCTTAATTGTCCTTGAGAATGTTTCATGAGATAAAAGCAATGCAGTATCGCGAATTTTTAATGGAAGACTGTTCCAGTATGAAGGTCCAATGCAGGAGAAGGCGCGGCTGGCCCGCATCACTGTACGGGAGCGTGGGACTATCAAGTCCCCACGAGTCGCAGAGCGCAGAGACCGACGACCTGGTTGGTTGGAGACGGGGATACAGAGCTCCCTAATATACTCCGGAGCCCGGCCAACCATTGACACTCGTCCCATGACGATGATCTTGAATGTAATTCTGTCCACGACTGGGAGCCAGTGCAGGGTGTCACGCATATATGACGATATATGCGAGAATTTTGGAAGATCAGCGACGACTCTGGCAGCGCAGTTGAGGACAGACTGAAGCTGGCGTATCCGGGACTTTGGGAGACCCGCAAGGACGGCATTGCAAAAATGTATGTATGTATGTATGTATGTATGTATGTATGTATGTATGTATGTATGTATGTATGTATGTATGTATGTATGTATGTATGTATGTATGTATGTATGTATGTATGTATGTATGTATGTATGTATGTATGTATGTATGTATGTATGTATGTATGTATGCACATGTATGTTAGTATGTTAGTATGTATGTATGTATGTATGTATGTATGTATGTATGTATGTATGTATGTATGTATGTATGTATGTATTATCAATTAAATGAAGAAACAGACTAATTGCACAGAGGGGGGATTTTGTCCGGGGGGGATAATGTCCTAGTCGAAATCGGGGGGGATAATGTCCGGGGGGGCTTTTGTCCGGGGGGGATAATGTCCGGGGGGATAATGTCCGGGGGGGGATAATGTCCTACAATCAGTCTAGCCCCTGCTGATGATAAACTCCGCCCGTGTCAACAACTGATTACGTGGAGGACGAACAAGACCTCAGTGGCTCATCTTCAGAGTCGGATGACAGTTCTTGCAGTCGCATTTTCTTTTTGAATAGTTTTTGAAGATCTAAAAGGCCATCGAGAATGGCCCATTTCTACCTGATTTCAATGCTATTTTATTCGAACGATGGACGGTTTTAGAGCGATTTTGGGAGCTTGGTGTGACTTCTATTGCGCCGCCACAAAATCGTAAGTACATGTGCTAGATGCCCAAGGGCACACTATTTCGGAGGAGCAGCTCAAACATTTTGTGGCCGCGCAAAGTCTGCTTAATGGCCCATTTCTACCTGATTTCAATGCTATTTTATTCGAACGATGGACGGTTTTAGAGCGATTTTGGGAGCTTGGTGTGACTTCTATTGCGCCGCCACAAAATCGTAAGTACATGTGCTAGATGCCCAAGAGAACACTATTTTTGAGGAGCAGCTCAAACATTTTGTGGCCGCGCAAAGTCTGCTTAATGGCCCATTTCTGCCTGATTTCAATGCTTTGTTATTCGAACGATGGACGGTTTTCGAGTGAGTTTGGGAGTTTGGTGTGACTTCTATTGCGCCGCCCCAAAATCGTGAGTACCTGCATGGGCTGGATGCCCAATGGCACACTGTTTCTGAGAAGCAGCTCAGAAATTTTGTGGCCGCGCAAGGTCTGCCTAAAAGGCCATCGAGAATGGCCCATTTCTGCCTGATTTCAATGCTTTGTTATTCGAACGATGGACGGTTTTCGAGTCATTTTGGGAACTTTATGTGAATTTTATAGCGACGCCACAAAATCGTGAATACCTGGGCTGGATGCCCAATGGCACACTGTTTCTGAAGAGCAGCTCAGAAACTTTGTGGCCGCGCAAGGTCTGCCTATACGGCCATCGAGAATGGCCCATTTCTGCCTGATTTCAATGCTGTTTTATTCGAACAATGGGCGGTTTTCGAGTGATTTAGGGGTGTCTTTTTCAGCCCCGTAATAAACTCATGAGTACATGGGCTGGATGCTCAAGAGCACATTGATTCCTGGCCTTGTGTCTGGAAAATCTTTTTTCGGTATCCACCAAAACGTTGATGACCTTTTTTAGTCATCCAGTCCAAACAAATGTCATTGGAGCGAATATAAATATAGCGCTGCAGCAATCGATCTGTTGACTGGAGCGTACTTGGACTGGTCAAGATAGCCAGATGGAAGTCAGTAGTGCGTGACTGGCGCGAAAGGATAGGTTAGGCCTACAAGGGGGCGTGTCCGAGAGGAATGTTCAGTTGGCGAGAAGCATCTAAAGAGTGAAGTTGAGCGGTCGTTTACGCTAGGGAGAATTAAACGAATAATTATGTTATTTGCATTTAATGATAGTAAGTAAATGGAATATTGAAATAAAGTGATATTAGTTGTAGTTAGAGAATGTGTGTCATTTATGTGAATAAGTCTAAATTAAGTAAATTGACGAGTGTAACGTTATATAGAAATAACGTGGTATTGGTTAGAGTTATGAAAGGTGTGTCATTATGTGAATTAGACTAAAGTAAATTGACGAGTGTAGCGTTATATAGAAATAACGTGGTATTGGTTGGAGTTATGAAAGGTGTGTCATTATGTGAATTAGACTAAAGTAAATTGACGAGTGTAGCGTTATAAATATAGAAATAACGTGGTATTGGTTAGAGTTATGGAAGGTGTGTTGTTATGTGAATTAGGTTAAAGAATTGACGAGTGGAATGGTAGCCTATATTGGAATAATAGGATATTAGTTGAAGGCTTGCAGTTGTATCGTTAATAGTTGATATTTAGATTAATGGACATTGAGTTGTGTTTAATATGAAAAGTATAGGCCTATGGACGATAGGTTGTAGCTAATGTTGAATACTTGTTTTGTAAATAATAGTGTAGCGTTATATAGAAATAACGTGGTATTGGTTAGAGTTATGAAAGGTGTGTTGTTATGTGAATTAGGTTAAAGAATTGACGAGTGTAATGTTAGCCTGTATTGGAATAATAGAATATTAGTTGAAGGCTTGCAGTTGTATTGTTAATAGTTGATATTTAGAATGGGTTTAATGGACATTGAGTTATGTTTAATATGAAAAGTATAGGCCCATGGACGATAGGTTGTAGCTAATGTTGAATACTTGCAAGTTTTGGAAATAATGTGCTTGTAGACCCTAGCGGTCGGTGTTGGGTTAAAAGAAGAAGAATAAGACAACTCAGAAAAGACGAGTGTTGAATTCTTTATATTTCAACTTCGTCACAGTCCTCGAAATATATAGTTCGAAAGCTTGTTGACACCAAATGGTGGGGTACGGTACATGGGCATTTCTAAATGGGGGCCATGGTGGGATTGGCCCCCTGATATAATTCGAACAATGGAGGTTTTATAGTGATTAATATTATTTCGGAAATCGCAGTGGCTACGGAACCGTCCGGACGGTGCCGTAATTCTTTTTCTACGGAACCGTCCAACACTTATGGGCCTACCATTCGCACTAACACCAGTCGGCCAATTAGGTTAGCGGAAAACAATGTGGAAGAGTCGAAGACCGTAGGAGAGGAGGTTGTCGAGTACAATTTATGCCCATCCCTTTGTAAACAGTAGCCTACTGTCAAGAGCACGTGCGACACGCAGGGTCTCACGATTTTAGACGAATTGCAATGTAAAACGTTTAAAATGTCTTACAAATGACCCTACGTATGGAGGAACATTTTGCACAGGTAATTATGTCTCACTTTAGCGCTCTTTATCGTTAAATTTAAGCATGGTTATAACATAGAAGACCTAGGTGTCGTTCGCGTATAGGGTATAAGGTTTCGCGTCGTGAGGGTCGGTTAGGGTTAGTATTAGGGATAGTGTCGTCATTAGATTCTTAAGATTTTTGCGTCATGAGGGTCGGTTAGGGTTAGTGTTAGGGTTAGTGTCGTCATTAGATTCTTAAGATTTTTGCGTTGGTTGTTTAGCAGTTGTTGGCCAAGCTAGCCTAATAGCTTGACCATCAACTGCTAACATCAACTAGGGCCCTACCTTCTCCCCCCCTACGGTCTTCGCCTCTTCCAGACGGTTCCGTAGCAAAAGAATTACGGCACCGTCCGGACGGTTCCGTAGCCAGTGCCTTCGGAAATACATGTAATTTATAATTATCATTTTTCAGCAGATTTCTACAGTGTTATCGGCTGTTTATCCATAACTAGGAATTTTTTGGATTAAAGCTCAAAAAGCAACCATTTTCTGGTTTAAATTAAAGAAAGTAATGAGAAGTGGATTATTTACTGAAGTGCACTTTATCTATGTGCACTTGTGCAGTTGGGAAAATTTCTTGGAATGGGCCCTGCCCACAATATCGTGTGGAAAAGCTCTTCAAACGAACAGCTAAATAAATTCATTATTGTATGCTTATATTGTATTGTATTGTATGATTGTATCGTATTTAAGCATTTATAAAGCGCCTTTCATATGGTGAACCGTGTCTTAGGCTATACTTGCGCTATACACCGTTTGCAGCTCTTGCGCGGCGCAACCTTATCACACCCGGTACGGTTGTACAATACGCGCGTAGCTATGTGGCATCCCGTTTGTTAAGTGTCTATCGTCAGAACTTCATCATCATTCGTCACTCATTCCTTCGATCGGATCGATCCTCCCTCCGCCAAACAGCATGGCAATCATGCATTCCCACTCGGTATATATTGCTAGCTATCTGGGTGTCGATGACAGGGTCTTAATCCACCACAGCCTCCTCAAACCGCCTGCTGCCTCCCATCAGTGCCTCTTAAAAAATTATACTCCTTATTGTATCACACCTCTCCTTCCTTCTTCTCTTGCAGCTTATCGTATTCTCTCCAATTCCAACTTGCCTATCCAGTGGCGGCGCCTGCCATATAATTTCAGTAGGTCGCGTTAGGGTCATGGGAGTAATTCAGCAGGTCGAAGAATTAAACAAAAAGTTAAAAGATATTGAAAGTTCCAAGAATTTAGGCAGGTCGTAAGAGAGGTAAAGATAAAAAAAGAGGCTGCAGTCAATTGACCTGCCTCGACCTGTTGTGACGCCGCTAACTGCTTTTATCTCTGCCCTGAGTGCCCTCTCTTTCTCCTGCAGGTGTTTAAAGTTTCTCCTTTACTCTCTTTCTTACGGGATCCTCCTATGTTTATTCCTCCTCCTACTATGCCCTCCTTGTCTTTCATTTTATCTTTTTTATATTCAACTTATTTTCTTCTTCGTCCTATTCTCGTTCACATAATCCTTTTACTCGTCGTATTTCTCATAATTGTTCTCTCTCATCCTTGTCCTACTAAAATTCTGCATGCTCTCTTATCGATTTTATTCCCTTCGGTCTTCTCCTCATTCTTCTCCTTGTCCTTCTCCTCTTCGTCATTCTCCTCGTCCTCCTTCTCCTCCTCGTCCTTCTCCTCGTCCTTCTGCTTCTCGTCATTCTCTTCGTCCTCCTCATCCTTTTCTTCTTCCTCGTCCTCATCTTCGTCGCCCTCGTCTTCCCCCTTCTTCTCGTCCTCCTCCTTATCCTCCTTCTCCTCGTCCTCCTCCTCGTTCTCCTCCTCCTACTACCCCTCGTCCTCTTCGTCCTCGCTCCCGTCGTTCTCGTCTACCTCGTCATCCTCCTCGTCGTTCTCCTTCTCCTCCTCGTCCTCTTCCTCCTCGTCATTCTCCTTCTCCTCCTCGTCCTCTTCCTTCTCGTCATTCTCCTTCTCCTCCTCGCACTCCTCCTCCTCCTCCTCCTCCTCCTCCTCCTCCTCCTCCTCCTCCTCCTCCTCCTCCTCCTCCTCCTCCTCCTCCTCCTCCTCCTCCTCCTCCTCCTCCTCCTCCTCCTCCTCCTCCTCCTCCTCCTCCTCCTCCTCCTCCTCCTCCTCCTCCTCCTCCTCCTCCTCCTCCTCCTCCTCCTCCTCCTCCTCCTCCTCCTCCTCCTCCTCCTCCTCCTCCTCCTCCTCCTCCTCCTCCTCCTCCTCCTCCTCCTCCTCCTCCTCCTCCTCCTCCAAACAACGTCGGATCGTGAACACCTCCCGAAGCAATTCAATCTGGTGATCATTCTCTTGTATGCTGTTTCCATCTAGCGAACAGAGGAGGAACGAACGACAATGGTACATTGTCAGCTACACGCGGGCGTTATAACAAGAAACTAGAGTTATACATAATTCTCATGGGCTCAGGGGCTGGGGAGCTTAGCCCCCACCAAGAAGGCGCGGCCCCCCAAATATTTTCACGAGAGTTTCAACAACCAAAGAAATGATGCATTTTCACAAGATTTCAACCGAGGGACTGAAAAAACTTTTTTCAAAAAAGGGTCATCAACGCGTTTGCCGGCGGTTCAATAAAGCACATAGGCTACTTACTTACTTTACCTTTTTTGCCCGGAAAAAGGCTTCAGAAATTTGGTCGATGAAAATATTTTCGGCGCCGCTCGTGAACTCAAGTTTTGTTGCCCCCACCTCCCCCCAAGAACTGAAGCCAAACTCCGCCCGTGATAATTCTTGCCACATATTTAAATCCATATATAAATCCATAGTTAAAAATATGTACTTTTATACGGCATAGGCCCATAACATATTTATAGGCCTATATGCATTGGCGCATTAAAAAATAGATATATTATGTATAACATTATATAATCACTTTACATTAATCGTGCGTTTTATTTATGTGTAATATTTGTGTATAACTGTATATATATGAACGTATATGAACATAATATACGTACATATATATATATAGGCCTACGTATATGCGTAAGTAGGCCTCTATACGTATACGTGCACACACACACACACACACACACCACAAACGCACGCGCACACACACATACGTGCACTATGCAATTATCTGCAGTATGAGGGCCGGTGAACACCAAGAGGTCGTTATTTGAAACTAATTACGTGGATTTATTGATTTTATACATGTACATGTGTAGACCATCCATATTCCATATACACCAATATATACACTGTGTCCCAATAAATCGGGCACCCTTTTATAATGTAAATAAAACAGGTAAATCGTAATCGATTTTCAAAATTTCAAAACTGTTTTTATGATTTTATCCTGAGATAATTATCTTAAAGTGATTCAAATATGAAGTTTCTGGCATGAAGATTGACGTCACAAGTACGTCATTTGCATCAGAGAATTCAAATGTTAAGTACCAAACACAACTTTTTCTTTCAAAAATCAAATAATTTTGTAAATTAACCACGTCTTTATGGCGTAATTTTTTAGTGAGGGTCGTTCATAAATTACCAATTTGTAGATAATTATCTCAGGATAAAACCAGTTTTGAAATTTTGACAATCCATGAATATTTACCAGTTTTATTCACATTATAAAAGGGGTGCCCGATTTATTGGGACACAGTGTATACACTGTGTAGAATGTGCCGTGCCATGCTTGATAGAATAGTTGTTGTCGTTGTTGTTTTTTGATCATGGTTCTCCGGATCCAATTTCGATCTTCCATCGTAATTCCATAATTACTATACGTGAGAGAATGATGTAGGTGCAAGTGGTCCATGTATCCCTTCGATTTTATGCTTAATTTCTGCTGCAGGGTTCTGCGATGCAAGGGAGGTGATTTATGGCCAAGTTGTGGCCTGGAATATTGAAATGGCGGCTCTTATAATTATTAAAACGGGATACACATGTAGGCTTATCGTTCATTGGAACTAATGTGTGCAATTTATTTAGCGACAGTGTATAGCTTGCTGGTTGAAAAAATCTTTCGGTGTAACCACCGTGGACAGATAGGTATATAATTGTGTAGGCCTATATCTGGAAGAACAAATGAATAAATAAATCAATAAGAAATAGTAAATAGCCAGTAAATATTAACAGGAACAAATGAATTAATTACATGTAGACCTACATAAAATTTAATAATAATAGAATTAAAATAGAAGATAAATATATGTTAAATAAATGCAAGCATATTGCAAATTAATACGAAATAAATAATTGACAGATAATTTAGAAAATACAAATTTAGAAATTAAAAAGCAAATGAATAAAAAATAAACACCATAGGCCTATAATAAATATGAAATAGGCCTACATTTAAATTAGCGGTAACATCCAAATGAACAGACTTTGCCAAATACATTTTAAAACAGATATAAATAGTAAAGAATATCATTATAAATAACTAAATAAAGAACAAATAGAAAATTAATGTGAAATAAATACAAATAAATCATAAATAAATAAAGAATAGAGAATCAATAGTAGGCCTAAATAAATATGAAACAAATAGGCCTAGGCTACATGTAGGCTAAATCATTAATAAATAAAGAATAAATAGAACCTATGAAATAAACCGGGCCGGATTAAGGCATGGAGCAAATTTCGACCAAACGATTATTTTCCCGAAAATTTCGCCAGATGACTAAAAAAAGGTCATAAACATTTTGGGCGGATGAAATGGTATGATTTTCCCGAAAAATTTCGCCAGATGACTAAAAAAATTCCGCAAAAAATTTCCCGAACAGGGCCCCCACATTGCTTAATCCGGCCCTGGAAATAAATACTTGTAAATCATAAATAAATCCCAGATAAATAACAATGACAAAATAATCGAACAGGAAATTTAAAACGAGCAATTTGAAATAACGAACAAGAAATATACCAAGTAAATTAATAAATGAAACGAATCTGTCTATAGGTTTCTACTTTCTTCCGCCCAATCGGGAATTCTTGTCCGGGTCTCTCATTCCCGGATCAGAAATCTTTTCGAAGACTGACAGAAATTTAAAAAAAGACAGCTGGAAAACCGTACTATCTGGATCCATGGACAGATCCACAATTTCACAGCTGCCAAACACAAACAAAAGTGTTCTATTTCGTTTGAACGCATACCTTTCCCAGTAATAATATTCCGCTCGTTGCTCCCTTCTTCTCTTTCCTCCCCGGAGTCTTCTCCATACACCATCTCCTCCTCGTCTCCTCCAATTGAACCTCGTCGTATGCATTCTCGAATTCCTCTCCATGATCATCCTCACCTCTTTCCAATTACTCTTCCTCTTTCACCTCGGACTCCACTCCACTATAATTAAAAATACATATTAAATTTATTTATCATCTTCATCCGATTACTTTCCTTCCTCTCTCTCCTCTTCGTTCGTCAATTATTGTTGACTCATCTTTCTCGTTTTCCTCCAATTCCACCAGACTCTTTAGCATTTGCATCTCCAATTCTCCAATCTTCCTCCTCCTCCGTCTTTAATTCATCCATCCTGCCCTTCCTCCCTTTCCTAATCCCCTCATCCTTCTCGTCCTCGTCCTCGTCTTCCTCCTTCTTCTTCAATTCACCATTTTGTTTGCCCTCTTCTTCCTCTCGTTTTCTTACCACCAGTCATCCTCTTCTCCTCATCCTATTCCTCCTCATCCTCCTATCAATCCAGTCCATTTATTGCCAACTTTAATGGAACGACGATGGCCGCGCGTAGTCATGGACTCGTCCGCGGGCTCCCTGAGGCCAGGCCTCCCCTTTGCCTGCCTTCGCCACGGCCGCCCGCATCATGACTCATCCGCCGATCGGTCGTCTGCTTGCTTGTTGCGCGGGAATCTTCCCACAGAACGTTGGCGGGAACTCACGCGCAGACGATCAACGCCTAGTGACGTCAGCCACGCGTTTTTCACGCGTCCGGCTTACTATCATTATTACTTCACGCATTTCTTCTTAGTTGTTGTTTTTCGTTTTCTCAGCTTTTCTGCTGTGAATGACGTGCAGAAAATGTCGTCTGATCGAAATGTCGTCTGCTGCCGCTGCGGTGTATCGTCATCGTCTGCTTTCGCGTCGTTTGTTCCCGCGTCGTCCTGTAGTACGTTCGACGGTCGTCTGCTTTCGTGTCGCGTACACTCGCAGCGTCGTCGTCTGCGCTGCCCGTCATCGTCGTCGTACATCGCCTGATTTTAAATCGTCTGCCACTAAACATCATCGTCTGCTTTTACATCGTCTGCCATTAAATATCGTCTGCTGCTTATACGCGCGCCCCCCGTCTTTCCGCTCTGCCACATCTTCGGTCGCCTGCTATCAACGGCGGTGTGACAACGAACGGGTATCATCATCGTCGCCCGGCGCACATAGAGAGAGGCCAGGACCGGCTGAAGGATTGGCCGCGGGCGGAGCGAGACGGGCCGGCGGGTCGAGGGGGTCTTAGACGCTGGTCTGACGGACGATCTCATGTGTACGAAATGACGTCCGTCAAGTCCATAACGGTTTTGGCGATCGCGTTAACAGTTTGCTGTCGACTGGAGTACTCGTTGACAGGTAGGACCAACGATTATTGTTTGTTAGCTATGTGATTGTCTTTTTTCTGTAGCTCTACTTGTATTGAAACGATGCATTGTTTTGTTTTTCTGTCTAATCCCTTATTTAGGAGCTATAACATTATTTCAGCAATTACAGCAATCGGTGAGCATTTGATTGATGCAGAAGGTCAAACCAAAATGACTTCAGGGACACGTAAAGACCGGATGTGCAAATTTCCAGATAATAAGGCATCCTTGACAGTGCTTACAGTCACACAAGGGCATAAGTTTGCCTCCAAAACGTTGCAGTCTTGTACTCATGACCAAGGTCTTGATCTCGATTGCACTCGAGTTTGTTTTTACAAGGCCTGGGTATTGGTGTTGAGACTAGGGTTTTGGTCTTGAAGTTCTGAGTCTTGATTGCAGTGGTCCGGCCAAGGACTAATATTTTATTGCGCCTTGGCATTTGACTGGTCTTCCAGTCTGGCCAATCGCGAAGTTGCCGACCATCGAAACGTGTATACGGACTTGCCAAAAAAAAATTTCCAAACCGTTGGCCTGTATACATGGCTGCGACCGCGGGCATTTTACGGTATCAAACAAACCCTTTTATGGTATCAAAACTATAGAATGCCAACCCGCCAAGCATCAATAGGCCTACTAGCCCGTCTATATTAAGCTACGTATAATTAGTATCAAAGAGAAGAATGCAGCCTGGCGATAAATGTTATTATTAATTTTTTAAGCTTATGATTTTCTAATATAATTGTGTGATATTGTACACTGTTAGCCCCAGACCGGTGTTTAAGGTGGGTTTATCCACCCATAGGGTGTAATATCAGTGTTTTCACACCCTAGGCAAAGCTAGGGTGGGAAGTCGGAGAGCCGGAGTGGGTTTTCATACCCTAGGCCATAGGGTGGGATATTTCTTCAATGATAAGCACTGAGCCCATCCTCCCTTCCCTCCCTCCTCTCTTCTCCCCTTCCCTCCCGCCTTCCTCCTCCCTTCGTCCCTCCCTCTCTTCCCCGCTCTCCCTCCGTCACTCCGTCCCGCCATCACTCCCCCCAGCCCCTTCCTCCCTCCCCTTTCCTCCCCACGTGCCTCCTCCCCTCCCTCCAACTCTCCCCTCCAGACTCCTCCCTCCTTCCTTCCGCCCTCCCACCCTCCCGAAATCCCTCCATCATCTTCCTTCCCTCCTACCCCGTCCTCTCCTTTCCTCCCCCACGCCCTCCGTCCGTCCCTCCGTCCTTCCCTCCGTCCGTCCGTCGCTCCCTCCCTCTCTCCGTCCCTCCTTCTTTCCGTCCCTCCCTCTCTCCGTGCGCCCGTGCGTCCCTCCCTCCGTCCCTCCCTCTGCCCTCCCTCCGTCATTCCCTCTGTCCCTCCCTCTGTCCTTCCCTCCGTCCGTCCGTTCGTCCGTCGCTCTCTCCCTCTCTCCGTCCCTCCTTCTCTCCGTCCCTCCCTCTCTCTCTCTCCGTGCGTCCGTGCGTCCCTCCCTCCGTCCCTTTCTCCGTTCCTCCCTCCCTCCGTCCCTTCTTCCGTCCCTCCGTCCGTCCGTCCATCCGTCCCTCCTTCCCTTTAGACTGCATGGTGTGATAATTACATTAAAAAATATGTTAGTTAATCTTGAATTTTAAAAGCATTGGTTTAAGAAAATTGTTTGAAGATTAAAATATTAGTATAAGAAGGGAGTCGAATCACGATCTCTGGTGTCAAGGGCTAACGACTTAACTGCTTCGGCCATGCACCTTCTACATCAGTCTGACTTGACACTGCACGAAATTTTGACTAAATGGTGAGATAATTACATTTTAAAATATGTTATTTAATCTTGAATTTGAAACACATTCTTTTAGCACGTGTTGACACTTTTTTAATCTTGAATTTGGCAGACATTGGTTTTAAGAAAATTGTTTGAAAATTAAAATAATAGTCTGACACGGGACTCGAACCCCAACCTCTGGCGTCAATGCCTAACGACCTAACTATGTCTGCCACTCACCATCAATGGTTTTCCATGCATAATAATTGCCTAATAAAGTCTATTCAAACAGAAACAAGGATACTCTTACAAAAATATTCAATTTAATTTAGTATATTAGGCTATGTAAATTTTCATTGATAGTGTCGACATTTCAAATTTTTTTTAATGTATGATTGTTTGATTCATATATATTGACACCTTGTAGTAGCCTACAAATACGATCGCCATCTAGCACTAAATGGTGTTATAATTACATTTAAAACTATGTTATTTAATCTTGAATTTGGAAAACATTGGTTTTAAGAAAAAAAAATTGAATATTAAAAGATTAGTCTAATGCAGGACTCGAACCCCAACCTCTGGCGTCAATGCCTAACGCCTTAGCTATGTCTCCCACGCACCATCAGTGGTTCTCCATTCATACAAATCGCCTAATAAAGCCTATTCAAATCGAAACAAGGATATTCTTAAAATGTATGCGTGTGCGTGCGTGATTGTGTGTGTTTGTGTGAGCGCGCGCGCGTGTGTGTGTGTGTGTGTGGGTATGCGTTCGCGCGCGAGTGTGTGCGTAATTCTCTTAATTTCCCTAGGTGGCGCCTTGCGGCGCCACCTAGGGAAAACTGACTTGAGATATAGGCCTAATGGAGCAAAATTTAAATTTATGACGTCAACTAACTAAGCCAAATATTAGTGATGCCAGCGATGTAGCTAGGGCATCATTTGAGCAGTCTTATAGGCCTAATTGTAGGCCTACTGGTTTTGCAACACACACATGCGCGCGTGCACACACACAAAAAACACACGCACGCACACGCACACATCTCCTTGGATTTCAACTGCAATCTTTATTCCATTTGAACAAAGTGCACAATGATTGTCATAGAATTTTGCCAGGGTGTGTAAACCATCAGACTTAGACGTCTAGATGACATTGTAGACTACGCAGTGTACGCACACGTCGCACAGCCTCATACATGCCACTACGAGAAGCCTATCTTGTAGAACTGTAGCAAGCGTATTTAGCCTACATGATAGAATGGCGCATTTCTTCCGCTGCATTATCCGAAAAGAAGACCAGGTTCAGAAGAATGGGAGAAAAGTGATGAAACATTTGCTAAGAAATTGCTAAAGACTGATGATCATTCAGCGTTCAGTGTCATTTACACACACGCACACATAATTATATCCATATAGCCTAATAATATTATATATATACCCTGCATATATATATATATATATATATATATTATAATAATTGGAGGAATCTTGTCGACCAATGTTCCGGAAGGAACGGAAGGAGCTAAGAGAGAGAGAGATATTATAATATTGTTAGGTGCATGGTATTACAGAGAGTGTGAAAATGGGGAGAATGCAGGAAGGAACCTTGAGTTTTAGCTAATTCCCGACACCCTCTGTTTATCACTAGGCTCAAGTTGCCCCAGCTCTGAATAGGGGAAAAAGGCTATGCGGGTGGGGGGAGTGACTGGGTCAGTTCGTCTTGGGTGAAAGAGCGGGAGAGGGAGAAAGAGGACTTTGCTTCCTCCTGCACTGCTGGACGCAGCTGCGTATGCATAGCTTCTTGTTCGCGGGCCGTCGTTAGACAGCGCCCGGTGTAGGCTGTGGGCTGCGGCTGCCAGACAAGTGGAATGGGTTCATTCGGGTTCTGTGACGAAGCGCCATTGGTCCTGTTCTCTGGTCCATAAACTTAATGACCCGTGTTTGTCTGCATTGCTCGACCGATGTCAGGCTATAAATCGTAATCGTAATCTTCATATTTCTACAGCGCCTCTCGAAAGCCAGGGACAGGGACAAGGACAGGAACAGGGAGACGGAGAGGGACAAGGACAGCGACAGGAACAGACAGAGACACAGACAGACAGAGATAGAGACAGAGAAATGACATTGTGAAAGAAAAACGGAGAGGGACAGGGACACTGACAGAGACAGGGACAGGAACAAGAACAGGGACGGGGGCAGGACCATGGACATGGACAGGCACATCGAGAGATGGACAGGGAGAGGGACAGGGACAAGGAGACGGAGGTGGAGACGGAGAGATTAGGTTTTGCTGCTTAATGTTTTATATATTTGTCTTCTGTATGAAGTGCAATTCATTAACCATCTTGCATCTAGTAGGCCTATGACATGCAGCTGGTCTAGGTACATTGGTCACACAAAGAGGGCTTACAGATATGCCTATTATTTATATCATTTTGGGTGACCGTATCTTAGTCTGGGGAATAATGTCTTACCCACACTAAGGATTATAACGATTATTCCCGGGGTAAAATGTCCGTTTATCCATCTTGAAGACCAGCTTATTTACCATGGCTATGTCTATAACCAATAAGTGACATGCAACTGGTCTAAGTATGCTGGTTACATCACGAAGTCATATGGATACTATAAAATTGTCATCTTGGTGGTCAACATAATCTGCTTTCTGTATTATATATATATTCGTTTAATGTGAAAAAACAGGTTGATAAGACTGCAACTTGGTTGCATGGAAGGGAAGTGCTACGGGTTACACAGTCGCTTGTTGAGAAGGCACTTATAGAGGGCTCTTGGAACAAAGTTTTTATTGTCCTTTGGTGGCAACTCAAAGTTATAGTAAACCATTACCGGTAAACCATATAGGCCTACAAGTAAGAGCCATATATATCGGTCGCCGTCACTGTGTCTGTCTGTCTGTCTGTCTGTCTGTTTGTTTCTGTCTGTCTATCTCTCTCAAACAGCTTCAAGCAATAAAACTCTGTCTATCTGAGAGACCTATGCATGGCATATGACATCTTGATGGTCAGCATATCTGCTTCTGTATGAAATACGTATTGGTAGAACATATTATTAGAACCACATGGAATGCAAATGGTCGAGATATGCTAATAACATGAAGCACACATATGGATACCATAATGTCATTTGGATTTTGGAATGGATGATTAGCAGATTTTCCTTCTGTATGAAATAAATACGTATTGGTAAACTAACTTGAATCTATGTGACATGAAAGAAACAAACAGACAGACAAAAAGACAGACAGGCAGGTAAACAGACAGTCAGGCAGACAGACAAACAAGCAGACAGACAAACAAGCAGACGCACATGAAGGAAGACAGACAGACAAGCAGGTAAACATACAGGCAAGCAGACAGACATACAAACAGATGCAGAGGAAGGAAGACAGGCACACAAGCATGTAAACAGACAAGTAAGCAGACAGACAGACATAAAAACAGACTGTCTGACAGAAAGGAAGACAGGCACACACGAATGTACCTTGACAGACAGGCAAGCAGACAGACAGACAGACGGACAGACAAGAAGACAGACGATACAAAGACAGAAAAAACAGATAAGCAGACAGGCCTATTTGTCTGTCTTATTGTCTGTATGTCTGCTTGTTAGGCCTATTTGTCTGTCTATTTGTCTGTCTGTCTGCTTGCCTGTCTGTTTATGTGCCTGTCTGTCTGACTGCTTGTCTGTCAGACAAACAGGCAGATAGACCGACAGGAAGCAGGCACATAGATATACAGGGATTTCACAGGCAGGCAAACAGACAAACCAGACAAATAGCCCGGTAGACTGACAGAACATAGACAGGCAGGAAAGATTACCTAGCAGACAGCCAGGCAAGCGGATAGGCAGGTATGCAAACAATCAGACAGACATGCAGGTAGTTGGGCAGGCAGGAAGGCAAACAGACAGACGAAACTTTTCTGCAACAACGGTTTAACACATTGACCGAGGGACCATTTCTTTGCAGTCCGTGGCGGCACCATAGAAAATTCGAACCCCGGCAGTCCGATCGTAAATTTGACACGGGGCAGCTCTATCATAAAATTTGATCGCAGGGATGCATTTATTGCCTGTTGCCCTACGCAGCAGCCCGACCCAATGTATAGACAACGAGGCTATTGTCAATTGTCATGGACAATGACTCTTGAAATGTAAAGGGGGACATGCAAAGAAACTGTCATATTAGGCTATTAGTCTACCACATGCTTGCTCTAGGCCTACAGTAAACTGACTAAAGAAACTGTCTGAATTTCAGCCACACATGCCACAGCACTCATCAGTAGGCCTACGCGGATGTCGCGTTCTAGGGTAAACCATAGCCAACAGAAGGCTTGAAGTCGTGGAATTAGCATAATATCGACAATGAAAATGTCACGCAGCTTGAAAAACCTGCCATTTTCAGACAAACTTTCATATTACAATTATGCCAGAATTTCAGCAGACCTATAAGTTCAAATCTATCATGAGTCATGGTCTGATTGAAAGGAGGAGTGGCAATAGTCGGATCTGTACTCCAGCAATTCACAATATAGTGGCCTTCTATATAATATACCTAACTCATCAGAAAGACAAGTCCCAAGAACCTTCTCACCTCATGTATAGGCCTACAGTAACTGTTGTGGATTGCCCTGGTTTTTGGCTTTAAAGCTAAATTTTGTAGAGTCGTATGATCGCTGTTAGGACTGCAATAAAATTGTAGCCTATCACTAATAAACTAATGACCGGACCTACAATTACAACAAACGTCTCCGCCCGCCCTGTAATAAAGCTCGAGGTCTGAATGGGTACCGTGCTCTCTTACACGTGGCAGCCCATCGTAAATTTGACTGGAGGAAACCCCTTCGCTTTATGACACGCATCAGCCCTGCTGAAAAGCATCGACAAGCCAGGCCTGGCTGAGAATCTGATCTCCCATTACCAGAGGTACCATTGATTGCCAGCACGACGCCTAAAGTCCCTGTATAACTGGAGTACGAGTTAACTTGTACCTCGCGGTCAACGTGTTAACGCTAGGGCCGGGTAATGAAATTCCCGCGCGAAGTCCCGTGGCTTATACCGTAGTCTGCTCTCATTGGCTTTCGTACAGATCACCAGTTGTGTCTGTTACTCTTCCTTCTCCGTCCTCCGCCGCAGCTGTACGGT
This sequence comes from Lumbricus rubellus, assembly GCA_945859605.1. Classification (NCBI taxonomy): domain Eukaryota; kingdom Metazoa; phylum Annelida; class Clitellata; order Crassiclitellata; family Lumbricidae; genus Lumbricus; species Lumbricus rubellus. The sequence continues at coordinate 20,302,491 of OX243828.1, forward strand.
GGGCTTTGGCTATGTAGACTAGCATCAGTCAAAGGTCATCGTTATCTGAACCCCACTATGCTACACAGCTATTAGGCCGGTTAGGCATTCGTTCATGCGAATGTACGTATGTATGTATGTATGTATGTATGTATGTATGTATGTATGTATGTATGTATGTATGTATGTATGTATGTATGTATGTATGTATGTATGTATGTATGTATGTATGTATGTATGTATGTATGTATGTATGTATGTATGTATGTATGTATGTATGTATGTATGTATGTATGTATGTATGTATGCACGTAAGTATGCATACATGCGTGTGAATGTTTTATGCATGCCTGTATGTATTCATGCGCATAACTACGTCTGCCTCTACATCCTTCAACCATCTATGCAGCCATCCGTCCTTCCGTCCGTCCGTACTTCCGTCCGTACGTCTGTCCGCTCGTCGTACCGTCCGTCCTTCCGTCCGTCCGCCTGTCTGTCCGTCCTTCCGTCTGTCTTTCCGTCCGTCCTTCCGTGCGTCCGTCCTTCCGTCCGTACGTCCGTCCTTCCGTCCGTACGTCCGTCCGTTCGTCCTTCCGTCCGTACGTCCGTCCTTCCGTCCGTACGTCCGTCCGTTCATCCTTCCGTCCGTACGTCCGTCCTTCCGTCCGTCCTTCCGTCCGTCCGTCCGTCCGTCCGTCCTTCCGTCCGTCCGTTCGTCCTTCCGTCCGTTCGTCCGTCTTTCCGTCCGTCCGTTCGTCCGTCCGTCCGTCCTTCCGTCCGTCCTTCCGTCCGTCCTTCCGTCCGTCCTTCCGTCCGTCCTTCCGTCCGTCCTTCCGTCAGTCCTTCCGTCAGTCCTTCCGTCCGTCCTTCCGTCCGTCCATCCATCCACTTATCAATCAATCAGTCAATCAATCAATCAACCAATCAACCAACAAACCAAACAATTAACCAATCAACCAACAAACAAACCAAACAATCAATCGATCAACCAATCAACCATCCAACAGCAAACAATCAATCAATCGACCGTCCCAACGATCGATCAATCGATCGACAATCAATCCCATTCATCCATTCATCCATTCGTCATTCAATCACTCCAAACTTCAATGCACCCGTACATTCGTCCATCGCCGTTCATCCATTCAAGTAAGCCTATATCGTCCTTCCACCTATTCGTTATTATCGAGTTTTTACTTTTTCACATGCACTTCTAATCCTAATCAGACCAGCGCGTAGCTTGGTTGCTGAGGACTTGAGTTGACACTGCGTTCGTGGAATAAGCTTGTCGTGGCCTTTTCGAGTGTGAGCTGTCTACCTAACTCGTTCATTATTATCAAATGTCTTGCTTCATAACATCATTGCAGGCCTATAAATTATAAAGAATTACATAATAGTTGTTTCAAACACAGGTGCGATGCTATAAGCCTAGGCCTATTATAACATTCAGTATGAGCGAAACGTTGAGCGATGAAGGCATCTTTTTAAATGTTGCCTGTTGTTAATTCTAAGATGCTTATAAAAGTTATAAACAGTTTTATTCCCCGATGCATGAGTAGTTTTAGGCCTACTTAGTTGTGCGTGTGTGAATTTATAATCAGCTCCCGTTAGGCTATAACTTATTTAAAATGTTTGTAGTCGTTTTACTATTATGATGTTATGAATGCGCGATTGTCAGACGCACAGAAGGGCTAGTTACGTACTTACTTATTATTGCCTTGCAAAGCCTGCAGCTGCAGCCTCAGTCGCAGCCGGCCAGGCTACTACGCGCCTGGCGCGCGAGCCGAGGGCAGAAGAGACCCCATCATCCCGCGTCCAATCACAGTCAAGGAAATCGAAAATCAAAACGAACGGGGTAGTTTGAAAATTTTGAAAACAACAGTTAAACAGACGGCTTAATGCTTACATTATTAAGCGATTTGAAACAGTTTATGTTTGAAACAACGCCACGAGAGTTGATCCATCGGGTAAGTGCAATGTCACTCTAGTCTCTTTCCGAAATTTTCTGAACTATGCATTGCGTGCATCTGAGACTGTATGCGTCAAGTTAGTGTTATGGTAGCATTGGCCCACAATAGATTGTTCCTTATGGATTCCGGCGGGTATTCCTATTAGCTGCTGCAAGTTACATTCGGCATGGAAAGCCTGTTAGGACAAATAATATAGTAAATCTGACAGATTTGTCTGTTCTTTTTTCCCCGGTAGAGTAGTGCATAACACGCTGGCGTGAAGAGCGAGAGGCAACGAGTTCGAGCCTCGTTGGGTGGACATACTTTGTAGGCTGCTATTAGCGCCGTGTATTGCAGGTTGCCTGTTCAGTTAGTAGATAAATTTTATGTTAAATATTAATACGCTTAATTAATTAAAATTACTGCGTAACTTGTACATGCAAAGCGCAGTGCGTTTTGCAGGCGCTCAATTAAAGAAAATTACTACTACTACTGCTACTGCTACTGCTACTGCTACTGCTACTACTACTACTACTACTACTACTGCTACTAATAATAATAATAATAATAATAATAATAATAATAATAAATAATAATAATAATAATAATAATAATAATAATAATAATAATAATAATAATAATAATAATAATAATAATAATAAATAATAATAACAATAATAATTCCAGACTGTGATTTTATATTAGGCGGTAGATAAGTCCCTGAGGGATCCTGTATACCTCGGGGCAATAATAATGATAATAATATAACATTGCCATTGCTTCCCGAGCTGTGAATGCTTTGACACATCCTTATGGACTCTCATTAGTCGCTTATAATATTATTAATGATAATAATAATAATAATAATAATAATAATAATAATAATAATAATAATCTACCGGGGAAAAAGAACAGACAAATCTGTCAGATTTAATATATTATACGCCGTGGCATTCAGAGGCACTTTTGAGCATTACGTGGGAGACGAGAACCTATAACCTGATTCTATTCTTTTACACTTTTACAGTCCGAGGGATCCTTACTACCTCGGGCAATTTAAACAAAAATAAAATAATAATAATAATAATAGTAATAATAATAATAATATTAATAATAACAATAATAATATCCTTTTAATATCTTTATCAAACAAACATCATTAACATAAGGTACAATAAACAAGCGAATAAGTAGCTATTGATTTAAAGGACGAAAAAATTGCCAGTAATTAAAACTCCACTGGATCTGACTCAGCTAAAATGCCTCGATAATTATAATAATAATATTATTATTATTATACTTATTTATTATTATTATTTATTATTATTATTATTTATTAATTTATAATAATAATTATAATTATAACAATTATAATCATGATAATAATTATAATAATTAAACTAATAATTATTATAATTAGAATAATAATAAATATACTGATTACCATGATAAGTACAATAATAATTATTATTATTATAATAATAATTATTATTGTTATTATTTTTTATCGCCCGAGGTATTTATGATCACTCAGGCTCTAAAAACACTAATAAAAACTTTGTTGTTCTGGAGTCAACGGTCATCTATAATTATTATTACAATTATTATTATAATTATTCTATATAATAATTATAATTATAACAATTATAATCATGATAATAATTATAATAATTAAACTAATAATTATTATAATTAGAATAATAATAAATTCCATACTGATTACCATGATAAGTATAATAATAATTATTATTATAATCACCTGGTCACCTGGTGCCGTCAGCTACTGGAGCTCTGGCGAAAGCCCTGGTGCATCTTCTCCAGTTGTCTTTAGATACACCATGACTATTTTCTTGGCAGAAGATAAGGGGTGGTTTGCCATTGCCTTCCCCCCGTTTGCCATCCGTGCCCGTTCGTTCACCCTTCCATACGGAAAGGTTACTAACAGGTCGCACCACGAGAAGGTGGGCACGGTGGACTTTGGTTCGCCAGCCCAGGTCGGTTCCGAGTCTACGCTCCAATTGGAGTCGTCGGTCGGGTCTCCTCCCCGCTTTACTCAATTGAATGAGTGACTGACAAACCTTTGCGACCTATTATTATAATAATAATAATTATTATTGTTATTATTTTTTATCGCCCGAGGTAGTTATGGCTCTAAAAACACTAATAAAAACTTTGTTGTTCTGGAGTCAACGGTCATCTATAATTATTATTACAATTATTATTATAATTATTCTATATAATAATTATAATTATTATAATAATAATAATTATTATTGTTATTATTTTTTATCGCCCGAGGTAGTTATGATCCCTCAGGCTCTAAAAACACTAATAAAAACTTTGTTGTTCTGGAGTCAACGGTCATCTATAATTATTATTACAATTATTATTATAATTATTCTATATAATAATTATAATTATAACAATTATAATCATGATAATAATTATAATAATTAAACTAATAATTATTATAATTAGAATAATAATAAATATCATACTGATTACCATGATAAGTATAATAATAATTATTATTATTATAATAATTATTATTGTTATTATAACAGGAATGTTAGGTTTAGGTTTCGGTTTAGTTTTAACAGAACAATTTCAGTTTGCTTAGAGTGGCCGGTCCATAGCTCCGGGTAAACCAGACAAGGTGCCTTAAACTAATAATTATTATAATTAGAATAATAATAAATATCATACTACCAACCAACACACCCCTCGCCCCGCAGGGTCCGGATGGGGCAGGGCGTTGTTTGGGGGGGGGGGCAATTTTTGGGGCGGTCAATTGTTTGGCAACTTTTCCAGTTATTGATCTTAAACTGTGCATCTAGACAGAGGACCGTCAGTTCCAGCCAGTGGAGGGGTTGGCGAATCTCTCCAACCAGGGGTCCACGGTGGGGTGCGAAAACCCAAACTTTTGATATTTCCGTTCCATCGCCATAGTTTCACAGCTGTTCACTGGAAAAGTTGCAGCTCGATAGGGTGCCACTAGGACCACCTCGCCCCAAACCAACACTCACACCTCGCCGGCATGGGCCTGGTGGGGGCAGGGTGCTGTAAGGGGTGCGAAAAATTTTGGGGGCGGAATTTTTTGCAGCTTTGCAGCTATTGATATGACATTTTGCATGTAGCCAGAGGACCGTAAAGTCCAGCCAGTGGGGGGGGCCATGGTGGGGGCCCGAAAACCCAAACTTTTGCTATTTCCATTCCGTCGTCTTAGCTTCACGGCTGGAGAAATACCATAACCTGCGGCCAAAACCAGGAGCGATAAGAGAATTGATGGATGCATTAACTTGATATGGGAAGATCATGCTCTGTAACATATCAACCAGGCCATCAAGAAAGACTCGAAAGAAGCGTGGGCACTGGTGAAGGACACATTGAACAAATGTTCACAGCAATATCAAGTTCTGTTGGTATCAATTAGTTGCGGCTTGTAAAACATTATTTGTCCATTTTGTTTGGGTTAGGCTATGTCTTTGGCTCGTTGAAAGACAGTGGGTGTGCTCACTGATAACTTTTCATCGGTTTAACATTATTTGGGCGAAATATGCCTATTATACTTAGAATTGTTACTTTTGTCTTGAGGCCTTGAGGGTGGCCTATTCTGTAAGTATGTTAGTGTTCAACTCAAAAATAAAGTTTATAATTTTTATTCCCCCCAATTGCACGTGTGTTTCTAATTTTAAAATTTAAAACGTGACATATGTGAATGTGGCATCTTTCCTTATTTGCCGAGTCAACGAAATGCCAAGATGGGAGAGCATGGGGGCACTGGTCTAGGAAATTGAAGTGGATAACGTTTTAAACGCATGGTTGACGTTTCGAGTAACTTTATTAGTGAGTATTTTCTGATTGATGTGCCGCTGACTACTTTTGTGTAACTGTTCTTCAATATGAATGAGGTTTTGTGTGCGACATTGGTTTAAATAATTTGACTTATATTCTTCATTATAGACGGGAAAGCCTGGTGCTGTATGCAATGCATCGACCATCTACCATGAAAACGATTCCAAGAGCTAAGACCTTGCCATGTCTATGTGGAAATGTTTCTGTAAGTACATCACTTTGCTCATTTCATCAATGCATGGCTGTTTGAATGTCTGGAAAATGTTTTGCTTTGTGTGTTTTTAAACTTTTACTCTTAATTAGTGTATTTTTGTTTGTTTTGTTTGTTTGTTTGTTTGTTCGTTTGTATGTGCACTTGTTATAGCGCCCCTTCAAGCTCTTACTACTCAGAGGCAATACCGAATACAGAGCGGACATTGCATCGGAGTTTCACGCTGAAGCGCTGAGCAATTGTGAGTGAAGGACTTGCCCTAGGTCCTTACGCGGCGAGGTGTAATGTAATATAATTAGTAATTTCTGTAGTGTTGCTCACAGCCTGGGCCGTTCGGTATTTTCCATTTGTGAGTACCTTGAGAAAAGAAGTACGCCTGTCCTTGTTTGACGAGTCTAGGAAATGTCAAAATTCATGACTGTTTCAATGTCTGGAAAAGGCTTTGCTTTGTGTTGTAGAACTTGAATTACTACTTGACTAATGGTAATTAATGTAATGTAATTAGTAATATCTATAGCCATGGCTTTCGGTAGTTCTCCAAGTATGAGTACTGCAAACTACGCCTTAAAAGAGTTGAGGTATGTAGATAACGATCTAGATTGGAGTTCCACACAGAATCTTTGTGAAGGGAAAGTCATTCCATAAAAGGGGGGGGCAGATGATTTGGCTTGAATTATAGTAGTCCTGACTCGGTGGTCACAAAAGTCAGTCTGATCTAGAGAAGGGAGAGGCCAATGAGAAAAATGCAGAAGTAAGAGAATGAATATAATATAATGAGATATTTAGGCACAAGTTCTAGTTTGGGCTTGAGGACCAAAGCAAGGGCTTTATATTGTAAGTTAATGTGCTGTTAGCTGCTTTACATTAGACACGGCCTTAATAAGATCATATAAGAATATTCTTTAATTGACCAATTGCTATCCACATTTTGGTGTACTGGCATGGTATAAATAATAAACAAACGTACATCATTACTATTACCAATCAATGTCAAAATTCCATGTTAAAAAATCAATAAGTATAATATATGTTCTTTTACTGACCAACAGTTTATACTGCTCTTTGATTTATATTGTAAGAAATTTAAATATGATAAAGCATTTTCATTAAACATGATTTCCTCGTTAGGTTGTCCGCCCTAGGAATAATTCTGTCATGTAGTCTTGGCCGCATGGAATAAGGCTAGGGCCTGATTACACTGTTGGTGGAGAGTTCTAGAATCTAGATGATTCAAGAATGGAATGGCCTTCTGATGGGATGTAGTATCCCAAGACTAAGAAAATTATTTCCTAATGTTTGCTAATCTATGGTTGTGTCTCAGGCTTCATTCAAGACTGCTGATTCTAACAGCTTTATCTTTGCTCTAAATTTCAAAGTGTAAAAATATAGTCTATTTTATTCTTCATATAGGATAGATTTGTCTTGCTTCACTGGAAAAGGATTACTGAAATGCATATGACTACTACTATCATTTGTAAATAACTTTTAAGTTTTATATGAAAAATCAAGACTTATTTGTCTGATTGTGCATAGTGTGCAACCACGTAATTCAGCATTGCTGACCGAAATTTGGTGTTTGCTTTTAATGTTAACAGGTCGTTTCATCACTTGACAAGCTCAGCTACTAAGCCAGCTTCATCTGCCTGAGCTGCTCTCCTTGTCGCCCCACAGACTCTACACTTCAAGTTGAAGTCTCACCACTTCAAGAATTTGCACCCTAATCCATTTAATATTTCAAGAAACTTCTTCTTCAACAAGATCCGCTGTAGCCTCTGCTCGGCCTCCTGTCTGGCAACCATTGTCTGACCTCCAATGGACATAGATCTCGGGACAATTAATCTGTTACAATGCAGTGCTCGTGAATAGGTTGTTGCCCTGTGCTCAGAAGTGGACTAGCGCTTTCGAAATTTTGAGTTTAGCAGTTGTTCAAAGCATTGAATACAACACTGTTTAAGATTTTTAATATGATATTTCCTCGTGCTTTTTGATCGGCTGGAACAATATCCACTTGTTATTCGATCGACCTGCTCAGTGGACTGTTTGAGCATTTACGGGTTTCTGGAATACACAAGTTTATCAAAAGTCTAGACCTAAATCAATTTCACAACCATTTCTCAAACTTGTCAGCCTAATATGATGACTCGTGTTTTTCAAAGCCAATGACTTTGATGTTGACGTTTGTTTTTTAAATTTCATGTGTGTTTATTATTTAAATTATTATTTTGATTCTAAAAACGACAGGTGTTTGTGAATTTAAGATTCTTATGTGACGTAATGTTGTATTATAATGTTCACATGTTGTTAAAATAGCTAGAATGGTGGTCTATTATATATATATAAAATTTCTTTGCCAAGTATTCTGATTTTAAAATTCCTACATGACAATTGTTTTATAAATTGTTTATAAATCACTTCACGAAGCTGTGCCTGAGCACCTGTGCAATTGCTGCACTGGATCTCATTCCTCCGCGTCCATTCTTTGGCTCCAGTCATTTGAGAGAACTGATGTATTTGGAGGATCGGGATGCACTTGGGTGTTTAAATACACCGAAGGGTGGATTAGAACACCTTGGTTGAGGGTGTTTATAATTCACCCATACTTTTTTGTTTATATATATAATAGACCACCATTCTAGCTATTTTAACATAACAACATGTGAGCATTATAATACAACATCCTTCGTTGAGGGTGTATTTAATTCACCCGTAGGGTGGGTTAGAGCACCTTGGTTGAGGGTGTATTTATTACACCCCTAGGGTGGGTTAGAGCACCTTGGTTGAGGGTGTATTTATTACACCCCTAGGGTGGGTTAGAGCACCTTGGTTGAGGGTGTATTTATTACACCCCTAGGGTGGGTTAGAGCACCTTGGTTGAGGGTGTATTTATTACACCCCTAGGGTGGGTTAGAGCACCTTGGTTGAGGGTGTATTTATTACACCCCTAGGGTGGGTTAGAGCACCTTCGTTGAGGGTGTATTTATTACACCCCTAGGGTGGGTTAGAGCACCTTGGTTGAGGGTGTATTTATTACACCCCTAGGGTGGGTTAGAGCACCTTGGTTGAGGGTGTATTTATTACACCCCTAGGGTGGGTTAGAGCACCTTGGTTGAGGGTGTATTTATTACACCCTTAGGGTGGGTTAGAGCACCTTGGTTGAGGGTGTATTTATTACACCCCTAGGGTGGGTTAGAACACCTTCGATGAGGGTGTATTTTTTACACCCCAAGGGTGTAATGTAGTAGGGTGGGATTCCCCACCCCGTAGAAAAGGTGGGATTTCACTCCCTTACATAGAAAATAGGGTGGCCTATAGAGACCACCCTAAAAGGTCGGATATCCGACGGTTTTCAGTAACAGTGTAGCCCAATGCAGCAAGCGATTCTCTGAAAAGGGTTCTCAAGCATAACATTTGCGAAGTTGATTTGCTGCCAATGAGGCACTGTATAGTGTATACCACAGGCTTTGATATTCTAGAAAACTCGAATTCTACCGGTAGGCCTAGCCCAGGGCTGAAAGTGGATTGGGAAAGTTGCCGGGTCTGACTGTGGCGGACGAACCGAAGCCTTTGAGCCGAAAATTTTCTGACGATCTTTTTTGGTCATTCGCCCAAAATTGTACAAATTTCACCCATTGTTGGTACCAGACGACCTTTTTTTAGTCATTTGCTCATAAAATTTCAAAATCATACC
>OX243828.1:20312372-20329872 GCA_945859605.1 Lumbricus rubellus
AATGGACAGACAGAGATGCAGAGGAACGGTCTTGATAGTGATTTTGCTTGATCTGCATGCGCATAGTTTGAGAGTGACAGAGAAAACTAGACAGACAAACATGTAGACAGACGGACAGACAGGCAGACAGCAGGCAGACAGACAGACAGACATACATACATACATACATATATATAGGAAGAGTCTTGATCTGTGCGTTGTCTGACAGTGACACTGACAGTGAGACATACATAGATAGACAGAGAGACACACAGACACACACACAGACAGACACACACAGAGGAAGACAGAAAACAAGGAAGGCAGACAGACAGACAGACAGACAGACAGACAGACAGACAGACAGACATACATACATACATACATATATATAGGAATGGTCTTGATCTGCGCGTTGTTTGACAGTGACACTGACAGTGAGACAGACAGCCATAAACCAGACACACAGACACACGCAAGCAGATACAGACAAAGAAAGACAGAAAACGAGGAAGGCAGACAGACACACAGACAGACAGACAGACATAGATAGCGATGAACGGTCTTGATATCTGCGTGTGTCTCTTCTGTGGCCAATCTGCGTATAACAATCACAACAACAGCATCATCGTCATCATCATCGTCGTCGTCGTCATCATCGTCGATGCCAACAAACGTTGCTCTCTATGTTTCCCAGCAGACGACATTTGTCGGACGGATGTCGTCTGCTGATAGTGGCGCCGCTCGACGTCCGGCGCCATATTGACCACCGCCGCCATCTTGGGTCATGGACGATGTCAGTGAAACGACGATAATGATGTCCTCTCACTTCCTCTGTCCGCCTCTGTCTTCTCCTGTCTGTACCTTTTTCTGCCTTGCTCTGACTTGATCTGTCTTCGTGTATGTCATCTTCTATTCGTCTGTCTTCCTCTCCCCTCTCTCTGTTCTTCTGTCTTCTTCTCTCTTTCTCTGTCCTCTGTCCTCATCTCTGTTATGAATCGTCCCTCGGACGGCCTCCACCTCATCCGTCTACTTCTTCTCCCCTCCTCTATCCCTAGTTTTCTTTTCACCTCCTCTGTCTCTTGTCTTCTTCTCCCTTCCTCTGTCCTTTGTCTTCTTCTCCCTTTCTCTGTCCTTCTTTGTTTTCTTCTCCCTTCCGCTGCTCTCCTCTATTTTCTATTGTCTTCCTCAGTTCCTCTGTCCTCATTTGTCCTCTGCCGCCATTCTCTGTCTTCTTCTACCTCTTCCTCCATCCTCCTATGTCCTCTCCTGTGTTTCTATAATGTCTTCTTCTTCGTGTCATCCCCTTGTCTGCTTCTGCCTTCTTCTGTTCTCGTATGTTTCTCCTGACTTCATCAGTCTTCTTCCAACTTTCCCAGAATATTCTAGCATCCTCTATCTTCGTCTGAGTCATCTCGTGTCTTCCTCTATGCTCCTGCGTCTTCTCTGATCTTCACCTGCCTTCTCCTGTCCTCACGTGTCTTCTTTTGCTGTCCTCGATATGTCCTCGCAATATGTCTTCCTCTTTCTTGCTGTCCTCCTCTGTCTTCCTATACGTCTCTCTCTCTTTCTCTTTGTCTGGTTCTCTGTTTTCATTTCCTGTCTTTCTACATCTTCTTCTGCATTCGTCTCTCTTCTCCTTCTCTGTCTCTTCTGTCTTGTCTGTCTTCCTCTGGTCTTCCTTTGTCTTTCTGTGTCCATTCTGTATTGTCTGTCTTCCTCTGGTCTTCCTTTGTCTTTCTGTGTCCCTTCTGTATTGTCTGTCTTCCTCTGATCTTCCTTTGTCTTTCTGCATATATTCTGTATTGTCTGTCTTCCTCTGATCTTTCTTTGTCTTTCTGCATATCTTCTGTATTGTCTATCTTCCTTTGATCTTCCTTTGTCTTTCTGTATATATCTTCGATGTTCGATCAATATATTTGCACATAGATTGAACGAATGTTTATGTTACTTCGCTGTCTGTTATTCCTGACGTGGTTTGTCATTTTCTGCCTTCTCTGCTCTCAAATCCTCTCGTATTGTCTCTCGTCTTCTCTGTCCTTTGATTTTGTATACCATTCTCTTCTTTAGTAGGCCTATATACTATCATCTCCTCTGTTTCATGTTCTCTACTATCATCTTCTCATGTATCCTCTTCCGCCGCCTCTACGCTTTCCTCTCTTAACCTCTTCTCTTTTTTCTTTGTTTCCGTCATCCTCCTCCTCCTCAGTTATATATTCTCTTTGTTCTGTCTTGTCCTTTCTACCATCCTCTCGTATCCTCTTCTCCACTATCCATTTCTCTTTTATCTTTCCCTTTATTATTCTCTCCTTGTTATTCCCTCACTTCTGTCTTATCCTCTACATTGTTATTCTCCCCCTTCTCTCCTCTACTATACATGTATATTCTCTATGTCTTCCTCTAACGTCCTCTTAAAGTTTACCACCTTCTCCTCTAGTATCCTCTTCTCTATTATCCTATATCATCCTTTCCTATCTTAGCCTCTTCTGCGTCCTCTCCTCTACCATCCATTTATCTTATTCTCTCTTAGACTATCTCCTCTCTTCACCTTTTGTCTAAAGCGAACAACATCTATGGCTGCAGGCGGAGAGGTCGACAAACACACGCAGAGTATTTACAAACGGACGGTGACAGACACAGCCTGGCATACGGACGGACAGTGACAGGTAGACATACGGACAGACAGAGATAGACAGACACACAGTCGGACTGTAAGCCAAAAAGGCGCACATGGGCCGTGCATGGATCGATTGCGTTTAATTAGTTCAGGACTGATGTCTTTCATGTATGGCTTGACCAGTTGACCGTTGTTGGTCAAGCTGTAGTGGACGTGGTCAAGAGACAGGTCTCTCAGGCGGCGGAGAAAAACACAGACAGACAGACGGGCAGGCAGACGGGCAAGCAGGCAGACAGACACTTGTACATGCTTGCGAAGTGAGAGTAAGGGAACCACATGCACGGAGTGGGCAGAAATAGCCAAGCGCGCGGGGTGGATTGACGGAGGACGAAAGAGAAATAATGAACGAAGAGACATTACAGACAGACAGACAGACAGACAGACAGACAGACAGACAGACAGACAGACAGACAGACAGACAGACAGACAGACAGACAGACAGACAGACAGACAGACAGACTGACTGACAGACTGACTGACAGACTGAGAGAGGCATAACAGACAGATGGAGAGACAGACAGATAGAGAGACCGACGGACGAAGATTTGTAAAGAATGAGAGACAGACAGACAGACAGTCAAACACACTGAGAGACAGGCAGACAGATGAAGAGACAGACAGATGGAGGGAAAGGCGAACAGAGAGACAGGCAGATGGAGAGACAGGCGGACGGATATATGCAAAGAATGAGAGATAGACAAACAGACAGACAGACAGAGACAGACAGACAGGTAGACAGGCAGACAGACACATTGAGAGAGGCAACCAGACAGATGAAGAGAAAGACAGACGAATAGATGCAAAGAATGAGAAATAGACAGACAGAAGAGTAGAGAGACACAGACAAACAGATGTAAACAGTTACATTCTGACTGAGAATGACAGAAGCGGAGACAGACACGATACGACCGTAGTGTGAAAATGAAAATAAACGGGAAGAACAGAAAGGTTGAGTCTCGGGCATTATTATCGACGTAACTATACAATAACAGCCGTGAAGATTAATACGAAGATCGGCGATGACAGGAGAATGTGATAGAGAGACAGCGGAGAAGGGGAGCAGAATATTATTTGAACAGACAGGTAGACAGACAGACACACAGACAGATGGACAGACGGCCGTATTTTTAGCAGATAGTATTTTGAGCAATTCTCACCCGGCCGTTCATATAATTTTATGGCATAAAACAACCATACTTAAGACATTGCTCTGCCGTCGTATACATACGAGACCTAAAAAATTATGTAAATCAATTACGTAATCGTAATCATGAATTTTTACAAATCCACGTCAGAGGAAACTCCTCAGAGGCGCTCCTGACCTGACAGCACCAAACCTCAATCAAAGAGAATGGTTTTCAAACGCTTGCGGAGAAGCGTCAAAGAAAGACCAAGAAGTTCATTAAACGGAGGCTATACTATAGGTTACTTAAGATTTCAGAAAGATGGAGCGGCCATGGATGAGACGAAGCAATGACTTTGTGTTGTGACGATGCGAAAGAGATTTATGGAGTCGAAGGTGGCACGTCTTTTCTCTCATCTTACGTCTGTGCTTCTCCTCTCTTTTCTCTTTTTTCTGGTCGTCTTTTCTCGCTTTTAATTCGTTCTTCTCATTCCCCTCCTCCTTTTTCTCTTTTTATCTTCTGATCGTCTTTTGACCTTCTCTCTCTTCCCCCCTCTCTCTCTCTCTTTCTCTCTCTCTGTCTCGGTCTCTCTCTCTCTCTTTCTCCCTCTCTCTCTTTCTCCCTCTTTCTCTCTCTCTTCTTATTTTCTTCTCCTCTCTCTTCTCCTCCTCGTTGTTTTCTTCTTCTTCTTTGTCGTCGTCTTCTTCTTCGTCTTCTTCTTCGCTTCTGTCCTTCTTTCCTCCTCTTCTCACTTTTGGTGCTATAATGAAATATTTTTGCGACATAAATAGGCTACGTTACTTAAAGCATGTTTGAAGCATGTTCGAGCAGCGAAAGCTTATTACTATCACATTAATTAATAGATGCCTTCACGATAAAGAAACGGGACTTGAGTTATTTATGAAACAGAGTTTCATGGGTCGGAGGTAATATACGTTGCTCCGATTGGAGGTCATTCCACATGGTTGTGTCACAAACTGAGGACGCTCGGCGTTGCCTACGTGTAGTGTCTAATATAGTATTCTGTTTAATCGCATTGTGATGTATTTTGCCTGGCATTGTATTTAACTGTTTGCATTGTCTGATATTGCATTGAATTTATTCGCATTTTAATGCAGTGCTTGGCAGTTGGCACTGTAGGCTATGGCAATGAATTGCATTGTCTCATATTGCATTAAATAATTTATTCGCATTCTAATGCGGTACTTGGAATTGTTTTGTAACGTATTGTCACTTACTGCGTTGTATATAATTGCATTGTTATGTATTGCAATGACATCGTATTGTACTTTATTGTGTTCTATGGCATTCTATTGTCGACCAGTGTATTGTCATTGCACAATGCTAAGAATGCTAAGCTGTCCGTTGGCGAGTTGCTCGCATCTCCGTTGCGCCCATAAATCCTCTTCTATACGGCCAGTACTCGTCGGCCGCCGCCGCCGCAGTCTCTTCGGACCCGTATACTGGTGCCCTGGCGTGCGTGCGGCGGTCGATACTGATATTGCGCCACAATAAATCACCGGCTTCTTTCGAGCTGCTGACATATTAAGGCGTCGCTATAACCGCGCTTCACAGTTTCCTTCGCGTCCCCTTTTCGCCCCTAATTCTGACTCGCCTGCTCTCCCGGTCTCACCCTCCCTATATGGGGGCAGGGCTTTGTCCTTGTGAGGCGTCTGCCCCGGACCTTGTTATGCATCGTCCCCCGGACGGCCTCCCCCATTCCCACCCCCTCCCTAACGACGTGTCACCCGACTCATTTGCAATTATAAGTTTACGATGGTGTATAGATGGCGCTGGTGTCGTACGGCGAGCAATATCCGGGAGGTACTCGTCGGCAATTAGGAGGACCGACCGGAGGAGATGGTTGCTACGGCTGCGGCGGTGCTCCAAGGCAGGTACGTTTGTTACGCGAAACGAGGGACCCCGTGTGATTGGGGAAGAGAGGCAGAGACAGAAATTGAGATAGGTAGATAGGGAGATAGACAGACAGACAGAGACACGGGGAGGCTGAGACAGAAATTGAGATAGAGACAGACAGACAGACAGACAGACAGACAGAGACATGTGAGAAATAGACATAGGGTGAGAAATAGACATAGGGTGAGACAGAGACATGGAGAGAGACAGAGACATGGGGAGAGTAAGATGGGGGGGGGAGAGACAGAGACAGAAATATAGAGAGATGGGGAGAGAGTCAGACAGGCATACAGACAGAGGGAAAAGACAGCGGGCGCAGTGGTGTAGTCCTTTGGAGTCGGTGGTTTCCGGGTTCGAATCCTTGAGCAGGTCCTTGACTAATTGTTCGTGCGCATCGCCGTGAAACTCCCATGCCGTGTCCGCGCCTCTGAGTATTGAGAGCTTGAAGGGGCGCTATGGCGAATTCGAAAAAAAAAAAAAGGACTATAGGATCTTTCCTTGACGACTCTGTTCAACAGCCCCTCTGCAGGTAACGCTTGTGAGTAGATTGGGCCCGCGCTTAGCAGTAGAGTTCCGTACCGGTATCGCTTCAAATTTGGTACTTCCGATTGGGATAAAGAAAAGAGAGGCAGACAGATAGATAGAGATGGAGGGACAGTGAGAGAGAGAATAGAGAAGAGAGATAGACAGACTGGCAGGCAGTCAGAAGGGAAATAGAGATAGACAGACAGATAGACAGCGATAGAGTGAGAAAGAGAGAGAAAAAGAGAAACAGACTGACAGACAGAGAAGGGGAGAGAGTGTAGATAGAGGGATGAGAGGTATAATAGAGACAGACAGACAGAAAAACAGACAGAGTAACAAATAGAGATAGAGAGAGGTGAGAGAAAGAGAGAGAAAGACAGACAGACATACAGAGAGGGGAGAGAGTTGATAAAGGGAAGAGAGACAGACAGACAGACAACCAGACATACAGCCAGACAGACAGACGACTATAGTGGTACATTTGAATGGTAATACTACGATGTCGTCTGCATGCGATTATACTGTCGTCTGCTGCGGTTGTCACTCGACTGGAGATGTCGCTGCTCTGAGTGTGACGTATTCATCGCTGCATCGTCGACTGTTATATTGAAACCCTATGTGGTGATGCATCGTCTGTTATATGAGGCCAACCAAATGATGTGAAGCGTCGTTAAAGGCGCTACAGAAATTGTTGGGCAACGCTGTTGCTGTCAGCGGAATTGTCGTTGACGATGTCGGTGAACTGTCACTGACGATGTCAGCGTGACACTGTTCGATCGAGTGAAACGTCATCGACGACGTCATTGTCACGTCATCGGTGATATCACGGAATGTCACCAGTGGTGTCGCCACGGGGTGGTTTGAACCACCCCTGAAAATTATAACTCACACAATTTTTTAAAAACCGTTGAGTTTTCATTCAGGTGGGGGTTATGACTATAGACGATTAGACTCGTCATAATTTGTCTTAACTACCACACTTTAACCCTTTAATGCCAGAGGGTATAGAATTCCCATACCATTTACTACCATCTCAGCATTAAAGGGTTAAAAGCCCTCGCTACCGCCTCTGAATGTAAAATCCTCGCTCCTACTTTACACTTAGTGGAATAAAAAAAAATAGCCTCGAGCTCTAGAATGTAAAATAGAACAGAATAATCGTCTTTAATCGACAACAAATTTTGGCTGAGCGCCTACACGAAGGTGTGAAAAACTACTAGGCCTACTTAAAGCGGTGATTCCAGGTCATTGTCCTCCGATTGGAAGTAATTTACCAAGGAGGATGGGAAGGAAAAGAGGGGTTGTGCAGTTCTAAAAATTCCTTTAAAACAGCTCTGGATCCCTGCATATTATAGAGCAGCGAATCTCGTATCGAAACATCGCATTAGTTTCACAACCATTGTGAGTCTTGCTCCGGCATGTCTTCGTCTATATATACACAGATATATATATATATATATATATATATATGTGCTGGCCTAGTTAGCTACACCAGTAAGCGAGAGCGGCATACGTCTGTTGGTTGCAGCGGACTGCGGTTCAAGCCCCGGACTGGGAGTTGACATTTAGAGATTTAGATATCTCGGGCTAGCACGTGTGGGACGAAGGGGCACAAGCTCCTGCGGAGCGACATTAGGCATGGGCAAGTTGCTTACCCATCATTGTCTGTGGGGAAGGCAACGGGAAACCACCTCACTCATCTCATCCCCAGGGCCGTAAAGCCAGTGAACCTACCTTAGGGCAGAGAACCATCCTCATCATCATCATCATCATCATCATCATCATCATCATCATCATCATCATCATCATCATCATCATCATCATCATCATCATCATCATCATATATAATATTTTATATATGGATGTATATATATATATATGCATGTATGTATATGAATTTCATATTTATTGAACAAGCGTCTATTTCCGTAAATAGATCAGAGACGCCATAGATCTAATTAATCACGATGATGTTCGTGGACAAGGTGCAATGCGTGATGAGCAGGTGATGATCCATCGGTGCGTATATATACCTGTCAATCATCCATCCATCCGTCTGTCTGTCTGTGTGTCTGTCTGTCTGTTTGTCTGCCTGTTTGACTGTCTGTCTATGTCTATGCTTGTCTGTCTTTCTTTCTGTGTGTCTGTTTAAACATACTGCTGTCTGTCCGTCCGTCCGTCTGTGTGTATGTTTGTCTGTCTGTCCGTCTGTCCGTCTGTGTGTATGTTTGTCTGTCAATCATCCGTCCGTCTGTCTGTCTGTGTGTCTGTCTGATTGTCTGCCTGTTTGACTGTCTGTCCGTCTGTCTGTCTGTCTGCATTGCTGTCTGTCTGTATGCATGTCTGTCTGTCTATCTGTCTGTATGTCTGTCTATCTGTATGTCTGTCTGTCCGTCCGTCTGTCTGTCTGTCTGTCTGTCTGTCTGTCTGTTTGTCACCTGAATGATGTCGATCACTTCTTCGTTCGTTTTCGATCAATGACAATCTGTCTGTCTGTAGTCACGTCAGTCAATGACGCTGACGATGTCTGGCGGATCTTCATTCGACCACTAATGATGAAACTAATGATGACGATGACACTAATGACACTAATGATGACGATGACACTAATGACACTAATGATGACGATGACACTAATGACACTAATGATGACGATGACAATAATGCTAAAGGCCCATTCATATAATTACTACATACTCAAAATCGTACTTTCGATCCCTTCCTCTGTTGCAAGTTGCAACTCGTATATTTTCTTTCCCCTCTGCGTACCTACAAATAAACTTTTCTACTCCTCCCTACAAAAGTTAATAAGCAAGAGTCACCTATGAAACACTTATTTAACCGCTGGCTACTATTTATTTTATTTTAGTTAAATGACATGCTTGCTGGCTAAAATTTGCTGTTATTAATTGTTTTGGTTTACTGTTTAGATCTTGAAAGAATTTAATTATAGTGTAACGAAATGCCATTGGACGGCTAATAGTAGGCTATAGCATATTAAAGAGTTATAAAAAGGCTAAACGTGGACTCGTAATTGGAAATTTACTATTGCATTTTTTAAAATTCCTTCCCTACTGTATACTCATCCGTACGCAAATCCCTAAATCTGGTGGCTCTCCATGCATACATAATTGTGTGTATAGACAACCCCAACAGCAACGACGACAATTTAAAAAAATAAAACAGTAGATATTATCTTTAAAACAACGATAATAGTAGGTCTAGCATAGCATCAACGATGGTAGTCTAATAATATTGTAATAGAAACATCGCTGATACAAGGTATAAAACAAACAACGACAATAAACAATAAATTATGTCAAATTGAATGAGCATGACAGTATTATTGGCAAGAATAACCACAATTACAAGGATGAAAGTAGTATAACTATACAATGAAGCAGTAATTATAGGCCTAATAATAAAATACGATAAAATAGAAATAAACCAAAATAAAAGATTAAGTAGATGAATAATTTAACAGAAATTGTTGTGGCAAGTATTGATAACAGTAGACGATTAGACATACACTACGGATAAATCGCGAAGCATTTTGCACGAGATATATTTATATCTGTCGAAACTTACAAGTTTAGGTGTCTTATATGCATGTGCTTATGCATTATAGCAATTCAACTATTTTTGCGTGTACCAACGTCGATGGTAATGTCGTAATGTAACCATGCTTTTAACACGGTTACATTACGTTGTCTGGTTGCATAGCAACCGGATCGTAAAACATTCTCTGGGCGAGGTGCATATTTCTTATAACTTGGCCTGCGGCGACATCAAAGCAATTAAGACGCACATCAAAGCACTTTGCCGACAACTTTTATACCGCTGATGCGTTCCTTCAATTTATGCCCTAGAAGTCTAGAAGACAGGGTAGAATGTCATTGGCATCACTACTATGGTTGATGTCTTCATTGCAACATCAATAACGTTTGTTCCTCTGTGCGTTAATTAATTATGCTCATTAATGCTATTTTACCCAATTCCTATTTTGACGCACGATAAAATAGGTTGTCCATGATTTTCGTATACTTTCTACTTCTTTGTCCGAGAACGATGACATAAATGCATCAATATTCGGGTTTTCAGAGGCGACTGGTAAATATATAACTGAGAACAACCTCGTCTAAAAGGTGTCTAACCTGGTCTAGCGTATTTGCTGAATATAAACATTCATTCATTCATTCATCATATGCATTTATATAGCGCCTCTTCAAGGGGGCTACTCGGGGGGGGGGGCGCTCCCAACCTCAGCGCGGCCAAATAAAACTGTCTTAGGATGAGAGAAGAGAGCCTGAGAAGGATTTTTTACAAAGAGAGAGGATGGTCAGAGGAAGACCATTCCAGGTAGAGGGCCCTACCACCGAGAAAGCACGGCTCTGCATAGTGGAAATACGAACTTTTGGGAATGAGAGCAGACTTTGTAAAAATATGATTATACATTCATGATTAGGTTTAGTGATCAAGAGATTGAACGCGATTATGTATATGCATGCATGCATGCATGAATGTAAGTATGTATGTATGTATGTTTGCATGTATGTATGTATGTATGTTTGTGTGTGTGTTTGTGTATGTATGTATGCATTGTGTGTGTGTGTATGTATGTATGTATATATGTATGTATGTATGTATGTATGTATGTATGTATGTATGTATGTATGTATGTATATATGTATGTATGTATGTATGTATGTATGTATGTATGTATGTATGTATGTATGTATGTATGTATGTATGTATGTATGTATGTATGTATGTATGTATGTATGTATGTATGTATGTATGTATGTATGTATGTATGTATGTATGTATGTATGTATGTATGTATGTATGTATGTATGTATGTATGTATGTATGTATGTATGTATGTATGTATGTATGTATGTATGTATGTATGTATGTATGTATGTATGTATGTATGTATGTATGTATGTATGTATGTATGTATGTATGTATGTATGTATGTATGTATGTATGTATGTATGTATGTATGTATGTATGTATGTATGTATGTATGTATGTATGTATGTATGTATGTATGTATGTATGTATGTATGTATGTATGTATGTATGTATGTATGTATGTATGTATGTATGTATGTATGTATGTATGTATGTATGTATGTATGTATGTATGTATGTATGTATGTATGTATGTATGTGTCGCATACCAGGTCTTACCCTAGACGCTTTATAAACTCAGGGATTCGTAATGGGTGATCAAGAATGCTAACTAGAATTGACCTACAACAAGAACAAGCTGTATTTCATTTTTGATGTATATTATAAATATCAACATTCAACAATAAATAATATTCAATACCCTAACTACCTATTGTGGCGTATTTATCTACTAAAATATTATGAAGTTGTGCTTAGCTTCCTCAAGAGTTCCCTTCTTGAGTAGATGATGAGGTCCTTGTCCTTGACACAGGGAAACTGGATTGGAAGGAAAGACGGGAAGAAAGGTCGCTTCTCCCTGGCTGCCCTCGGTCGCCGTTTCACCACCGCGTCGTCTTCGTTCTTCTGTGAGCACTGGCTACTCACACGTCTTCTTCACTTCTGCTTCGTCGTCGAATCACCACTTCTTCTCGTTACTTCGAAACTCCAATCGCAACTGGTTCTCGCAATGTTTCTCGATCCCAAGATCGATGCCGAGCGAAAATTGACTTTGTTCGCTATTACAGTCCGACTTAAACTTCGAACATTTCTATCTAACCCAGGTACTACGTTCCCTAGGATTTACAGATCAGCAGTGGAATAAACGTACAATAAGTCCCGTTTTTCACACTCAAATAAATGTCATCGGCGCATTCTGAATTAACGTTTTTGGTTGACAAATCGCAAAATGTCTGCCATTCTTTTCAGAATCTCATGCCCGAATCAGACCACGTGACTCTTCGGCTGCTCACAGTGTTGACGATCGTCTGCTGCGCGAAACGCTGTTTCGTGCCTCCTCATGCGTTGACTGATTTTTGTAGCGCATTTGTGTTTGTGATTTCTACTGTTATATTCGCTAATGCCACAATTCAATTTATTAATTATCTATTAAATACGCCAATTAATTGTCTAGCTTAACTGTTACTTAGTATTAATAATTATACAGGTTATTAGTTAATTGATTCGTTTGTTAAGGAGCGTTTATTCGCTACAAATGCCCCCCTTCAAAAGTCTGTTCACAGGCTTTAACTTACTCACATACTTAACAAACAAATCTATAAACTATCTTCCTTTACCTTACATAACACAACAAAATTACTGTTCTACACCTATTTATATACAACTTATCATTCATCAAAGGTTCACTATATATCACTCTAGTCCCCTGCTCAAGTAATCTGAAATTACATTGTTGGACCCCTTGATGTATCTAATAGTAAACGAATAATTTTGCAAGGCTAGACTCCATCTCATAACCCTTGCATTTTTCATTCTTCCCTCTTTCATATACTGCAATCCGCAATGGTCTGTCTCAATCACAAACTGCTTGCCGCATAAATATCTGTCGAACCTACTTACACCCCACATTATGGCTAAGCATTCTCTTTCTTCCACCGAATATCTCATCTCTCGCTCAAGTAACTTCCTGCTCGCATATGCTATGGAATGATTCACCCCCTCATATTCCTGCATTATTACGCATCCGATCCCTTTTCCACTTGCATCCGTCTGCAATATGAACTCCTTCTCTAAGTTCGGTAATCTCAGAATTGGTGCCTTTGCCAGTTCTTCTTTCAACTGCATAAAACTGTTTTCCAATTTCTCATTCCATTCGACATTTCCAGGTGACAACTTCTTTGTCAAATCACTTAGCGGTGCCATTATTTCTGCACAGTGTGGAATGAATTTTCTATAGTAATTCACTGCTCCGATGAAACTCCTCACTTGTTTTTTCGTCTTTGGTCTAGGCATATCAATGATCTTATCCACAGACTCTTCTTTTGGACTGATGTCATCATTATTCAACGTGTGACCCAAGAAATCTATTTTTCCGTACCCTAATGAGCATTTCTTTGGTTTCAATGTTAGGTTGGCTTCCCTAACCCTTTCAAAAAATATCTCCAGTGTTTCCAAGTGATCCTGCCATCCTTCATTGTGGGCTAATATGTCATCCACATAACTTTCAAGGTTTTCTGTTCCATGCAGAATTTTCCTGATTAGTCTGTTGTAACTCGAAGCACTATTTACTAATCCGAATGGCATTACATTGAATTTATACATGCCATTGGCACAAATGAACGTGGTATAATCTTTCGACTCTGGACTCATTGGAATCTGCCAATAGCCCTTGCAAAAATCAAACTTACTGTAGATTCTGCTCCCACTCAGCTTATTAAATATATCTTCGTTTGACATCATAGGTTCAGGGTCAAATACTGTAACCTTATTCAACTGTTTGTAGTTGCAGCACAGCCTATTGCTACCATCTGCCTTCTTTACCACCACCAATGGTGCTGCGTAAGCTGCCTCCGATCTCTCTATTATATTATTCTCCAACATTGTCTGAATTTCCTTATCGATTTCCTTTTGTAAATGATATGGAGTTGGATACGCTCTCTGTCTAACTGGTTCCTCGTTTGTCAAATGTATTTCATGCTTGACCAAATCTGTTCTTCCAGGTTTGTCCGTGAAAATATCTTCATATCGTTTCAATAAATTCCTTAAGTCTCTCTTCTGACTTTCTTCCAGCTTGGGATTTATGTCTACATCTTTGTAAGTTTCTGTCTGCTTACTTATGTACAAGTCCAATATTTCTTCTTCTTCATCTTCTCCTTCCTTCCCATCATGCACAATTGCTGATACATATGCCACTATCTTACCATCTGGCTTTTCTTCTTCTCTCTCATTATACTTCTTCAGCATGTTGACATGGTAAGTCTTGACTTTACCTTTCTCAATCTCTATCCTATAATCATGATCTCCGATTTTATCTCTCACCACGAATGGTCCCTTCCATTTCACTAACATCTTGTTCTTTGAACTTGGTAATAGCAATAGTACTTTCTCGCCTATTTCTAGTTTTCTGTACCTTGCTTTCTTATCATAATATTTTTTATTCCTTGCATTCGCCACATGGATTGCTTTCTGAGCCATGTCGCACGTTTCTTCAATGCGTTCTCTCAGGTCGATCATGTATGTGTAGACATCCTTGACTTCTTCTTCAACTGTTTCGTTCGTCCATAATTCTTTAAGTATTTGCATTGGACCTCTGCATGATCTTCCAAATATTAATTCGAATGGAGTGAATCCATGACTCTCATGTACTGTGTCTCTCAGAGCAAACAGTAATGGTGCTAAATAGCGATCCCATTCCTTCTCCTGTTCTCCCATTAGCTTCCTTAATGTGGCCTTTATAGTACCGTTTAGTCTTTCGACACATCCGTTCCCCATGGCGTGATAAGGACTTGTTAATGTGTGCTTTATCAGTAACATCTTGTTTACTTCCGCCATAAGTTCTGATGTAAACTGACTTCCACGATCTGTGTGTATCTTTTCCGGCACTCCCATACGACAGTAGAAGCCAAACAATGCTTCTGCTACTTCTTCTGTACTGATCCCTTTCAACGGAATTGCTTCAGGGTATCTGGTGCTCAGATCTATGATGGTCAGTATGTACCGATATCCCCTGGTTGACATTGGGTGTACCTCCCCTATGATGTCTATGCAAACATGTTTGAACGGCACATCTAATACTGGTAGATGGCCCATCGGTGCTCTGTAGTTCACTTTCTTGTCTACAGATTTCTGGCAAATATCGCAACTCAAGACGTATCTTCGTATATCCTCTCTGATTGCTGGCCAATAAAATTCATTGAGAATTTTGTCGTGTGTTTTTCTCATGCCTAAATGAGCTGACAACAACGAATTGTGTGCCACTGCCAACACCTTACTTCTCAACTGTTTAGGCACCATCAATTGCCATTTCACTTCATCCTTCAATACCTCCTTGTATCTTCTGTACAGTAATCCATTTCTCTTGACATATGGCATTACATCTACTCTGCTATCTTGACCATCCCAATCTATTGCTCCATCCAAATATTTCTTTAACGACTCATCTTGACTCTGCATTTCTTGTATTTCTTTTGCTGTCACATTTAGATCAGGCATCTTTGTTATCTTCAATGGTTTGTACTTTGTTGTTCTTTTGACCTCAGCTCTGGTCTCAACTGCTGCTGCTGTCTTTGTTTCCTCTGTTTCATTTACTGTTACATCGTCGGTGAATTTCACTGACTTCTTGTCATGTACTGATCTATCTCTAGATTTAGATCTGTCTCTCAATATGCTCTTGCTTTTTACTTCAGCAATTGCATTCTTTGGTTCTCCACTGATTATATCCTTCTGTTTTCCATGTGTGATCTGGTATTGTATACCTTCGATCATCCCAATTATAACTGGCATCGACGGATTTTCCATGACCATCGCTTGTACCTCTCCACTAAAGTATTCACTCTCTATGTTTATCTTGGCTAGTGGAAAACATCTCAAACTTCCATCGACCAATACACAATGTGTCTCCTCACCTGTCAAATCTGTGTCGTCTATTAACGAACGTTTAATTATGCAACATGTCGATCCAGAATCATAGAGACACCTGACATTTCTCCCGTTCACTTTTACTTCATGTTCACTTCTGTTTTCTAGATTCATGCATCCGACATTGGTTCCAGTCACCAAAGCACTTGCAGCTGTTTGCATGGGTAATGCTTTAATCATCTTGTCATCTACCCTATGTTGGTCCTTTGTAACATTACTCATTTTCTGCATTTCAATCTGCTGTCTGGCCCTATATGTCTGATTCTCGAATATTTGCACTGCGGCTGCAGTGTGTCTGACAGCTTCTTTATTCTTGTGTGGGCACGAATATGCCTTATGGTTCTCACCGCAGAGAAAACAAGTAATTTTATGTCCCACGGTGTTCTCACGTTCTCGACTGAACCCTCTGTTTGAACTTACACCACGGTTCACTTCCCGATTTATTCTTACATCATTTCTACTCCTGTTTTGGCTGTTACCAAATCCTTCTTTGGATTTATTCTCAAAGGGTCTGTTGTTTGTCCTTTCGTTGTGGAATTTCACATCTGGTTTTATGCTTGCCTCTGCATATTTGTAGCCATGTGCCTCTATGTATGACTCCGCACACGCTAACATTTCTTTCAAACTTGTCTTCCCTTTCTCTTTGATAAACATTCTTAGCTCTGTGCTGCACGTCAGGTAAAATTGATCCTTTAATAACAATTCTTCTACTCCTTCATAGGTCTGTTCAAAGCCTGCTTGAGCAATCCATTGCTGCATGTAGCGTCGCAGTCTATAAATAAAATTGGTCGGTGTTTCTCCGGCTTCCATTTTGCTTGTCTTGAACCTGTGTCTGTATCCACCTTCAGTTAACTGGAATCGTTTTAGCAACTGTGTCTTCAGACATTCATAATCTTGAGCCTCCTCCACAGACAGTCTCTGGTATACTTCAAGTGCTCTTGACTCAAGGTGTCTAGCTAACACTAGTGACCACACTTCCTTCTTTATCTCGTATGCTACACAAGTTCGTTCGAACCGCAACAGGTAAGCGTCTAAACAATCTTTGTTTTCGTTGAAGATGGGGAATTTGATATCCCTCATCCCTCTGTTGTTCCTGTTGTTTTCCCCTTGTTGTGGATTGTCACCAACCATTGTGAATGATGCACTTCCACTTTCTCTGTCTTGACCTCTGGATTCAATTTCTCTCATTCTCACTTGTGATTCAATCCGTGCTAATTCTAGCTGTAGGTCACGTTGTTGTTGTGCTTCAGTCGCTTCACGAATCTGTCTGGCATCTGATTCTGCGGCTAAGCGTTTTTCTCGTGCTTCAGCCGCTTCACGTTGCTCTCGTGCTTCAGCGGCTAAGCGATTCTCTCTTGCTTCTGTCTCCGCACTTCTAATTGTTTCTAACTCAATTTCGGCCTTTCTAGCCTGCATTGCTGCTTGGGTCCTCCTGTCTTCGGCTTCAGCTTCAAGCCGTCTCATTTCCACTTCCGCCTTCTTTGCATCAGCTGCTAACTCAGCTTTCTTTACCTCTGCCTCAGCTTTCTTTATCTCAGCCTCGGCCTCAATCCTTTTTAATTCTTCAGCGGCTTCCTTTGCAAACGCCCTTTCTGCTATTCTATCTTGCCTCTGTTCCGCCTGTCTTTCTTTAACAAACGTACGGAGCTCCTCTCCACTTAGCTCTAACTCTTTGGCTATCTTCGCCCAGCTTTCGAAATCACTGTTGGCCATCACTTACTGACTT
>OX243828.1:20334872-20613186 GCA_945859605.1 Lumbricus rubellus
ACCACATCGCTAGTTAATGCGACCATAATAGCAGCTGAAGGTACGTGCCGACCATCGCAGCTTCGAGAACGGAATGGCACACAGCGGAATTGTAGATCCAGAATCGGTCGTACATGTAGTGCAGGTTCGCTGATTCGCCGGATGGCGGCGCCGACTGCATTGACCATCAACAGATAGAAACGGCGCTATAAAAGTTCTACTCGACTGACACGATAATATACGGAGCCGCAGCACGCATGCGTGTACCGTCGACGACTCTTTAAAGGCGCTTCATAAATGAACAGATGGAGAAGAGCGTGCTGCGGTCGGTGAAGACGCGAAACAAACACGGTATCGTGTGGCGGAGTAATTCCACGCTTGGGACTATATTGTCTATTCCGCGGAATACGCATGTTAAATAGTGTATATAGGCCTATAATATATGTACATATGCATACATACAAATAACATATACAATACATGTACGCTAGGCTTATATATATTTATATTGCACATGGGGTGTGAGCGTGTGTGCGTGCTTGCGTGAGTGTTTAAATGCTGTTTATGTTCCTTTGTATGCGTCTGTGTGTGCGTGTGTATGTCTGTGTGTGTCTGTGTATGTGTGTTTTTGAATTTCGGTGCCTGTATTTGTGTGTGTGCATGTGTGAGCGTGTATGTGTATGTGTTCATCAGTGTCCGTGCCTGTGTCTGTGTAAGTGTGAATGTATGCGTGTGTGCCTCCATAACACGCACCTGCTGTGTGGGTTGCATATAGGTGGAGTAATTTTCGGTTTATATTGCGCTGTTAAATTTCAATATGTGCTACTGCTGCGGGTCATGAGTGCAGCGCCATCTGTCTGCAGTCGACTGTTTTCATTTTCCTGTTGCACGGAAATCCCACGATCAGCGTTTGTCATCTTACCTACGGTTTATTTCATAAGTGGCATAACTTTTGTTCTGTTTGAAATATTTTAATGAAATCTGTTCCATCTGGTGTAAATATGAATTGTCTTTAAGACTGCAAAATTTCATTTCGAAATTCTTACTTTTGGTCAAGATATTCGCAAAAATCTTAGGGGGTCTTTTGTGGCGCACCATTATTATTATATATATTCAATTATACACAATATTATATATTGCCTAGCCTACATATTAATGCTGCGTATTTTAACAATTGATTTATTGACTTATGGTAAAAATATTTGATCGATTGTTTTTCCTCTTCTTCGATTAATTTTTTTAATTATTCCAAGCTGTCGAGCGACTCATTTTCGGAATGGAATACATAATCAACAATGATATTACTGTGAAGCTTTTCAGCGGAAAATTAAGCGATAATTTCTATTTGCATGGGTAAATGCTGATGGGAAAGTCGAATGCGGTTAAAAAATAATATTGTTAACTGACTTCATTGCAGACTTTTAAACCGTTATAGCAGCATTGTGTATTATAGCAATGCGTAACATTATCATATTTCAAAATTACAAAATTAAGACTCGAATTTAATCGATTAAGATTATTTTAGGCAGTTCCAGCCCTAATAATGACGTGTGCGTGCGTGTGTGTGTGTGTGCGCGTGTGTGTGTGTGTGTGTGTGTGTGCGCGCGTGTGTGTGTAAATATGCAGATACAGACTCACCTCGATATACATTATATTTATACATATTATATGACTTACCTTGATATACATCATATATGTAATTATATATTATATATATGTGTGTATTTTCGAATATATACAATAGACATAATTATAGTGTTTTCGTGGTGGGTTTGGGTTCCAGGAAACTGAAATATTTCATGAGTCATCAGTCGTTATATGTGCCACTTATAACCAACTACGTCATCAGACTTTTACCTGCTTAAGTGTACTTTTGGTAATCTGGAAAACTTCCGACCACCCAGCTCTTATTTGGATATAATATATATTTATATATTTTATACATATGTTTAATAATTGTATATATAATATGCATATTTATAATTATGTACATTAGACTTCATATATATATATAGTAATACATATATATATATATAGTGTGTGGGGTGTGTGCGTGTGTGTGCGTGCGTGCGTGCGTGTGTGCGTATGGGTGCGTGCGTGTGTGTGCGTGCGTGTGTGTGCGTGCGTGTGTGTTTGGTGTGATCTGGGGTGGTTATTTATGGGCCACTTCTCGCTCGGGGTTATCCTCTTCACATCGTTACTTTTCCCGCCATCGATATACAGCGGCGCTCTTTCTTTCGGCTGCCGCTGCAGTTATCATCCGGGTATCTGGAGTCATCGCGACTTCCGGTTTCTCATTTCCGGACCGCGTTACGTGATGGTCGGTCGGCCTGACGTATTTATATGTGCCATCGACTTGACTCGGCTGCTGCTGCTGCTGCTGCTGCTGATGCGGTTGCCATAGCGATGCTTTTACCGTTATATATCGTAACCATGGCAACGGAGGCTGAGGCAGCTGATGCATCGTATATATAATGTGCATCATTCGTTAATTCTCTTCTCTTGTCTCAGCAGCAGCCGACGACGATGAGCAGACGATCAGTGAAATCACGCGATGGAGGAGGGGAGGGGAGGGGAAGGGAAAAGGGAGGAGGAGTATGAGGAAGAATGGTGGAGGGGAGAGGGAGAAGATTGGAGTGGAGGAGGAGGAGATGAGGAGAAAATGAGGAGGAGAGGAGATGGAGAGGGAGAGGAGGAGAAGAAAAGGAAGAGGAGAGGAGAAGGACGAGGATGAGGAGAAAGAAGAAGAAGAGGAAGACGAATGGAGAAGAAAGAGTCAATGATGAAGAGGGTAGGAGGAAGGATAGAGAAGGAGAGGAGGAGGATGACGAGAAAGAGGAGGAATATATGAGGAGTAGGAGAATGTGTTTAGAGAAAGAGGACGAGGAAGATGAAGAGTAGAGGAGGAATAGGAGGAGGAGGAGGTGAGAAGAGGAGAGGAGAAAGAGGAAGAGGAGGAATAAGATTAGAGGAGAAAGAGTATGATAACGAAGAGAAGGATGAGAAGGTGTGATGGAGGAGGAGGTGGGAGCGAGGAATAGGGAAAGTCCGTCACTCGCAATTGCTCAGCGCTTCGGCGTGAAACTCCGATTAAATGTCCACGCTGTATTTGGGAGCGCCTCTGTGTAGTAACCTTGAAGAGGCGCTACAACAAGTGCACATACAAACAAACCTTAAACGGTTCCAGGTTCGAATCCACCTCAAGTCGCCGCGTAGGGACTTTGAGCAAGTCCTTCACTCGCAATTGCTCGTGTATCCGGACTGTAGTCGGAAGCGCCTCTGAGTAGTTAGCTTGAAGTGACGCTATAACAATTGCACAAAACTGCACATACAAACAATATAAACTATTACATGTTGGTCGCGGTGGTGTAGTGGTGGCGTCCTTGCCTTGGAGTCGGAAGGTTTGAGGTTGGAATCTGCCTCGCCGCGTAAGGACCTTGGGCAAGTCCTTCGCTCACAATTGCTCAGCGCTTCGGCGTGAAACTCCGATGCAGTGTTCGCTCTGAATTCGGGAGCGCCTCTGAGTAGAGAGAGCTTGAAGGGGCGCTATAACAAGTGCACAACTGCACATACAAACAAACGCTGATATCGTATATGCGCATAAATTAAAGTCCTCCCGTCGTTCACGTAAATATACAATATACAAGTATACATAGATTCGTACATGTGTGCAAGCGAATCCGATATGGAAGAGTCGTAAATCACGAGGAAGGTGGAGGGAAGATCTCGTGGGAAGAAGTTGAGTTGACCTTTGGGAAACATAATATGGGAAAATGTTTGGAAGCACGTCGTGAAGTCGACGTCTGCTGAGATGAAGACACATGACTGCCGAGACGAAACAACGGAGGACGAATGGACGGACAGGAACAATTGAGGACGGATGGGTGGATATGTGAACGGACAAACGGAAGGACGAACAGGCATAGGGTGTGACAGGCATAAGCTAGGACGGACAGAAAAACGGACGAATGAAATTAACATTAAGCTTTGGTTACTTTTAAAAGATGATTTTTTTATTTTTTTATTCCGGAAAGCATTTTTGATTAGATGAAACAATAGTATTATAATGATAGTACACACTCATATTCCAGCAACATGTTAGCCTACTATTATACTCGCTGCTCACTTTTGACCGGGATGAAAGAAGAGCGAGTGAAAGGATATCAGAGTAAAAGCAAATTAATGGGACGGAATTATTGTTATTACACACACACAAACATAAACCCCCCCCCCACACACACACACACACATTATATGGGGAGCGGAGGGGTGTGTTCGTTGCCTTGCAGCCGGAGGGTTGCAGGTTCGAATCCACCTCAAGCAGCATCATAAGGACTTTGGGCAAGTCCTTCACTCACAATTGCTCAGCGCTTCGGCGTGAGACTCCTTCGGTGTCCGCGCTGTAGTCGTGAGCGCTTCTGAGTAGGAACTTTGAAGGGGCGCTATAACAACTGCGCACACAAACAAACACGCACACGCACACACATACGCACCCACACACACGCACACGCACACATATAATATATATATATATATATATATATATATATATATATATGCAATGTTATGCATACATGCATAGCTAGAGATAGGCGATATATCAGAGTTCAGCCATCTAGGAAAGGATTGTGAAATTTAATGGTTTCGTCGGAAGTCGTGTTACGACGTCATTAAAGGCGGCGTCCTCATAAAACGTCTAAACGTTGCGACGTAATAGAGAGACGATTTGTAGACGTCATGCACACGCAATAACAACAACCCACGATATAATGTCTCTGTTTGTGTCACCCACGCACGCACGCACGCAGGTATCTTAAGCAAACGAGTGGACATCGCGAAAAGATTATATGAGAATTGAAGTTTACCGATGTGTGTGCGTGTGTGTGTATTTGTATGTACACCGTGAGTCAAAAAAAAACTAAGCCAAATTATTTTGAATATATCTCTAATGCCTGATGACATATCACGCTAAAATTTTCCTAATATTTAGAGAAGTGGACCAAAGATATGATTCAAAAATTTCAAGAGATAAAGTTGAACGGATGAAAAGATAGGAATCTTTCAACTTCATATGCCGAAATTGCAGTTTACAAGCAATTTTCTGCCAGATTCAGTAAAAAGTAAGCTAAACTGTTTTTCTTAAGTCTCCAATGCCTGATAATTAATCATACCAAATTTTTCCAGATATTTAGAGGATTGAACCAAGAATAGGATTCCAAAATATCATGTCATAAATTTGAACGGATAGAAAGATATGAATATTTAAACTTCATCTCCAGAAATTTCTGTTTTCAGCAAGTCTGCTATGGTGTTCGTTGCGGTTTCGATGCTTGATAGATCCCAATTTTGGTCTTCAGGGACCCTGGAGTAAAATTAACGGAGTATATTATCGCAATATTCTGCTGTCACAACATCTTCCAACTGTTATCAGAAATCTATAGCACCAGAAGGCTGCTTTCTTTTTCAACAGAACAGCGCCAGCCCATGCACAGAGCCAAGGAAACCATGGAAATGCTGATAAGAGAGACGCCTGACTTCATTTCTCCCACATTATGGCCTCCGAACAGCCCATATTTGAATCCTGTCGACTATAAAGTGTGGAGCGTGATGCAAGACCGAGTCTACCAGACAACAATCCATGATATAAACGATCTGAAGCAACCAACGCTTGTTGGAAGTGTTGGAAGGCCTGGACCAGAGAATAATTGACGATGCTGTTGCGTAATGCATGGCGCTAGCGCTTCCAGGCTTGCGTGCAAGCAGGAGGAGGACATTTTGACTATCTTAATTAATTAAATAATCAAACCATACTGTTGGGGTCATATTGTTAGTTCAATTCTCTACATATCTGGAAAATTTTAGAATGATTAATCATCAGGCATTAGAGATATAAGGAAACATTTTATTGAACGTAACAGAAAATTGCTTGTAAACTGAAATTTCGTCATATGAAGTTTAAATATTCATATCTTTTTATCCGTTCAACTTTACC
The DNA here is from genome assembly GCA_945859605.1 of Lumbricus rubellus. Classification (NCBI taxonomy): domain Eukaryota; kingdom Metazoa; phylum Annelida; class Clitellata; order Crassiclitellata; family Lumbricidae; genus Lumbricus; species Lumbricus rubellus. Next base: position 20,340,844 of record OX243828.1, read on the forward strand.
TCATAAAATTTTGGAATCATATTCTTGGTCCACTTCTCTAAATATTTGAAAACTTTTAGCGTGATATGTTATCAGGCATTAGAGATATATGAAAAACAATTTGGCTTTTTTTTTTGACTCACGGTGTATAGGCTACAATGTCATAATAAAAAAATACATTATTATTATTATTATTATTATTATTATTATTATTATTATTATTATTATTATTATTATTATTATATTTTTACTTTTATTTGCCCGAGGTATATATGGGATCTCCAGAAACTTCGCTTTTAACTACTGCTATAAAACCAGTAATATTATTATTTTTCAGCTATTATCTGTTATTGTTATTATTGTTATTATTTTTTTCGTTTATTATTATTATTATTACTACTACTACTATTATTAATGAGTTTATATAGCTCTCCTTCACAGAAAACTACTCGGAAGCGTTCCCATGCAGTCCAACCACGGCTAAATTAGGCGTTTTTTCAATTCGAAAGGAACGTAGTGGAGTGTACCTCTACAGACACCAGGCGGGGCGCAGCAGGGTCGGCTATGATGGTATTAATACAAAGTATATATATAGTATATATATAGTATCAGCTAAATGTATAAGTGTGTATTTTTGTTTTTATGTGCACTAGTTATAGCGCCCCTTCAAGCTCCCCCTACTCAGAGGCGCTCCCGAATGCAGAGCGGATACTGCATCGGAGTTTCAAGCCGAAGTGCTGAGCAATTGTGAGTGAATGTCCTTTCGCGGCAAGGTGTATTCAAACCTCGAACCTTCCGGCTCCAAGGAAACGACGCCGCCACTACACCACCGCGCCCCACAATTTGTGCGTGTAGGTGTTGGTGTATGTGCTTGTCTGTGTGTGCCTGTGTGTGCGTGTGTGTGTGTGTGTGTGTGTATGTGTGTGTGTGTGCGTGCGTGTGTCCAAATCCCCATGCGCGTGCGTGCGTGTGCTACAAACAATTAACTTTAGCCATGGTATGGAACAGGCAAGATACGGTATACGGTGTAATACCCAAACTTAGGTATATTAATCCGGATAATCAGGGCTATATCTATTCAAAGCGAGTATAGGCCGTCATCATATATATGTGATGCGACATATGAAAAGGGACCACTTAGCCGGTATTGGACTTATTCATACCACCATATTCAGCACAAAATTCTGAAAAGAATGATGTATTATGTGACACAGCACTATTATCTTTTCTATTTTTTGTAGACTTTACAACGTGATGTACCTGAAATACGAGATCTTCGGAAAAACGCAATTGAAGTTATTTGAAGTTACAACCCTAACCCTAACCCTACACTTTATATTTAGAAACATGGAAATCAAAGCGCTGCATAGACATGTAGAATGAATTATTTAGCGCATTACTATAATTATAATCATAGATTCATCATTAAAACCGTTTCCAAAAATATTCTACTGTCATAATACCCCGACATTAAAGATGCCGCCTTGCGGTCTCTTTTATGTGCTCTAATATTACAATAAGAAAACCTAATAATATCAAATGATTTCTGTGAACCATTATGAAAATTTGATAGACAGAAGAGTCATCTAGCGAATCCCAGTGAAAACCCGATTTCGATATTTCGATGGGTGACCATGTTCTAAGGCCTGTATCTCGGTAAATAAATCCCGCGTTGTGGTCCCTTTTCATATGTCGCATCACATATGATATATATATATATACGTATATATATATATATATAAATGCAAATCCTTGGTTAATCTTGGCAAATACTAATAGAGTTCAGAGATATACGCGAGATTCACTTTCGGCTCACGCGTGACACGGAACATAAAACCGAGTGTATTATCGTCTGCCATGGGAGCCAGTGAAGAACGTAACGAGTGGCTCGGAGCCACTCGGAGTTGTCGGAGTCTCTTTTGTAGACTAGACTGAGAAGACACTCGACACTAAGGCTGTTGTTCGTGTGGGTCGTGTTCCATAGCTCGCTCGCCCGGGGCATGACTTGCGCAGTCTCAATTGCGCCCCTTATGTACACGCGAGCGCAGAAATCCGATTGTGCTGTCGGCAAAATATTGACATCGTTCTGTGCTGCGAGAGATCAAATTGCACGATGGTACGAATGCAGTTGTTTGGATTAATACCTGATTTGATGCGAAATGCTAAAACTGTGTATATTAATGTATATACTGTACGTGATACGATAACGAATGTCGCAGCTTTAGCTGATGCACTTATATGATAACATAATGCGAATCGGATTCAACATAATTAGTAATTTATTAATTATTAGGCTATGTTGGAAAATATTTACGTTATAAGCTTAGTCATCGAATATTGCCCCACTGTATAACGCAGTCGAAATCTGAATGCGGGGATTAGCCTACGAGTCCTTCCAAAATCTCTGTACTTTCGCCAAAATTAATGTGTAAATAAAGTAATCTAACCCTGCAGACTCTGATCTGAATGATTTCAAATTACCGCTATAATAGGCTAATTGTGATAGGCCTACGGCTTCTGCTTGTTGATATTATTTTAACGACAATATACCGCAACAAAGATGATTAGAGTCACCCTCCTCCTTTATCAAGGCTTGGGACTGGCACTGTCAGAGTGCAAACAGTGGTGCAGTTGAAAACGGCATCAGTAGCCTATATATTATGCTATTAGCCTATGGATGATCAATTGTGGCCAAATCGTTTTCGAAAATAAAACCCATCTTTGGACACCTTGAAATTGTTACCACATGATGAGATATATGGGCGCAGATGCGTGTAAGCATGGATTAGTAGGAGTAAGATGGGTCATCCGCGATATCTATGACGAAGAAAGACACTGAAAACTCTGTGCCAAAGATTAGCAGTTCAAATATATAGTACGTTGAGCTGCCCAGTGACTTTGAAGCGTCGGAGAAAGAGCAGGAAACAAGAGTATATTGGGGGAAGGTTTGGACTGCGGACTGCGGAGCAACGTAAACAAGCCACGTCATCTAGGCACGTCATTTTGTATGGACAGCAGACCTTCATTCATATCCTAATATGCCCCAATTAAGAAGCTTCAGCAGAAACCACGTGATCCCACCGGCCTGGTCCTTCCAACTAAAATCCAACGACCTTACGACCTTACATAAGTTACATGTATATAAATGTTACTAGACGCAGCCTCCTGTATCGAGCTGCCCATTCAGTGACGTTGAAGCAGCGGAAAGAGCAGGAATCAAGCGTATAACATGAAATATTACCGGGCAGGGGCGGATCCAGGGGGCTTATCTGGCCATGCCCCCCCCATTTAGAATTCCCATGTATCGTGGCCCCCCATTTGGATTGAACATGCCGTGGAACAATGTATATATTGTACAATTTGCCCCCCCCCTACTAAGAAATGCCCATGCATTGCGGCCCCCCATTTGGAAACGACATGATGACTAAAAAAAGTCATCAACTATTATTTTCCCGAAAATTTGGCCAGATGACTAAAAAAAATAAAAAATAAAAAAAGGTCATCAACTTTTTGGGCGGATACGAAAGAAAAATTTTCCAGCCCCGGAAGGACAACATTTTTTCCCAGACCCAAGAATTTTTGGCCCCCCCCCCGTCCAAAGTTTCTGTATCCGCCCTTGTTACCGGGTAAGGTGTGCCACGTCATCAAGCACGACATTGGGTCTCCTTCCTGTCCGCCATTTTTTCTTACCCGAAGATACTTCCCTATAAACCACGTGATCCATCGACCTGCTCAAACCTCTGCTATTGTCAATAAATGTCCAATCTTAATCGGATCTAATGGCTTTTATAGCGCCGCCGTTTACCACTTTACCGTAGGCCTATCAGTGGCGTAACAACTGAGCCGGGGGCCCGTGGACATTCTCAGCTTGGGGGCCCTATCCATAAACGGAACTAAACAGTGAAAACAATTAGATGGCCATTAAAATTTTTAAAACAAGAGCAATTTTGAAGCAATTTTGGTAGTGCAATAGTGTAGGCCTACTAGTGAGTTTTCGTAAAGTCGGCCTATCGCTTTATGAATGTCAATATTAAACGCTGTCATCAATAGGATAATCCATGCATTGTTAAGGAACATTAATGGTTCAATGCAAAACAAGGAAACGGTTCCACGACAACTGGTCTACAGATAACATGTCTAACGACAATTAACTGGTCTACAAACAACACGTATTGATGCATTAGAAACTGGATTTATGAGAAAAAAACGTTAAGTTGTTTTCTAGCTTAAATGGAAGCTGGATTGATGATTTTCATTCATGCATTTCAACATGCATCCAGTTTCTATTTCAGATCTTAAAATACCTGATACAGTTTTTATTTCTCGTTCATTATTTTTGTCAATATATAATACTTCGATTTCAGATATAAAAATACCTTTATCTAGTTTCCATTTCTTAAGCGTTTTTCATCAATCCAGCTTCTATTTTAGATCTACAATTTGTACCTTCATTCAGCTTTTATTTCTAACATATTATTTTCGTCAATACAAGTTATATTTCACTTGTAAAAGAACCTTCGTCCAGCTTCCATTTCCCTTGCGTTTTTCATCAATCCAGCCTTCATTTCAGCTGTAAAATCTTTCACCCAGCTTCCATTTCTCAAGCGCTGGACCAGTTGTCTGTAGACCAGTTTTCGTTAGCTGTCTGTAGACCAGTTGTCATGAAACCCATACAAAGGTTCATAGTACATACACACGTACGTACGTGCCTGTAATGTAGACTCACTGTGGTCTGTAGTTCTTCATAGAATTAGCTCGTCTCTTACTCCCAGAACTGTGCGTTTCATGGCATTCACCTTATAATTATGATGAATATTTTCGTTTAGGCACCGCAATAGTGATGATCCAGATAAAAGTAAATGAATGAATGCAGTGACTGTTATTATGAGCGCGAAGAAATGAACACTGTAATTTGCAGTGTGTACCTTCAACGCTTGACTCGTATAGAGACATTGACAGAGACAAAGACATATACACACAATGCACACACACTGAGTAAGAGAGAGAGAGAGAGAGAGAGAGAGAGAGAGAGAGAGAGAGAGAGTGAGTGAGTGAGTGAGTGAGTGAGTGAGTGAGTGAGTGAGTGAGTGAGTGAGTGAGTGAGTGAGTGAGTGAGTGAGTGAGTGAGTGAGTGAGTGAGTGAGTGAGTGAGTGAGTGAGTGAGTGAGTGAGTGAGTGAGTGAGTGAGTGAGTGAGTGAGTGAGTGAGTGAGTGAGTGAGTGAGTGAGTGAGTGAGTGAGTGAGTGAGAGAGGCAGGCAGAGAGAGACAGACAGATAGACACACAGTGTCACACACAGACAGCAAGAATTAGAAGGAGCCGAAAAGAAAGCAGATAGGGGCCATCATTCCTTAATGGATGAACGTATACCCTAACCGTAGACCCCGCCCCTAACGTACAACTAAGTGTTGATGTCTGCTACGGGTCAAATGCTCTCACATCCGATGACCCATACAGTCCCGACAGACACGACACATGCGCATCATTTATCATATCCGTCGTATCCAGGCTAGGTCTACATTATGGTCAGACTCTACAATCTGAAACTAACTATAAAACAAAGAACTCTGAAAAAGTACATAGAACTTTTTTACTAAATAAGCTCGGGGCCCTTTGGAGCTCGGGGGCCCGTGGATTTTGTCCACCTTCGTTACATGGTTGTTGCGCCACTGAGGCCTATATGTACATGTGGGATTGTGGGTCTACATAATATAACTATCCAGAGACGTCAGGGTTCCACGGTTTAGTTGTTGCTTCATATAGGCCTATAATATATTGACAAACGATCAAATAATCATCGCAAGAAATATGAATGAAATATGAATATCGCGTTTTTGGGGTGAACGCGAAATCTGGCGTGAAATTGCCGAACGTAATGAGAATCTACGACTTCAATAAGTTGATGTTTATGGATGTTGCCAGCGAAGAGAACTATCGTCTGTGCACACGCTAAGCCATCCGATACGAGATCATGGTTCAAGCTATTACGCCATAACTAAAAATTATAAGCCTATCAGTTTTTGAGATATGCTATTATGTTACCGGTGTTATGATCTTAGTGCATGCATTCTAAACTTCATAAACAGTTCTGCGGTGAAAATTACGAAGTGCTGCGCGCTTGACTTGTAAGGAAACTTGAGGACCAGCATCAAACATGTGTCAGGTTTATAATTATTTGCTTTTCTGTGTGTTTTGCCCTGATCAAGAGTTCGCAGATTCGAAGGGGTGCATCAGGGCTTTTTTAACGTGAAGTTGTAGGCTACACAAAATGTGCAGTTCTAAATGGATGTGTGCAGTTGTAGAAGCACCTTTGTACAGTTGAAACTAGCAAAAACGGTCATTGTCTTCCAATTGGAGGTAATTTACCATGGAGGATGCGAAAGGAAAGAAGGGGTTTTGCAGTTGTAAATTTTTTTTAAACAACCCTGTGGTGCGTGCTCAATAGTAGTCTATAGTTGGCGGCATGCTTTATTGTTAGTCGAGGGGTATAGCGTATAGGGTGTTCTAATCCCCATCATGCAGGACAGAAATTTGGTTCGAGATATCTGCTTCATACGAACCCCCTATATAGTTAACTGACAGCACACAGCTGGTGGGAAGTTTAGAAGGCGAGGTAGAGGATTGGTCATTCGTGTTCATATGCCGATGCTAAGCAAGAGAAGTCGTAACACTTCGTGCATAGGCCTGCCTAAATAAAGGGCTGCCTATAGTGTGGACTATCTTAAGGTGCTGCTGCTCTTCAAGTTTTCTCAGCTTTTCATCAGATCTAAAGCACAAATTTACAGGCGCCGCTGTGTGTGTTTGGCTACATGGTTTATTGGAAATGGGGATTTTTTATGTCTGAAGTCTCGCTTTTATGCCACTCTGACAGTGCCAGTCCTAAGCCTGGATAAATGAGGAGGGTGACGTTAATGATCTTAATTTGTTATCACACAGTGTCGTTAAACTAAAACAACTTACTTGTGTCTGATACTCAAACAACATGTGCACCTGCTTGTCAAGACATTTTATATAGCGCCATTTAAGCTTTTATGCCCAACACGTGCAACGTGCTATAGATAGCTGGTTGTCTGAAATAATGTGTGCTGGTAAGATTGACAATTTCAACCGTTTTGTACTAATAGAGCCTTAATTATACACAAAGCACTCGGCTCGTTTCGCCTGTTCAATTTGTCAAGAAATATGACTAAAACTTGTAGCTTGTGTAATAGCGTATTGTAGCAAATAATTAGTGTTTACATCACCCTCTGGCCGATCGTGTTCCCTTTTTATATAATTGAGGACTAGTATTTAGTTTTTTGATGAGAGATGTTTATAAGTTGTATTGGGGGTTCGACCCTATAACTCCTTCCCTGACATCCTAAGCTAATCAACCAGAAAATGATGTCGGGTGGACAGGAAGTTAAAATATGTCACGAGTCGTCAGTTTGTATGTATGTTTGTTTGTTTGTATGTGCACTTGTTATAGCGCCCCTTCAAGCTCTCTCTACTCAGAGGCGCTCCCGATGCAGAGCGGACACTGCATCGGAGTTTCACGCCGAAGCGCTGAGCAATTGTGAGTGAAGGACTTGCCCACGGTCCTTACGCGGCCAGGTGGATTCGAACCTCGGACCTTCCGGCTCCAAGGCAACGACGCCACCACTAGACCACCGCGCCCCACAGTTATTTCATTTGAGTTATTTGAGTTATTTCATGTCCAATAGACTATAATCAATAACAGCAGATATTAACCCGTTTATTCGTGTATAGGCACTTTCATAATAATCTCTAACGTTTTCCACTACCGCCCCATGGCCGTTCCTCCCACAACAACAGCGATACTCTGAAAGAGCAGACGATATCTCGCTAGCTGTATATATACAAACCACCATCTTTCATGTCGGCAATTTCTTTTCCGTGAACGAAGAAGACTGTGGTGGCTTTCGGCTGAATACGATCCGCAAATTCTCGTTACTTTCCTCTCCTTTGCTCCCATCTCTGACGACTAAGGATCCGTTAACCGTTGCAAGTCGTTCGTCAATTAGCGCACGACGCCTCTCGCTACAGTACAGCTGTGCAGGGCAAAGTACGACGACTGCAGCCATATATTCGCCGTTAATTATATATGTGAATCCCATGTAACGAGCAATGATTGCTGTAGCAGGCGTCGAACCCATAACTCGACGAACGTCTGGTGGGTGGCGTTGATGTAGCATCGCATTTCGGTGTAATTCGACGTGTGAGGGGATGGCTTTTTAGGGAGGGGTAGTTGTAACGAAAGACGGTCGGATGGATTTTTAGGGAGGGAGTAGTTGTAGCGCCGCATTTCGGTGTAATTCGACGTGTGAGGGGATGGATTTAGGGAGGGGTAGTTGTAGCGCCCCATTTTGGTGTAATTCGACGTGTGAGGAGAGGAATGTAGTGAGGGGTAGTTGTAGCGCATTTTGGTGTAATTCGACGTGTGAGGGGATGGATTTTTAGGGAGGGGCAGTTGTAGCGAAAGACGGTCGGATGGATTTTTAGGGAGGGGTAGTTGTAGCGAAAGACGGTCAGATGGATTTTAGGGAGGGGGTAGTCGTAGCGAAAGACGGTCGGATGGATTTTTAGGGAGGGGGTAGTTGTAGCGAAAGACGGTCGGATGGATTTTGTGTTAGAAAGACTAGATGAAATCAGAATTGAAGTGAGCATGCTCGTTACTATCTGAATGGATTGGACTGAAATCATGGATCGATCGAGTTGTATGCTTACGTGGACAGTTACACATACATGAAGTTATGTTTTTTATTTCTCGTATTTGCTATAGCGCCCCTTCAGGCTCGCTACTAAGAGGCGCTCCCGACTACAGCGCGGACACTGCGTCGGAGTTTCTCGCTGAAGCGCACGAGGTATTGCGAGTGAAGGACTTGCTCAAGGATCACTATAGAATGTTCATGCACAGTTGCACAGATACACACATTCACACGCTACGTTTCATACCCGTTCCCGAAAATAGCAAGTCACGTGGAAGCAGTACATCCTATGAGACTGAGCTGGAAAACCCCTTTTCTATTTTTGACTCGGGGTACATTTCTATTCCATGATTGCGTCTCTGTAAGTCTCTCTTATTGGTTGGTATTTTCAGATGCCAAGGAGTACTGCCACAACGAACAGTTCGTCGCCAAGTGCCCGGATAATGACCTCATACTGATTACGTCAGCCATGTACGGGCGCATGCGCGTTGGCAAGTGTGTCAAGGAGGGCTTCGGGTATCTCGACTGCTACGCTGACGTCATGAGGCACATACACGAACGCTGTTCCGGTCGGCCATCTTGTGCCATCAGGGTCCCGGATGCCACCCTCGACGGCACGAAACCGTGCAATGAAGACTTGAAGAGCTACCTGGACGTTAATTACACCTGCATTAAAGGTATACGTCGAAATTAATTGCATTCAGATAGAGAATAAATAAATTAGTTAGGGTTAATCGGTATATTTGTCAAGTAAGTAACTAGCTACTAACATACATGCATAATTGCATATATACATGCATAGGCGCCGAGTTGACCCGAAGAGTGGGGGTGCCCAAAAGAATGTGAAAATATGCGCGCGTGAGCGCGCGAAAAATTTTTTGACCATTTTTTATAGGAGACTTATTGAAATCACCACTGTTCACATAGGCGGAGACAGACAAACAGACAAACAGACATACAGACAGAGTTTGTCTGTCTGTTTGTCTGTCTCTGTCTGTCCTGGTTTAAAGGACGAACTCGCGGCCAAAGTATGATCGCCGAGAAGCACAGCGCCGAGCAGGGAAGGGGTTTGGTAACGGGATGTGCTCCTCCCCATTTTCGATTTTTTTATTGTCACACTGCGATGGTGGAACCTTAGGCTATCATTTTGACGTCATGACATCCTTGTCAAAATTTCCTGTTATCTCATTGCACAGTGTTTAATCTAGTCCCCGTCCTCTGGGGGGGGGGAATTCAGGTTTCTGGGGGGGGAGACAATTGAGCGTCCGAAGGAAGCTCGTGAGGCGCGCAGCGCCGAGACCGGGAGGGGGAGGGGTATGGGGAGGGGGATGGCCACCTCCCCATCATAAATTTTTGGAATTTCCACAATGCAATGGCAGCATTTTATGGTGTCTTCTTAACAAAAACCTGTACTTTTTGAGAGCCTCACCAGAAATTTTTGGAATTTCCACATTGCAATGGCAGCATTTTATGGTGTCTTCTTAACAAAAACCTGTACTTTTTGAGAGCCTCACCAGAAATTTTTGGAATTTCCACATTGCAATGGCAGCATTTTACGGTGTCTTCTTAACAAAAACCTGTACGTTTTGAGAGCCTCACCAGAAATTTTTGGAATTTCCACATTGCAATGGCAGCATTTTATGGTGTCTTCTTAACAAAAACCTGTACTTTTTGAGAGACTCACCAGAAACTTTTGGAATTTCCACATTGCAATGGAAGCATTTTAAGGTGTCATCTTAACAGAAACCTGTACTTGTTCAGAGCCTCATGAGAAATTGTTTGAATTTCCACATTGCAATGGCAACAAAAACCTGTACTTTTTGAGAGCCTCACCAGAAACTTTTGGAATTTCCACATTGCAATGACAGCATTTTATGGTGTCTTCTTAACAAAAACCTGCACTTTTTGAGAGACTCGCCAGAAACGTTTGGAATTTCCACATTGCAATGGAAGCATTTTAAGGTGTCATCTTAACAAAAACCTGTACTTGTTCAGAGCCTCATGAGAAATTGTTTGAATTTCCACATTGCAATGGCAACAAAAACCTGTACTTTTTGAGAGCCTCACCGGAAACTTTTTGAATTTCCACATTGCAATGGAAGCATTTTAAGGTGTCATCTTAACAAAAACCTGTACTTGTTCAGAGCCTCATCAGAAACTTTTTGAATTTCCACATTGCAATGGCAGCATTTTAAGGTGTCATCTTAACACTCATTTTAGCAGGATTGTGTCACATATTATAATAGTAAATATTTATTATAACCATATAATAGTAAATAATATTACGGTATATTATATTATAACAGTTAATGTAATGCGATGATGTAAGCAGCAGCTAAAACTATTATCATTTTGCAAAATTTTTCTGGAGGGATGTCATCTCTGTTTTTAGTTAGACAAAAATAGTGTTTATACAAACATATACAGTAAGTTATACTCATTGCAACATGATAGTATCATATATTATGTTAGTAAAATTAATAATGTCATTATTTATAATCATAATTGTAATAGTAAATAATATCACCGTATATTATAACACTTCATGTAAAACAATGATGAAAACAGTAAAAAAACAATATCATTTTGTCAATTTTTTCTGGGGGGGGGAAATGTCAATCCTGGGGGGGGGAACTTTCCCCCCCCCCCCAGAGACGTCTAGATTAAACACTGCTCATTGCATGAAGACATGATTTAAAACTTCAATAAAATAATGTTCTTCCCAATTTAATTTGTTTGGATCATTCTTTGTGTTTGATGTAGCCTATTTCTCTTGGAATCCACACAGAAGAAAAGCACAATCTTCGTTTTCATGGGCGTCTTGGAGCACTGTCCCTCAATTAGGTCAACATACTCAAATTTTGCACAAGAAATCAGACAATTATAGCCACTGTTTAGTGAGCCAATATTAACACTGTGGAATGGTTTTCAAATAGTATTTCAAGTAGTTTTTAAAGACAAAACGCTTTTATGATGCTGGGAGGTGACTCTCGAGCACTGAAGGACACTATAAGTCTATTGAGCATGTAGACCTAAAGAAACAATGTCATTAAAATCGTCGCCTTCGTCCGTAATAAAAAATGACAGCGGATCGAATAAGCAGGATATCGGGGTTTCCTCGCATTCGCTGATCGGCTTAGGACCAATGGAGTTCAGACTACCAGATGGGATAAAACTGAAGAAATTGTAACGTAAACTAACTGAGATTTAAAAAATATACTAAATATGGAATGATTTTTATAGATATAAGCAATCCCAACAGAGAAAAAATATCTTAAAAGCACATCTTGCCGGCTGATTTCAGGTGGTGCCCATGTATAGGAGGGCCTCGCATGGCCAATTTCTGGTGGTGCTGAGCACTCACGGGCCTCGCAGAGTCGGCGCCCATGTATACATGAATACATTCATGCTTACATACAAACAAGCATAGAGTCTACCATGTATACGGAGTTGAACGCACTGGGAGCGCATCTGAAAGACTGTTGCTGCAAGAAGCGCTTTATTAGTGGTCAGATACAATACAATACAATACAATGCATACATACATAGATGTCTACACAAATTACACATACGTTCATGTATGTACATTTGTACAATGTACATGTACCTATATGTACGATTGTACGCACAAAGACCTGCATACATGAATGCGTGCACACATACACAGACAGAAATACATACATTGCATACACACATACATGCATTCATACGTATGCTCAATTGCACCAGAATACATACTTTCATATGTAGATAAAAGATTGCATACATATACACATACAGGCATGCATGCATGCTCACGTACATACACAAATACATCTTTTCCAATCGGTGCGATTTGTCGTCATCTTATCAGTTTTACGGAAGCTCCGGGTTCAAAGGGTTAATCCGTAAATCCGTCAACATAAATTATGTCAGTGATGAAGCATGTACAGTCAACCAATAAGTATCTCACTAAAGCAAGCAAGTAATAAGTATGTCATTATTTTAATCAGGAAAGCAATAAGTATGTCAATCGAGCAAGCAGGCAATAAGTATGTCAAACTAGCACAGGTAATAAGTATGTCAGTCAATCATAAAATCAGCAAGTGTATTAGTTATTCAAACAGGCAGTTGATAATAATATTATCATAAAATACGCATGTGTAACCTAACCCATGAATGCAAGCGGCATAATGTACTTACTTATTTACTTGCTTGCTTACGTCAGTGTCTGTCAATCAAGAGGAGTCAATCAAATTATCGGTCAATGTGTCAATACGTCAAGCAATCAGTCTTTCAATCAATCAAGCATGCATCTGTATATCAATCAAGTAGCCTATACCAATCTTTCAACCAACTATCAAAATTGAAATATTAATATCAATATTAATATCAATATTAATATAAAATAATATTAAAATCCTCCCTGCAGCTCTCCGCTCCCTTCCCCGTGCCTGTGCTGGCTCTTTCTATAGATCGTCTTCGCAAGACTTCTTTTCGACCGAACGTGGGTTGGGGGAGCGCCTTTGAGTAGAGATCTTGAAGTGGCACTATAAATCTATGTGACTGGTTGATTTAGTAAAGTGATTGATTGATTGGTTGATTAATTGACTGAATGATTGATTGATTGATTGATTGGTTCATTCATTCATTCTTTCATGACAGCCAATTACTCAAGGACACAGCCTGTATACCAATCTATCAATATAATCAACCAATCAATCACTTTAATAAATCAATCAATCATTCAATCAATCATTCAATCAATCAATCAATCATTCAATCAATCATTCAATCACTTCGATTGGTGATCTCTTCCAGTTGGTGGCGCTATCTCGGTCGGGGGAGGTGGAGGAGGAAAAGGCGATTCCTGTGAGCTGTCTTCGGACAACGACGTCTTTACTGGCTTCCTGTCCAACCGTCTCTCCTCCACAATGTCGAAGCTGTGCGGTTCCACCGAGTCTCCGTGGACGATTCGGGTCCAGCAAGGTCAACGCATCAACCTGACCCTCCTCGATTTCTCATCGGGCCCCATGCCCTTGAAGGGCCCCAGCACTGTCCCTCCTTGTGACCTCTACGCTGTCCTACAAGAGGCGGACGGCATTTCCGGTACCAACGTCTGCGGGACTGGAAGGGTGCAAAGTCTGCATGTTTACACTTCCGCTGGAAGCATTCTCAAGGTCATTCTGAAGCCACGCAAGGTCAACAGCACCAACAACTTCGTCTTCAGATTTGACGGTGAGTGATAGATAGGCAGACACACAGACAGACATACAGACAGACAAACAGATAGACAAACACACAGACAAACGCACAGACAGATACACAGACAAACACACAGGAAATGCCTGGATGAGACATACAATTATACGCATCAAAAAGACACAGACCATGACGCAAACAACTAGACAGACAGACAGACCGACAGACAGGCAGTCTTATACAGACAGGAATACACACACATACGCACACACAGAGTGACTAGTTCTGCAACTAAAAGTAACCAACAATGCGATGACATGGACGACTTTTGGACGTATCTAATGACGCACACAGGGCCACATACAGACACACACACAGACGGACGGACGGACGGGTGCACGGACGGACGGGTGCACGGAAGGATGCACGGACGAATGCATGGAAGGACGGACGGATGCACGGACGGATGCACGGATGCACGGACGGATGCACGGAAGGACGGAAGGACGGACGGATGCACGGAAGGACGAATGCACGGAAGGATGGATGCAAGATCGGTCGGAAGGACGGACGGACGGATGCACGGACGGAAGGACGGACGGAAGGACGGACGGATGCACGGATGCACGGAAGGACGGACGGATGCACGAAAGAACGGACGTGTGGACGGATGGACGGACGGAAGGAATGGTGGATGGAGGAAGGGACGAAATGAACGCAGAGAGCAGAGATCGGAGGAGATAAATCTCGCTTTATGCGTTCACATATATCGACATCCGCTGCCATGTTATATCGCTCCGCTGGGGAACTAAACCTCTACTCCCTTTGTCCGCCTTTAGTCCGCTATTTATCTGCTTTTAGTCCGCTCCGTCCGCCTCCGACTCCAGCCCACTCGTGGCTTGCGCTTTGCCTGTTCGTCCGCTGCTGTAGTCCGGTCTTTGTCCGCTCATTGTTGTCCGTAAATTGTCCTCTTTTTCTGGCTTTCAAATATGTCGAGTTCACTTGTGCATGGTCTCTCGCTCTCCCTAACGCCCGCGGTAATGATGTCGTCACTTGCTGTGTGTGTGTGTGCGCGCGCGCGCGTGTGTGTGTGTGTGTGTGTGTGTGTGCTTGTATATGTGTGTACGTGTGTGTGTAGGTGTGTGCACGCTCGTTCATTTGTCTGTCTGTCTTTATTTCTGTCTATATGTCTGTCTGTCTGTGTGTGTGTGTGTGTTTGTGTGTGTGTGTCTGTGTGTCTGTGTGTCTCTCTGTCTGTCACAGCAATGTCTGCTCCATTACCAGACTATTGTGTGGCCAGTGGCCACTCCACTCTTCTGCATCCGGTTCAGACATGCGCTCATCTCATTACAATAGACTCTCATTACAATAGACATGAATGATTCCAAGTTGGCCGCAATCTCTGAAAATAGACTGCAGATCTACGTGAAATGAATTCCGATCTTATCGAAAGAAATCGATTTTATATATTTTATATAGCGCCCAATGCGTACCCATGTGTTTACGATAGATGAAATCTGTGCTGTGAATCCTATATAGGCAGGGGCGGATAAGGTGCTATATAAATGTCTACTGTTACTGTGTTTAGGCACACATGCATGCGTGCAGGGGCAGATCCAAGGGGAAAATCTGGCCATAGTCCCACGCCCATTTAGAAATTTTTTTATTTCTCACCATATATTCTGACGGAGAAGACAGAGAGCAAAAGGGGAAAAGTAGAAAAAGCAGTGTAGTCTATGACTAAAAAAAGGTCATCCGCTATTTTGACCGGAGAAATGGTATGGTTTTCTGGGAAATGGTATCTTTTTCGCCCGAGATTTGGACCGAACGACTAAAAAAGGTCATCAACTATTTTGGCGGACAAAATGGTATCCTTTTTCTGACATTTCCGCAAATGACTAAAAATATTGAAAAAGGTCATCGGATTTTATGGCGACAAAATTTGACCCTTTGACCAAGACAGAAAATTTTGCCCCACCCCCTCGAAAGTTTCTGTATCCACCTCTGCCTGCCTCTGGCTGCCTGTACACATAGGCGCATTCAAACATGTGTTTGTGCACCACATTGCCATAATTAATATATCTAATCCTTCGTTCACTTGTTTATTCATTCGTCATTTTTTAGTCAAATGTTCATTATTCATGTTTTATTATTTTTATTTTTCCATTTCTATAGTGTTTTTTCAAGCATCTATACTCAGAGGCACTGCCGACTACGTGCCGAAGCGCCCGAGCAATTGCGAGTGAAGGACCTGCTCAAGGTCCCTACGAGGCGGTTTTGATGTGGATTCGAACCTGCGACCTTCCGGCTCCAAGGCACCACCACTACGCCTCATTCATTCATCCGTACACTTGTTCATTAATTTGTTCATAGATTTGTTCATTCGTTCATTTGCTTATTCTTTCGTTCATTCGTTAATTCATTTGTCAATTCATTTGTTCGTGCACTTGTTCATTCAACCGTTTACTCGTTCATTCATTCGATCTTTAATTTGTTCTTTTATCAATGCACTGGTTCATTCATTCGTTTACCCGCTTGCGCATTCGCTCGTTCATTTACTCGTTTATTCATGCATTCATTCGTTCATTCATTCATTCGTTCATTCATTCGTTCGTTCATTTATTCGTTCGTTCATTTATTCATGTGCTCATTCATTCATTCGTTCATGTGTTTATTCATTCGTTCGTTCAGTCATTCATTAACTTTCTTCCATTCATTATGCAAAATTTTATAGCGCCTTAATAAATAAGTCCCACCCCCGTACATCCTCAACAACATAATGTCGTTGGTTGTGCAATGCGCATGGATTTGCTGAGCAAGTGGATATCTCTATGGAACGTGTGCATATAGGTCTAGTATACTATAGTTCATTGATTGCACTAAATTGGTGCAATTGATTTGTACCATGCGTGGATTGCTGACTTCCTTCTTTGTACGTTGCAACGTGTTACGCTTTCGCATCTGTCCTGATTATGTGCAGTTTTCCGAAGGCCGTGTGTAGATTACGAACGGCTGCACTGGATACAGTCAGTTCCCACTTTGCTTGCAAGTCTCCCAAGGCGTCAACATGTCTCATTTCTTTGCGACGCTTTCCTTTCTATTCTGCTGCCGCTTCCCATAACCGAGCCCGCTACAAACTTCCCCTCTCTTCATCCTCGAACCTCGTTTCTAAACCCACTTAGACTGTTCAGTGTTCACCACTGAATATATTGGCGGCTCAGCTATAAGCGAGCGTAGGCCAATACTGTATTTTTGACGTTTATAATAATTATTATTCATACGAGTGGAGGTGCCACTACTACTGATGCTATTGCTACTACTGCTGCTGCTGCTGCTACTACTGCTGCTGCTATTACTACTACTGCTGCGGCTGCTGCTACTACCATATATAGGCGCAACCACCCTGTGAGACCCACGGGACGCGTCCCCTCAACTTTTGAGTGGTCCCCTAACTTTATTATTATGGTCCCCCCCCCAACTTTTAGGACGTGATTCATTATGGTCCTCCCAACTTTTAGGACGTGATTGCACCTATATGGCTACTACTACTACTGCTGCTGCTACTACTACTACTACTACTACTACTACTACTACTACTACTACTACTACTACTACTACTACTACTACTACTACTACCACCACTACATGTAGTAGTAGCAGTAGTAGCAGCCGTGACTGCGGCGTACATTTCCAACTACCGACATAATGAATTTTCGATTGGATCGGCTGTCCATACATGTATACGCAACCAAAACTCTCCAGCCTCACTTCAAAGATGCCAACCGTTCTCACACGCATGCGTCAGAAATCCTTCCACAGCAGCAGCAGCAGCAGCAGCAGCAGCAGCAGCAGCAGCATCGGTTGGCAAGGTGATTTCATTCCAGATTGATGTGTTATTTATCGGAAAGACCCATCTCAACCTCGCGCTATAAATCAGCGACATTTCCATTTCGCCTCCCATAATAAGGTTAGCAAACCGTGCAAGAACAAAACTCGAGTACGGTAACGTGAGAATTCTGTGGGAAGCGACCCGCTTCAACTGATCGCTTTAGAATTCAGATCATATTCCGTATACGAGAAAGTATTTGTTTTTAAAAGCAGAAACTCTATCGCCATATGGATCGTTTCTGCAGACTAACTTCTAGGTTCCAATTATCCAGTGGAACCAGGGTGAGAATTGGCGGGGGGTTGGGGGTTCAACCCCCCAGTCTTTCTTAGAGCCCCATCTTAAAGTATGTTTTTCAAATCCCAATTTCAAGTTTATCATAGGCCAACCCCCGCAGTTATTTTTCCACAATTCTCATACTGAGTGGAACCGGACCAATCAGACAAGTTCCATTTAATTCAGCGGAACCACTGCACTGACTGACTTAATTCCACTAACCCGGTGGAACTGGTCAATCGTAATCATCTAAGCGCACCCAATTATGGGTCCAAGTGCAGGGCATTAGCTTAATCACGAGCGCTATCGTGAACAATTATGTGTTCCATTCATCCAGTGGAACCTGACCGTCTGACTGGGTTCGTTTGATTATGGGGAACGAGGCGACCATTGTGAGTAGGCTACCATTCATATAATCATTATGGACATGCATGGTTCCATTTGATTCAAGGGAACTGCGTTAAACAGCTGCATGGGTTCTTTGAATCGCTGGAATCGGACCATAACTGGTAATGTGGTTCTCATTGATCAAGTGGAATTATTAAAACAATCTGGTAATTGATATAATTGGAGAGATGAGCAACAGGCATATGGTAACTGAACAGGCATATGAACGGACGAACAGCAGACAGATGGACAGACTGTTGGCCACTCCAGCCACAGAACCTGTTCTCATTATAAACAAAAATGCAGGGAGGATGATGATGAGGAGGAGGAGGAGGAGGAGGAGGAGGAGGAGAAGGAGGAGGAGGAAGATGATGATGATGATTGATGATGATGATGATGATGATGATGATGATGATGATGATGATGATGATGATGATGATGATGATGATGATGATGATGATGATGATGATGATGATGATGATGATGATGATGATGATGATGATGATGATGATGATGATGATGATGATGATGATGATGATGATGATGATGATGATGATGATGATGATGATGATGATGATGATGATGATGATGATGATGATGATGATGATGATGATGATGATGATGATGATGATGATGATGATGATGATGATGATGATGATGATGATGATGATGATGATGATGATGATGATGATGATGAAGATGATGATGATGATGATGATGATGATGATGATGATGATGAAGATGATGATGATGAAGATGATGATGATGATGTGATGATGGTGATGGTGATGGTGATGATGAGATTGTTCTAATTCGGTGGATTTGATGAGTATAGTTTGATGAACGCAAGAACATCAATGGCCGCCATCGCCGAGGAGTTCTCTACGCTTGATCGCCACCGGAAGAAGATAGAACGGAAGTGATGACGACATACAGCGACGATCATAGTCTTCGTCGTCGTTTTCTATGCATGCATGATTGACGATCGATTCAATTAAAATGATTTGTGATCACACGATGCAACATTGCCCCACATTCCCCTCCTCTCCACTGTTCGTACATCCTCCAAACTTCCAAAGCATCCACGTTCGCATATATTATATATACATTATATATACATTATATATACATTATATATACATACATACATACATACATACATACATACATACATACATACATACATACATACATACATACATACATACATACATACATACATACATACATACATACATACATACATACATACATACATACATACATACATACATACATACATACATACATACATGATACAGTATATGTATACATGTATGTATCATTGTCTAAATGTAGCTGCGACATCCATTGCCGTCGCCCTCCTTCCTTCTCAAAGTTTGAGACTGGCACCATCGCAAATCGGCAATGGCACTAATGGTTCACTTTAATCAGCAGCAGTTGCTCTTAGCAAAGTCCCTCCTCTGCCGTTTGTGTAACACCTCCGCTCCAGTGCGCATGCGTCGCGACACGACAAGTATATCCCACACACACATACCAATATCCGGGTCTCGCGCGTGACGCAGAGAGATCACGTGACCGGAAGAACGACCAAAGGGTAATATCTCAAGTATAGCGTTCAATTTCGACGAGGTCGCGAGTCGTCGTTCAAGCAACCGACCTCAACCCCCATTCCAACCCCCCCCCAACCCATTCCCACCCCATTCCCACCCTACCCCATTCCCACCCTCCCCCATTCCCACCCCGACCACCAGAGGGAGCGACGATCGAGAATGGGATCAGCCGGAACGCAGTTGATTCGATTTAACGGGAGAACTCTTTTGTGGGCGGATGGATTCAAATGAGATTCTTGCGCTGCATCCGCAACACGTTATAACCTTTTCGTGGAGGCAGTGGACGACGTCGCGGGAGAAAAGTGGTCGACAACACCTTAACATGATTCGGACATTCGTCTATTGCGGTGGTGGTTGGCTCTTAGTCGAACAGTAAGGCGATTATGGTACTCTGCGTAATGGATGCTTGGGTTCGATTCCCTGCTGTGCCGGAGTTCGCAAGGTTTAAACAAATACATACAATCTGCAGAAAACTGGGCTACATACAATATACAGGGGAACATACTCACATCTGAGATTTTCGCGTTTCCATAATATGACAACACGCATTGAACATCTTTGAAATAGCCTAATAATCACGATAATAACCAAGGTAGTATTAATTTTTAGAGCTGTAGTAGTAATGATAGTAGTAGCAGTTGGTGCTATAGTAATGGTACTAGCAGTAGTGGCAGCATCACCATCAGCAGTAGTTTTAGTAGAAGCAGTTGCATTTATGCTCTTGTTGGTGTATATAATTATAGGCTATTCCTGAGTTCATTCTTCGTTTTTTTGTTAACCAGTAATAAATTGCATTGAAGGGTTGGATGTGCAAAGATAAGAGCTGGAGGAGATAGACTAGTTATAGTAGTTATGCTACTTCCCTGTTTCTAATACTAATTCAATAATATTGAGATGATAAGGCTCAATGTTTGGCCCTTTCTGTTTTTCTGTTTGTATGGATGTATTTTGAATTTTTGTCTCAAGAAAAACTCTGAAATGAAAGGGTTTCGGTTTTCCAAAATTCTTGCAATTCATTCTTACGCACATTTGTAGGATATGGGTTAGGACGGAACTCCCAGCAGAAGCTTTCACGACCAAAATTTTCACCACCTGCTACTGCTGCAGATACTGTTACTGCTGCTGCTACTACTAGTACTGCAACTACTACTACTACTGCTGCTGCTACTGCTGCTGCTGCTACTACTACTACTACTACAACAACTACTACTACTACTACTAATCGGCTACCGTGCCTCACTGCGATTAACAGAGTGAACTTCATAACTGATGCTGTTTATTTTCTGACAGCAATCGGATGTCGCGATTTTGAGAAGCCCCCGAACGCGTGGACGAGACGGAGCGGTGCCGATGCTGGTGGTGGTGGTGGTGGTGGAGTGGATGAGGTGACGGTTGGATGCGACGGATCGGATGAAGTCTGGCAAATCGTCTGCGACGGAAACAGATGGGAAGGAACGACCGGAAACTGCAGTGCAGGTCTGACTTCCGGTCTGTATGTCTGTATGTATGTGTGACTGTGTGTATGTATGTATGTATGTATGTATGTATGTATGTATGTATGTATGTATGTATGTATGTATGTATGTATGTATGTATGTATGTATGTATGTATGTATGTATGTATGTATGTATGTATGTATGTATGTATGTATGTATGTATGTATGTATGTATGTATGTATGTATGTATGTATGTATGTATGTATGTATGTATGTATGTATGTATGTATGTATGTATGTATGTATGTATGTATGTATGTATGTATGTATGTATGTATGTATGTATGTATGTATGTATGTATGTATGTATGTATGTATGTATGTATGTATGTATGTATGTATGTATGTATGTATGTATGTATGTATGTATGTATGTATGTATGTATGTATGTATGTATGTATGTATGTATGTATGTATGTATGTATGTATGTATGTATGTATGTATGTATGTATGTATGTATGTATGTATGTATGTATGTATGTATGTATGTATGTATGTATGTATGTATGTATGTATGTATGTATGTATGTATGTATGTATGTATGTATGTATGTATGTATGTATGTATGTATGTATGTATGTATGTATGTATGTATGTATGTATGTATGTATGTATGTATGTATGTATGTATGTCTTCCTACTTGTCTGTCTGTCTGTCTGTCTGTGTGTCTGTGTGTCAGACTGACAGTTTCCGATCTGTCTGTCTGTCTGTCATCTGTCTGTCTGTCTGTATGTATGTCTGTATATCTGTCTGTTTGTCTGACTTCTGATCTGTCTATCCGTCCGTTCGTCCGTCCGTCCGTCTGTCTGTCTTCCGATCTGTCTTTATGTCTGTGTGTATGTCTGTCTGTCTTTCTGTGTGTATATCTGCCTGTCTGCCGTCTGTGTGTATATCTGCCTGTCTGTCTGTTTTGTCTGTCTGTCTGCCTGTCTCTTTGTCGTCTGTCTGTCTGCATTTTTAGTGTTTGTGTAAACACTGCCGACCAAACAGCAGGTTGCTCGAAGCCTGTTTTCTTATGCTACTCTTTGATGATGACGACGACGACGACGATGATGACGACGATGATGATCATGATCATGGCTATCATGATGATCATGGTCATGATGAAGATCATGACTATGTTGATGATCGTGCGACTATCTTGATGACGATGATAATGATGATTATATATAGTACATGATTGTAATGTTGGTTGTAGCCAGCTCAAAAGACGCCCGACGCGAGGAAGGACTTTCATCTTTATCACTAGGTAAGTTAGTCTACATTTATCTCACTATTACTATGTGGGTGTGTATGTTTGTGTGCCTATGTGTGTATGTGTGTGTGTGTGTATCGGTGTGGCGCTATATAAATGTTCAATTACAATTACAATTACTACGATTTCTTAATTAGATTTCATTCATATGTTTCATTCACTACTCATTCACCGGTGAAATATTATGTCACTCTGATACAATGAATTTAATAAATGAATAAGCGATTAGAAAATCCTGAATGAATGAATGAATTATCAAAAGAAAGAACGAGGGATAGTACGAAAGGGTAAAGGAAGAAATTGATGTACAGGGTGGCTCAATAAAAAATGTCCCACCAGCATTTTTTTATTGCGCCACCCTGTATATGCCATGGGTGAGATGAAGGAAGGAACTGGGAAGTCTTTGAGTCGATGTAGCTGTTCATTTATATTTTTAATGTACATGTATATGTATACATAAATAATTAATTATTATATTATGTATTACATATAATGTGTGTATATGTTTCTATTTTATGTGTATGTATATATATATATATGTTATATGTGTATATATTACATAGACTATAATGAATATATGATATACAATTTTACATATGGAGGCATGTAATGGCATTTTCTTATTTTCTTATGGTCTGACAGGTGCGTCGATTCTCACGATACTTGGCGTTTCCATGACGATAGGAATCATCGTACTGATTGTAGGGCTCTTCTACATGAGGAGGCAAGTACTACCTCTCATTGTGTGTGTCTGTCTCTGTCTCTGTCTCTCTGTCTGTCTCTCTGTTTCTGTCTCTGTCTCTGTCTGTGCACGTTTGTCTGCCTCTTTCTTTGTCTGTCTGTGTGTGTCGCTCTGTTTGTATATGCAACTTATGTATGTACGCCCTGTAGTCGTTGTGTGCTTGTCAGTGTTTGTGTGTCTTTATGTGTTTGTCTTTTTGTATGTGTGTCGGTGTTTGTGTGTGTTTGCGTGTGTGTGTGTGTATTTGCGTGTTTGTGTGTGTGTCCGCGGGTCTGCGTCTGTCTGTATGTATGCGTCTTCATCTCGCTGTCTATGCTTCTCTTTGTCTTGTTCTGTATACTTTTCACTCATTCATTGTCAGAATTTATATAGCGCTGTATCAACGACCTACTCCTAATTAGGCATGTTGCTGTATGACTGCGCCTGTACTTCCGTCCATACGTGTCCCTGTCTGTGTGTCTATCTGTCGGTATACATGCCTGGTTGTCTGCTTGCCTCTCTGCATGTCCGTCCCTCAGTCCGTCTCTTATGACGCCTACTAATTGACGGCTCCAAGTGCGTTCTGCACAATATCCGTTGCCATGGTAACGCTTTTCTTCGCATCACAAATATGCAGAGGGGCTCCATTCATTTCCTTTGCAGATACCATCTCCGCGTGCATACATTGCATTCGCCTCCTGCAGTCATCGCAGAACTATATTCCTCTTTTCACTGCTGTGTACCCACGGTTTTTTCGTCCTCGATGAACCCGGATTTGTCGGACTGTCGAAGGAAATAATCCGGGTTTTATTTCTATATGAGGTTCGCGGATCGAAATCCGGTTTTGTATCTATAGGCTACTGCGTCAGAATCGAGAGTCGATATTATTTCGTACGTTGCTGTCGAAGTTACGGAGTGAAACCATCAACGATATGCAATGTAGCCTACAGTCATGTAACTCGCTTTGAGTTGGTGCGCCTTGCCGTATAATAATATTATTGGCCTTCTTGCATGCTTTGTGCGCTGCGACAACGGCATTGTAGGTCACGTAGGTGCGGCAGAACCGACGGCTTTTACACTAGGTCTACTACTATTTAACTAATTACTGATGGCCAATGCAGTGGCGCCGCCAGGATTTTTTTTCTGTACGCACAACTTGCACAAAATAATATGAAGCGAACAGCGGTCGATACGAGCTTATATATACATATTATATATATATATATATTAGGGTGTCTCTTAAAACTGAAAGTTTAAATTTTCAATCTATCACCCTTTCAAGTTGTTAGGTTTATGAAGAAAAAATTTATAAAAAATTTTGAAGGAAATCCGAGAATATTTAGAGGTCGCCCTTTGATGTCAAAGTTTTAACACATGTAGACCTATTGTCTAAAAATATGCCACATCGTTCGCTTTGCTAGAGAAGTCCTAGATTGACTTATTGATTAGCTAATTTCAATATGTAAAAGGAGTAAATCAGGTTATTACCTTCTGTTCACTTTTATTCATTCCGATAATTTATATGGCGCCTTTTCCAGCGACCTACACACAGGCGATCTCAACCCAACAACAGCTAACAGAATGAGATTTGAGCGACTTATAGAAATCAGACGAGTTTTACCTAGCCATCATCGCAAGTCTAATTCATTCATTCATTCATTCATTCATTCATTATATGCATTTATATTTTATACAACACCTCTTCAGGGGCTACTCAGAGGCGCTCCCAACCTCAGTGCGGCCAAATAAAACTGTCTTAAGATGAGAGAGAGGAAAGCCTGAGAGGTATTTTTACAAAGAGGTGGAGGGTCAATGGAAGAAATTTCCAGGTTGAGGGTCCTACCACCGAGAAAGCATGGTTCTGTATAGTGGAAGTACGAACAAAATGGACTAGGAGCAGACTTTGTTCAGTCGAACTAAGGGAGTGGAAATGGTGAAAACTATAAGTGTAGGGATACAGAGCTCACAAAGGTAGGCAGGAACAAGGCCTAGCATGCAGGCGCCAGACTAGAGTAGATATGCTATACTCAATTCGCTTCTTGAGTGGGAGTCAGCTTCTAATAGAAGTGTGAGCTCGCAGAACCGACAGCTCTTCATGGCCATTGCAAAAGAACAAAGGTTATGCAATCTTTGTCGGCCAGAGAGACAGGTCAACAAAGATCAGACACAATAAGATACGATGAGGCGTAAATAAGAACGCCAAACAAGAGCAGCTCGGAAGATGCCCTGAGAAACAGGAAGCCAGTGAAGAACGTCACGCATATAGGCAAAGGCATATTTAGGAAGGCAAGTGGCATATTATGGTCCAGTATAACCTCAAACAGAGTGTACAAGAGTGATCAGGTGCAATTTGAACGCTTTTTGTGATCACAAGAAGACATCAGAGCATCGACCAGTCGGGCTGCGCTAAACTCTGACTTATCAAATGGTGCTGCCGAAAAGAGGGGAGATTACCATCCTGCCTGTGCTTACAGCAAAGGTTCAACTCCAAAGAGAACATGGTTAAACATAAAGTCTCCTAGACACACTATAGAACCAATGTCTCATCCAGAAATGCCACCGTTATTGTCAGTGAAGTTGCATGTATCCTTGGGCATGTCATTATTTATTTGAATATCAACAGCAGGCTATAATATTATAATTCATCGTGCCAGCGCTAATAATAACCGCATAACACAACCTAAAATCAGAGTTCGCTGTAGGTTGTACCTTTGGCACAAAATTTTGGCAGCACATTGGGATGGGAAGCCAAAGGAAGATCCAACTTCCACACAGCATAATGAGTATTAACGACCATCTTTAAATCCTTATATCAAGTGTTGGAGTGCAAGATGGAACCTTTTGCAGTTATAATCCATCTAAAGACCTGTGAGAGTTGAATTTCTCTTAAAGATTTGACTCATGACCGAACTCCAAAATGCCACCAAACGCTCATGCGCTTTGGTGTGAATCTCAGATTCAGTGTCCGCGCCCTAGTCGGGAGCACTTCTGAGTAGTATTCTTGAATGGGCCATTTATCAAGTGCACATACACTCATGTATGTCATATAAACAAGCCAAATTGATTAGCACTAGAAATGATGATTAATTATCATGCAACATTAGACTACATGATTTCCCATTGTCCAAGTAAGTATATTACATGCAAAACTTTGAGGCTAGAGGGCGACCTCTAAATTTTACCGAATTTTAATGAAATTTTTTGTAGAATTTTATTTAAATAAACCTAACAACTTTTGAGGGTGATATGGAAATAAATCCCCCAAATTTTTTCTCCATTGTGCTAAGAGACACCCTAATATATATATATATATATATATATATATATATATATATATATATATACCGTATATGAGTGCTTAAAGTGTAAAAAAGAAGTAGGCTACCAGGACGCTGTATTGTAATTGGTCGTCAGTGGCGGCGCCGAAGGCGCGAAGTCGCGAGTGCCGAAGGCACGAAGTCCGTCCCGACTAGGGGGTCTGGGGGAGCGCCGTAAGCTCCCCCAGCGGGGTCTGGGGCGGAGCCCCAGCGACCAGCGCATTTTTGGCTGTGTCGACCTAAAAATGAGCCATTTTAAGGCTTTTTTGCCAGCTATTTGTGAACGACAAAATCGCGAAAACTTCAAAAATAAGTGGTTTTTTTAGTGTCGCAAGCTATACTACCAGGATAATGTAATGTAATGTAAATCTTCGAGAATTTCTCAGCGCCCACAAAAGCCACGTCAGGGAGACCAGCTTATTCACCGGCGCTATATCAAATCAAGTCCGGTGCCAGGTCAAAATCCGGGGAGGTCAAGCCGAGAAGACAGCATGGAAGACAGCATGGTGCTACGGTGGTTGTCGGTGATGGTGGTAGTTGGGTGATAAAAACTGATTGGAATCTGGATAGGATAGCTTGAAGAGTTCGGGTTTCAGCCGTGAATGGAAAGCAGCAGAGGTGAGTGCAAGCGGAGGAGAGGTTGAATTTTGAGGGGAGATTAGAAACTTTAGAAACAATAGAAATCAAAATGTTAGTGTAAAATAGAAAGGTTTTTGTCTTGATCGTAAGCTCCCGCAGCGGGGTCTGGGGCGGAGCCCCAGCGACCAGCGCATTTTTGGCTGTGTCGACCTCAAATGGAGCCATTTTTAGGCAGTCATGGCCGGTCGTCCGTAACTGCATGGACGCCGTCCATGCAGTCATGGACGACCGTCCAGGCAGTGCTGGCCAAATAAGTGGCATGCAGGACGGCGTCCAGCCTCGAAAATAAGTGCCTGGACGCCGTCAATGACCGTCCTGACACACTTTAAGCCCTGCCGTATATGCCCACTGGCGATTATGAGGTATCACCAGATAATAGATTAAATAGAATTTCATTGCTTATAATATTTCACGCTTTAATTCTTTAATTTACAATTTGTAAAAAAAATTTGCCTTTCCCCGCTGTACGCACTTGCGTAAGTGCGTACGCCTAACGGCGCCCCTGGGCCAATGTGACCCAATAACTGCAGCTTAGTTGGCTATAGGGGCGCAGAATGAGCAGAAATCTCGAGACAAATCTATGTTCTCGCGCTCAACTTCACTTGATAATTATTGTAAAATGTATTATTATTATTATTATTATTATTATTATTATTATTATTATTATTGTTGTTGTTATTATTATTATAATTATTATTATTATTATCATTATCGTTATTATTATTATTATTATTATTATTATTATTATTATTATTATTATTATTGTTTTCATTATTATTTTTTTCTTTTTTTGCGCCCGAGGTATATATGATCCCTCAGGCTTTAAAAACAATATTATTATTATTATTATTATTATTATTATTATTATTATTGTAATTATTTATTCCATTGTATTTTCAGCAAACGGATTGGCAACGTGATCGGTCAGGAGTTAGCGATGCGAGACTTGAAGCCGCTGAGTTCAGCCACAGCAGTCTACGACACAACAGTCGTCTACGCAAGGAACAAGGCCTTCGAACCCGTCAAGGTCAACATCGTTCGTTCCCCGGTGACCTCCGGAGCAGGGGCCTCGAAGCCCGGTCAAGGAAACTGCGCTGCAGAAGCGCCAAGCGATTACGAATACGTCTGGGACAGCCCGTCCAACATGGCGTCGTCTGCGGGTCACATGTCCACGTGCCCGGTCGCTGGAAAGACAGTCGACAACGGTCCTGACCTGTTGAAGGTCACGTCGTCGTCCTGTGCCGCGTCCACTTCTTGCGCCAACCCGAGAGGGGCTGGGCAGCAACGATCGGTGGTGACCCTGCCCAAGAAGGAGATGGGCAGGCGATTCGAGAGACAGGCCGGGACCCTGGGCCGCGGCGGTGGGGCTACCAGCAACACCCTGAGGAAGCCGGAGATGGGCGGCCCCATCGCATCCTCCTCCTCCTGTTCTTCCTCCTCCACCGCCACCACCTCCTCGCCCCGCCCATCCAGACCAGCCTTCGATGCAACAGACTGTAGAGGGAGAGCGTGCACGGTGAAGAGGAGTGGCAGCAGGGACGATGACCTCCTCGTTGGGTCGCAGAAGACTCTGCCGACGAGAGGTAGCAGTGACCTCCTGGCCGCCAAGCGGTCCATCGCCCTTCCCCCTCCGGCCGATGTACCCCCGCCGCTCGCCGTCCGGCAGAACAGGCGCTGCTAGATCCTCTGCCGTTGACGGTGCATCGCTTGCCGAAGGAGCCGCTCGTCTCGGTCCTCTTGCCAGCATCGCCCACCGCCGCCTGTATCTCTCTGCGAGTCATGTGTTGGTTAATTTTGCCAGAAGTATGCAGGAAATCGTTTTCAGTGCGGATACGTCCTCGTAACCATGGAGATGGGCTCACATTGGTATCCATAGAAATGGTCTCACATTGGTATCCATAGAAATGGACTCACATTGGTATCCACGGAGATGGCCTCACATTGGTATCCATCGAAATGGCCATTGGTATCCATGGAGATTGCCTCACATTGGTATCCATGGAGATTGCCTCACATTGGTATCGAAGGAGATTGCCTCACATTGGTTTCCATATAAATGGCCAGATCTTGCTATTCGTGGTTAAAGTGGTTTGGGTGAGCAGTGGGAACACCAAAGAAGAGTTTTATCGCAACGCATGTATTTCAAGGGTTCCATCCATTCATGCATGGTGAGCAGTGGGAACGCAAGCAGAGAATTTCGAGAGCAGTGGAAACGCCGTTCCCGCACGTTCCCACTCACTTTAAACCCTGGCACCGGTAGGCTATATATCCACCGAAAACATCTGACATCGGTAACCATGGATATATCGCGTGACGTTGGTTACCATCTTGACGTTAACATCGATTTAGATGCCGAGGCATTGGTATCTATGGAGACGTCCGTGACGTCGGTATCCATGGAAACGTCCGTGACGTCGGTATCCATGGAAACGTCCGTGACGTTGGTATCCATGGAGATGGACAGTTAGCCGTTGACTCCACCGTTCAACCAATGGCGGGGCTGCCTACCGTGTTCCGCCACCTGGCGATGGGTTAGGTGATTAAAGCCTCACAAGGATCTGTTCTTGTTGTTGTCTTAAGGAGACTTTGACGGTGAAACTATTATTATGTAGTAGTTCGGCTCAAGGCTTTATTTGCGCTATATCTCGGTGTTCCTGCATGCACATTGCACACGCGTACATACATGTACATATACATAATTATATACATACACATACATACAACATGCATACGTGCATACATGCATACTTACATGCACGTACAAAAATACATGCATGCACGTACATACATACATGCTTACATACAATGTCATGCTGGCACCAGAGGCGGATACAGACATTTTTGAAGGGGGGAAGCCAAGATTTTTGGTCTTGGGTCAAAATATTTTTACCGAAAATTCTGATGACGTAAGGATTCCGGTTATTTGAAAGCTGATGACCATTTTAGTCATATGCTACTTTTCTCTCTCTCTCTCTCTCTCTCTCTCTCTCTCTCTCTCTCTTACACCTTCTCCCGCCGCATTGATTGAAAGCTTGAACCCTAATTGGGGGCCTCGTCCCATGGAGATCTCTGAATGGGGGGGTTTGGCCCGGATTCCCTCTGGATCCACCTTGGCTGACACGAACGCATACATAGTTACATACACACATACACATACGTATATGCAAAGTCCATACATATATGCATACGAAACATGCATAACTCTGCGCGCATACAAGCGCTTGCTAATGTATAGGCCTATGCACCTATGATCAGTGTATTTACATGTATGTACGGTATTCAAGTGCGGATCCATTCGTTTAGCCTGGGTCCACCCAACCACTGACCAGTTTTCTGTGCAGACTGGTTTTGGCAGAGAGCTGAAGTTTTTTTCTGCGAAAATGATACGCACAGAATTACAGACAGAAGTCAAAAGAAAGGCAGGCAGACAGACCACTGGGAGGGAGGGAGATGGAGAAAGAAAGATAGAATGAGACTATAAGCTGATTCCGGGCGAAAGAGATGGCGGACTTGGATCTCCTTTTCATCAGTTTCTGCATGCCCCGCCTTTATATTTATATATATGTAATATATATATATATATATTATATATATATATATATAATACCTGCCTGGTTGTATATATGTATATTTATGAATAGCCTTGCTTCTTGTCTAGATTAGCTGTTGCATCCGCAAATTTAAACATTAGAATCGACTTCTACATGTATAATTAATATGTCACCTTTCTGCAACTTAACAACAAATTGCAATTAATTTGCTGTGACAGATCAAGACAGTTCATGACTGAGAATTTAGTCCGTAGAATAGCAGTTTACAGAATAAAAAATATATAAAATAATATCTTGGACCCAAATCCCAAGACAATTATGCTCTTAGCTGTTCAAATCTACTACCAGGGACAATTATTAAGTCACTGAAGTCAGCTGCTCACCTGAACAGTTTTAAGAAATTAAATACCCTATTTCAGGCATCTTGGAATTCATTATAATTTCCATCATTCAACGACATGATGATGATGCCGTCCATCCTCATTCCTGAGGGTCGGAGAGGCAACGACAGCAGCTTCCTTCATTCCTCTCGGTCCTGCACCCGTCTAGCACAGTCCACAGGTCACAGTCTGTGCCAGACGCAGTTTTTCGTCATCAATGTTAAGCTGTCGCCAGCTAGTGAATTCTTTCCATGTAGCCTATAGCTAATAAGTTGGTGCTGAGATTTGGCTAATATGCTATGTTAAGCTTGAACCTGGTTGGTTTGATTGTTAATCTTTATAAACAGTGTAAAGTTGTGTAAAGCTTGTTGAATTCTTCACAAAAATTCCAAACCCACGGACTTGTAGGCTAGATGTATTGTTAATTTGTTCAGGAGAATCTCAAGCCATGGTCTAAGGCTTCTAAGCCTACTGAGCCCACCGACACGTTTTCAAAGCTGGAATGTTGTCTTTCAGATCGGTTTTAGGGACCGTCCATAAATGACGTCACGAACCTAGGAGGAGGGAGGGGGTCAGACATTTGTGACGGTGTGTGACGTTCCCATACTAGCTATAATTATATCATATGAATTTTGTGTTGGCGCGTGACGAGGAAAGGGTATAAAAAAACGTCTAGAATTGCGTTACGTCATTTATGGACGTCCCCTTACGGCGCTTACGCTGTAGGTCTAAATGGCACTTGTGAAATTATGCACTTGTGAAATTAAGGCTACATTAACCTCAAATATTTACGACAGTGTATTGAGATTTTTAATGCTACTATTGTTAGTTTGTACCATAGATAGCCTATGGTTTGTACAGAAGCTGTTTGAAAGTTTGTGGTAAAGCGCAATAAAAGAACTATTGTATGGCTGTACCGAATAGGCTAGGTGATTATCACCAATCGGCCGAATTCGAATAATAATTGGACCAACTATTCGGCTGAAAACGAATACGAATAGTATACAAAATCAGTTTGCCGACAACATTCAAAATTTCAAATGTAGGCTAAGCAAAAGTTTCAGTTCAGCAAATAACTTAATGCATAAACTAAAAGTAAACAGTTAACCACATTTATGTTTTCCATCCTTCTGCCAGTCTGTAGCCTATACACTCGTTATAGCAGCCGCGTGTGCAAAAACATATGTCACGTGATCACTATTCGTATTCGGTCCGACCGTTACTATACGGCCGAATACCTTATAGCTATTTGGCCCGCTATTCGGCCCCGAAGCGAATACAAAGCGAATGTTCGGTACAGTCATAAAAAACTATCTTGAAAGATATAATTATTATGATCTTTGAATTGATGTAAGATGTTCTAGCGTTACGCCAAGGACTTTGTAATTATAGGCCTGTTAGAGAATTGCTTGAATGCTTTTGTCACGTAAACTAGATGTGAAACTTTCAGGAACCCCAATTATCGTCCAAAAACTATGAACATGGCTTTATATATTATTGAATTGCAAAGTCTTGTGTATAAATGGTCTTTGGCTTCGCGTAAACAAACTTGATGATTTGATTACATTTTCGATGCTTAGTGGATTTTAAGAAGGGCCTACATGCAGTAGGCCTATGAGAATAGGCGTAATGTAGAAAATAACTGGTTGGGTGAAACGTTGATTTAGGCCTATATGGACTTGGGGTGTGCAATTAGGACTTTGCTATGGCTCTTAAGAAAGACTGGGGGTTGAACCCCCACAATACCGCCCCCGGCAATTCTCACCCCGCCTATATGTTTACGTGTGATGATAAAGGGCTATTTGGTTAGCTATAGGCCTATGGTTAGCACGATAATAAATAATTATTTATTGTGAGAAAATTTACGTGTCAAGAAATATAGGCCTAGCCTGGATCCTATTCGTTCAGAAACTGTGATTTTTACTGTAAGTCTAGAAGACTTTAGGCCAATAGTCCTATATACATCGGCCTACTATTTATTAGGCCTAACTGTTAATTAAATCTTTGACAAAGTTGAAGAACTGTCTACCTCTTTGGTGTACTATACCTTCCACGGGTTTGATTTTCTAATCAATTGAATGCGATTTAGTTTTCACTATAATGAAAGTTATGAAACGTATTGAATTGAAGTGATCATGTACGTGTCTATTGAATTATACGTTAACGCGAAATAAAAGAAAGAAAATTACTTTTTGATTTTCCATTGCCATAATAATAGCTTGCCTCGAAATGGTGTATTAATAGCCTACGACCTTTCACTCGCTCTGCAACAATGCAGAGGCGTTCGTTCTCTGTAGTTGGTCCAACAACCTGGAATGGACTTCCATTGACTACGCGACACCTCCCAAGCTGCATGCTGTTCTCAATTTCACAAACAGTTGAAGACTGTTTTTTTCGCTTGAACTCGGCCGGGAGCGCCTCTGAGTAGGTACCTTGAAATTAAGGGGCGTTATATAAGCTTAAATTTTGATTGGTTGATTGATTGATTGATTGATTGATTGATTGATTGATTGATTGATTGATTGATTGATTGATTGATTGATTGATTGATTGATTGATTGATTGATTGATTGATTGATTGATTGATTGATTGATTGATTGATTGATTGATTGATTGATTGATTGATTGATTGATTGATTGATCGATCGATTGACCTACTTGGTACGTGCTACCTTCCACAGAAAGGAGTTGGCCTGTAGGCTAGACAGGACCTGGTGTGCATTAGACGTATGGTAGGCCTATGTATAGGCAACGTTACCAGCCTGTACATTATATTGCAAACGCACGTGCACGCGCATGATAGCTAGGCCTATAGGCCTAGGCGATATTGCTTTATAATTATTTAAACGATCAATTACTGTACCACGCATATAGCTATGGCGGTCGGTGTGCCACGTGCGAAAATGTTCTCGTTTTATCGCATGCCGGTAGAATTGGCCGGAGGATTGGGATTCAAAAGGAGTCTTGGTCTAAAACGGAACACTGATCGACCGGTCTGAATTCGTGTGTTATAAGCATAGGATTAGGCTATACGACTTTAATATAGTTGGCCAATTTTAGCTTGTTCGTCTTCTTCACGTTCTCTGCCCTAGGGCAGGTTCGTATAGGCCTATATAAATTATGTCAAATAACGCCATTTTTCTTTGGTCTGTGCTTCTCTCTTAATTCAGTCGACTGTAGTCAGTGTAGTGAACTGAATGTTAGCTAAGACTGTCAACTAATTTCGTCGGCAGGTTTTCAGTTTTCAAAGGTCGCTGAAACCGGAATGTTATTCAGCATTCACTCCGTGTTGGCGTTTATTTCGAGTCTTTCGACTCGTCTGAATGCAGGAATTTCAACCATAAGCATTATGTTGCCAGCTTGGATATGATCCGATCTGATACCTGCTTCCACAGGAAATAGGATTTCGTGAATATTTAACGTTCATTGGAAGAACTCTAAGTTCAACGTGAAGGTTTACGTGAACGTGCAACTCGTGACAATTCGACTATAGGCTAGCTATGTCGGTAAGTTCAATCCGCATTAGATTAAATGCAATATTGCCTAGGCCTACTATAAGTCTAGGCTTTTAGCATCATTCATATAATTATAGCTAGGCCTATAGTCTATCAGATAATTATAGCTATTCACACCTCAGGCCTTTCGCTCGGCAACCTCGTCACAAAAATAGGCCTATTAGTTTGGCACCTTGTGCTTAGCTTAAGCTTAGTTTAAAATGCCGAGTTTACGATTAAGCCTAGGCCTACTATTCTCTGGAGACAAATTAATTGGCAAGACTTTGAATTATGAATAGCCTATGCATGATGGCAACTGATCGATCGATGTAGGCCTTTTGGCTTATCATTCGATCAACAGGTCCAATTTTTATGAAGTTGGTCTCTTTTCGACGGACAAGATATCATGAACGCATGAGTGCTTACAAGAAAGGAAGGTGCTCTTTACTAGTCCATACTAGTCTACAGAACTGTCAGAACAACAGATTGCATGTTGATCGACCTATTTAGGCCATTGATTAATAATTGAAAAGTAGGTGGTGTTGGTCAGCGCCTGTCTGGGGGCGTTGGGATCGTCATTTGAGATAGAGTGTAGAATCTATGCACCAATGTAATCTATGCTGAATCCACCAAATCAGGTCGTTGTCGAAATTACCGAATTGTCGTTAAAATAATGTTTTCTCTGTATTCCAGTTTACATATATCACGGTAAGTGCGTCGCAATGGTTTTGTTATTGCTAGTAATCGAGACTATCGGAAATCAATATCAGGCTGTCTTATTTGTAATGCAGGGTCTGCGTTAATGAGAAACAGTCGTGTAGTAATATAAGCCTAAGCCGCCGGGTTGACATCTCTGAAATAAATTCGGATTCGATTATGAGTTGTATAATTCCCCGACCATTAAAACAACCTGTGAACTAGTTAGGGTAAACATGCAGACTCCGTACTCCAAACAATATGGCTGCCAACGAATGCAATATAATTAGAGCGCGACCATCGACGACATTGTTCATCAATTCTGCTTCAATTTCAGCAGAATGACCGCACTAACCCTAAAACTAACCCTCACCGACCCTCACGACGCCTAACCTGAGCCCTAACCGACCCTCACGTTGCGATGTCGTCTATAGGTCGCGCTCTAATTTTATTGCATTCGTTAACGGCCATATTGTTTGGAGTACGGGCAGCCAGTCTGCACGTTTACCCTAGTTAGGATTTAGAGGACTTTGATTGTGTTGTTCAAACGTCGTGAACTGTTAGTGTTATCAGAATTCGGTAGACACGTAGTTTAATGTTGTAAGCTTATAATATAATATACATTAAACTACGTGTTATGTTGTTATTTGCCATTGCATGGGTTTGGTCAAGGTTCGATCGACGAAAGGAATGCTTGCTAAATAGAAGTTGGATTGATGAAAATAATTTTTTTATTAAATAGATGTCGGATTTGTTTAAAGGGATCTAGCTTAAATCGAAGCTGGATTGATGACAAATGATTGGGTCTAATCATTGGGCCCCTGGATTGATGTGGCAGTATCTTTTAAGTGCTGCTCCTGTATATGCAAGAGCTATGTGACTTTGCTTTGGTTGTACAGGGACTTCATGCCCTACGTTCTTCCACTCAGGGTGAACTCCTCATTCCCAGAACATGAACTGCTCTTAAACAGTGCCGTGATTTCTCTGTTATTGGCCCCATGGTATGGAATGGACTTCCACTTCTGTGTGCCTTATGCCTAGGGTTTGCTCAGATGTGTTTTATCGCAGCCTTTAAACAGTACTTACTTTTCAGTTGGAAATGAACCATTCCTCTTGCAATGACCTTCCCGCTTATGCTCTAAGATTTTTACCAAGGTCTCTTCCCTCCTCTGTCCTCTGTTTGATGAATGTTTTATTCCCTTGGATCTATCATGCTGAGAGCACCTCTGAATCGCTGATAATATAGGAGGCACTTAAAATTTGAAGTTATTCCCCTGTGTTTTCCAATTGGTTACAAAGTTTTCTTTTTATTGCATATTTTGAAATCTTCTCACTAATCGAAAGATTGTGGTTGATTTGACCAACTTTGGATCAAAATCTATTTTAAATTATATGAAATTGCGAGTGAAGAAATTTTCTCCAGCATAGGGTGGGGAGCATCCAATTTATTTCAATTCAATTCATTTATTGTAACCATCAACCATAAATAATAGTCATAGTACAAAAATGCTTCACATAATCGGAGGGCAACAATGAAGGCCCTAAGGGATGAAAATCCCGCTAACAGGGACACCTATTTACATGTGCAACTTTGACACCCAGTTGAATAAAATTATAAACTGCTCAAGAACTGCTCATTATGAGACACAGAACTTTTTGACATCTCCAGCATGAGCAATAAAGCGTATAATGAAAAGTTATTTTAATTTACAACTTCTGTTGAACCGGTGAGAAATCATCAACAAAGAATGTTCACAAAGAAGCAGCAGAAAGGTTTGCTGGTACGTTGTGCTACTAATATGTTATGTAATGTAATTTATAATTTGTATAACACGGATCATAGAAGTGACCATTCAGTAGTGCTCCCAGTGCCAGTACCCAAGATAAGAAATGGATTTTCAGGATAGAAAGAGACATAGAGATTATGTTGGAATAGCTGATACTGCAGTAGGCAGATTTAAAAAGGATGGAAGCATGTAAGATGGAGGGCTGAATGGTGGCAAATACTCTACTTTGGGCCAAAGTGGTCCTAGTTTGCATTAAGTTCTCTTACGGTTTAATACGTCTTAAAGAAGAAATATATTGACCCTTTAATGACCAGCTACATACGTTTTCATTGCATTTTTGTGGGGCACAGTTGTGTAGGGGTGGCGTCATTGCGTTGGAGCCGGAAGGTTCGAGGTTCGAATCCACCTCGCCGCGTAAGGACCTTGGTCAAGTCCTTCACTCACAATTGCTCAGGAATTTGGCGTGAAACACCGATGCAGTGTCCGCTCTGCATTCGGGAGCGCCTCTGAGTAGATAGAGCTTGAAGGTGCGCTATATAACAAGTGCACATACAAACATTTAGTACATGTTGGTCGTTAAAGGGTTAATCATGCAACAATGGATAATAATCACACAGGTTTTTTTATTGCAGATGACACGACGCTTCGAACAATGTCTGACGATCAGCCGCAAGAAGATCCTCTTCGGCATCGCGCTCGGCTACGTCCTCGCATTCCTCGTCGTCCAGCATCGCTACGGCTGGTCCTTCACTTCGCTCTTCGAGCGCGGTCGAGCGATCATTTTGAGCTCGAAACCGGAACAGCACCAGCCCCTCCAGGATCTCGTTCTACGAAACTCCGACGCGTCCAATACCTCATCGGATAATAACCAGATCATGCACCGGCCGATAGATATTCACTTCGAGGACCCGGTGCTCGGTCACACGGGCGAGGCGAGCGGTCACACGGACCACGGTCCGCAAGACACGAGCAACCACATCGCGATCGGGGGCGGCATAACGTCGAAGAAGCTCGACGGCGTCACGGCGGGCAACATCGTTATGAAATTCCAGTTCTTCTCGATACTCATGCCGTCATTCTGCCGCACGGTGACGCCCGGCTACCACTACCACTTCTACCTGGCGTACGACACCAGCGACCCCGTCTTCAGCGACCGCCCTCTGCTCGCCGCTTTCAACGACGCGTTCTACTCCGTCTGTCAATCGCTGTGTCCGAAGGGTCTCAACACGTCGCTGCACTTCGTCCAGTGCAGCCACCAGGGGCGCCCGGCGTGGGCGCAAAACGACGCGATGATCGAGGCGTACCTCGACGGCATGGAGTACTTCTACCGCGTAAACGACGACTCGATCCTCGAAAGTTCCGGTTGGGCGGAGGAGTTCGTCCGAACGCTCGGGGGTTACGATCCCCCGAACGTCGGGGTCGTCGGACCGAAGCACCTCGGGGGAAACGAGCTCATCCTGACGTACGATTTCGTCCACCGGACGCACCTCGAGGTGTTCGGGTTCTACTACCCGAGGGTTTTCACCGACTGGTACGCGGACGATTGGGTGACGAAGGTGTACATGCCCGGACGGATGACGAAGCTGTCGCACATACATCTGAAACACACGATGACGCTCGGCCAGAGGTACAGGAACGACTTCACGATCTATCCGAAGTTGGAGCTGCAGCTGAAGGCGGACAAGCTCACGCTGTCCAGGTACGCAGTGGATGTTTACTCCTTTGACTGATCATTCTAGGACCGATCACCCTATGACCTTCACCCTTTGACCTTCACCCGTTGACCTTCACCTTTTGACCTTCACCCTTTGACCTTCACCCTTTGACATTCACCCTTTGACCTTTGACCTTCACCCTTTGACCTTCATCCTTTGACCTTCATCCTTTGACCTTCACCCGTTGACCTTCACCCTTTGAACCTTCACCCTTTGACCTACACCCTTTGACCTTCACCCTTTGACCTACACCCTTTGACCTTCACTCTTTGACATTCATCCTTTGACCTTCATCCTTTGACCTTCATCCTTTGACCTTCATCCTTTGACCTTCACCCTTTGCCCTTTGACCTTCATTCTTTGACCTACACTCTTTGACCTACTTTTTGACCTTCACCCTTTGACCTTAACTCTTTGACCTTCACCCTTTGACCTTCACTTTTTGACATGATCGTCCAGTGGCCACCAATCATCCTATGACTTATCACTCTTGAATCTGAATATCGAACTGGTAACTGCTGATCTAAAGAGTTTTCTTTGTTTTTGAATTAAAAATTGAACATCTGTTCCACAGGAATTGAAAAAACTTGCAATAATAATGAAAGCATTTCTGGATTACGGATCATGTGGATTCTTACGTCTTGTTAGGCATGCACAAATGTTTCGTTGCACATCTCCAACATTTTTTTCTACCTTTCCTGCTCTTGCATATCTTGTACTGCAAATGTTTATTTTTTATTTATTTACTTCTCGCATTTGCTATAGCACCCCTTCAAGCTCTCTACTCAATGGCGCTCCCGACTACCACGCAGAAACTGCATCAGAGTTTCATGCCGAAGCTCACAAGCAATTGTGAGTGAAGGACTTGCTTAAAGTTCCTACTCGGTGGCTTGAGGTGGAATCAAACCTTGAACCTCCAAGGCACCGAACACCACCACGCCCCACAATCAAATCTCGAATCAAGTCTGTGGTTGCCAGTTTGATATTTACATGTGTCCTTTGCAGTGCTAAAAGTGTACATACAAAAAGAAGTGCCAGGACGCCCCTTACCTTTCCAAAAGATGTGCCAGGACACCCCTTACATTTTTAGGCGTGCTGGCCAAATAAGTGGCAGGACGGCATAGAGAGTTGAAAATAAGTGCCAGGACGCCGTCCATGACAGTCCTGCCACACTTTAAGCCCTGGTCCTTCGTGACACACCAGTCAGTTCTCTTTTCCACGTATCATTTGAGTTGGCTATTATATGGCAAATGTTTCACAGGTACATAAAGTACAAGAACAACGGCTACACGCAGCCGAGTCTCAAGAAGGTCATCGCGATGTCTCTCTACGGCAACGAGCCGAAGTTGACGATGGGGGCGATTCGCAATGCGCAGACGATACCCGCGTTCTTCCCCGGTTGGTCCCTAAGGGTCTACGTCGCGAAACCAAACCCGGATCTACCGGACAAAAATTGGATCGTACCGGATCGGATCATCGCAAAGCTCAAGTCGCTCGGCGCTCAGATCGCCTACGTTGACGTGAAGCACGTCAGGTTGGCGCCGCGTTGGTGGAGCCACCTGGTGGTTGACGACTCGAGCGTCGAGTACTTCCTCGTCCGCGGCGCCAACGGTAGACTCAGCGACCGCGACGCGTCCGCGGTTTCCGATTGGATCGAGTCGACGGACAGCAAGTCGGCTTTCCACTGCATCCGCGATCACCCGCGTCACGCGTCCGTGGCGGTGGAGAGCGAGTTGTGGGGCGGACGGGGAGCGGCGCTCCGCGAGCGACTCAAGCCTGGAATGAGCGCGCTGCTCCACGAATACGCGTCGAATCATTCCCGGGAAGCGAGCGCAGCAGGAGCGCAGAAGGGACCCGCTCACTTCCTCTCGAGCGTCGTCTGGCCGTTGGTGCGTGACGTCGCGTACTGTCACGACAGCGTCTCGTGCAAGAACTGGCCGAACGCTTACAGCTTTCCGGTGGAGCGGGTCGACCCGTCGCAGTTCATCGGGCAGCTGTTTAACGAGAACCAGGAGCCCGAGGGTGGGCCCGACCCGGGCGAGCTTGCGTCTGTTACGCCTGATTGCACGGGGAAAGGCAAGTGGAAGCCAGTTGCTGTAGCGGATCTCCCAACTCCAGCGCCCACGCTGTCGTCGAGTTCTCGTCAGAACTTCGAGCCGCCAAGAAATGTGACTAATACGAATACGAACCAAACGGGGACAGCTGTGGCTGGTATCAAATCGAGGCGATGAATGAACACCTGTAGCGTAGTGAAATGTTTGAGTTGCCGTCACAGTTTTTTTTATGTGATTGGAAATGGGATGGAGCAACGCGTGTGCGGTATATATTGGTTTTTGTGAAAATCATGCGAGATTTTGATGTCGTTTGCGGTGTATGAGTTGAGAATGTCGGTTTCGTAAATGTTAGTTTTTCGTAGACTTAAATGTCGGGTTTCGAGTCAGAATTGTCGGTTTCGTGCTTTGAGTTTGAACGGTGAGGGTGTAACTTGGTGTGTGCTGCACGCAGGATTTTTTCCGATGAGGTCGATTTCGGTTTTTGGGATAAGCCGCTGTTTTAGCAGATTAATTGTTTACAATGACTAGTCTTGGGTACTTCATTATATTGTTATTTATACTTTGAGTAGATTTTAGCGTTGCAAATCTCATTTGGATCGAAGTAAGGCTAAAATTAAACCTAAGTCTGTCGTTGCTCGTAGTCAGTTTGCCGAGCTATCTGTGCACGTTTTTTATCGATTTTACTGAAGAAATCGAACTGGTTTTTTGCTTTTCTGGAAATGTCTCGCTCCTCCTCGATATAAACGCACCGGGTGGTTGAATCGCACGAATCAATACTAACATGTGCACTTTCTAAGTACGTAGCAATAGTTTTGTCCGTTTTCTTAGGTGTCGTGTGTCGCGCTTGTTAATAATAACCTGACAAGACTACTAAGACTACACTGCCTGGTGATATATTGACCTTTTCTGGGCCAGCTGTACATGTGCAGTGTGGACTGGCTGATGAGAAGTTTACAGTGTGTATGTAAACTAGGTCAAGTTTTAATTGATGACGCTCAAAAGAAGTCAATACATTGTACTACTCTGCATTTCTTGTGCAGCATGTTATCCAATTCGATGTGTTGATCGCTTAGAGCAGTGGTTTCCCAACCCATGGCCCACGGGCCAAAAGTGGCCCGCCAGGCCTAAGAAAATGGCCCTCATCCCTCAAAGAATTAACAAAAAATTTATGAAAAATTGACAATTTGGACAGGAGAGGACACAATTATTTTCTGTTGCAAATTATTTTATTTTGACCTTTATGAATAACATAAAGCATTCTACAGGGTGGGCCAAAAGTATTTATCCAACTTTGAAGACCTATAACTTAGGCAGTTTAGCAAGTAAGTGTATGCCTAAGGCATCAAATTAAAGGTAGTTATATCAGCTATAAGTCCGACAAATTTCATTATGGTAGCTTGCACTACGCGCCATATAATTATTTTGTACCGCACCTACCTTGTTTTCTGACGTGAACAATAATTTCATCAGGGTGAGCCAAAAGTATTTGTTCAACTTTGAAGGCCTATAACTTAGGCAGTTTAACAAGTAAGTGTATGCTTAATGCATCAAATTAAAGGCCGTTGTATCAGCTACAACTGCTCAAAAATTTACATTTTTAGCTTTAATAATAATTGCATAAAACTACTGTACTGAATATGTATCAGTTTACAATGATTTTACAATGATTTTAATTCGTCTATCTTGCAAAACACAATACTTGGAAAATTAGTCTTTGCAAGTTTGCATTATTGATAGCCATTAAGAAATCCAAGAATTATTTAATCAAATAAATATTCAATGTGTCTTCCACGAGCTCGAATGACTGCATGAATGCGACGTGCCCGTTGATCCATTGATGAGTTCCTGGCTGATCTCAGTCCAGCAACGAGTGAGATGCTCGACGTTTACTATCCGTTCACGATAAACCCGTTGCTGCAAAGCACCCCAGATTGAGTAATCAACGGGATTTAAGTCAGGGCTATTAGGTCAGAACCTTTGCTTGTGCCTGGATTATCCTCTTGGCTACAGACCAATAATTCAGCTACACAAGCGATGTTGTCAGCGGTAGGCCTACGTGCCGAACGAAGACAGCCAGTAACAGGTTTACGTTTAGAACTTGCACTCGCGTCAATTTGTCTAATTAATCGGTTGAGATTGTTTTTACTCCAATTTCTAGCAGGAAATTCATTCATCATTTGATATGCATTCAAATGTTTTTCAATTCTTAAAATTCGAATCAAAGTCCTGTCATCTTCTGATAGCGGCGCCATGATGAAATTATTGTTTACGTCAGAAAACAGGGTAGGTGCGGTACAAAATAATTATATGGCGCGTAGTGCAAGCTACCGTAATGAAATTTGTCGGACTTATAGCTGATATAACTACCTTTAATTTGATGCATTAAGCATACACTTACTTGCTAAACTGCCTAAGTTATAGGCCTTCAAAGTTGGATAAATACTTTTGGCCCACCCTGTATTTTGATACCAATTTTAGATACTTTTAGTTTATTAAATTTTAGCCTTGTGGCCCCTAATGTCCTTCAACTAAAAACGTGGCCCGTGTGTCCTCCAACTTAGAAAAAGTGGCCCTAACGTCAACAAATATTGGGAACCACTGGCTTAGATGGATGTAATACTGTAATACCACGTCATGTTAAGTGTAATGGCGTGTAAACTAGACGTAAAGAGCGTAAGTGAGTTTCAACTGTACTTATAACTGCAAATGAATAGTTAATCTAATCTGAATTAATCTTAAACTATATTCAGACATGCTCGATATGCTGGGCTTAAAATATTCAGTTGTTTGGCTGTTTTTAAGTGAGGAGAATTTGATAGAAACAAGTTGCTAGCAACAATTTCCAAGATTTAATTTATTTGAAATCATGAGTGGCTGGTCTGTACTTTGTATAGCTTGACATTGTTTTGAAGGCTCGGCCCAGTTTTCTGACTTTACCTAGTCTTCCGGCTTACCATAGTTTTAAGGCTTCACCTGATTTCCTGGCTTGACGTGGTTTTGATCCTACCCCAATTGGACTGTCATTTTGATATGCAGCCCTTCAATCTTGCTTAACACCATCAATTTATCATTATTTCATAATAATAATAATCTTTTCTTTGATGAAATGCCTGCAAGACGCACTGTGCTTTACATTTACAAGTTATGCAGTAATCTTAATTAAACTTAACTACTAACTGAACAGACAGACAGCTTTGCAATTACACGGCGCTAATAGCACCCTACAAAGCATATCCGCCCAATGGGGCTCAAACTCACTACCTCTCGCACTCTATGCCAGCGTGTTATCCATTGCACTACCCGGCCCCCCCTAATAAATAATGGTAATTGCACGATTTATTCTTTGCCAAGAGGCTAAGCACACACGTTTGGAACAATCAAAGACAGTGATAGGACATGTTAGAAAGGAGAAGTTTAGGGCCTTTCATTGAATGTCAACAGAAATGCTGGATTTAGGGAGGGGTTGGGGTAATGGGGAGGGGTTAAATGGTTAAAACTCTGGTACGCAGAGCACAAGGGCATGGGATCACTTCCTGATACCCACCC
This sequence comes from Lumbricus rubellus, assembly GCA_945859605.1. Taxonomy (NCBI): domain Eukaryota; kingdom Metazoa; phylum Annelida; class Clitellata; order Crassiclitellata; family Lumbricidae; genus Lumbricus; species Lumbricus rubellus. The sequence goes on from OX243828.1 coordinate 20,385,531, forward strand.
AAAGGTCCTCTCAACCTTCGAATTGGCAGATCGGCATTTGTAAATCAAGTAGTAAGACGTGATGGGCGCCCTGTTGGCTGCCAACAGATAAATTCGACTGCTGTTATAACTGGTGGTCATCTGTCGTACTATGATTTGTAATAATTCTGCGGGGTGTCAGTTGAAAATTAAACGAAGATTATTATCATTTAATATGTTTATTATTATTATTATTATTAACTCTCTTGGTAAGGCAGGAAGAGATTGCTACGCCATGCAGTGAGTCTAGCAACAGAATGACTGGGAATGTTGCCAGGCATCTAGCGGCTGGCTCAGTTGACTCCTTCAAATCTGGACTCATGTCTCATTTATTCCTTAACCCATTCCTGCCGGAATTGTTCCGATACCTATTGGGTTTATCGGTCACCCGCAACCCGATCCGGCAGGAAAGGGTTAAGGCCTATCCTGCTGTTTAGTTTTGTATGTGAGGCGCCCTTGTAACGGCATGGCTGTGTTACGACACCATAAAAATCGTCATTGTTATTATTATTATTATTATTATTATTATTATTATTATTATCTAGATCTAAGACTGTGGAGTCTCAAGTTGATTTCTCAATACTTAAAGACTCTAGCTGGCGTCGTTATTATAAAATTATTAATATTTTCATTAATATTGTTATTGTTTTTACTACTCTCACTATTAGCCATTCCAGACCCAGCTTATCCCTGGCCTAGTTATTTTATCACTACCCTGGCACATAAAATAATGGTTTGAATGTTTTTTGTGTGTCTATGTATGACATTGTATGTGTTTTGTATATGTGCCAGACTGCCAGTATGTGATTACGTATATGTATGTGTTTGTGCGTATGTATGAGTATGTGTTTGGGTCTATGTGTAATTTTATATGTCTGTGCAGTGTGTATATGTATGTGTTTGTGTTCATGGGGTTTGTGTACATGAACCACTATGTTTTTGAGTAAGTATATGTGTATTGTGTGTGTGTGGGGGGGCACACATGTGTGTATGTGCGGGCACACGTGTGTGTGTGTGTGCATGTGGGTGTGGGTGCATGCATGTGTGTGTGTGTGTGTGTTTAGATGGAAGGTAGGGGAGAGGAAAAGAGAAAGTACACGCAAAGACAAAGGCAGATATACTCGGTATATGTCTGGTGTCAGAGCACATTTTGATTTTGAACTACTTTTCATTTCTGCCTAGACACCACAAGAGAGGTCAGTGACTGTTCTCTATCATTGATCAGACAGTTGTGTCTATGTATGAGCTGATGGCCACATCAGTTTCTAATCGATCCAGACATGATTTATGACTGTGTATATAAATTCTATGGCCTGTGCTTTTTTTATTAGCCAAGTTTTTTCGTTCATTGCGTTTGTGGTGTTTTGCTTATTTGGGTGTTGCCACTTGTGCGATAATTTGCCAAAAGATGTCTGGTGTGCCAAATTGCTCAAACTAATGAAGTTTCTAGTTGTGAAAGGGTTTACATGTCGTCTGTTTAGAGTTCAATGGTGTTAATAAACCATTGCATTCTAACAAACGATGTATTCTGTTGAAATTTTCTTCTGTAGGGTTTTTTTCTTGCAGAGCGACCAAGACCTGTAAGACAGGTAGAGACAGACATACAGGGAGACATACAGAAGCAGACAGACACGTAGGCCAAAGCAGAGACAGGCAGGGAGACAGATAGAAACAGACATGCATAAACATGTCTACAGAGAGAGACAAAGATAGAATGAGATTGAGAAATTGACAGAGGCAGCCAGGCAGACCCACGGATACAGAAATATAGGAGCAGACATGCCCATATACGAAGACAGACAGATGGAAGCAGACATGGAGAGAGACTGGGATGGAGGGGAGAGAGAGAGACACAAAAATGCTCAAATTCGGATAGGCGGTTGAACTTTTTCGCGTAACTTTTCCAGTAGCGTCACGAATTCTCAATTGAAGAATAGGCCTGAACTTTTTCTGATCATGTTTTGGCCAGGTCATCAGTCCATGCAATTCTTTAGATAATTACAAAAGAGAAGGTACAATGGTACATTTATTAGTAGTACTGAAGCGAAATATTGGTATCGTACCGCAGTTTTTGAAAAGTTATGTTAAAAGTGATCATGCAGTTGCAAATTTTTTATCTGGTTCGGCAGTTCCTATTTTGTTAGTCATGCCAAGGGAATCAGTGTGTGCTGGGAAAGACTATTTTATATATTTTATTAATATAAAATGGATTATGTTCAAGCAATACTTTCCATTGGATTGAAGTATTAGGTGGTTTTCGTGGCTGTATTTAACGTTTTAGTTGTTGGACTTGGGGGTTCGTACCCCTGCTTCTTCTTTCAACCCCTTTCATCTGCCGAGATGTTCGTGTGTTGGGAAGCTAAATATCTCATCAGTAGTCAGTTGATTTGTGTTCTATGTATATTTATGTCAACAACATTAGATTTGACCTGTTTTTTCTGTACTGTGGTAATCAATAAAAAAATATTGACCCCATCTTATTGAATCTAAACCAATGCTTGTATATGGTTGCATAACACGAGTACCCGATATTTGCTTTCATGTAGCCAACTAGATTTATCGAAGATCACCATCTGTTGTAATGTTTCAACAGCTTTTTCCTTAAATAGTCATACAATTCGATATGGTTTTAAATGTGTTGCAGCATATGGCTAAGCCACAGTGTAGTATTAAAGCAATCAATGTTGCGCCTCACCAGTTCCCTCAGTCTCTGTTATCCGTTAAATGTATAAGCAGGACAGAGCGGGATGGCGGAGGTCAGAGGCGATCACGAGGTCGTCCATGTCACAAACCTGCTCAACAGCAGAAGACTGAAGAGAGACTATACAGAAAAAGAGCACTATCGGTTCGTGGGTAAGGCTATCTAGAATGGTCTTCCTGTGTTTTCCACTCGCTTCCTCTTAATTCTGTTGGCTCTTTCTGAGGACTTATTGACTGAGCTTGTGAACAACAAGACAACTATCACATTTCCGCAAAGATCTTGCCAGCCGAAGTGGCCGGAGGAAAGATACATCGTGTCCATATAGCAGTAGCCATGGTGACCACAAGCGTTTAGTGGTCTGTATCATGCTTTCATTTTGCATTAATTAATTAATTAATGCCTGATTCGTGTGCAGCTATGTTTTATCTATAAAGCGTCTCATTTAAAAGAGATTCTGTCAACCAAAATTTCATCGATTTGTTTTTTAAAACTTCGTGGTTTTTCACACACAAAATTTGACCTCATGAATGCGATCATGGTAATATTGACTGAACATGCGAGGGACATGGCATGGCAAGTATCACATTTTCGTAAAGATCTTGCCAGGTGAAGCTGCTGTTGCGAAGTTTATGTGCCTTTTCTTCATAAGAGTTGCCATGGTGACCGTGGGCTTTCATGGTCACTCACATATCCTCTTTTTACATCAATCACTCAAAATTGACGAAAATTCTGCATGATTCGTATGCAGTTATCTTCTATCTATAAAACGTCCCATTTCCAAGAGATCAAATCAACCAAGAGATCAAATCAACCAAAATTTCATGTTTTTTACCACAGTGCCAGATTAACCATGGCGCAACTGGCGCACTTGCGCCAGGCCTTCTTTCAGGGGTAAAATAAAAAAAACACATTGAGAAATCCGATTATCCGATCGAATTTGTTTGGTATAAGTCACAGTCCGGCTTATTTAAAATGTTTAATTTCTAAAACAAGCATTGCATATAAAATTTGGTGGCATTATAAAAACAGGCCATTTACAGTACTACTACTATAATGATGACGTACTAATTAATTGTGTACTGTTATGAGGACGTATGACGTAATCAATTTATGCGCGGATCGACCCATCACCAAATTTATAGATATGCGCACTGAAATGTACTACAGTATAATTATAGCTACTATAGGCCTAATATATATCAATGGATATGCGTACAGACGCATTTTCGCCGATCCCAGGTGACTTTGGCAATATGGACTGATATCGCTTGTGTGATTGGTCCAAATCCGGAGCGAGCTCATTAGCGACGCAAAAGGACAATATATCTAGGAGTCAACACAGCAATGATTACCACTGAAAAGGGCAGTAGATGAAAGAGTCAACGTCGCGTTGACGAAAAATACGATGAATTAAAGGAAATATATTGAAGTTGAAATTGATAAACAGCGACTTTTGAAAGCATGTTTTTGAAAATAAGGCCGCTGAATGTCATGCAATGAATAATAATTATGATTATTATTATTGGCAAACTATAGTATCGGCGACTGAATGACGACTCTAACCCTAAACATTTAACACTAACCGAAACCCTAAACCTAACCCTAACCGACCCTCACGACGCCTAACCTGACCCTAACCGACTCTCACGAAGGGTAACCTGACCTAACCGACCATGACCACGCTTAACCTGACCTAACCTAACCGACCCTGACCACGCCAAACCTGACCCTAAACGACGCCACACCTGATCGTAAGCGACATTCGGTCTCGATACTACAGTTTTGCCGAATAATTTAGAGATTTTAGACCAATTGGACGATAGATAACCAAGGTACATTACCTTCCGTATTTTAGACGTTCGTGTGCTGCTTCCATGACATATTTACGATAAACTGAGATTTTATTGCCTAAATTACTTCAAAAGTAGGCGGTAACGTGTGTGCCGAACGAAATCAACAATCCCTTAAAGACGGAAGAGAGGCGTGGTCAGTCTATTTTTACATTGACCCATATACAGCAAATTAGGAGGCGAAGTTTTACATGGCTCCGCCTTTTTTGCTAAAGTCACCTGGGATCGGAGAAAATGCCGTACAGACGACACAGTGTATGTTCCATGTAATATTATTATCTGCTATTTAGTGTTTATGTAGCTGCTTATTTCTTTTTTATTTTAATTTTTAAACAAATAATAAAATAAGTAGGCTAGACCTAAAGAAAATGAAGAAATTTGAGTCCGGTTGGCAGAAACGTCAAAGAAAACGCGAACTTGAAAGAGGTAGGCAAACAGCAACGTCACGTGATGTAAATAACGAACTTTTCAACGAATGGATACAATGGCGCTCTTTTCTAAAACAACTTCCATCGACAGAAACCGGTACAACAGTTACTCCACAAAAGATGCTGAATATAATATAGGCCTACCGCTATAATCTGAAAGACGGTTTTCCAAATGTTTGTATTGCACTACGTATTTACTTAACTTTGCCTTTACGTAACTGCAGTGGAGAAAGATCATTCAGTCATTTAAAACGCATAAAATCATCTTTGAGGTCAACAATGGGCCAGGACAGATTGGCAAATTTAACTCTTTTGAACATTGAGTCGGAAATCTTGACAGAATGCTGATCTTGACTTTCAAGATATCATTGACTCTTTCTCTACTTTAAAAGCGCGAAGGAAAGACTTTTAAGCTCGACGAACATTTTTGAACAGTTGAACTGTAACAAGTAAAATTTAAAAATCTCCTATGATCCTATCACAGCTTCATTTTTTGTGTTAATAAATTATTAAAGTATGTTTTTCTATATAATTAATTTCCCCCCCATTTTTTGATAATTTGATTGGATAGAGGGCCTACTTTACTTTTGTTGCATTGTTTGCGCCAGGCCTCTAAAAAGTTAATCCGGCACTGTTTTACCATCAAGGTTTTCTTGAAGTAGCCTAATGACGAAATTTTCACTGTGCAGGAATGGTTTCAAAATTACATAAAACGTAGGTAGGATAGAGTTGTTGTTCACTGAGGGTGAAATAAGCCATTATCTTTGGTGGTTACTGCGAAATTCGACAATAGAAATCGCCTCAAAGCGATTCGTATCACTATGGAAACAGGTGTATATAAAGTGACATATCTTCATTCTGGTCATATCAAATGAGGAAATCTCTTCGGAAATGTGATACCTGACGTCTCCCTCACAAGCTCACCTAATATGACGACGATTGGAAGAGGTCGAATTTTTAAAAAGAAAAAACCAATGGACTAACCATCAAGGTTTTCTTGAAATAATGACGAAATTTTCACTATGCAGGAATCGTTTCAAAATTACATAAAACGTAGGTAGGATAGAGTTATTGTTCACTGAGGGTGAAATAAGCCTTTGATGGTTACTGCGAAATTCGACAAGAGATTTCGTCATTTGATATGACCAGAATGAAGATATGTCACTTTATATACAAATGACAAAATCTCTTCGGAAATGTGATACCTGACGTCTCCCTCACAAGCTCACCTAATATGACGACGATTGGAAGAGGTCGAATTTTTAAAAAGAAAAAACCAATGGACCATCAAGGTTTTCTTGAAATAATGACGAAATTTTCACTATGCAGGAATCGTTTCAAAATTACATAAACGTAGGTAGGATAGAGTTATTGTTCACTGAGGGTGAAATAAGCCATTATCTTTGGTGGTTACTGCGAAATTCGACAATAGAAATCGCCTCAAAGCGATACGTATCACTATGGAAACAGGTGTATATAAAGTGACATATCTTCATTCTGGTCATATCAAATGACGAAATCTCTTCGGAAATGTGATACCTGACGTCTCCCTCACAAGCTCACCTAATATGACGACGATTGGAAGAGGTCGAATTTTTAAAAAGAAAAAACCAATGGACTAACCATCAAGGTTTTCTTGAAATAATGACGAAATTTTCACTATGCAGGAATCGTTTCAAAATTACATAAAACGTAGGTAGGATAGAGTTATTGTTCACTGAGGGTGAAATAAGCCTTTGATGGTTACTGCGAAATTCGACAAGAGATTTCGTCATTTGATATGACCAGAATGAAGATATGTCACTTTATATACAAATGACAAAATCTCTTCGGAAATGTGATACCTGACGTCTCCCTCACAAGCTCACCTAATATGACGACGATTGGAAGAGGTCGAATTTTTAAAAAGAAAAAACCAATGGACCATCAAGGTTTTCTTGAAATAATGACGAAATTTTCACTATGCAGGAATCGTTTCAAAATTACATAAACGTAGGTAGGATAGAGTTATTGTTCACTGAGGGTGAAATAAGCCATTATCTTTGGTGGTTACTGCGAAATTCGACAATAGAAATCGCCTCAAAGCGATACGTATCACTATGGAAACAGGTGTATATAAAGTGACATATCTTCATTCTGGTCATATCAAATGACGAAATCTCTTCGGAAATGTGATACCTGACGTCTCCCTCACAAGCTCACCTAATATGACGACGATTGGAAGAGGTCGAATTTTTAAAAAGAAAAAACCAATGGACTAACCATCAAGGTTTTCTTGAAATAATGACGAAATTTTCACTATGCAGGAATCGTTTCAAAATTACATAAAACGTAGGTAGGATAGAGTTATTGTTCACTGAGGGTGAAATAAGCCTTTGATGGTTACTGCGAAATTCGACAAGAGATTTCGTCATTTGATATGACCAGAATGAAGATATGTCACTTTATATACAAATGACAAAATCTCTTCGGAAATGTGATACCTGACGTCTCCCTCACAAGCTCACCTAATATGACGACGATTGGAAGAGGTCGAATTTTTTAAAAGAAAAAACCAATGGACTAACTAACCATCAAGGTTTTCTTGAAATAATGACGAAAATTTCACTATGCAGGAATCGTTTCAAAATTACATAAAACGTAGGTAGGATAGAGTTATTGTTCACTGAGGGTGAAATAAGCCATTATCTTTGGTGGTTACTGCGAAATTCGACAATAGAAATCGCCTCAAAGCGATTCGTATCACTATCGAAACAGGTGTATATAAAGTGACATATCTTCATTCTGGTCATATCAAATGACAAAATCTCTTCGGAAATGTGATACCTCACGTCTCCCTCACAAGCTCACCTAATATGACGACGATTGAAAGAGGTCGATTTTTTTAAAAGAAAAAACCAGTGGACTAACCATCAAGGTTTTCTTGAAATAATGACGAAATTTTCACTATGCAGGAATCGTTTCAAAATTACATAAAACGCAGGTAGGATAGAGTTATTGTTCACTGAGGGTGAAATAAGCCATTATCTTTGATGGTTACTGCGAAATTCGACAATGGAAATCGCCTCAAAGCGATTCGTATCACTATATGGAAACATGCAGGTGTATAAAGTGACATATATCTTCATTCTGGTCATATCAAATGACGAAATCTCTTCGGAAATGTGATAGGCCTACCTGACGTCTCCCTCACAAGCTCACCTAATATGACGACGATTGGAAGAGGTCGAATTTTTAAAAAGAAAAAACCAATGGACTAACCATCAAGGTTTTCTTGAAATAATGACGAATTTTTAACTATGCAGGAATTGTTTCAAAATTGCATAAAACGTAGGTTGGATAGATCGAGTTATTGTTCACTGAGGGAAAATAAGCCATTATCTTTGGTGGTTACTGCGAAATTCGACATTATAGAAATCGCCTCAAAGCGATTCGTATCACTTTGGAAACAGGTGTATATAAAGTGACATATCTTCATTCTGGTCATATCAAATGACGAAATCTCTTCGGAAATGTGATACCTGACGTCTCGATCCCTCACTAGCTCACCTAATATGGCGACGATTGGAAGAGGTCGAATTTTTTAAAAGAAAAAACCAATGGACGAACCATCAAGGTTTTCTTGAAATAATGACGAAATTTTCACTTTGCAGGAATCGTTTCAAAATTACATAAAACGTAGGTAGGATAGAGTTATTGTTCACTAAGGGTGAAATAAGCCATTATCTTTGGTGGTTACTGCGAAATTCGACAATGGAAATCGCCTCAAAGCGATTCGTATCACTATATATATGGAAACAGGCGTATATAAAGTGACATATCTTCATTCTGGTCATATCAAATGACGATATCTCTTCGGAAATGTGATACCTGACGTCTCCCTCACAAGCTCACCTAATATGGCGACGATAGGAAGAGGTAGAATTTCTTAAAAGAAAAAACCAATGGTTTGAGGCGATTTCCATTGTCGAATTTCGCAGTAACCACCAAAGATAATGGCTTATTTCACCCTTAGTGAACAATAACTCTATCCTACCTACGTTTTATGTAATTTTGAAACGATTCCTGCAAAGTGAAAATTTCGTCATTATTTCAAGAAAACCTTGATGGTTAGTCCATTGGTTGTTTCTTTTTAAAATTCGACCTCTTCCAATCGTCGTCATATTAGGTGAGCTTGTGAGGGAGACGTCAGGTATCACATTTCCGAAGAGATTTCGTCATTTGATATGACCAGAATGAAGATATGTCACTTTATATACAGCTGTTTCCATAGTGATACGAATCGCTTTGAGGCGATTTCCATTGTCGAATTTCGCAGTAACCACCAAAGATAATGGCTTATTTCACCCTTAGTGAACAATAACTCTATCCTACCTACGTTTTATGTAATTTTGAAACGATTCCTGCAAAGTGAAAATTTCGTCATTATTTCAAGAAAACCTTGATGGTTAGTCCATTGGTTTTTTCTTTTTAAAAATTCGACCTCTTCCAATCGTCGTCATATTAGGTGAGCCTGTGAGGGAGACGTCAGGTATCACATTTCCGAAGAGATTTCGTCATTTGATATGACCAGAATGAAGATAGGCCTATGTCACTTTATATACTCCTGTTTCCATAGAGACACGAATCGCTTTGAGGCGATTTCTATTGTCGAATTTCGCAGTAACCACCAAAGATAATGGCTTATTTCACCCTCAGTGAACAATAACTCTATCCTACCTACGTTTTATGTAATTTTGAAACGATTCCTGCATAGTGAAAATTTCGTCATTATTTCAAGAAAACCTTGAAAGAAAAAACCAATGGACATCAAGGTTTTCTTGAAATCTTGGCAGTTGGATTACCGGTACCTTCTTTTTAGACCTTATTCTTTCCCATGCAGATCTACACATCGGGCAACACAGTCTCTCTTCTCCACTCAAAAAGAGGCAGAGAGGCAGCTACATAGAATTTATTCTTGTGAAGATTGGTGGCAACTTGGTGTCATGAGCCAGCTAAATAAGGTTGGTGAAAGTAAAAGAGAGCGCACAACTGCTCTGCTGTCATTGGTGACTTAGTGGTTCCTTTCACTCGTTCTGCAACAATGCAGAGGCGTTCGTTCTCTGTGGTTGGTCCAACAACCTGGAATGGACTTCCCTTGACTATGCGACACCTCCCAAGCTGTTCTTATTTTCACAAACTGTAGAAGACTGTTTTTCGCTTGATATCGGCCGGGAGCGCCTCTGAGTAGGTGCCTTTAAGGGGCGCTAAATAAATTATGATTGATTGATTGATTGATAACAATGCAACAGTATAGACGTTTTTCTGTGATCGTGTTGACACAAACTACATAAACAGCCAATTACAGAATTTCTTTTCGACACAAAACACTGACACCATTAACAACCTAGCGACCTCGCAAATCGAATTTACAATGGCACTCGCCCGCTCGCATGCTGCAGCAGCCCTGCAAGGTACGATATGTGTATAGGAGTAACCAACTTTCTGATTACTCTTTTCAAGTACTTTGCAATAAATGTTCCTCTTCAGCACTACATACACCACTTACACAAACTATCGAATCAAGTGTCACTGGATAAAACATAACAAAATTATTATCATTAATTAGGTACAATTAGTGATTACTAATGAGTCCACCTCAAAAGCTCAGGTAGTTTGCGCATAACAAGAGCAACTTTTCTTCAAAACTGGTGCTTCCACAGGGCAGGAGGCTACGACACGAGCAGATATTTTGTTAACCACATAATCATTTGCCTTCATCCCTCATAGTCCTTACAATGAAGATTGAAACATTAACCCTTTGACTTGCGCTATTTTTTTATGTATGCATGTATGTATGCATGTCTGTGTATGTATGTATGTATGTACGTACGTATGTATGTATGTATGTATGTATATATGTATGTACGTATGTGTGTACGTATGTATGTACATGTATGTATGTATGTATGTATGTATGTATGCATGTATGTGTATTTGTATATGTATGTAAGTATGTATGTATGCATGTATGTATAATACATTGTGTATGTATATATACAACTGCATAGGAAAGCACGCTTTAAAGTGTGGTGGCCAGTCAAAGGGTTAACAACAATTGGGCATGCTTTCATTCCACATTGCAACATGGCAATGCAATTGCAGCATCAAAGCAATTTCCAAACCTCAGACAAAGAATTGAAAGACAAACAGATAAGCTTGGTACCGCAGTGCCACCTATGAACTACTAAAGGGAATGTTGATGTAACAACTTGGCAACAGAGGAACAAATGGATACAAGAAACAATAAAAAATTGTACAACGATTAGCGAAATGTTTGCAACTTCACAGCAAGGGTACGACAAAAAAACCTCGCATCAGCTGGTAGCCAAAAACTTTTCGAAAATACAGAAAACAGACAATTACATCATAACGAGAAAGGATCTGGGTTAAAATGAAACGTAAACCGATCGAAAATAACCAATTTACGATCAACAATTTACAGAACCTCTAGAAATACACATTCAGTTTTTAATTCGCATTATATATAATCAGTTTTTTTATTAATCAGCTGTTAAATAATATTATAACAATACACAAACACACACACAGCTGTGTGCGCATTTAATTAATAATTAATATTGGTCACAAATTGATATTGAGCGAAGATAAAAACAAGTCTTCCATCAAGTATTCGTTCCTTCCAAGCATGTTGCTAAAACAATGAGCAGCACAGTCAAACAGACAAGAAGAATTTTCAACCATCATTGAAATAAGACAAAGAAAATTAGACAAAGTCTATGTTTTGCCAAGTTGAAATAAACAGTTGCCCAAAGCCAAGAAGCTGATCTGAAGTTTGCGCTGTTGGATTAAATGCACATGGCATATATATAAATATATATAATTTATATATATATATACATGATGATGCCGTATAAAAAAATTACACATGCGTTGTTCGTGAATAAAACAAACATAGTTCTTCTTATAATATAATCATTTACATTCAAAGCTCATTGGCAGCGAATGCAACTGTTAAGGCACTGTCTCTTTTGAAATTGGAATAGCTTTTCAACAGATTCAAATACAAATGTATTCGTCATCAAAGGCATTAGTTTTTACATTAAGAAGTGCAGAGAAAATGACAGATTCTATAGCGCCATTGTTATAACTGCCAAGCGGAATCATGGCGAGTAAAGGAGAAGACAAGCAACCACTTGAGTTTTAAACACAACAAGAGGCACATATGGCGCTATGCAGTCTCAGATGTTTTATTTTCTCCGTCTCGTATCGTTTGCACAACAGCGAATTCAATGCACAGAGCTTTTAGCACAACAAACACCATTGACAATTTACTCTACCATAATCAAATGAAATCTCCATTAATTTAAAAACATGATCAATTGCAATTATACTATTTTTTATCACAAATAGAGCAAATATGGACCTTGGTCATCACTGTTCAAACTCTTTTCTTGTGCAATGAAAGAATTTATAATTTTTGGCTTGCAATGACAAATTGCCAAAACTATTCGATTTTCTGTCTGGCCACTTAAACACTCACAGAATTTCCAGCGCATTATCTGAAACTGCCCTTTAAGGGCGTCTAGGCACAATAAAGAGATAGATCTAACAGGCCAAAATGGTCAACATTGTCCAATCTCCGGTCCGGGCGTGTACGCAAATGATAGGAGTTTCCACAGGCCCCTAATGCCCAGCCGTATTCCATTTCACAGCAAGAGATCGTATACCAGACGTTAAACCAAACACCACCAAAAAATCTGCTAACCTTAAATATCGGTAAAACGACCAAAAAACAAATGTATTATGTACAGAACGAACAGCACAAAAAACCAACGAAGAGAAACCGTTCTCGACAAAACAAAAACCAGACAGCTTTCATCGAAAAATAGACCGGATATTTGGCAACCTTAGCGGTCCTTGACCTCCGACGAAAAGGTCAATGTATCTAGTAATCTTTAATTGTGCACAGGTCAACGTCATTTCACGAGAAGATGTTCTTGAATTCGATGATCATGAATTCGACGACCTGACCCTGGTAGACCATGCTGGCGGCCAGGTTCATGTCCTTGTTCTTCGCCTCTGGCCAAAGCAGCGTTGGTCCGAAGACGATCGCAAGCGCCTGCGTGTTCATGCGGTTCGATGTCGTGTGACGTATCACGCTGAAATGCAACGCCAAAAGTACTGCAATGTATGTGGTGCTTGTAAAGTAAAGTAGTCCAATGTATGTGCTGCTTGTACTCGGGTCAAACTCGCGAAACCACTCTTGTAATTGTAATCGAACATTTATATAGCGCCACTTAAAAAGAACTCAGAGGCGCTCCCGACCTGACACCAAACCATAATCAAAGAGAATGGTTTTCAAACGCTTGCGGAAAAGGGGCAAAGAAAGACAAAGAAGTTCATTACGGAGACTAATAGGTAACTTATTCCAAAAAGACGGACCAACCATAGCAAAACTTCTATGCAGCACTGTGGAAGATCGAGCCATAGGAACAACCAGACTCTTGTACAGTAATTGCCTAGCTGCAAACTTCTACTATGTACAGTAAATAGGCAACTGCCAGGTAGATTTTGGTTTGGTGCCTGCCAGCAGCTGGAAAGCTAGACTTGGGGTTCATATCTTCTGAATTCCCTACCGCTTTCTTCTCCACCTCTGTATGGAACTTTCTAGCTCTTTTTCTAAACTACCCAAGACTTTCCTCTTTGGCCATGCTTCTTGGTTCGGGATCACCTCTAAATAGTTCTCTTGAAGCGATGCTATACAAATTTTGTAGATAGATAGATAGACAGACAGAGATAGACAGACAGACAGCCAGAAAGACAGAAAGATGGATGGATAAACGGATGGGCAGGCACGCAGGCAGATATACAGACAGATAAATAGAGAATTATAGATAGCTATGCAGATAGTTACAGAGATAGATAGATGGATGGATGGATGGATGATGATAGATAGATAGATAGATAGATAGATAGATAGATAGATAGATAGATAGATAGATAGATAGATAGATAGATAGATAGATAGATAGATAGATAGATAGATAGACAGCTGGATAGACAGATAGACATACAGACAAATGCTTAGACACAACAAATAGTTAGAAATGTCAACATACTCGGTTAGGTGTTTGAAAAGTTCTTTCATCGTCTCTTTGTGAATCGTCGGCAATTTTCGAATGATGTCTCGGATCGCTTTCACCTGACGCGTCCGACCCTGAGCCTCTGCAGAACAGAAAAAGATTGATTTCAACTTACATGGTGCTGCATGCCAACAAAGTGTCTTTCATAGTGTCTTTTTTGTGATACTGCTTTGCTGTGCTATTCTGTTGTTGTTTTGGCAAAGGTTTCAATAAAAAGGATTGATTGATTGATTGATAGGGCACACCAATTAGAGGTGCAAATGTGGTAGTAGATCAAATGATCCTTGTCTGGTAGTCGGCCTTCTTTCTCTCTTCCCATAATCTGCCTTTTGTGGCAGGGCCTTGCACACTGGGAGTCTTTATGAATGGTTCACCCTAGTAGTGGTGCTTTATAAATGCTTAAATAGAATACAATGAGCAGCAAATTGTGGCATTCAAGCAGTTATGCCTTTGTCAATTGTGCCATGCAATCTCACGAGCAGACAATCAAATGAGGAAGACATTTATAACTAGAATGTTATTTACATATTAATTAATTAGTTTGTTTAGTTTTAATAATTTTTATGTTTTTTTATGTTAAATCTGTATGTGATACTTGTTCACCAGAGTGCTGTTTGGCAGCTGGTTAAGAAATAAAGAATATACTTACTTACTTACTTACAAGCGTTAAAGTGCCTCCGTGTAGTGCTAAACTGCGTAAAAAAGTAAGTATGACTAGTAAAGGTAAATGTAAGAGAGGTTAAATTATGGATACGGTAAGGCAATGTACAATACCAATAAAAATCCTGGTAAATTGTGCATAAAAATGTTAATGCGTAGACACGTCAATTATTCCCATGATTTAATAAACCATATGTAAAAATAATTTAGTCATAACCCTAAATCCGATTTTTAAAAATTTCCAACAAAGGCAGAACAGGTGTAAGTACAATCGTGAGTTTACTGGTTGAGAAACAATGAAAATGAAAAACACTAAAGGATGCAAGTCCCAAATAGTATTCTGGGGTCTATAAAAGACCGAAGAATATTAATTTCCTAAAAAAATAACTACCAGGTTTCACTTACTGTATGCGTCGAGAAACTCTTCGAAGAGTGCAAACGTGAAGAGAGGCTCCGAGAGTTCTCGGAAGAAGAGCTTCAGTGCTCCCGTTACAACATGCACATCCCAGAATGAACTGTTGAGGTCGTAAAATTCGTCTATGGATACCAAAAAAACAGTTAGTTACTACACAAAAATCAGTGCTTAATTGACCACAAGTCGGACTTGGGGTTCCTATTGTTCAAAATGGTACCTTAATGGTTACAGTGCTCACTACTCACCTTATTATCTGATATTTGCCTTGCAATGCAAAATGATACCGGTGAGTTCAAGTTTCCGTGAAATCCGTCAATCGAAATTGATTGATGCCAAATCATTAGATATAGCAGCGCTAAAAGTAAATGGTTAATAACCACAACCACCACCACCACCACTATAGTAAAGAGACAAAAACACATACTGTTGTCTACTATTTGACGCAGTTTCTGGACGTTGGCCATGTTGCCACCAACTCTGTAGACTCCCTCGACATCCAATCCTGTTACAAATCAGAGACAGCTTATCAATAATATACAGGTGTCAACAAGGTGTAAAAACCGGTAACAGGAAGGTGTAAACAACTAAAAACAGTATCCACACAGGTAAAACACAGTAACACAAAATGTAAACAAGGTATACGCATGTTTCAGCAATAGGGGAAAGATGATGGTATAGTATAAACGTAAATAAACAAAATACACACAGGAAACACCAATAGGATTAAAGTATAAAAGGTATATAAAGAAAGTGCACATTGGTACAAATGCACTTTTGAATGCATGGTAAAGGGACGTCACCAAATAACAGAAGCAGTTGATTGCAAATAAAGTGAGGACAAAAAGATGGAGTTTCTTCATCCTAGGACATCATCATTATTATCATCGTCGTCATCAGTATTTTTATCTTTATCATTATTATTGTTATGATGATGATGATGATGATGATCATCATCATCATCATCATCATCATCATCATCATCATCACCACCATCATCATCACCATCATCATCAGTATTATTATCATTTTTATTGTTATGATCATCATCATCATCATCGTCATCACTATTATTGTTATCATCATTATTATCATTACCTCTTTTTTCAACAGCTACAATGCACTCATGAACAAATCTTGGAATCTTTGTCTTCTCTCGTTCGCAGAGTTCTGTCAGACTCGATCCATAAACTGCTTCTGAAATAAGAATATTCAATTAACTCTGCATGTCACTTTCACAGACAGGTGCAAAAAGGTGATATGTAATCCTTTGGCAGATCACAAATACATGCGAGGGATGAAGATAATGATGAAAATATCGACGACAACAACAACAACAACAACAAAAATTGATAAGATTCTTGTATGAATCGTTAACTGCAGAAGGGAATTCATCAATAGGTTATGCACGTGTGAAGAAATTCACAAGCAGACGATTATTTCCAGTTGTCCTAGCAAGCACTGCTTGCGTGATTTTATTCTTGCTGAGGTGACAGTGAGGTCTAAGATGACTTTGTCAAGTGTTTTTGGCACGGGTTTACATCGGATGATTCTGTTAATACCTTGTAGTAGTGTTTTCCATGGTGGGTATCGCAGAATCCTGAGTTTCCATGAGGGGACGAAAATGGATGTTGGATAAGTACATTGTTGGATGTTATAAATCAGACTCTGATGCGAAAACATGTTCCAACAGAAAATTTAATTTAAAATAACATATAATCTATGTAACTTTTATGTACTTCATTCATCCATTCACTACAAGGATTTACATAGTACTCCTTCAGGGCGACTACTCAGAAGCGCTCCTGACCGCAGAATAACTAAAAAGGACAGTTTTAAGATGTGCATAGAAACTGATAGAGTGAACTCTGGGGTTAAAGCGCAGCACCAAAGAAAACCCAATATAGAATCCAACTTTCCGGCATCAAAACTAACATTGTAAAATATGTAAAAAGAAGCAAAAGCGCCAGGCACGAGAGCAAAGCTTTAGAGAAAATTACTTCCTATGATGATTCGCGTGAACTACAATGGATTTCGTTGCCATTACTTTAGACGTTTCTCTTGGCCATACCTTCAACGATGGTTCCTTTTACTCTTGCCATTACCTTTCAGCATTCGTTATCCACAGGGCCGGATTAAGGCATGTTCAACATGTTCGGCCGAACAGGGGCCCCCACACTTTAGGGACCCCACGCATTTGTAAAAAAATTGTTTGAATTTTTTTTATATTTTGGCAGATGAAATGGTATCACGGTATAATTTTGCCGAAAATTTGGCCAGAAAAAGGTCATCAACTTTTTCCGCGAATGAAATGGTAAAATTTTCCCGAAAATTCGACCAAACGGCTAAAAAAGGTCATAAAAATATTTCAGCAAAAGATTTCCCGAACAGGGCCCCCACATTTCTTAATCGGCCCTGGTTATCCAATACCACTGCGAATTCCCTTTGCCATTACCTTCGAGCATTCCTTATCCATTACCATCGCAAATTCCCTTCGCCATTACCTTTGAGGATTCCCTTAGCCTGGAGCAATTCCTTTGTCGGTCGGCGCTTGAGCCAGTGCAGCAGCTTGTCGGCGACACGCAGTCGTTCGTCGCCCAACACGCCTATATAGCTAGACATTCGTTGCATCATCTCGACTGTTCGTGTGTCGTCATTGAGAGGAGCAGAAGTGGATAGAGGAACGCACCAGAAGTAGATAGAGAAACGCACACGTATAAAACGACGATTAGACAAAGCATGTAGAAAACACAGACTGTTAGAAAGCACTGCAGGTTAACCGTATCGGTGAGGTGCGATTTGTGGCTGGAAGGACCACTTGCAGGGCAATTACTGCGGTTGCTGGTTTCCAGTGTGAGAATTGTGGAAAAAATAATGGGGGTTGGGCTATGATCCACTTTGAATTGGGGTGTGAAAAACAGACTTCACTATGGGGCTCTAAGAAGAACTGGGGATTAAAAACCCCTCCCGCAATTCTCACCATGCGTTCGTTAAGCACCACTGCATTTACATTGGTGTGCAATGTCAATGAAGGACTTACTCAAGGTCTCTATACAGAAACCACCTCAGGTAGGAGGAGGCTAGAATCCCATAATCTCTGTATTACGAGTCCATCACTCTATCAAATTGGTCACCAACTCACCATGTCCCAATGTACCATCCAGGCTGAAAATCCAGTGAAGGCTACGAAGGGTTGTATATAATTATGCTGTCTGGCCATTTCGCTACTCAGTGACAAATATGCAGGTTTTCAGAGGGGTAGGGGTCGAGGGGGAAGACCAATGTTCTGGTTAGGAGACCAGGTTCAGATGGGAGAATTACTTTTCCAGCGATGGTCTAGGTCGGGAAGAAATTTCACCATCACTTGTCCTGCAAATCGCACCCCCCCATCCAAACAGTTAGTTGCTTGTGCTTGGAAGCATGAAAAGGAACCAACCTCTGACCCCCCCCCCACACCCCCCTACCAATGAGGGTATGGTTTAATCATGTTTCCCTAAAAATGTACCCCGGTACCTCATTTCAAGCAAGGTTGAAGGGGTCAGACCAATGGGCAGAAGCTTCATAGCTGGATAAAAAATAAAATCCCATGTGGAGATATTCCCGATTGGCGCTTTTGTCTCTTCCAACTCACAGATCGCACCTCGAACATTGCGCAGATTAAGCTAGCAGGAAAATGCAAGGAGGAAGAGGAGGCAAAGGGGAAGGAAGCGACTTTGTGAAACTACGCATAATTATATCAGCCCTAAGGTTGAGTTTGGTTGGAAAAACGTGTCCCGCAAAGAGAGTCAAAATTACTACTTAAAAGATTTAACGTTTAGCCTACATCTGCAAAATTTGATTGGTCAGAAATAAATGATCTCAATGTCACCATAATTCAGTTTTTTCAAGCAACTCAAAACTTGCAATTAATTGATAATAAAATTTCCATGTTTGGCAATAACTGAACTGTAGACCACGGTCAAATCAAATACTTAGCAAAAATTTTAAATTCTGGAATTTTTTTAATGAGTCCAAAAGAATTCTTTCGAGATCTAGCTGAAGTAACCAGTGGTTACCAACCACCCAATCAGAAGAGACCTGCTGATCAATTTAATGTCGCTTCCTTAAAACAACCAATCAGATTAAAGCTGGCCTCGTTCCTAACAAGAGAATACATTGGCAAAATGCCAATGAAATGCAGTCAAAAATAGGACAGGAACACAGCCAAAAATAATTTGATTGAAAAGCTAAACATAATTTGATTTTCAAAACAATTCAACATCGAAACACAACTGTACCTTATGACTGCATATGCTTGATTGGCTATAATTACATGATTTAAAGTACAATAAACATACTACTACTACGGCAACTACTACTACTCACTACTACTACTACTACAAAGCACTGTCAAAACAAACACAATCAAAAGTAAGTAACAATCATTGCAACTGAAAGACAATAGAAACAGCGCTTCATATCAGAGAAGAAGAAGACCTGTTCCCATGCAGTTAACTTGCAACAAAGCAGAAACACAGGAGAGTGCCTTTTGAAAATGGCAGGCTGCGGCAAATCAATGACATTCATTTCAAGGGTTTAATTTAAAGTTCACGAGGTTTCGAAGGGGGACAACCGAAACTTAAACTGAAACTTCTCACAATGGAAACTAACACAACACGTAATGTAATCAGTAATTTATGCAGCGTCAGTACTAGATGCGAAGTCATGCCCAACAAAATACAACAATCGGACAAGATGATTAAACACGCTATTAAAAAGGAGCGGCCTTTCGTACAAAAAAGAAGTTGTAAATGTAACAGGGTAAACTCAGTCATGCAGTTGAGGTGGACTGGACCGTCAAAAAAGGAAAAACAAAGATCTTTTCACACTCAGTCCAAGTTCCTACCTCCTGTGTAAGAAAGACGGACAGTAACTGATGACAAAGTTCGTCTACAAGCAGACTGTTGCAAGTTAAGACCACATAAAGCCACAGTGTCCGATACAGACCACATAAAGCCACAGTGTCTGATACAGACCACATAAAGCCACAGTGTCTGATATGGAAAACATATATCATCGCCTCAGGCAGAAAATACCAGAACATCTAGCACAATTGAAAAGTTTGCAGGTCTGCCGAATCTACCGACGTAAGGAAATGTAAGGTGCAAGTGTAATCATGCATTCATCACATGGTAGATACCTTTATCAACATCAAAAGAATAAGTTTATGGTAGGCAGAAGGTAGACTGATAGACAAGTATGACCAACAGGAGTTCATGAAGTCCAGAAAGTTTTTCTAAATCTAATGACATCTTTAGAATATTTATTGGTAATTACGGATGTCTTAAACATCAATCAATAACTTCAAGAGAAATCACGCTCAACAATCATAGTCCACAGCAGAAGCCACGTTTAATTCCGATAAATCAAAGAAGCCAGAAGCCAGACTACTCAGCACGAGAATCTTTCGAGTTCATCAAGTACACTGGATCATGAAGTTCCAAAAGCAAGCAAGGCCTCAGAAGAAATTTAGGTCACCCAAGTCCTCAAGATTGAGGTCCTAAAAGCTCTAGGAGGAACTAGGTAAAAATTTCACAAATCAAGGTCATCGTAGTTAGAAAAACATCTGGGTCATCCGAGTTCATGAATCTAGGTCGAACGAGGTCATCGGAAGTAAACAACGCGAACAAGCGTATATACTATATATATATATATATATATATATATATATATATACATGTATGCGGAGGAAAGAGAGCGCACGTACGTAGCAACAGATGAGGTACGTTGTTGTTAGTCAAGCGTTGTTCCCGCCGTAGAGAAAAACCGATTCATGCAAAAACTACTAACCGGGTTTCGTTGGCGTCAAAGTACTGATGTCCTTCACGTCTTTTGCCGGAGTCGTCACCTGCGTAAGAGCAACACAAGCTCCAGAAAATGCTCCACATAAATGGCCATTGATAATAAGCAATAAACAATCAACTAGATCAGTGGTTCCCAACCTTTTTTGGCTGGAGGGCTACTTTTTCTTATTTAAAGGGCATTAGGGGATTTAGGGGGCCACAATGCTAAAATTTAATTGACTAAAAGCATATGAAAATTGTTATAATTGATTCAAAGTAGAATGTTTGATATTTATAAACTTCAAAATAAAATAATTTGTAATAGAAAATAATTATATGTTCTGTCAATTTTTGTCAAATATTTTTGTTAATTCTTTGAGAAATGAGGGCCATTTTTGAGGCCTGGCGGGTCATTTTTTGAGACCTCGCGGGCCACTTTTGGCCCGCGGGCCTCGGGTTGAGAACCGCTAAACTAGAGTGAAGACAGAAGTCCGCTACACTAATCCTTAGAAGCAGATATGGTCTGAAGTGTTGGCATCTTTATTTACTTGACATCAGCATGCCAGGGCTTTACCACCCTCAACATATCATTGTTTCCCTCATTCTGTGACCAAGAATGCAGCTAAAATCATTGGATTCCATTAGATCAGACAGAAATCTAACAGCGAACAATTTATTCACCTAATAGCAGTACCCTTAATTTAAAAATTCAGCTATCTAGAATTAATTCTTCCCTGGCAACACTTTTGAAGAATCATAGTAAGAACTGCAGTTACAAGCGTTCAAGTAACGTACCGTAAGCACAACATAATGTAATTTGTCTTGATTTGATCATGAAAACTGAACAACTTTCAGATGGAAGACAAAAACACATAACTGCATTTGTTGCTATACTCCTTACAAAGTTCAAAAGCCCGCGCACACACACACCCATATACCGGGGCACAGTGGTGTAGTGGTGGCGTCGTTGCCTTGGAGCCAGAAGGTTTGAGGTTCGAATCCACCTCAAGTCGCCGCGTAGGGACCCTGGGCAAGTCCTAATTGCTCAGCGTTTTGGCATGAAACTCCGACGCTGTAGTTGGGAGTGCCTCTGAGTAGCGGTTGAGAGCTTGAAGAGGCGCTGTAACAAGTGCGCATACAAACAAATACAAACAAATGATAGAACATCTTCTTCTGAGAGTTGAGCAACTGAGAGCGAAGGACTTGCTCAGGGTGCCACAGTAACCCTCCCAGTTGAGGCTCAAACCCATACTCAGTGAGTCAGAAGGTGAAAGCTCCAGCCAATCGGGAACCATGCCATGCAGAAAATGCAAAACTCACAAGAACAGCAATGTTGTTTTCAAGTGACTCTCTCCAATGCTGCAGAACATCTTCACTTTCGTTGTGTAAAAGATAAACGTCACCTTTCGATAAAGTCAACTACAACAAAAACAACATATGTCAATTTCACACACCGTATGGCTCATATAGGCCCGGTAGAGTAATGGTTAACACGCTGGCCAAGAGTGCGATAGGTAGCAGCTTCGAGCCCCCGTTGGGCGGATTTGATTTGTAGGCTGCTATTAGCACCATGTAATTGCAAAGCTGTCTGCTCAGTTAGTACGGTAGTTAAGTTTAATTAAGATTACTGCATAACTTGTAAATGTAAAGCGCAGTGCGTCTTGCAGGCGTTTCATTAAAGAAAAGATATTATTATTATTATTATTATCTCTTCAAGAGAGACTAATCATGCATTGGTTCTAGGGCAATTACCCCCTGGACAATTACCCCCCGGACAACTACCCCCCGACAATTACCCCCTGGACAATTACCCCCCATGACAATTACCCCCCAAACAACTACCCCCCGTGCCAATAAACGTTGTTTCGAAGGTTTTGTTTACGTGAAACAGAAGAAACACAAGAATTTAGCAAAGTGGTGTCGTTTCGCTGAGTAGGCTACGAAAATAGACAGAACTCTATCGATAATTACTTTTAAGAAGTTATAACCTTTTTCACACATTAGCTTAGAACCGTTTTTAGATTTGACTTGATTTAGTATTTTTCTTGAACATTTAACAATAATTAATTTGCCTATCTTCGTGGAGTTGCTCTTAACCTTGCTTAGTTATTATGCTAACTAAAGTCATAACTCATCAATAACATTTAAATATTTAACCAGGTAGGCGTTTAACATGACATAGATTTAATTTTTGGCACGGGGGGTAATTGTCCGGGGGGGTAATTGGTACGGGGGGTAGTTGTCCGGGGGGTAATTGGCACGGGGGGTAGTTGTCCGGGGGGTAATTGTCCGGGGGGTAATTGTCCCCGGGGGTAATTGTCCGGGGGTAATTGTCCGGGGGGTAATTGTCCAGGGGGTTATTGTCCTGTTACCCATGCATTTATTTCTCGCATTTGCAAAAGCACCCCTTCAAGCTTTATATTCTGAGGCGCTCCTGACTACAGCATGGACACTGCATCAGACGTTCACGCCGAAGCACCCGAGCAATTGCGAGCATAGGACTTGCCCAAGGTCCCTACGCGGCGGCTTTGAGGTGGATTCGAACCTGGAACCCTACAGCTGCAAGGCACCGAACCCACCACTACACCACCACGCCCTACAATGGCAGCACATTAGTACAGCATCACCATCCTTGTAATAGATAAGCAACGGGCATTCGGGAGCGCCTCTGAGTAGGAGAGCTTAAACGGGCGCTATAACAAGTGCACATACAAACAAACAAACAAACAATGGGCAGATACACGTCACCCGCTGCACGTGAAAGTTTTGCGCAAAAACAACGGTGTGCGCCGGGTGGCATCTGAGAGCTAGTGAGATTAAGTGCGAGAAGATGGACAAAAATCATCACTATCAGTATTTATTAGCAACTTGACATGCTAGAGGCTGTTGAAATGAGCAACATAATAAGACGCTGAAAGAATCATTGAGCAACATAAAAAGAGAGAATCATTGCTTCAGAATGATTTTCGACTTTGATATTTGGAGTTTAAGTGTTGTAGCGGCAGCAACAAAGCCTCAAGTTGAAACAAGCTCTCTCTCTCTCTGCCTGAAAAGAAATTCGAAAAGGAGCTAAGTAAATCGGGTATTACGTAACTCTGACAACAATTGATATATTTGATGAAGCCTAGGCCTTAAAAAAATGTTGTGTTTCCGGTAACAGAGCTAAAAAATTGGGTAGGTAGGTCGAAAAATATTTTTATATTGGTAAAATATTTTTATGCAGTGACTATCCGAAAAAGTATACCCCACTAGTCTTTTTTGCACAATGGTACACGCTGCAACAAAGTACGTGTTCTAAGCAAGTATAAACTGCCTATTTCCGGACTGTCTGCACCTAAAACTGCTCTAGAAAACAGTCCTATTAATTTCATTTTGTTGACGTCTTTTCTGTTATGTCAATACAAATTTTTATTTTTAAAAAATTAAATTTAAATTTAAACAAAAAATTTTTTTAAGGGAAACAAATTTTTTTTACAAAATTATTTGAGTCACAGCAATAAAAGGTTACCGAAGACACAAATGTTTTTTTAGGCCTTAGTTACCACAAGGATCTGATTCTTCTTTTCGTCCGGTGAAGAAGATATCTGCGCCTCAACGAGATCTAATATCAATTCAGGTTTCCCCAGAGCATTCACCGATTTCTAAAAAACAAATTATCTTCATAAAATAAATTAAATAAAACTGTGTAATTCGGTAAATTGCTAACTTATGAAATCCAGTTAAAAACCAATCTATCGAACTCAGACGATTATGTCATGTCATTCGCTTCTCACACTGCGTTTGTCCATCATAAGCAGCCTCACCGCTGTTGACTTTCTGGATATTTGCACAGTGGTCAGAGCGCATGGTACATTACACAGAGAGTGTGGGTTCAAGTGTCCACTTAGGTGGTTAATCACTGTGTAAAGGACCTTCACTAAGTCCATCATTTGCCGAAGAACCAAAACAGAGCAATAGTTGGTTAAGAAATGGAGAAAGAAAATAAATGAAAAAAACTACAGCAGAGAGTTTTCAGATATACCAAATCCGACAGACTTAACAAAAATTAAAACATAACTCACATCAATAATAATAATAATAATAATAATAATAATAATAATAATAATAATAATAATTACGACAATTTAAATGGCGCCGTAACACAGCCATGCCATTCCGTTACAAATGCGCCTTGCAAAACAGCCAAAGAACCGAAACAGAGCTAGGCAAGGCAACGTCCCGAGAGCAGCCACAAGCGGCACTCCTACTCTTTATCAAGATATTCTATGTCATGATGGTGATGGTGTGTCCTGTTGAACTGTGGAAGGAGGGTAATATATAAAAAGATGTATTGCATATTGTATTCTATTTACACAACTATGGTGCGGTTCTTCATGCACCGTCAGCTGATGTCTTGTGCAGTAGACGCTAGTGCGCTGGAAGTCATTTGTAATCGTAATCTCCTAACTTCTAAAGCGCTACTAGAAAACCAAGTGTGGAGCACTAGCTTATTCACGAGCACTGTGTTGCGTCAAAAGGGTTGTCCAAAAGAGTAGTCCAAAAGTGGTACGAGCCGTTATCTACCCAGTAATTGATTAATTAATTCATAGACACCCGACCAACATCTGAAAAACTCTTACTGGTTTTGCTCCGGCCGATAACTTTTGATCTTTATAGAAGAAGAGAAAGTTTTCCAGTAGCACAGCGTACGACTGTGACCACGTTGGTTTTCTGAACACACGAATTTCAGTTTAATCAGACAAGTAAAATGTTTATCTTGGAAATCATTTAACCCAATATTTAGGATTATAGGGCACACATCTATAGATCCTTTTGGGCAATCGTGGCCGAACGAATATATGTATGTATGTACACTTGTTATAGCGCCCCTTCAAGATTTATACTCAGAAGCGCACCCGACTACAGCGCGGACACTCAATCGGAGCTTCACGTCGAAGCGCATGAGCAATTGCGAGTGAAGGACTTGCCCAAGGTCTCTAACGAGGCGTCTTGAGGTGAATTTGAACCAGAAATTCTCCAGCTGCAAGACAACGAACATACCCACTACACCACCGTGTCCCACAATATATGGATAGATGAAGTTGCAAATTGAATTACATTGTATCTAAAGCATACTGTTATTGTGGCGTACCAGGGGGTGAGTCGACAGACACTACGGGCGCCTTACCTCGCCTATCGCCCCGCTGCGACCCATCGCCCTCAGGTTCGATGGCATCACTTAGCGGTGCCGTTTCAGCGGCCGGGAGACACTCGGTCTTACCAGGACGCCGTGAATCTCCCGGGTCACTGTGCGCTGCGTGGTCCTCGCTAGCGACTTCGCTCCCGGGGAAAGACAACCGTGAAACCGACGCCTGCGATCGGCTGGCCCGCCCGGCTATATCAAACCCGCTCTCTGCCTCATCCGCGGTCGCCGAGTAGGCGACGTCCCGAGCCACAGGATGACCGACGCTCGACACAGGGTTCTTTTTCCCGCAGGCAGAGCGGCCTCGCCGGGCGCCACTTCTCGCGACGGCGGTCTCCGTCTTCTCACCCGACTTATCGCTTCCTCTGGTAATCACGCTGCACCGGGCAGCCACCGAACCAACACCACCACTGGGGAATACTGCCGATTCCTTCCCCGCTGACCGTGTCGCTTGAAACCAGGGCCAGTCTCTCAGGGCAAATGCCCGCCTCATCTTGTCGATCACAAATAGCCAAGTGACGATTAACACACAGACACTCCGACGGGCGGAGGCGGTCCGTAGGCCCGATGGAAACTGAAGCCAACCGACGGTCGCCCTCCGTCACCGTGCGCGGAACTCTCCCGACACGAAACTAGCAAAGACGCCCGCGCTGATGCGCGGCGTTTGCCGGGGTGCTCGCCTCACCCATTCTCCCGACACGAACCTTCACCACCGACACCGAGACCAACAGAGAAACGCGGGTCGCCGACTTGGCAGAAGACCGCAGGAACCAACTCTCGCGTCCCCGGCGAACCACTTGGGACGACCGGGGCAGACGCGCGCTTCAACCAACCCTTGTCTTCCGCGCTCTCCCGACTCGAGGCGCGCAGCCAAACACTGTCGCTGCCGGTAACTTTCCCGTTGGCACTTAGCCGGAAACTCACAAGAGCGTCGTGGTGCGATGCTGTTCTGCGTCGGTAGATCCGAGGTAAAAATAAAAGGCCGGGAGGCCTGGGGAACAGGTAAACGGAAAACCCGTGTCTACAAATTAGACTATTGTTTTATAGGTTTTCTAATGGCGCTTATCGCCCTTACTCTCAACAGTTACTGACCTCAGTGGTAAGCCCCTGACAAAACACTTGGTCTTATCTAGCACTGTAACGTAAAGAAGACTACCTTGCAAAGCCCTCAGCTTGCCTGGACTCTTGGTCCACCACTTACTCCCTACTCAACTGTGAGCAACAGATTCTAGAAAGTGACGAGTCACACGGAGAATCTAAACAACCGATCACCAAGATCGTTCTCAACACAGCGAGAGTCCAATGTCGGCTGACAGACAATCTAAACTCCGCAAGAAACACCCGGTAACAGTAACACCGATTACAGCGTCCAATGTCGGTTGGCAGACAGTCGATTATCCACCACCAAGGACCTGCAATACAAAAGTTACAGACGAACTCACCCGGTACCACCAACAAGGATACAACCGTCGTGTTCTTCAAAGAGGAGACCCGCCTCAACTCCACAGAAACAACGACACACAAGGAACACGTAACTGAGACTGTAACCAACAGTCAACGGAACCTTCACAGAATACTGCGATCGCCCGCTAGGCGTATCACGAATACTGTATTCTTCCCTGAGCTGTCACGCAGCCTCAGCAGCTCGAATCTCAGCGATCGATGACAAGACACAGCCCTGACAGATCTTGCCGCAAATCCGCACTACGTTAGCGTTGCTTCAACAAAGGATCGCCGTAGTCGCGTTCGAACGTGGCCAAGCCACACTGTAGGAGACAGACGAACACAACCGAAATCACTGTAGAAAGTCGCAGCAGAAAACGCTTTAACAATCTAAGCACATACGGAGGAAACGCTTCCTCCGCAATATAAGCGGCGCACCGTGTGGCACGTCTTAGTCCACCGGCAAAATACATGATAACACTCTATACTTTGGCCTAAAAAGCATACTTGGTCTTCCATAGGAAGAATCTGAAACCTAATATTATAAACCTGTCTCAAAACGAAACCGGTTTCAGGTACAAGACTCATAGCCAAAAGGCTACCCAACGAGAGTCATGCTTACTCCAGCCAAGTCTCGGTAAGTAGTTATTTTTGTCTTATACCTCTTGTGGCATGTCCGCCACACTCTTCCCCTCTTTCTTTTGATGCGAAGCATCGGTAGGAAATAATCGAACATAACTATCACGGACCCGTCCATCCCCGTGGGACCCGTCCGCTAACCTACTTACTTAGGTTCTGGGAGACAACATACCCGTTGTCTCCCGATCAACAGAAACAACTCACACACATGTCATTCACACCATGTATTCAGTTTATTATCACATTCGCTCACCAGTCACACTCAGACACAACATTATGCAATGAAGATGCTCCGGTTCAGCATCGTACGATCACGATCACGACGTCCACCAGCGTCGTCGGTTGGCCCGTTCCGTACCAACTCTAAAAGCAACAACTAACACAAACAGACAATGAGGCACATCGGATCAAGGATAGATTCCTACTATAGCAAACGATCCTCCACAATTAGCAGTCGCTAATAACGTCAGAAGAGAACAGACTTAACTACAGTAATAACCAAAAAATAGGAAGATTGCTCACCGGCAAAACAACCTAGAGTCAGTGTAAGTTCACGTATACTCTATCCGTACCGTTCTCTCACTTTACCGTATCGTCTTCAATGTAAACATCGGCTTCGGGACCAGGGTTTCTTTTACGTAACAGAAACAACTCTAGCCCGGGTTTGATTAAAGTGCCAGGTAAAGAGATCAAAAAGGTACACAGGAATCTGGACGACTCACCTACAGCCAAGGTGCTCAATCACAGACCCTCGGAGACTATACTACCAAGCGCTTTACTAAAAGTCGCAATTACGGTTCGAGAACTCCCAACAGAATTCAACTACCTGGCCCAACCGCTAACCCGTAGCGCCAGCCAACACAGGTAAGAATCTGCTCACCGACCACCATCTCTGTTGGTATCTCGCCCACCGGGCAGAACGAGACTACCAACCCTTTTCAACACTTTGTCTCTCATCCGAACCAGAGAGAACTGTTACCATACGCCTCCTGTCCCGCAAATACTACGAAGCATCCACCAAGACAGTCAGCTCAAAAATCATTTGCACAAGAGTTAACCGTTAACTACACCGACAGTCCCACCACTGAGAAGTGGTCAGCAAATCATAAGTAAAAGAGTGCTAAACAACAGACAAAGGTATGTACAAAAACCAAGACCTAGCATGCGTGGACTTCGCAGCAAGATGCATGGCAAACAAAAAGTGTCAAACAGAAAAACGTGCTCATCCTTCTCACTCACTCCACCACCCGAGTTCTGCAGACGTGGATTTCAGAGGTATTCTCGCTTCTCCCAAGCGGACACAGCCACCGGCAAAATCCCAGTTAGCTTGGTTGGCTTCTAGCCATGACAAACCCAATATGATCTCTGTGACTTGATCGGTCACTAGGCAAGGCAGCGGATATGACTTCCGTCCGATGTGAATGTTCAGCATAGCTTCACCATCCACCCGGATCTCACTACCGTTAGCAGCTAACAGCCGCTGTTCAGAAGGTATCACTCTATCGTCTGGCACGAAGCGTCTTGGCACTAGTGACATTTCACTTCCTGAGTCGAGAAGACATTGACGTCTTACTCCGTTCAGACGTGTGATGATGTAGGCCATCCTGCTCCCTTTCACCAGTCGATTTTGTGCTTGACCCGGAATCGATCCCGTGTTGTCCGGATCATTCCTTTCTTGACCTTGTTCAGCTGACATCTTCAGCTGCGGACAATTTCTGCGAATATGTCCTTTTCTCTTGCACAGGAAACAGACGCGTTCGTCTGTCTTCCAACGTCGGAATTGATATTCTCCTTGCTGACCCATTGGTTGATCAGGCAATCCGGAACCTTCGTTCACCTGACCCGAACGATTCCATCCGACATCCGGTTTGTACGACCGGAAACCTGACTCTTGTCCTGCCGTAAGTCGCCCAAGTTCTTTGGTCAGGATCTCGATCCGCTGTTCCAGATCCGACATCCTTTGACCTGATGGATCCATGACGCCTGACATCGGGGGATCCTCCTTGGTAGCCTTGATCCTTCCGAGTCTACGATCCATGTCACCACCTGCCGTTGACGGACGACCGTAGGCCTCCAAACGTACGGCATGTTTGTACGCGGCCTCAAGATCCACTGGTTCCCGTTCACGAACCTTTTGAGCGAGTTCGTGATTCAACAAGGCATCGATGAATGCATCACAAGCAATCGATTCGACTACCTCATTTGTCGGACCGGGATATGCCAGTACCATCAAACGTCGGATTTCTTGAACAACCGTACTCAGCGTTTCACCTGGCGCTTGACGGTAGGTACGTAGCTTGGTTCGGTATAGGTTCGTTTGATTGTCAGAACCATACCTGTCCTTAAGCTTTTCAACCAAAGCTTGCCAAGACACGTCTTGTTGTGCGCCCATATCCCACAACAATTGTGACGCAGGACCAGTGAGAGCACACATCAGTTGATCGGCCTTCTCGCGATCACTCCAATGGTTGCATCTGGCACAGACCTCAAACTTGGCCAGAAAAGCAGCAATAGCTGTCCTTCCATCATACTTTTCAAGCTTAATCCTGATTCCGCGGTCTGCTGGAACCCGGTTCCTTGCCTGATTGGTTGACCTTTGACGTACCCTGACTTGCGTAGCTCCGGATCCAGACGAATCATCACCGTTGCTCGATTCGTCATTATCCACGATCCTTGTTCCCACACGTTGCTTGACACGCGTGTGTTGTCGCTCGCGGATATCTCTTCTGTCTCGTCCTCTACCAGACGTCACAGGATACCCGGTACCTTCACTTGAGGAGTCGCCTTCCTCTGCCTGTATCACTGTTCTACGCTGACGACCTTGATCCCGTTGATCAATCGTAGCCTGATGCGATGACACACCAGTACGTTGCACCGTTGCTCCCGATCTCTTGACGTCAGTATCACCTTGACCGTATCGTATTTTGTGCTGTGTTACTTCAGGCTGATCAACCTGGTAACTCGGTTTGCTCCCACCGATCCTTGATCCATGACGTTCCTTGCCAGCGTGCGTGGATCTCTCATCCGACGATACCACGTCGCTCCGTACTTTGACAGTCTGTTGCACCAATCTCTTGACTTCCGGAGGATCCGGATGCACTGATGACGGTGCCTGTCGTGTCGATTGTTCCCGTGCTCTCGACCTCACCATGGTCGGCACGTTGTCCTTCCCGACTTCCGGTTGCTCAGGATTCCTAGGAACGTGCACCTTCCGTTCCGGTGACCTTTCATGTTTCCGTGCACCAGCCACTGACATGACTTCCAATCTTTGATGAATTGCAGCCATACTCCGTCGTAGGCTCAACATCTCAGATCTTAGGTCGATGTCTGCCTCATTTCCCGAGACGCTCTCAATCGTCTCTAATCGAGGAGGTTGCAGGCGTGGTCTACTGGGCACTTCTTTGACAGAAAGTATCTCAACCCGTCTATCAGGAAAGCGATACAAGTCATTACCAGAGCGAGAGGGAACCCGATTATCAGAAAACATTGGTCTGGCTGTTTCAACAGCCGCAGGAACGCGTGGAACAGAATTCAACCAATGCTCAACACCAGCTACAGAAGAAGAAGTTTTGCACCGAGCACCCATAACTTCAACTTCCCGCTCAACAGGTTTAGAAACAGTAAAAGAAGCGTAACCACCAGCTACGTTCATATCAGGCCAAACAGTTTTGGGACGAGCTCCAAAGAAGGCACCTGCTTCTGATTCACAAGAGAAAACGTTCTTAGAAGCGTCATTAACAACAGACATACAACTGGTAACATCACCACCACCCCTGCCATCACTTTGCAGCATAACAGGAAGTGGGCGAAAAGGCACAACCGATACACCCGAAAAGGTCGTATGGACATCAGGAACTTTGGCCTGGTTTACAGGGTCAATGATCAAGCGAGAAACAGAATCAACCCCACTTCTGGTACCACTTTGTGGCATACCAGGAAGTGGGCAAAAAGATACCACAGGTACACTCAAAACGTCGGCATGAGCACCAAAATACTCGGCCCGGCCCTCAGAGTCAACAGTCACACGAGGAAAAGAATCAACCCCACTTCTGGTACCACTTTGTGGCGTACCAGGGGGTGAGTCGACAGACACTACGGGCGCCTTACCTCGCCTATCGCCCCGCTGCGACCCATCGCCCTCAGGTTCGATGGCATCACTTAGCGGTGCCGTTTCAGCGGCCGGGAGACACTCGGTCTTACCAGGACGCCGTGAATCTCCCGGGTCACTGTGCGCTGCGTGGTCCTCGCTAGCGACTTCGCTCCCGGGGAAAGACAACCGTGAAACCGACGCCTGCGATCGGCTGGCCCGCCCGGCTATATCAAACCCGCTCTCTGCCTCATCCGCGGTCGCCGAGTAGGCGACGTCCCGAGCCACAGGATGACCGACGCTCGACACAGGGTTCTTTTTCCCGCAGGCAGAGCGGCCTCGCCGGGCGCCACTTCTCGCGACGGCGGTCTCCGTCTTCTCACCCGACTTATCGCTTCCTCTGGTAATCACGCTGCACCGGGCAGCCACCGAACCAACACCACCACTGGGGAATACTGCCGATTCCTTCCCCGCTGACCGTGTCGCTTGAAACCAGGGCCAGTCTCTCAGGGCAAATGCCCGCCTCATCTTGTCGATCACAAATAGCCAAGTGACGATTAACACACAGACACTCCGACGGGCGGAGGCGGTCCGTAGGCCCGATGGAAACTGAAGCCAACCGACGGTCGCCCTCCGTCACCGTGCGCGGAACTCTCCCGACACGAAACTAGCAAAGACGCCCGCGCTGATGCGCGGCGTTTGCCGGGGTGCTCGCCTCACCCAATCTCCCGACACGAACCTTCACCACCGACACCGAGACCAACAGAGAAACGCGGGTCGCCGACTTGGCAGAAGACCGCAGGAACCAACTCTCGCGTCCCCGGCGAACCACTTGGGACGACCGGGGCAGACGCGCGCTTCAACCAACCCTTGTCTTCCGCGCTCTCCCGACTCGAGGCGCGCAGCCAAACACTGTCGCTGCCGGTAACTTTCCCGTTGGCACTTAGCCGGAAACTCACAAGAGCGTCGTGGTGCGATGCTGTTCTGCGTCGGTAGATCCGAGGTAAAAATAAAAGGCCGGGAGGCCTGGGGAACAGGTAAACGGAAAACCCGTGTCTACAAATTAGACTATTGTTTTATAGGTTTTCTAATGGCGCTTATCGCCCTTACTCTCAACAGTTACTGACCTCAGTGGTAAGCCCCTGACAAAACACTTGGTCTTATCTAGCACTGTAACGTAAAGAAGACTACCTTGCAAAGCCCTCAGCTTGCCTGGACTCTTGGTCCACCACTTACTCCCTACTCAACTGTGAGCAACAGATTCTAGAAAGTGACGAGTCACACGGAGAATCTAAACAACCGATCACCAAGATCGTTCTCAACACAGCGAGAGTCCAATGTCGGCTGACAGACAATCTAAACTCCGCAAGAAACACCCGGTAACAGTAACACCGATTACAGCGTCCAATGTCGGTTGGCAGACAGTCGATTATCCACCACCAAGGACCTGCAATACAAAAGTTACAGACGAACTCACCCGGTACCACCAACAAGGATACAACCGTCGTGTTCTTCAAAGAGGAGACCCGCCTCAACTCCACAGAAACAACGACACACAAGGAACACGTAACTGAGACTGTAACCAACAGTCAACGGAACCTTCACAGAATACTGCGATCGCCCGCTAGGCGTATCACGAATACTGTATTCTTCCCTGAGCTGTCACGCAGCCTCAGCAGCTCGAATCTCAGCGATCGATGACAAGACACAGCCCTGACAGATCTTGCCGCAAATCCGCACTACGTTAGCGTTGCTTCAACAAAGGATCGCCGTAGTCGCGTTCGAACGTGGCCAAGCCACACTGTAGGAGACAGACGAACACAACCGAAATCACTGTAGAAAGTCGCAGCAGAAAACGCTTTAACAATCTAAGCACATACGGAGGAAACGCTTCCTCCGCAATATAAGCGGCGCACCGTGTGGCACGTCTTAGTCCACCGGCAAAATACATGATAACACTCTATACTTTGGCCTAAAAAGCATACTTGGTCTTCCATAGGAAGAATCTGAAACCTAATATTATAAACCTGTCTCAAAACGAAACCGGTTTCAGGTACAAGACTCATAGCCAAAAGGCTACCCAACGAGAGTCATGCTTACTCCAGCCAAGTCTCGGTAAGTAGTTATTTTTGTCTTATACCTCTTGTGGCATGTCCGCCACATTATCATCTTGCATTTTTATCAAATGAAGTTGCATAGTGCATACCATATTATATTGCATCAAATAAAGTTGCATACTGTATGTATTACACTGTATCAAATGCATACTGCATCGTATTGTATTTTTTATAAAATGCAGTTGCATACTGTACCACATACCACAATGTATCATATTGTATCAAATGCATACTGTTTGTATGTATCAGAACACTCTCACTGTGTCACTCGTAAAATGACATTGGTGGAAGATAATTTAAAACAAATGTAAGTAGTAATTCATTC
Source organism: Lumbricus rubellus (assembly GCA_945859605.1). Lineage (NCBI taxonomy): Eukaryota > Metazoa > Annelida > Clitellata > Crassiclitellata > Lumbricidae > Lumbricus > Lumbricus rubellus. The sequence continues at coordinate 20,420,361 of OX243828.1, forward strand.
GTTCATTTCAGGAACTTTGATAATAATTATAGTAATGAGAAGATAAAAAAGTCAAGACAAAGACAAATACATACTGATAGTTATCTCAGATTCAAAACCTACTTGGCTTTCTTCCCTTGTTCAACCTTTGCCTTGCCAAGCGGTCCCTGTTTCTGAACCATCTGCAGAAAAAGACACACACAAAATTACTACAGTACTTCAACTGAAATATCGTGGTTGTCAAATGGATTGAGAATCGTATTAAATAAAATAAATGTGATTATTTTCTACAATAATAATTTTTAAATTAAACATTAAATACAAGTCTTCTACAGTTGAGCTAACTAGCTATCAACAAGAAATGTAATCCAAGTACTGGGTTTAAGTTTTCACCAAGCTCAGTGAAAGCTTAATAAATGCTCCATCTTACCTGTGCTATCTCTGTCACCCAGTCTCCAACGTTGAAAAGCGTCGGGCTCTTCGCTCTGCTATGAAGCGGCCATTCCTAGTTCCACGAGCTTGCTAAATGCCCAGCAACGCCAAGCTGTAAAAGTCCATCTGGAATGTCCGCCCTTCAAAGCTGCGATTTCTTACATCTGACCAATCAAACTTTGATTTCTAAATCTCTTAAGTATTTTTTGCCGTGGCTGGGCTGGAGTGCTCCTGGGTAAGTTTCTTTAAGGGGCACTGTATAGTGTATAAGTCCGTAGAATTGAATTAAATGCTTAATACCAATAATGTTTGTATGTGCACTTGTTATAGTGCCCCTTCAAGCTCTCTCTACTCAGAGGCGCTCCCGAATGCAGAGCGGACACTGCATCTGAATTTCGCACCGAAGCGCTGAGCAATTGCCCAAAGTCCTTATGTGGCAAGGTGGATTCGAACCCTCGAACCTTCAGGCTTCAGGACAACGACACCACCACCACACCACCGCGCCCCATTAAATAATAATATTGATGAATTGAGATAAAAGAGCAAAATATGAAACAAATTGAAAATCTATATTAATAAAGAGAGGATTCTGTCTGTCTGTCTGTCTGTCTGTCTGTGTGTCTGTCTGTGTGTTTGACCGGAATGCATTTCGACAGTTTTTGACCTTTTCACTCCAAACCTTCACTACTCTCTCCGTCTCGGCGTCGGACACCCAGTGGAGGGGTTGGCGATTCTCTATAACCATGGGGGCCAGGGTGGGGGGCGAAACCCCCAAATTTTTTTCAATAAAACGCAGCTATTGATTTCAAACTTTGCACCTAGACAGAGGGCCATCGGAACCACCCAGTGGAGTTGTTGGCGAATCTCCCCCACCATAGGGGCCACGGTGGGGGCGAAAACCCTAAGTTTATTAAACACCTTTTTAAACGCTTGCATGGTCATTATATAAACGCAGCTGATGTAAATGATCTTCCAATCCGCTTTGCTGTAAAGTCTTACTATAATTATAGTCAACTAGCTGAACCCGGCCACGCGTTGCTGTGGCTGAAAAGAGCATTCAACCATCCCTCCCTACCTCCCCTCCCCAACCCCCTCACCCACCCCTCCCCTTCCCTCTGCCAACCCTCCCCCTTCGCCTGCCCCTCCCCTCTCCTCTCCCTCCCCTCCCCTGCCCATCCCCTCCCTCCGCTCCCTCTCCAAACCCTCCCAACCCCCTACCCCTCCCCCTCCCCTTTCACGTCCATCGCTCCCCTCCGCTCCCTCCCCACCCTCTTCGTCCCATTAAACCCTAATTTCACGGGTGGCGTACAGGTGGAGAGGTCAGAGTGTGGTGGGGTGTTGTCGGGTGGGTGAGTTTGGGGTGTGTTGGTGGAGGGTGTGGGGTGGGGTGGGAGCTGGCTTGGGCTGGGGGTTCGGGTGGTGGGGTGGAGGGTAGGGGTGAGTGTAGGATGGGTGGAGGTGGTAGGTGGAGGGCGGAAGGGGTGGGATGGGGCGGGTGAACGAGGTGGGGTGGACGGGGTGGGGTGGGGTTCGGGGGTGGAGGTGGGAATGTGGTGAGAGTGTGGGGTGGAGGTGGGGTGGAGGAGTGGAGGTGGGGTGAAGGTGAGGGTGTGGTGAGGGTGGGGTGAGGTGGAGGGGTGGAGGTGTGAAGCGGGGCGGGTGGAGGGGTGGGTGGGGTGGGGTGGAAGCTTTGGGGTGGAGGTGGGGGTGTGGTGAGGATGGGGTGGAGGTGGCGTGGAGAAGTGAAGCGGGGGCGGATGGAAGGGGTGGGGTGTACGGGGTGGGGTGGAGGTGGGGTGGAGGTGTGGTGTGGGTGGGTGAAAAGGGTGGCATGGGGCGGGTGAACGGGGTGTGGTGAGGGTTGGGAGTGGGGTGAGGTGGAGGGGTGGAGGTGTGAAGCGGGGCGGGTGCAGGGTGTGGGTGAGGTGGGGTGCTTTGGGGTGGAGGTGGGGTGTGGTGAGGATGGGGTGGAGGTGGCGTGGAGGGGTGAAGCGGGGCGGATGGAAGAGGGTGGGGTGTACGAGGTGGGGTGGAGGTGTGGTGTGGGTGGGTGAAATGAGTGGCATGGGGCGGGTGAACGGGGTGTGGTGAGGGTGGGGGTGGGTGAGGTGGAGGGGTGGAGGTGTGAAGCGGGGGCGGGTGGAGGTGTGGGTGTACGGAGTGGGGTGGGGGTTTTGGGGTGGAGGTGGGGGTGTGGTGAGGATGGGGTGGAGGGGTGAAGCGGGAACGGATGGAAGGGGTGCTGTACGGGGTTGGGTGGAGGTGGGGTGTGGTTTGGTTGTGGCCTGAGCGGGTCTAATCCTAAATTTCCCGGGCAACGCCGGGTACCCCAGCTAGTACAATATATAAGAGAACATGATGGAAAAAAATCATTAGAAGAACAGAGCAGAAGGGAAGAACAAAGACCTTGATCGGTAACGGTTCAAGAGATGTAAATTCAGCTGCAGCCTCCGATAAATTCGGTTCCGCTTCAGCAGTCGCATCCTCGTGCATCTTGCTGCCCTTCGCATTTAAAGCCTGTAATGTAAACAACTGAAATTATTGTAACTGCAAGGAAACATTTATATTGCTCCTTTTACGAATCGCTCAGGAGTGATCCACGCACCGATGTTAGTCAAATGAATTAAAACATCTTCACATCAACTTCCTGTAGGGCAACCATTCCACAATCCACATGCATGACCACTTTCCAACATCAATGGTAACCTTCCAACCTACAGAACTGTTCTACCTCTATGGCATGAACTACTGTGTCGACTCTCTCACCTGTATGACAACTTTCTAACCTGCATGACTTCTCAACTGCATAATGACTATCCCACCGGCATGATGACTTTCCCACAGGCATGATGACTTTCCCACCGGCATGATGACTTTCCCACCGGCATGATGACTTTCCCACCGGCATGATGACTTTCCCACCGGCATGATGACTTTCCCACCGGCATGATGACTATCCCACCGGCATCATGACTTTCCCACCTTGTCACCTGTATGACAAGTCTCTAACCTGTATGATGACTTTTCCACCTGTTTGTGGACTTTTCACCAATAATTCAACTCTCTCACCTGTTTAACTCCATTACAGACTGATACAGTAAGCTCTTGACTAAACTGGTCACAGCAATAGTTGGATAAGAAATGCAGAAAGAAGATAAATGAAAGAACTACAGCAAAGAGTTTTCAGATATACCAAATCCGACAGACATAAAAAAGATTAAAACATAACTAGTGTTAGTAGTAAGTTCTGAATAAGACTTATAAAAAATACTTCTAAAATGCTACCACTACAACTAAAAGTTAATAATCTCTAGACTCTAATTGCAATACCTAATTTTTTAATACTGAGTTACTATACGCATAAAAAAGACAATAACAACAACAACAATAATAACAATGATATAAAAAAATAATGTTGCCCTCGTCAACTAAATTGATCAAATCCTAATTTTTTTCAAATTCTTTTGCTGTTGCTTTCAATAGAGTAGCTCAGCACTCAACTTTCATCATGCCTGGCATATGCAAACTCCAGATTTGAAAAGTCTAACATTATTTATCCAATGACCCTTGGTAAATAATAATCGTCTGTGTCATAAAAATTCATAGCAATAGTCATTCAACACAGAACCATTGGTTGATTAAAATAATTTCTTCTCGTCCTATGATTTGAAAAACTATTTAAATTCTAAAATAAACCTTAAATAGCGATAAAAAAACCGAAACATCCCTTCCTATCCCTTTTAGCATGCAGAATTGCAGATGCAAGCACACAAAAATAAAATAAACAACGCCTCAAGAGAAAAGTAGGAAAGTTTTCATATGCAGTACCAAGCCAGCTTTAATGAGCGCAAAAGAACGCGCCCAATTGTCCTTTTTGCCCCGTTCTGAAGAGGAAGAAAGCGTTTGACGATTATTGCCCTTTGAAGCAGCGGCAGTGGTGGAGTTCCTCTTTGATGAAGATGACCCTCTTGATGCTGACGAAGAAGCTGACTTGGCAACCTGTTCATGGAGGTAAGGTAAGGTAAGACCACATCTACAACATGCCCCTTTCTGACGAGTTAAACACTTTCAAACCTGCATGCCAACCTTCACTTCTGTATGACAACTTTCTCTCCTGCATGACATTGTTCTCATTTGTATGACAACTTTCTCACTTGTATGACAACTTTCTCTCCTGCATGACATTGTTCTCAGTTATATGTTAACTTCCTCACTTGTATGACTTTCTTTCCTGCATGACATTGTTCTCATTTGCATGACAACTTTCTTTCCTGCATGACATTGTTCTCAGTTATATGTTAACTTCCTCACTTGTATGACAACTTTCTCGCTTGTATGACAACTTTCTCGCTTGTATGACAACTTTCTCGCTTGTATGACAACTTTCTCGCTTGTATGACGACTTTCTCACTTGTATGACATTGTTCTCATCCATATGACAACCTTTTAACCTTCATGACAATGTTCTCATTTGTATGATAAATTTCTTACTTGCATGACAACTTTCTCACCTGTGTGACAACTTTCCCAACTTACATGACAATTTATTCTCACCTGTATTTGCTCACCCATTGACAATTCTACACCTGTATGCTGACTTTCTCACTAAAATGACAATTTTTCAACCTACATGATGACTACCTCACCTTATGACAATTCTACCACTGCATGCAGACTTTCACACTCTTGTGACAATTTTTCCACTTGCAAGATAAATTTTCACTTGTTTCGCAATTCTAATACCTGTATGTTGACCTCCTCAACTGCATCAAAATTTCCCCAAATGCGCAATGACTATCTCAAGTTTAACAATTAATATGACAACTTTCCAATTCGCATGACAACTTATTCTCACCCGTGTATGACAATTTGCTCACACCTACGACAACCCTGCCACCTGCATGCTGACTTTCTCACCTATATGACTACCTCTGATGTTAGATGTTCATTCAAGATTAGAAGCAGTTACAATAAAATACTTCAACGAATACTCTGTTTATGCAAGCTTAATAATAAAATAGAAGGTAAGAAAATTTCAAAGCCAAGGTGCGATTTGCGTACTCACACACACATACTAATTCTGTCAGATTATAAATCTTGGGCAATTGTAACGAGGCCCTATGTCATTTCATGAGGGCTGAAAGTGGTTTGGAAAAGTTGCCGGGTCTGACTTTGGCTGACGAGCACGTCTTTGACCTGTAAATTTTCTGACCGACTTTTTTTTAGTCATTTGCCCAAAATTACCGAAAATCCTACCATTTTTACCTACTTTTGGCACCTGGCGACCGTTTTAGCGACCCTGCTGAGACCCGGCAGCAGAAAGCCTCAAAAATCGACGCCAGGTCACAGACCCGGACCGACCCGGCTCACTTTCAGCCCTGCATTTCATTCCTCATTTTTGCCTACATCTTCTTTAGCATTTTGTAACCATTTCCGTACAAATCGCAACTGCCATGTCCATAAACGCCCCTCTGCCTCGATCCCCAAATCGCACCCTGCTTCAAAGCCAACCGAAGGATCATAGTGAAACCAGAAAGCTCAAAGTAAAGCCCATAAAAGAGAAACTAAACAATCCGTAATGAAGTTATGGTCGAAACTTTTTCCCATACGTCAGCGAGACTCCAGACAGTTGCATGTGAGTCGACGTTGTAGAAATAGTTGCGACCGTCCTTGTCGACGGCACTTGTCCACTGAAAGAAACGAAACAAGAATCTACAACCAAGGTTACTAGAAAGCGGTGTTGTGAACCAAGATCTCAGACAATGGTGCCTACACCATGTGGTTGTGCACAAAAAATCAAACAAGATTACTAAAAAACGACCATGATATCCTCAGTTTATTCAAACTGAGTTAGTGCATGTAAAAACTCAACCAATGTTAGCAAAAATGCGGTGGCCAGACAAAATGTCACCGTACAAAAACAGTACGGATAAAATGTCATAATGACAAAATGTCGCCAGACAAAATGTCACAAACAAAAATGACATATTATGTATAAATGAGTAATAACTAGAGCTCTTGTTTTAATAATTGATGATCTAAATATCAACTGAACTGGTAAATAGCAATGTCAAATGTCAAACAAAACCCCATTAAATTTTTTAAAAACCAAGAAGAAAGTAAAAAACCAAAAACAAAGCATATCTCACGCTATAATACTACTAGTCTACTACAAAGCCAGAAAATGCGTGTGTGCTTTTGAAATGTTCATACAACATTGATATAGTGAAGGACTTGCTCAGGGTCCCTACGCGGCAGCTTGAGGTGGATTCAAACCGCAACCCTTCCAGCTGCAACGCACCTAACAAACCTGTACACCACCGCACTCCATAAATAATCTAAGAATGTTCGTGACGCTACTTCTGACGAACCTTTTCACCGGTAGCTGCATTCACAAACGTGCTCACCCCATCCACCACATCCACCGTCCAACCAGGAGGAACCTCAATCGCTGGCGCCCCCTACCAACGAAAAACAGCAACGAACGTTAGAAAAGGAGCAACATAAATAAACATGAACTGGCCCAAAACCGCTCGATTCTTTACCAACACAATAATTTATTATTTAATTATTTAACAGCGACCTAATCTGATTTAATCCAATGACGTCTATAGTGGCATTCATAGGCGTAGGGGACATTTCAGCGTTGGGGGGGCAAAAATTAGACTTTTGCCCGAAATTTTTTTGTCATCCGGCCTTAATATTAAGAAAAATTCCCGTTACGTTTGCCCGAAAATTCTGACGACGTTTTTTTTAGTCATCCGGCCGAAATCTTCTGAAATTTCCCGTTATGTTTTGCTTGAAAGGCCTGACGACCTTTTTTTGTTCGGGCAAGTCTGATTTTTCGGGCAAAAAGTTCCGGAAAAATAAAAAAAGTAAATTTTAAAAAAACTTTTCTTATTTTTCCGGGTCTGCTTGCCCGAAAAATTAGACTTGCCCGAAATTTGGGGGGGCATTTGCCCCCCTGGACCCCCGTCTCCTACGCCTATGGTGGCATTACCATGATGTGCTAAGACTGCAGCTGAAATTGTAGTCAAGACTCATAATTCATTCGTTGGAAAAGCATGGTAGATATTAGTGTACATATAATTATAATATATATAAGTGTGCATAATTATATTATTTTTTGTGATATATACCCTATACATGTATATACAATATATATTATATGTGTCCACTGGACCAATAAAAGCAACTGCATGCTATGAATGTATGTATGTGCACTTGTTATAGCGCACCTGACTACAGCGCGGACACTGAATCGGAGTTTCATGCCGAGAAATTGCGAGTGAAGGACTTGCCTAAAGTCCCTACATGGCGACTTGAGGTGGATTCAAACCTGCAACTCTCCGACTACAAGGCTACGAACATACCCACTACACCACCCATAATGGAGGTGGTGCTGAGGCAGCAATGGCAGTGGCCATCGTGGTGGCAGTCAATTTGCTGTGGTGACAATGATGGTGGTTGTCCTGCTGTTGGTGGTGGTGGTAGTAGTAGATGTGTGGTGGTGGACTGTATTGGTCAAGGTGGGTTTCGTTATGATGGTGGTCGTGGACATGGGTGCGTTCATTTAAACCAGTTATATAGCACCACTGAAATCAGTCAGTTAAAACTTAATGTAGCACAAGGCATCTTCAAGACAATGTAAGTTACAATAATTGTTATTACAGGAAAATGTGAAGTTAAGTTGAGATGCTTACCACAACTGTGGTTTTTCCATCAGCGGCAGCAGCGGCCTGTCTTGCATGTATTGACCTTCGAATGTCTTCAATGTTGACATATTCTGATGTACCACCCTTCTGAACAACAAACAACAAAAGAACGTCAGAAGTTCTTGATGCCCGGTAGCGTAATGAATGGCACGCTGGTGTTAGAGAGTGAGAGGTAACGAGTTCGCGGATGTGCTTTGCAGGCTGCTATAAGCGTCATCGTGTATTGCAGGCTGTCTGTTCCGTTAGTAGTTAAGATTCATGTCTTCTGTAATTAGAGATTGTGAATTATTTAAGTTACATAAATGTACGCTGTAGCCAGTTGAGGTCTGTCAACCGGATTGTTTCAATAAAGAAAATATTAGTATTGTTATTATTATCGCCACTTCCCCCCTACCCCCCCCCCCCCCCAATGTCCAGTGCATAAGGCTTCAAAAGACGGTTCAGCCAAGTGCACTGTGAAATTTTTCCAGTTGTGCAATTTCCACCCAATCATCCAGTGCATCAAGCACCAAAAGAATTTTCCAGTTGGGCATTGGGACACTGGTATCAAAAATACATCTGCATCAAATCACAACGTATGACTCTAAAGATCAGAATTTTGCTTCTACAGTCACTTACGGGTGGTTTGGGGGCTGGAGGCTTCGACTGCAATACCGGCGGTTCCGCTTTGGCTTTTCCCGCCGATTCCTCCACGATTGGTACTGGAGTGGTCACCTGCTCCACCTTTTCCAGCTCCTCTTTGGCGTCGATGCTGTCCGTGTCACAGCTCTTTCCCTGGCTGTCGCTGTCCAGACTTTCCCTCGACCCGCCCTTCGAGTCGCCGCTCCGGTAGTCGCTCGTCTCACTCTCGGCGGGGTTGTCGCCGGCGACGGTCGTCATGTCGACGGTCGTCATGTCGCTGTTGATCAGGTTGTCCCTGGCAACCGTCACCATCTGCCGATACTCGTCGAGGTTGACGTAGTTGACTTCGTCCGTTGGCGTAATCAACGGCGTCGACGAGGTCAACGGCGTCGAAGTCAACGGTGTCGAGGAGGACGACGAAAAAGTAGTAGTTGCAAGACCAGAGGAAGCAGATGGAGTAACCAGACCGGTCGAAGATGGAAGGCCGCTGGAAGCCGCCGATGCGGACGGAACACTCGGTAGCGTCGGATGGACGGGTTTCACGGTCGGGTCAACGCTCGGAGACTTCGCGGACTCGCCAACCTTCGCGGACTCGCCAACCTTCGCGGACTCGCCAACCTTTGTTTTCTCCTTGTGCAGATGAGTCTCCGCAGGTTTCACCTCGGCGACAGTCTCCGAAACGCTTGAAAGCGAGTTCGACTTGCCCGCCTCGTTGCCGCGTTTCACGTTCTGAACCTCACCATCGTCTATCGCCGCGTTGAGGACCTTCAGTGCCTCGTCCTCCGAGTTCTCCTTCGACGGCCGCGGTTTCGGCTTCGGGGCGATCCTCGTCGGCGATAAAACCCCGGGAATTCCCGGCGGAAAAACCCCGGGACTCACCGGCGAAAGCACCGCGGGACTCGTCGGCTCCAGAGACTTGCCACCGGTTGCGATGTTAGGCGACTTGCTACCACCACCACCAACAGCAGCACCACTGATCACCAGTGACTTGCCACCTGTTCCAGTATCCGACGGACCCCTCGGTACCACCTCAACATACTTGGCGGGAATGTAGAAGGCCGGGGATGGTTGCCTCTGAACGTACCACCAATCTTCGTTCACTTTCTTGATGAGTTGGTATTCGTCGCCAACTTTCAGATTTATCGTCTCGCTCGAATCGTCCGGTTTGTACGAATAGTCGCTTAACACTCGGACCACGTCCCCTCTCTTAGAACTTCCCGGCATCTCTGGTGGCAAAGAAGACAAGGAAAAATTATCCCAAATTCCGATGTATCGTCTAGTGTCAATACATTTATATTCATTCATTCATTCAGAAAACTTACATAGCGCCCCTTCAAGAAGCTACTCAGAGGCGCTCCCAGCCCAGTCACTGCTAAAAAGATCGGTATTTATGCATACTAATCAGAGACGCACCCTGTGAGACCAAGAGATCACTACCATAATATCATGCAATCTTATTGTTCACCTGTCTGTCCTGTCATTGACCATCCTCGATCCGTTTTAGAAAAATGGGACATCTATGAAACATCATTACAATACACCGAATTAATAATTGGTAATAAAACGTTCACCAGTTTGAATAAAATACACAATATAAGTAAGTAACTATTTTCTTTATTACTCCACTTGCAAATGCACAATGGGACATAGAACATTATTATAATACACCGAAGTAATAGTTGGTAATAAAACGCTCACCAGTTTGAATAAAATACACAACTTATAAGTAAATAACTATTTTCTTTATTACTCCACTTGCAAATGCACGATGGGACAAAGAACATCATCATAATACACCAAAGTAATAATTGGTAAATTAAAAACGTACAAATTAAATCACAAGTTGGAAAAAATTTAAAAATATTAGCATCAAACAAATCATCTATACAGCATTCCGATGATAAATCCTTAAATTCCAATCAACCAATCACAGCGTGGCATCTCTAGATTACGTAAGCAAGTATCCAATTACTCGTTCTGGCGGGAAATGATCATGGATCAGTATCCTTCTACACATATAACAGCTAATGGATTCCCCCTTGACCGTCCAGGGTGTGCATCCTGGTGAAAACAAAAATTCAATAGTAATAATGATAATAATAATCTTCGTTTAATTATTTCAAACTGGCACAACACAGAATGATTATTATTCGTAGCATGAACGGATTATCATAAGCTTTTACAGAAGTCGAATTTAACTGTCGGCAGCCAACATGGCACCGATCAAGTCCTACTAGCTACTCATTTTACCAATGCCATCTGCCGAATGGAAGGTTGAGTAGTCCTTTGTAGCGGGAAGAGATCCCACGTCTGTGCGCTATTCGTGCCAGAGTGTAAACCATTAGGCCAAAAAAAAATATGTTGTGTTTCCGGTAACAGAGCTAAAAAAATTGGGTAGGTAGGTCGGAAAATATTTTTATTTTGTAAAATATTTTTATGCAGTGACTATCCGAAAAAGTATACCCCACTAGTCTTTTTTGCACGCTGAAACAAAGTACGTGTTCTAAGCAAGTATAAACTGCCTATTTCCCGACTGTCTGCACCTAAAACTGCTCTAGAAACAATCCTATTAATTTCATTTTGTTGACGTCTCTTATGTTATGTCAATACAAATGTTTTTTTTTTAAATTTGAAAAAAAAAATTAAATTTTTTTAAAATTTTTGTTTTGAAATTTTTTTTTTTAATAAAATTTTTTTACAAAAATATTTGGGTCGCGGCCCTAAAAATGGGTCGGTCGCGTTACCGGAAACACAACACTTTTTTTACGCCTTACCCTACACACCCATCACCCACCTCCCAATATCACTCTGGAGACTCATTATGAGTTGATACTAACTGGGAACTGGATCGCAGTGATGGGGAAACGGCCCGAATTAGTGATGGAAAAGTACTTTAATATGAAGCCTCTTTAATATCAATTTATTTGAATTTTCTATTAACTGCCAGTGGCGCTTTCTGTCCTGATGTTTGACTCGGGTCTGTTGAAAAATAAGTTAGCCCCTCCCACTCCTGGCTTGGCCGATCAGGAGCGTTCCAACACTTAGGCCATTAGTGTTAAGTTACCGAACCTGTTGTAGCCGACCTGCGTGTCGTGCGAAGCTGGCCGTATTTCGTATAACTTGTACCTGTAATCGTTCTGCGGTGTGTCAGATTGAATTTGAATAAACGAATATATTATATTATCCAAACCATACACCAGAATCTCATTAGTCACTCAAAGAAGAAAAAGCATCAAGTAGCCATTCAAAACAGTCGCAAAGACCATTCAGTGCACTGCACACAAAAAGTGCACTGCACACAAAAAGTGCACTGCACACAAAAAGGGCACTGCACACAAAAAGTGCACTGCACACAAAAAGTGCACTGCACACAAAAAGTGCACTGCACACAAAAAGTGCACTGCACACAAAAAGTGCACTGCACACAAAAAGGGCACTGTACACAAACGTGCACTGTATACAAAACTGCACAGCTGCTTAATGATGTGGAACCCAATCCCAGACCTCAAAGTTCATGGTCCAGAGAATTTAGCGTCACTTAGTTCGACACACATGCATGCACGTACACCCTGTGCACATGCATGCATGACATTGTACACACATATATCAATAATTATACATTACATATATTTAGGAGTATATATATGTATGTATGTATGTATGTATGTATGTATGTATGTATGTATGTATGTGCACTTGTTATAGCGCCCCTTCAAGCTCTTTCTACTCAGAGGCGCTCCCGATGCAGAGCGGACACTGCATCGGAGTTTCACGCCGAAGCGCTGAGCAATTGTAAGTGAAGGACTTGCCCAAGGTCCTTACGCGGGGAGGTGGATTCGAACCTTTCGGCTCCAAGGCAACGACGCCACCACTAGACCACCGTGCCCCATATATATATATATAATATGTATACACAGCGTAATATAATTACACATGCCCTGGTTTGAGAACTTACAATATTAATTAATGAATCATAAATGCAGGCACAATGGCACATGTATACATACACACATACATACAATACATACATGTATGTCACATTCACATACAATAATACACATACATACATACACACACACTCACACACATACACACACACACACAAGTATTAAACCCTGCAATGTTTTACCATTTTCCAAATCTGGATTGCATATATATATATATATACATATATATAAATAAATAAAAAAATAAATATATATATATATGCTAAATGGCCCTCTATTGTTGGTTTTGCCACTTGAAATCACTGAGGCGACACAGAGGCGTACAATGAAGACTTTCATAGATGAAGGACCATGTGAACCTCGTCCCAGTCTATCGAAGTAATGCCCCAGTTAGACCATTCAGTCAGTTCAGTTCCTCATATCATTTTTTCTTATTCAATTTGCACAAGTACTTGCTTAACTCACAGGTGTTACTATTGCAGCTCCAATTCATTCAGTGTTAGTGTGTGTGTGTGTGTGTGTGTGTGTGTGTGTGTGTGTGTGTGTGTGTGCTTGCATGTGTGTGTGTGTGTGTATGTGTGTGTGTGTGTGTGTGGGTGTGTGTGTGTGTGTGTGTGTGCTTGCATGTGTGTGTGTGTGTGTATGTGTGTGTGTGTGTGTGTGTGTGTGTGTGTGTGTGTGTGTGTGTGTGTGTGTGTGTGTGTGTGTGTGCTTGCATGTGCACGCACACAAATGTAAAGCCCATTTCAAGTGTCTTGCAATGACTCTGCAATGCATGCATGACTATCAAACTGTATTATACATAATGTAAACAATATTATCAATATATATACAGGGTGCGGCCAAAAAAAATACCCCTTTACGAAAATCGCGATTTCTCAAAAACCGCTGCTCATTTTGTTATAAAACTTCACCAGTCTATTTGACACATATTTATCTACAACTTGGCTAAATTTAATTAAATTCGAATCATGAACACCAAAATGGTGCAACCCTGAAGTGAAACAATGCAATTTTCGTTTCAACAGACATTTAGTGACAGCAATAAGTAACAAAGTAACGGCGCAAACAGAAATGTAACAAAGTTCAAGGTTACTTATTGTTCTTGACAAGATTAGGCCACACTGTTAAGTTTTGTGCAATGAATGTTCGAAGTGAACACCGTTTGCTTTTACTCAAGCTTGCAGACGTTTTCGAAAGCCCAGAACAGACTTCTGAGTGGTCTCAAGTGGCAGGCCATTCCTAATGATTTGCAGCGTATTTTTCAGTTCAGAAATGTTCTTTGGCTTTGTGGTAAGTTTGTTGTAAGTCTCAAGCATTGCACCCCAGACATGCTGTCTGGGGTGCGTCGAGTGCGTTCATATCTTGGGAATAATTTGGCGGCCACGAATCCTTGTCGATGAAGTCAAGACAGTGGCTTGTTAACCAATCTTGGGCCAGCTTGGCGCCGTGAGCGGGCGCTCCATCTTGCTGAAAAGGGAACTGATTTCCCAAGACAGTGTGACAATCATCGACAAGCTTAGGCAAAAGATTCTCCACGTAGTAGGCTACTTAGCATTGACTTTGACCTTCTCGTCAATGAATTGTAAGCGTTCTTTACCCTCATAGCTGACACATGCAGAAAGAATGATGTGGGGAGAGAACTTAGCTCTTTCGACCAACAGACGCTTGGATGGATATCGGCTTTTTACTTCTACGCACAGAGTGCCACAGACACGATTGTTTTGATTATTAATTGGTGGATTGATGTAAAAGATCTTTTCATCGGTGAAGAACACGATCCGCAAAGCGGAAATGACGTAATTATGGCACACCACAGGCTATTTTATGTAAAAATATGATTTCTTATTTCGTGAATGCCTTGTTCAGTTGAAAAAATGAAGTTCTTTCTTCTGCCTGATGTCTTGATCACAAAAATAAAGATACTGGCATAAAAGTTTCAGAGAATGTGTAAAAATATGTTACGAATAAGAATGAAAATATTTGTAACAAAATATTCGGCGGTTTTCGAGAAATCGCAATTTTCGTAGGGGGGTATTTTTTTTGGCCGCACCCTGTATATATATATACATATATATATATATATATATATATATATATATAAGTGTGCATACATTATAAATCTTAGTGTACATGTATAATATATACATATATATATATTATATATATATAAATATATACGGAAATGGGTCTATGGCCCATGTGAGAGTAGATCATGTTGTCAGTGGACCATGTGTCAAACAGTGATTGTGATGCTTCAGCATGGTGACTATGAGACGCGTAATTCTTAATATGAGCGCTGATTGATTCATACACCTCGTAATAATGACACTTCATGTCTGCCTGTCTGTCACACACACACACACACACACACACACACACGAATGAACACACACACACGCACTCACACACACAAACACACACTTCGACACATACACGCATGCACACACGAATGAACACACACACGCACTCACACACACACACAGACACTCACAGACACACACACACGAATGAACAAACACATGCATGCACTTACACACACACACCAATTGAGAGCGTATGCATAGGTTCTCAAAGTCTGGTCTATCCTCTGTGATAAGGCCTAAAAAAAATGTTGTGTTTCCGGTAACAGAGCTAAAAAAAATTGGGTAGGTAGGTCGGAAAATATTTTTATTTTTGTAAAATATTTTTATGCAGTGACTATCCTAAAAAGTATACCCCACTAGTCTTTTTTGCACGCTGAAACAAAGTACGTGTTCTAAGCAAGTATAAACTGCCTATTTCCCGACTGTCTGCACCTAAAACTGCTCTAGAAACACAGTCCTATTAATTTCATTTTGTTGACGACTCTTATGTTATGTCAATACAGATGTGAAAAAAATATTTTTAAAAATATTTAAATAAAAAAAAATTTTAATAAAAAATTTTTACAAAAATATTTGAGTCGCGGCCGTAAAAATGGGTCGGTCGGGTTACCGGAAACACAACAATTTTTTTTACGCTTAATCACTATTGAAATATCACTTAAGTCTAAACTCTCAAGTCAATCACCTGCTTCCATGTAAGTTTGTGGAGTGTCTTCTGCTACATGTCTCTGCGTGTATTGATGTGTCTGTGTGTAATACTGTCTGCGTGTATTGAATCTATTGATGTGTCTGGGTATCTGTGTATTTATCTATATGCATGTGTATTGAATGATTCATTTATAGTTTGGAAATTTATATAGCACCCCTTCTAGGAAACTACTCAGAGGCAATCCCAACTCCAGAGCATCCAAAAAGAACAGTTTTATGTTCCGTTAGGAAGGATTCTGGCAGAGTCCCATGGTGAATTGCAGATGTAGCTCTAAAGTAGTACGAGCAAAAGGAATTAAGAGGACTTCCATTCCACAGAGCATAGAGGATGACATCCTTGGATACCCAACGTAAGGCAGCATAGCTCTCGAAGGCAAATTGGGGCGAGGTATGTACATTGTATGTACGTACGTACGTATGTATGTAACTAAGCATGTATGTATGTACAATGTATAATGTACAATGTATAATGTATGTATGTATGTATGCATGTATTGATATGTTTGCAGCATACATGAAAAGCATATGAAAATATGTGCATGTATTATATGTGTGTATTGTGTATGCATGCATAATTGTGTGTATTGTGTATGCACGTATATGTGCATGTATGTGTATATTGTGTATGCATGTATTATTGTTGCGGAAGTAAACAACTTATTATTTAATTATTCGTCTGACAGTTAATTAAACGATAAATCAAATGTCATAATCGTGCAAGATACTTTTTAGCTCAGCTGGTTATAGTTTCAATTAAACATGCTTCTCACTAGGATCTAGCTTAGCTGCTAACATCCTGGCTGGTTCATCTAATTGGTTGAAGGAAGACATGTATACACTAAACAAGACTACTAACATGAACAAATAACTATTTAGCAACTACTAGCTATTAACAAATATTAACAAAACTGCTAAAATATAATAATCAAATAATAATGCTAATTTTATAATTATTGTCAATATTAATTGGGAAAATATATTTAATCACAAGAACAATGAATTAATTGTCAAGTTTAAAATATAATTAACTATTAAAAAATTTAGTGGTTAACTCCATTATGTATGTAGGCATTTGTAAGTGCATGCACATGTGCAAGTGCACATGCATGTATGATTGTATGTGCACATGCATGCATGCATGTATGTATGAATGTATCAATCAATCAATCAATCAATCAATCAAATATTTTATGTCCATGCTAAGCAGGTGCTTAAAGTACGATGTCATAAATCGTGGATCCAATGATTTGACTCATGAATTCATTCATTCATTCATTATTAGAATTTATATAGCGCCCCTTCAAGAAACTACTCAGAGGCGCTCCCAGCCCAGCCACGACTAAAGAAAAAAGATTTAAGAGACTTAAGAAATAAAGAATGACTGGTCAGGTTGAGGAGATGGATGTATGTTGATGGTAAGTCTTTTAACATAATAAAAATTAAAATCCATTTCAAGTGGCACTCATGAAGACGTAGAAGGTTGAAAGAGACATTTCTATCAATTCATAATTGTTTATAATTTGAAACTGCAATCCTGTTATGAAAGATAATTCCTGCATCATGCTAAATGACCAGTGTGTACAAACACTCAGATCATGGGTTGTTCTGTCATTTGATCTGCGGGTCTGTTCAACTGTATCCTTATTATAATAGCAGATGCCACTAGTCATGGATATAACCACTGCGAACAGCAGACCTGATGGTTTTTGCGTTTCAATACTCCGCCCAGGGTGAGAATTGCTCGGGGGTTTGTGGGTTTCAACCCCCAATCTTTCATAGAACCCCATGGTAAAGTCTGTTTTTCACACCCAATTCAGAGTGGATCATAGTCCAACCCCTAACCCCCAGTTATATTTCCACAATTCTCACACTAACTCTGCCTATTAACACTTCGACCGCGGTTGAAAAGATTACCAGCACGCGGCAACCCGTTACCGCGATAACGCTTTAGCGGGAGGCAATTATCGGAAATTGTGATAAGATTGGGATGCAACTACAATTTATAGTATTTATTATCAAATGTCTCAATGAACGAAACTACAGTAGCCTATGATAACTAATAATATTATTGGCAATAGCAAGGTAGTAGGAGAGCAGCAGCAGCTGGTCGAGCGACACCGGACTCCCAACCCGAACTGTCATTAGGCTACCTGCATCCACTACCGGTGCATCGTGCATCGTAATCCTCCGTCTCATCACTATCTCGTTCACTGTCGCCTAATTCGAAATCAATATCTCGATCGCTATCATCATCAGTAAAATTGTCATCATCTGACATATCTAATTGCTTGATAACATCATCTTTTGTGAATCTTTACGAGACGCCATTGTTGCAACAGCAACAACACACAAGTGTGTATCATGTGCAGCTGGGAAAACACAAGGTGTAGTGGCAACTATAAGGGGAAAAAATTCTGAAGTATTCACCAGATGGTTCTACAAACTACAGTAGTTACTTACACACGTCTAAATTTATTAACAGGATGCTCAAGATGACACGAATAGTGTATAAACTCCGGTACGTGTATACACGTACCACGTGTCTACAGAATACAAAAAAGGTACGTGTATACACGTACCACGTGTCTACAGAATACAAAAAAGGTACGTGTATACACGTACCACGTGTCTACAGAATACAAAAAAGGTACGTGTATACACGTACCACGTGTCTACAGAATACAAAAAAGGTACGTGTATACACGTACCACGCGGTCAAAGTGTTAATGTCTTTATGTATGGGACTCTCAAACTACATGGTGTTAAGACTAATCCTACAAAGTGGGTCAGATAAAAGGCTATTAAATTAAAGTCACCATGGTCATATTAACTGCAGCTGGACAATGCGGAAGGGAAGTCATCTCTTCAAGAGTTTCCTCGAGAGCTGATAAGAGGCAATCTGTGAAGGCAATCTCTGTGGGGTAGGATTGCGTTGGAGGGTGACACAGTCCACCGATAAAAATGAATTCCTGCTCGGCTGGCTTTTACCTTTATCCAAAATAGTTTAATGCCTTGTTTGTATTTCATAACTGGGCTCAACATCTCTGATTTCAGACAAGCTTTATGGTAAGTTACTATTCCACGTGGTTTGGCCATGTGAAAAGAATTTAAGACCACCCACTGCGGCCCTGGATGGCCACGTGGAGGAAACGAGATGTAGGGGAAGACAGCCAAAGAGCTGGAAGGACAACATAATCGAAGACCTGAGGGGGGAAAAGAACATGGATACAAAATAAGGCCACAGTACAATATACGGATACAAGAGAAAATTATAATAGCGCCTTTAAATAAAACGGATCTGTCTGCTTGTATGTACGTATGTCTGTGCATGTTTGTGGATCCGCATTTGCGCATGTGGTCATGCCTGTATGCATGATTCTGTAGCTGTGAGTGTGCATGTGTGTGTGTGTGCATGTGTGTGTGTGTGCATGTGTGTGTGAGAGAGAGAGAGAGAGAGAGAGAGAGAGAGAGAGAGAGACAGACAGACAGACAGACAGACAGACAGACAGACAGACAGACAGACAGACAGAGATAGAGAGAGACAGACAGACAGACAGAGAGAGGATGTGCACGCGTGAGCAAGAGGGTGCGTGTGTGCATGTGAGTGTATTCATACTGGCATTTATTTGCATGTAACTGACTCAGGGCTTTGTAAACAAAATGTGAATGTCATGGGTTTTTTAGGGCAAGCATTGCTTCCTGCATCTTCCGATAAGCCGGGGTCAAAATGAAAGCAAACATCCAAAGTATATTTGAATTTTGAATATTTGCCACAGCACAGAGCAATTACAGACAGTAATCTACCCAGAGTTACATCTATTAAACATTGACAAGCATCAGCTCTAAAATCAGTAGCAAAGCAGTAAAACAAACTGCCTTGATAACACTTTGACACACCATGTGCATACAGCAATCATCATTAATATAATATTATTATTATTTCTTTCCCACAGTACATTTATGGGCATTCATGAGTTGAAAAATTATATAAAAACAAAAAACATTCTGGGCCGACTAGAACACATAAAAATAACATTGAGAAAAATTGTCATAGAAGGCGTTGACATAAAAACAATCATCATTAAATATACGGTAATTATTATTATCATCTTTATAATTTCCATTCTCTTATAATTATGAGTGTAATTATTATAAAAATAATCTTTGCTGTTGTTGGAACCTGGAACCTGACCACGTGAAATTGTTCGCCTGATGATAATAATTACAATAGCACCCCTCAGGTTAGCATTTTACCTTGAAGCACATTATAATATATTAGTAATAGCAGTAGTAGTAGGAGGAGAAGCAAAACAGCAGACAAACCAGAAGCAGAACGAGCAGGATAAGAAAAAGCAGAGGCAGAGGAAGAAGCAGAATAAGAAGCAGAATAATAATAGCAATAATAATAATAGTAATAGTAATAATAAGAATAATATTAATAGTAGTAATAGACCTATAGAACCATAGTAGCGATAATCATTCTTCTGAACTTTTGTTAAAAGTAATAAATGATTAATAATAATTATTAATAATTTCTTTATGAAGCACTTCTGCTCTATGCAGAAACCGCCTTCGAGGAGCCTCAAAACCCTATTCTACATGTTACAAGTCGAGCACTCTAACCAGTTGGCCAACATGCTCTACGATCGGCTAATGTGTCTCACTTCTTGTTCATTTGATTTGGCTTGATATTAGGATACATGGCTTGGTCAAATCACTGGGCAATGATAAATTCTGGGCAGTTTCAACTGACATACGAATTAAGTAAGTAAGTAAGTATATGCTTTAATGAACCGCCTGCAAACGCACTGCAGGAACATCAATCAGTTATGAATGGTGTTCCACCCTTAGAACACTGGGATATGAAACAGGTGTCGTCTTTCGATTGATAGCAATGATGGGGTTAAAGGGGAGCTTGTTCCCAGAATGATCAGAAGAGTGCTTTGTCGATAAAATGGAGTCAAGAGATATATTGAACACAGAATGAGGTTCAAAAGGTGTCCTGCCCTTAATAAGCTGTGGTATCTGTTGGTATTACCGCTTCAAAATCCGTAAATCCAAAAATGCTTCTGGGGTTTCCCTTGAACAAGTGCGATTACTAACAAGACAACAAATCTGAGAAGCTTGTATAAAGGTGTGCAAGCGTGTTCCCTTCACCATTGTTTTAGTGTAGTCTTTAACTAGCCATTAAATATGACCATTAATTTTAACATCTAAATCCTTTGATTAACTTGGGAAAGATGTACAATACCCTAAGCACATTTATAACATTCTGCAGTCCAAAAACAATGTTTAGTTCCTTCAAGTCGCGAGGAGGAAGAAAATGCTCACCAAGTAGGCCTAGTCACTCGCTGGTCACAGAAAGTGGGTGAGGCTCACACACACACGCAGATCCGTCCTTAACACCACGAAATTCACGAAAACGTTCAAATGTACTCCACCGATTATCTATAGAATAAGTCGATCGTCACCAGAAACAAAATATCGGTCCTCTCTAATTATCAAAACGATAGATGGCTGCCAATATTTCTATTAAACAGATCGCAAAGCTCTGTGTACGCTACGCTGCCCATCTAGGGCAATGAAACACATCGATCAAAAAGTAGAAAACACTTCAACATTTTCATCGTGACAACTGCTAACACATCGACTAACCGAATCCGCTTCGTTTCAGCCTATCATCCGATTGTTAGATAATAGAGAACGTCGCAAAATGAAGTAAGAAACAAGACAAAACTTGGAACACTGTACGCAAATTAACGTATCAAAATCACAACCCAGAGGGAGGGGTGCGAGAGGGGGCAAAATTTTGCTGCAAAATATTTATCATTGGAACATATTTATTAGGCTACAGAAGACTATAAAAATTCAAGGCAACAATATTTTGTGAATGTTTAATTTAGCGCTATAACTTTAACGGCGGTACTAGCATAGAACACTGTGGTGCGAGAATAAGTGTAATATCAAGCCTATTGGTGTGTTAAATGTCTTACCACAGTCATAAACCAGGGTTGCATAATTACCAATTATAAGTTCTATCCAATAATTTACTATGTACGGCTCTCAGTGCTGGATGGGGCATACGTTCGATGTGAAAACAGAAACGTAAATTAAATTGCTGTTAAAACAAAAGGCCCATTGAACATGGCTAAAATCATACCGGATGTGACTTCATACTTGTTAGATGTAATCTGATACTGAACTCACAGGTTTTGTTATGAAACAAGTGTTTCGTTATCTTAATACCCACCTCAGCTGTCTGATTTATTTGATCTTGACCCTTACGTAATTAAATTTGGTTACTAACTACTAAGCTGGTTACTGTGACTTTGCTTTTTGCATGCTGTATAAATTTAGGCTATGCATTTGAGTTAAAAGAGACTTCAAGGGCTTCATGCTATGCTTTTTTTCTTGTATTAAAAAATTTATTTACAGCTTACATGCACATTTCTGCTGGATACATTCTGAACGCTATTCAGATTTTGAAGCCATAAATCACGTAAACCAACCCAAGGTTTTGACTTCTGAGACCGAAAGCAGAAACCTGATCAGTCTTTACGACCCACAACTCCTTTGTACAGTCTAGCACACAGCACAATATACCAGCATGTAATGGGGTATTGAAAGCACCAGAGACAAAAACAATATTTCAAACTTGATCTGATTTCTGTAGAGCTGTAATGGCAATTACCAGCTTTTTCCAAAGTCACTAAGGTCAGTTTTGACTCCATGTTGAGATCAGAGTCCGGTCACTAGATGGCATTTAATGAAGGAACCAGAATAAGGTCTGCAGTAGTTTCAGCCTTGAGTAAAAAGGATTGCAAAGAAATTACGAGATCGACGTCTTGACTTGAGTTGGTAGGATCATTTTCACTGAAAATAAACCACTACTTAAAGATTTTATTTACTTATTGAATTGGTCGCCTCCCTATGTTCCTCGAGGAACGGGATAGGACTTTACCTTTTTTTAAAATTGGGATGGTCTCCTGTAAAAGCTTGTCCTTCCTTCCCAGCAATCCATGCTCCAAGTTCTTCAAGACGCACTTTAATTAGCATTGTTACATTCTTCTTTTCTCAAAAATATTATTATAATGCAATTGACGCTTCTAAGTTAAGAAAGACGTTTTCATTACCTTTCTCACTTATCTGACACTGTATAAATAAAGTTTGGCCATCTGTAAACAATTCCCTGGGGAAGATGATAACCTTGTACCCAGCAGGTTCATTAACCCTTTAGGGTTGCCCCTTGACACCAACAGCAGATAACTTTTATAAATGAGCCTTCCTTCTGTTGTCTGGGACTCCCTTGTTCCCTACCCATTGCACCGAAATGCAAGAAATGATAACAAGTGACAACAATTTAAAAATAATTCAACCCTGCTCTTCCCAAACTTCTGCACAACTCAAATCAACGTCCTTGGAAATGTTCAATCACTTTCAGCAAGCAAAACAGCGAAATAATTTTAGCACAAAAACGAATAAAAGTCATGTCAGTCAGAAACAAATTGTACATAGCGTGACGGATGATCTGTCAAAAACTATCTCGTCGTCCGTGGGTGATGATTAGTTTTCAAGAAAAGAGACGTAATTGGTGAGGTTCGTCAGATGCTGCTCGCTTGGAACGACAACCTCGGACGAAGAGGCTGAAAAACGAAAAAAGAAACATCAATTTCAGTAAATGGCAATTCACTGTCAAAACAACGTGAATTTCAGTAAATGGCAATTCACTTTCAAAACACCATCAAAACAACGTGAATTTCAGTAAATGGCAATTCACTTTCAAAACACTTTCTCAATAATTGACCAGAGAGCTAAAAAAATTCACAGGAAGAACTGGAGATAAACGTTCAAAGTGAATAAGAAGCAATCACATGCACACTTAAACTCCTTAACTGCGCAATTATGATCATGACTTATATAGCACCAGTTTAAAAGGAACTTGTATGGGGTGCTCCTGACCTCACTAGTCACTACGCAACAATACTAAAAGACTAAAAAGAGACCAAAAATGGCCTTCAACCACCTGTAGCAAAAAAAGCAGGAGATTATTTTGCAGACAGAAAGGTGGTGTCCTGCATCAAGTTCCTTTCAGATTTCTCAGCACCACTGCACAAGCGACTATCTATCTAAATGATTCAAACCAGCGTGCAGTTGAAATAGTTTATTTTATGTTGCATTTGCAATATATCAAAATTCCTAAACACAAATTTTTCAAGTGTCTCTTCAAGAAAACTCATAAAATATTTAGGTTAGAGCCACGAAACACTAAATTCCAACAATACCAAAAAGGTGACATATAAATACCCTGTAAATTTTTTAAACAATGTACGTATAATAGCGTTAAATATATCATTACCGAATCAACAAAAGGAATCATTATGTACACTCGATCATGTACTACATCTACTTTGGAAACTTGATCATCGTCAATTACATTTATTAATCAAACAAGGTGTATGCCAAACAAAGGAAGGCGGACTAATGACTGACATCTTGGACATTTATGATACAGCACAATAGAAGACAATTAGATTTCAAACCCATCTTTCATTTCCAACATTCGTAAGCTTTATTTGATGTATTAATTAAGCAGGTTCTAACCGTCAGCGCATGGTGTGAGCATGTTGGTAGCGGCGTCATACTTCCATCCTTGCATCACAGCAGCTGCGGAAGTAAACAAAATCACAAAATGAACAAATGTAGCAGATCATTTTCTACTCAAGGCAAGAGTCATCGCATGGAAATGCGAAAAGTTACGCCAAGATCAGTCTGTTTGTATGTGCACTTGTTATAGCGCCCCTTCAAGCTCTCTCCTCAGAGGCGCTCCCGATGCAGAGCGGACACTGCATCGGAGTTTCACGCCGAAGCGCTGAGCAATTGTAAGTGAAGGACTTGCCCAAGGTCCTTACGCGGCTTGAGGGTGGATTCGAACCTCGGACCTTCCGGCTCCAAGGCAACGACGCCACCACTAGACCACCGCGCCCCAGTCAACGGTATGCTATTGATAAATGAAGTTCTAAGCAGTGTTGCCCGATGTGCAGTCCTGCACGGGAAGGACTAAGATAAGATCAGTGAATGTGTCCCTAGAAAATCTATGTAGATGTAGCATGGACATGAACTTAATGAAAACAATGTACACACATTTACGCAGATGTCACAAGGAGATCTACTAAATAAAATTCCGCTAAAAAAGTTGACTTCAATTCACCTTCGATGGCCTCGTTGACTGGCAAACCGGTAACTGAAGAGAAATCATTGGCTCCAATGCATGAATAGGCGCGGGTGACCAAATTGAACGCACGCTTCCTGGAGGCATCTATAATTGTCAATAAACAATACAATTTAATAGATTCATACCGGTACATGCTTCCTTTCTGCAGTTAATACATGTCAGATTTAATAATAGTTAATAAAAAAAAATTAAAAAAATTAAATGCCAGAGGGTATAGGAATTCCCATACCATTTACTACCATCTCGGCATTAAAGGGTTAAGCAAAATATTAATCAATACATGAATACATTAATTAATCAAACGAGATATATTAATTAATATATATACTGGTTTTTGCAGTTGCTCTGTCACACTGGATAATAAGCAAGTAAAAACTAAATAAATCGACAGTTGTAACTGACCAGTCATTGTCCATAAAAAATCAAAAGTTGAGTGAAGCATAGCAGAAAAGGACAAACTCATCTGAACATAACATGCATCGATCAAAACACATGACACACACACTTATTAGAATATCTCAACTAAAATAAAACACATTAAAACCAGAGCATTGCATTAATTAGCTCAACGAAAGTTTAACAGTAGGAGCTTTTGAAATCAATTGGTTTTTCTTGAGTGATCCAATTGACTCTCTAAAATACCTTCAAACATGAATGCACCAATGAATTATAAAAAATTAAGTTTCTCATTAATGGAAAATGTGCAAAAGAATGCAAACGACCCTAATCCAGTGGCGGATACAGAACTGTTGGAAGGGGGGCTCAAAATCTTTGGTCATGGAACAGGCAGGGAAAAATTTTGTCATTGGTTGCCAAAAAAGTTGATGACTTTCTTCAGTCATCCGTCATTTAGCTGAGGAAAAAGTACCTTTTCATCCGCGGGAAAAAGTCGATGACATTTTTTTAGTCATCCGCCATTTGGCTGGGTTTTTTAAATGAAGGGAAGGGGTCAATATGCCATGGCCCCCTATCCCTGTTGCTAATTTGAAACCGAATGGGGGGGCCACGTCCCATGCAATTTTTAAATGGAGGGGCCATGGCCGGATTGGCCCCCCCTGGATCCGCCCCTGCCCTAAGCTGAAACGACTGACCTCTGATGGCATCCATGATCGGCTTCAGCAGTTCGCTCCAATCCTTCCGCAGAAACTCGTAGATGCCGGGGAAGTCCCTCTGCCAAATGCGCTGACCTACGGCCCAGACAAGAGCCAGCTCGGGATAAGCCTGCAATTCACGAAATTGACACCAATGATAATAATTAAATTACTCATATTGTCATTACTATTGTTGTTATTATCATTTGTTTTTACCCCACATAACTCCACCGCTGTTTGCACTCTGCCAGTGCCAGTCCCAAGTCTGGATAAAGGAGGAGGGTGACACTAATGATCTTTGCTATTGCACTGTATCGTTAAACTGCAACCACTACTACCCTACACACAGATGATCGTTTGGGATTCCCACACTTTATAACAAATACCGACCAACCTTCTAGATGTTAAACCAATCATGGCTTCGCCTCAGTTTGTTTGTTTGTATGTGCACTTGTTATAGCGCCCCTTCAAGCTCTCTCTACTCAGAGGCACTCCCGAACGCAGAGCGGACACTGCATTGGAGTTTCACGACAAAGCGCTGAGCAATTGCGAGTGAAGGACTTGCCCAAGGTCCTTACGCGGCGAGGTGGATTCGAACCTTGAGCCTTCTGGCTCCAAGACGACGCCACCACTACACCACCGCGCCCCACAATTTCAAACTCCCTGATGAAGATGACACAAACCATACATATATATTATATACCCAAACACCCCCATAGACTATAGTCAATCCCAGTTTGATCACAACCTCATGGCACTAATATTTCACGTCTGTTGTTGTCACTGAATGTTATTGCAAACTCCAAATTTCTAATGTGCCACTCGAAATCTAAGCACAGGGCACCGGCTTATTCATGGCGCTCAGCCTACCAGAGTGGTTGTCCACAGATATGCAGTGGAGACCTGAGTCTTGTTTACAGAAAGTTCAATAAAAGGTGACAATATATGTCATCAGATCAGAAACTTTATAATTAGCATGCAACCCGTAAGCTACATGAGCAATAAAATATATAATGTTAAAGTACTTACAGTCACTTTAGAGTAAGAAATGTAAAGTACAAGTCATGTTATAGTGAGAAATGTAAAGTACAAGTCATGTTACAGTGAGAAATGTAAAGTACAAGTCATGTTACAGTGAGAAATGTAAAATGGATAGGTTACGTTATAGTAAGAAATGTAAAGTACAAGTCATGTTATAGTGAAAAATGTAAAGTACAAGTCACATCATAGTGAGAAATGTAAAGTACAAGTCACGTCACAGTGAGAAATGTACAGTGCAAATCATGTTACAGTGAGAAATATAAAATAGAGGTTACGTTATATAGTAAGAAATGTAAAGTACAAGTTATGTTATAGAGAGAGATGTTTGTTTATCAAGACATCCATACCGTTTTCGCACTATTAGGAATTCTCTTCCACAAGAACTTTGCATGAGCCCTGCAAAATAAAAACCCCAAAAGAGTTAACTACTTCAGATTTTTCTAACTAACACTTTCTAAATCTACTTCTGAAGTAGCTAAACTAGTAGGTTGCAACTAGTTTTAGAAACAGGAGTTAAAAGCTACTTTTACTCAGAGGTTCTCAGTTTATAAAAGTTTGAAATAGAAATCAACAAAACTTTATTTATTATAAACAATATGTACTACAACTTTATAAGTACAATAAATATTTAGTTTAAAAAGACTAAATAAATTTCAAAATCCTCTTGATACAGAAATTCTCGTGTTTTACATTTTCACGTAAGTACAATAATCTACAAACCAAACAGAATTCAAACATTCATTGTAAAATAACTATAGATATAACATTTATCATACAATTCTTAAAGAAACAAAGATGTGTGGCAAAGAAAAGCAGCTTACACTTCCTGTTTAAGTAAGTAAATTGCCAGCAGCTGGGCATAGACGTGAGGCTTCGTCACACATCCTGGCGACTGAAATATTTGAAAAAATCAAAAGTAATAATTTCTTCACAAATATTTGCTCTTCATCTTCAATCACGAAAAGACAACAATCTTGACAAAAAGCAGAAATTTTTTCTCTTTTTCTTACAAGGTTTAATTTGGGTCACGCAGAATCCATTTGTTACACACATTTTCCAACATGAATACGTGCCATAATTGACAGATCAAATATCACATCTCTCAAATTGAGAAAATCACCGTTTTTTATGAACAAATTCTCATTACATGTTATAAGTATCTGGGATTGACGTGTCGATTAGGGTCCGGTTGAGGGGTCATGAGGGTAGATTAGGGTCGGTTAAGCGTCATGAGGGTCAAGTTAGGCGTCGTGAGGGTGAGTTAGGGTTAGGGATACTGTCGTTGTTCGGTCCTGGATACTATAAGTTTGCCACAAAACTTTGGTAGAGGTAAATGATGGCTCGGTAACAAGTAAACATTATGGCAGTCACAGATAGGAGCAGAATAGAGCGGCCTGACTTACGGCGATCGATAGCCCAATGTTTCCGCGAGCCCACTGACCTACGGCGATTTATTATACAGCCCAATATTATCGTGAAAGTAAGTAAAAATACGATGAAAATATTTTAAAAATTATATCGTAGCTGGCGTGTGCAGGAAGCTTTTTAACCACGAGATATCTCATAGCTGGCGGTCAATTGATTTTGTTGTGTTCTTTAGCTTATTTAAGCGTATTAATATTTCTGAAAATATACCTTTTTTCACTTACTTACTTTCGCGAAATAGCCGTAGGTCAATGGGCTCGCGGAAGCATTGGGCTATCAATCGCCGTAGGCCAGGAGGCTCTATTCTGCTCCTATCTGTGACCGCCACAATGTTTACTTGTTACCAAGCCGTCATTTACCTCTACCAAAACTTTAACCGCATGCAGTGTAACGTAGGCTATGTGGTCTAATGATTTGGTCATATTATAGATTTGTAACCAGTAGTTTCGATTCGCCGGGTACATAGACAGCATCCAGTAACTGGACGTCAACACTTTCGTTAAATCAACTGCTAGTTTAAAAGAACACAGAGCATGAATGTGCTCTTTAATTAAGAAGGAAGTAAAACAGAAAACTGGTTTACATCCAATTCTTCCGTTTCCAAATTTGTCGCTAACAGATCAAAATCGAACTTTTCAGCCACCGCCGCCATATTGTTATCCAACGACTAATAATGTACATGGCATTGGAAATTGTTTAGAATAATATATTCAGACAATAACATAAACACAATATAAAAATAACATTGGTATAAATAACACTGTGACAATTACATAATCAAATATGATATAATAGCCTAATCGTTAATAAAGAACTGAATATTGAAATTTGGAAAAAATTAAATGTCGGTGACCGGTCCTTAATTCTTTGGACTACTCTTACGGACACCTTTTTGACTCAACGTAGCGCTCGTGAATAGATTGGTGTCCCACGCTTAAGTAAGTAAGTATATTCTTTATATTCGCTTAGCTTTGAAGTGGCGTTTTAGAGGTTTGGAGAATACAATAAGGTGACTCATGAAGTCACACAGCAACTTCTATTACAATATTTTCATTACAGTAATAGAAGGCTCTGAATTTACCCATTCAGGCGCGTCTTCCATAGTCCTATAGGGTACCGATTTCCGCAGGGCCTATATAGTTGTGATAAATTCGAGACCTACTTTTCCGCTTAATCCTCCTGTTATAGTCACATCCTGCCAGCAGTGTAACAACCATATAGCGAGGGTAGTCTTCGTAACTGGTCTTTGCGGCGTTCCAGATTGTATTTAGGCTATGCTGTAGTGCGAATCACAGATAAGAAAAAAAACTTACAATATTCATCCTGAATTCTGCACTTTTTGGTTCTACTATCATCATTGCAAATCATCTATCATATTCGTCTTCTTCAGGCTCCTCACCTGAGACAACATTGACATTCAAGAAGCTGCTGGTCTGCACATAGCTTAAGAGTGGTCACGTAGAAGTTTGGAGATTACGATTACAGGATTGACCTGTGCCAGAGGCTGTACAATTACAATAATGCTGTAATAATCTGTATGTAATGTAATTGTAAAGAGGACACCATGGATTGCAAACTGGCTGGTCATGACTCTGTTGGTTTGGGCCGTGCATGTTGTTCTTGTTGGTGGGGTAAACTATGGTAACTCGCTCTTCTAAACACTCGGCCATGGGCGGAGTTTATCAGGGGCTAGGGGGGGGGGCTAAGCCCCCCAAGAAGGCCCAGATTCAACTTTTTTACCATGAAAATGGTATCCTTTTTCGGGTTTAGCCCCCCTAAGAAAGGCCCAGACTCGGGGTTAGCCCTCCCACGAACGGAACCCAAACTCCGCCCATGCACTCGGCTGAGTAAATGTAAAAATAAATTAGTTTAATATAAATATTAATATTGTTCAATACCATTTTGTAAACTAAAGTGCTGCAACAGGCGTTTTAACCATTGCAGTTACTAACAGTTAGAACTACATTCGAAACTTAGCAAGAAGTCGCAACTATATTTAGCAGCTCAGCCTGGAAAGGAAGGGGCGTCCAGTCACTTCTTTTTCTACACTTTAAGCACTCAAAACGCACTTTCTCGGATCAGTCAGATAGTCAGTTGTCTGCACTGAGGTACTTCACAGGTGCTACATTGCATATCTTCACACATTTATACTTACCACTTACATAAACTGAAGTCTTGCCATTGAAGTTTCCCTTTGAAATTTTGACAAACAGCATCAGGTATTAACGCCAAAAATTTACACCTGACCAACAAATTCAGCTTCAGACCAAGCGAAAACAAACTCCCACATTTATTTTAATTCTTCATAATTTTACTAATGCTTCCAGACTACGGTCCGGCCTTCACGCCGTAGCAAGAGTCTTCTCTCCAGTCTCCGTCTTCTCCGATTCCGACTTCTTGGCTTCGTCGGACTTCTTTTCCGGGACTTCTGGAAGCGGACCAAAATCCGGCTTTCGCATCGTTCGAAGGAGCGGCTGACCGGGCGGCATCCAGTCCGGAATGATCTTTCCGTGAATTCTCCACGAGCCGTATTCATCGGCGAGGTGCTTTTCAAAGACGACGTATTCGAGACAGTCCTTCGCGAGTTTCTCACTTCCGAACATCAGACGACCGAAGCGGTCGAAGATGGCAAGAATCTGCAGAACATTCGTATTCTATTTATGAACCTGACTTGCCTAGAGTTCGCAGTGTGTAGTATGAATTTTTGACGCGCTAGCTCAAGGCCTTAGTCTTGAGACTGCTGCTGCATAGCTCTGAGTCATGGTCAATGATGGTGGCAAAGAGAAGATTGCAAGCAGAACATAACAAGTGGCCGAGAAAAATACTACATGTGTCGTGGCATAACAAAAACTGTCAGATGGACAATGGTACAAGATATAGAACACATCATCACAAAGAGGAGATTGAAGTGGATATGGCGTGTTTGTCATACGAATGAAGCTAGAAGAGTTGAATTCTGCATGGAGAGTGAAGAGAGGAAGACCATAGAAGAACTGTCTTTAATGGTTCCAGCCAGTTCTTCTACGGTGTTCCTCCACTTCTTCTCTCTCCAGAATTCCAGAGCATCACTTGTTTGGCAATTGTGGGTACATCCTCATGGAAGCACAACCTCAGGTTAAAATTTTGAAGTTGGTTCATTCATTTTGGTCTATTGCTTTAAAAATTCTGCTCTTGGAATGTTCACCCTGATGGCAACTCTGAATAGTAATTACTGATAGAGTCACTATATAAATGCTCATATACAATGCAATACATCGTGTCCAGGGATGCTAGATAGAGTCTGCTCAGCAGTTTCACACCCACAACTGTTACAAACAGTCATGTTAAAACTACATCCGAGTGAGTCAGTCTATCAACTGTAAATAAAATACAGTTTAAATTGCATCACTCTTAATCCAGAGTAGCGCCAACCTGTTTCGTCATGAACCTGACAGTGACTTGCGCGTAGAGATTCTCTTTGCTCATCATCTCCGTCGTTCGTACATGGACGACTCGCGGAGGCTCGAGCAACTCAACGTAATTCCATCGGAAGCTCTTGTTCTCTAGTTTCCATGTCATCTCCTTGATTGGAGAGAAAAACAATGCGACAGAGAGGGTTTATAATTTGCGATTGGGCAGATTTACACACAAGATTGCAGATCAGTAACATCAGTTTCGTTTTTGCTTCGACGAGAGAGTTTAAAAGAGAGTGTGATTTCATGGAGAGACAGACTTTATAATTCTCATGAGGAGAGGATGATTGATTTTTATGGGAAGCTAGTGAGATTTTCATGGCAAGATGGTGTGATTTTCATGGCAAGAATTGTAATTTTCATGGATGATGGTGATTTTCAAGGGAGACTGGGAGAGGGTGCGATTTTTTAATGCCTAGGGAGAGGGTGAGATATTTTACGGAGATGGTGTAATTTTCACAGACAGATGGTTAGATTTTCATGTGGAGAATGAGAATGTGTGATTTCATGGCAGAGGATGCGATATTCATGAGGGTGAGAGAGGAAGCCCCTTTTCATAACTGGCAGGAGTAAAGGGAAAAATATTCTTGGTACGCATAGGTCCTCTTTAAGAGTATGACCTCAGCGTAACTTAGGAAGCACATTAGAATATGACGTCATTAGAGAAAAGCTCATTAGACTAAAACCACATTAGAATACGATCACATTAAAATATGACCTCATTAGACAATGGCCTCACACCATTATGATCTCATTGAAAAAAACCACATAAATGATGACCTAATTAGAATATGACATCATCAAAGCCCACGACCTCACTGTAATATGACCTAATTAGAATATGACATCATCAAAGCCCACGACCTCACTGTAATATGACCTAATTAGAATATGACATCATCAAAGCCCACGACCTCACTGTAATATGACCTAATTAGAATATGACATCATCAAAGCCCACGACCTCACTGTAATATGACCTAATTAGAATATGACATCATCAAAGCCCACGACCTCACTGTAATATGACCTAATTAAAATACAGCTTTAGCAGATAAGATAAAACTGATTACCGGATATGCTTTCTCAGTGACAAGCTCATGAAGTCGATCTTCATTCTTCTTGATACTGCGAAATAAACAAACACTTTATCTCTAACGATGGTGTAGTATTTTTTCTGTGTAAACAATACTTTTCTTCAATTACAAACTCAGACTGATTAACACATCCATCAATAGATGCGTTGTAAAATAAATATGGCAAAACTTCAGTGAATCAATCTTCAAAACAGGTTAAAGGAAATGTAAAGTCATAGAATTGTAATAGTAATTTATGCTAATTTATGTAGCGCCTGTAAAAGGAAATCCGCCATTTACATTATGTTCCATACAAATTCACCATAACATTTCAACACGGCAAAAGGCACAACTCTCTCTCTTACACACAGTGACACAGACACAAAATGTCACACACACACACACACACACACACACAAACAGTGTCAAACACAAAGAGTGACTCACTCTTCAAGAAGTTTGTGCGTCTCGATGTACACCTGGAGTGCACTATCCGCAAATTCCTTTGTGTCGAAAGTCTCATCAAACTGGCGAATCTTGCGGACCTGAAGGAACGACTTTCCTTTCTTCTCCAGTTCGGTAAGTCTCTGCTTTGCACCCTGAGATCAGTTCAAACACAAGAAGATCTGCATAACACAGACTACCAAATATTCACATAGCACCTTTTACTAGTCTCTGAAAAGGTGCTATATAAATAGAACGTAAACATGGAGTTCCCAAACCTCAGTTACATGTGTCCAAATTTGTACTTCAACAAATTTTTGGACATTATTCAGAGAGACCCCACGATATTCCAAACTTCAAAACACTCAAACATTCTAGGAATCCACATTTCCTTTTTAACCCCTTTACCGGCTATTAAATTTTTTAAAACCTAGTCTTATTTGGCGAATAAATTTTATGTCGATCTAAGTGGAATATCATACTTCACTCATGAGTTTCGAATATATGGTGTTTCAAATGACGACATTCACAATTCATGACATCATCTATGACGTCATTGAGGATTGATGACGTCAATGATGACGTCATTGACGATTGATGACGTTAATGACGTCATTGACGATTGAAGACTTCATTGAAGATACATGCACATGCCGTCATCGATGGCGTTATTATTGACGTCATTGACGATGTCATTCATGACGTCATTGATGAAGTCATGGAGATTGATGACGTCACTAACGACGTCATTCACGATTCATAACCTTATTTACGACCTCATTGACGATTTATAACGTCATCGCTATTATCGTCAACCTCCCGTCATCGTCATCATCATCATCGTCGTCATCATCATCATCGTCGTCGTCATCATCCTCATCATCGTCGTTGTCGGCATCATTCTCATCGTCGTCGTCATCATCATCATCGTCATCATCGTCGTCGTCATCATCGAGGTCATCGTCGTCGTTGTCATCGTCATCATCATTGTTGTCGCCCTCATCATTATCATCGTCGTCGTAGTCGTCATCATCCTCATAATCGTCGTTGTCGGTATCATCGTCGTCGTCGTCATCATCCTCATAATCACCATCTCAGTCGTCGTCATCATCATCATCATCGTCGTAGTCGTCATCTTCATCATCATCGTCGTCATCATCCTCATAATCGTCGTTGTCGGTATCATCGTCGTCGTCATCATCCTCATAATCACCATCTCAGTCGTCGTCATCATCATCATCATCGTCGTAGTCGTCATCTTCATCATCATCGTCGTCGTCGTCATCATCCTCATAATCACCATCTCAGTCGTCGTCGTCATCATCATCATCATCATCATCGTTGTCATCATCATCATCGTCGTCGTCGTCATCATCCTCATAATCACCATCTCAGTCGTCGTCGTCATCATCATCATCGTCGTAGTCGTCATCTTCATCATCATCGTCGTCGTCGTCCGTATCATTATGCACCGCAACGAAGTCTTAGCAGTTTGGACAAGAAAAATCGACACTGTAGTTCATAATATCAATTGGACGATTATAATCGGGGTTGCCGATAAAGGGGTTAAAAATGAATGATTTTATTTCAACCACATCACCCTGGACAGTCATTCTGAACAGTAATTCTGTAAAGGGGTGCTATGCAAGTCTATAGATACCCTGTGATGCAATTCTACAATCTACATAATGTATTGGGGGGGGGGGGGCGGTGGTGTGGTGGTGGTGTCGTTGCCTTGGTTGGAGCCGGAAGGTTCGAGGTTCGAATCCACCTCGCCGCATAAGGACCTTGGGCAAGTCCTTCACTCACAATTGCTCAGCGCTTCGGCGTGAAACTCTGATGCAGTGTCCGCTCTGCAGACGGGAGTGCATCTGAGTAGAGAGCTTGAAGGGGTGTTATAACAAGTGCACATACAAACGTATATGTGTAAAACCTCACGTGCATGTAAATACGAATTGTTCTTTCAGAGGCACACAACAGCTTAAATCTGCATATATTTGAATGAATGAATAAAAGAAACACGTTTTATTATAAAAAAATGCAAGTGAAAGCAACTTCCACTGATGCTCACCTGTCCAGAGACTGGAGAGGCCAGGCCATCTCCCTCGGGTGGAACGTATTGCTCAAATACAGTGCCTGCAAAACAGTAACAATCGAGTAAAGTAAATCAAGTCCTGTCAATGTAATTTTAATCATAGTTGTATGGTAAGTTTATTCAAAAGAATCATGCAAACGGAGGTATCTGGTTGACGCAGCCGGGGGATGACTGAAGAAAAGATGGGAGGACGTGATACAACAGGACCTGAAGCTGCTCAAACTGAAGAAAGAAGATGCTGGAAACAGAGACAAGTGGAGGAGAAGGATCCGAGTGGCTGATCCCTCGCCAGAGAAGTTAATCCTAGCCTGAAGAAAAAGTAGCATAGTTTTCTTATCACTCTGCAGCCCAATCAAGTTTAATCCTATCTCTTTAAAATTCTACACAACAACTACAATGCACAAAGGCATTGTCAAGTTGGTTGTCACTGCACACTCACTACTGTGTGTGTGTGTGTGTGTGTGTGTGTGTGTGTGTGTGTGTGTGTGTGTGTGTGTGTGTGTGTGTGTGTATGCAGAAATAAGTAGATAGAAATGGTAAGTAAGTAAATCAATCAATCTAATGAAATCAGTACCTGTGCTGGAGATGATGATGTTGCGGTCTTGAAACGTTCTCGGTGGAGCGTGACCGCGTCGTTTCAACTCGGCACGAAACTCGTCTGGCGCCATATTCGCCTCACGTCTGATCTTATCAAAGTCTGGCAGATCCATCTACAAAAGCAATCAGCGTCTGCTACACTTGTTATATAGCGCCCCTTCAAGGTTTCTACTCAGAAGTGCTACCGACTACAGCACGGACACCGAATCTGAGTTTCATGACAAAGCGCTAAGCAATTGCGAGTAAAGGACTTGCCCAAGGTCCCTACTAGGCGACTTGAGGTGGATTCGAACCTGCAACCCTCCGGCTGCAAGGCAACAAACATAACCACCACACCGCCGCCCCCCATGTATCATTCAAAGTTCTTGTTTTGATCCTTAACTCTCAATTGGGTCTTGCTTCGAATTACTTTGTGATCCCATGCTTCATCCCCTCTGCCACTTTGCATGCGTCCTCTTAGATCCTCTGATCAGCTTGTCCTCTTTGTTCCCCACGCAAGGACTGCCAAAGCTCAATCCAGATGCATTGCCTGCATAGGTATCTCACAATGGAATGAACTTCCACCATCAGTTCACTCCACCTTTTTCTTAAGAAATCTTTCCTCATCTTTTGCCTCAAATCCTGATCTTTCTTTTGGGGTTGATTGTGCTGGGAGTGCTTCTGAAAGACTTTTGCTGCAAGAAGCGCTTTACAAATGGCCATACACAATACAATATATATATACTCGATGACACAAAAACAAAGCAATAAAAAAGCTGAACATGCATACATTTCTGAGGACAAAAATGCTAACTGCTGACCTTGAACACTTTAGCTGCCCTGAGTTTTCGCCATTTTGGATCCCAATGCTTTGCATTTATGCTGCTGCCAGTGTGAATGGCAGCTAAGTCAGTGACCAACAGGTTCTGCAATAAACCACACAACACAACATAACCTAACAAAAATATATTCTAAAATGCATCAATTGCCATACATTTATGGTGCACAGTCACAACAAAATCTATTGGCCTTAACACATTGGCCGTGAAATATCTCGTCGCTGGCGGCCAATGTGTTAAGGCTAAATCAATTTTGTTGTGTTCTTTAGCTTATTTAAGCGTATTAATATGTCTGAAAATATACTATTTCATGGTATTTTGACTTACTTTTGTGAAAACATTGGACTATACATCGCCATAGGTCAGGCCGCTCTATTCTGCTCCTATGTGTTGCGGCCATAATGCATACTTGCTACCGAGCCGTCATTTACCTAGAGCTACCAAACTCTTAACAGATTTGGGGATTCGGACGTTTTGGTAAAATCCCAGACTGGCTGCCCGTACTCCAAACAATATGGCTGCCAACGAATGCAATAAAATTAGAGCGCGACCATCGACGACATTGTTCATCAATTCAGCTTCAATTTCAGCAGAATAACTGCACTAACCCTAAAACTAACCCTAACCGACCCTCACGACGCTTAACCTGAGCCCTAACCGACCCTCACGTTGCGATGTCGTCTATAGGTCGCGCTCTAATTTTATTGCATTCGTTAACGGCCATATTGTTTGGAGTACGGGCCGCCAGTCTGGGATTTTACCGACGTTTTTTATTGTAAATGTGATTTCTGGAAATCTGGCTCTTGTGTATTGTCAGCCTTTTTCTGGATTCAGGTTGATATCTGTATAGGTCTAGGAAGATGTTTCCCTGCTAATTACTGATCTTTTGATCCATCCAAGTATGTATAATGCATGCAAGTATTTCATGGATATTTAGCAGCGGTTATTGCATATTTCATACGCTATCAGCGGATCACAGAGACGTTCAGCGACAGTTCAAGTAAATCATACAACACGCTGGGATCTGAAAGTCATAATTCGTTCTAAATTCTAACATAACTTTGCAGCGGTTTTTTAATTGAATCGAAAACTCGATTTTCATATATAAGTTTGTAACATTTAATTAATATAACAAAAACAAGTAGCGACTTCTAAAATATGCGAGTGCCAGACGGTCCATAATAGACGAGTTTACAAACCAAGCGATAATCAAGGTTTACATCAATACCTTAAGTCCTGAGCACAACCGGCATGAAATCATTTTGTTCACATAAAGAGCCATGCTTTTCAGAAATATTCAGCAAAACGTGAACTAGTTAAATATTGATTGCAATAACACAATCAATAAAAAGTTAATTGATCATCCTAACTTCCAAAGCAACCTTCACTTTTTAATTAGTGCATACACCAAAGATTTCATATGCGTCAAGATATTCTGCATAGATATAATATAATATATTATATCACATATTATGTGATTTTGTGCACTTTCATTACTAGATTATGAAGCGCCTTCATAGCTTTCAAGCGCCGCTCTCAAGTCATTAACTAAAAATACAAATTTAGGGGAGGAAATTAACGCCACCAGGCTCCCTTTTTTACTTATGCCTTTCAACTTCATCGTCTTGCTCAGAATTGCTACTGTCATCTTCGCCAGCCTCACTGCCCTTGCATTAATTTGTCGTCCGTTCTCGTACGTCTGCTGATAATCTGACCTTAGTGCAGTCTGCGTTAGGCTACATTTTGCATTGACTATTGCATTTCTACGACTTTGTCTTCCAATAGGGCCTACATCACAATGGCTTGTCTGGGTCTAGCTGGTGTTGCTCTCTGCTGCGCGCCTAATTGAGAAAATCGTTATAAATAGGCTTATAGGCCTACTTGCGATTTTCTGGCGGCGTTTTAAAAATCACCTGAACTGCAGGCCAGTTTGCTTGACTTTTAAATGCATCGGAATCGTGTCGCATTAAGCCTAATTTTGTTTCATTCTCCAATAGGCCTATCGCTGACTATATTTCCGCAGACATTGCGCGGCCAGAAAATATCTGAGCTGCTTCTCAATAGAGTCTCCTACTAGGTAGGCCTAGGCCTATCCAATAATCCAACATCTCTATGCCTACTTTCGATTTTCTGGCGGCGCTGTAAAAATCACCGAAACTGGGGCGCGGTGGTGTAGGCCTAATGTAGGCCTATATGTTTGGTACCTTGGAGCCGGAAAAAGCAGATCTAGGTTGCAGGTTTGAATCCACCTCAACCCGTCGCGTAAGGACCCTGAGCAAGTCCTTCACTTGAAATCGCTCATGCACTTTGGTGTAAAACTTTGATTCGGTGTCCGCGCTACAGTCGGGAGCACCTCTGAGTAGTTTTTAAAGGACGCTGTAACAACTAAAGGCTCATACACGATACAATAGGTCTGCGCTGGTGCATAAGGTTCACTCAGATGCGCTTTTTTGGCAGCCTTAACGCCGTTCTTTTTCGAGGTCGGGAGTACTTCTGAGCAGGGTGAGAATTGCCGGGGGGGTTGGGGGGGTTCAACCCCCCCAGTCTTTCTTAGAGCCCCATGTTAAAGTATGTTTTTCATACCCCAATTTCAAGTTTATCATAGGCCAACCCCCCCAGTTATTTTTCCACAATTCTCATACTGCTTCTGAGTAGGCCTATTAACATTGGTAGCGCATTCACTAACACGTTGGCGAGTCTGGCGTAGCCTAGAGAGCGAGAGGTAACGAGTTCGAGCCTCCGTAGGGCGGAGTCCCATGGGCGCCCGCACCATAGGTCAAGGGGGGTCGCGTGACCCCCCCTGGAAATCATGACAAAATATTGATAATCACTCTTTCTGTAAAAAATGATAGTGGTAAAACGGGACAGAATGCCCACGAGTCTTGTGTTCTTTTACTTCACCAACTTTTGTTGTGTATCTTCTGGTTAACTTTACGTACTGAGCAACACTAGATGTAGCCTATGTGTAAGCTTATGTAACTGGAGACGAAGAGACGAACAGAGAGCCAACCCTTCAGCCACCGTCAAGGCCCAAGTGTTAGATTGATGGCATCTGATAACCTTTATGTGATGTAGGTCAACGATCAAGCTTTCTGTTTCAGTCTAATAATTATAGCCCCCCCCCCCCACCCATACGCACATCATACACACCCTGTGCCTCATGATTCCCTTTCCAAGGTATACAGCCAGCCATATAGAGCACGAGGACGATGCATGGTCTCATCAAACGAGTCTCCCGCACACATTCTTGTACTCATGGATGACATCAGCGTTTGCAGTTGTGATTTTCACTTCCCTCTGCCTCCCACGCCGTTTCAACTCAAAACATCATCCACCATTATAGCTCTCTGTTTAACTCCTCGCTTGACACTCCGTAGCCTATAGGTGGACTTGTAATTAATGGTCGTCTGGTGTGCATCAGTTTCTATTCCTCCTATTTACATTATGCCTATCAAAGACTCAAAGCTGGTCCTGACCTTAATTAAGGAAGGGTCAGTATATGCTCGAAGACATGATGTATGATAATATATTGTACGAATCGTGGAGATTGGAGACCTGGCAGGCTGGCACTCTGAGCCCGAATCTTTCGAAGACTAGCCTATGCAGCATGTGCAAAATTAATGTGGTCGTTTACAGATTTTCTCCAAATCGGGAAATGGGGAGGTGCAATAGGTTATAGGCCTAATTATCATTCCACAAGGCCGGCAGAGTTGACATAGAGACAAAAGACTGCTTATTAAGACGACTATGTATACATGTATATATATGTGTGTATATATATATATATATATATATATATATATATATATATAGGCCCTACACGTGTATATGTATATTCATGTGGACTTGCCAAAGAAAACACAGACTATGTAGATCAGTTCACCTCGAGATCCGTTGCACATCGTGACATGCGAGTGGCGCTCAGTGGAGGATTATAAATAAATGTAAGATAGCCTGAAATTGAGAAATAAATGTTGTGCTGCAGTGTGTAGCGTAGCCTCTTTGAAATTCTAAAGGCAAGTTTATCCGTTGTTTGGAAGTCATCGGCTGTAAGGTGTCACGGTAAGTACTGCCAAATGAACAGTGCAAGCGTACTGTGTTAAACACTGATTTAACTGTTGAGACTGCATTTTGTGGGGCACAGTGGTGTTTGTTTATTTCTGGTGCCTTGGAAAAAAGACTGAATTTATGGAGAAAGTAACCGACATCTTTGGTAGGGATGAACGCCGATTACAGACACACTGCAGCACAACATTACAGAGACTGATGCTCAAGAACATTAGGGCAGATTAATTGTCGATAGAGGATTTAGTCGTTAACTATAGGTATGGGCCAATTGGATATCATAATTATTACTGGCCCACTACGACTAAAGTCGGATACTTATGAATTAGGCAAACTTAAGTCTCACGATCTTGACTGACCCCCCCTGCAAAAAATCCTGCGGGCGCCCATGGGGCGGACATGCTTTGCATAGGCTGCTATAGCCTAATTATTAGCCCCGTGTATTGCAGGCTGTCTGTTCTGTTACTAGTTGACTTAAGAGTACTGTTACAATCATGTAAGTCCTATTTAATTTGTGTTCCTGTGAATTGTTGTCAACCGGATTGTTTCAATAAAGCAATTATTATTTATTAATTATTATCATTATTAATTAGGCCTATATTATTATAACCGAGTCTGCTAGGGGACAGATAAGACAGAAATCTGGAAAAATTGTCCGGACGGGGACTGGAAGCAGTATATATAGGCTACTGTCGAGCAATATTGGGGGGGGGCTGCCGCTGTCCACGTATACGTACAGAGGGAGAGGGGTCACGACTCACAGGATTTATGCCATGTCCGTGCGGGTGCGTACGGCGGGGGTGTCTCGGCAAAATGTACGTACGCAAAATAAATGTCTAACTATGACGTCCACACTAGGCAATATAATTATAACCCTGTAGGTTATCTTGAAAGCCAAGCACAGGGCACCAACTTATTAACGAGCGTTGTATCTGATATATCGATTCTTACAAAGTTCACAAGAGCGGACAGGTCCACACGACAGAACATCTATGGTGCTGAGGTGGCTGAAAGAAGTAATGTGCTCCAAGGACTTGCTCAAGGTCCCAACATATACAGTGTGGTCTGGTGAAGGCTCAAATGCACACTCTGTTACAGGCAGAGCACTCCACAAAGCCATAGCCACAGTTTACTTGGGGGTGGGCTCGTGGGGGTGTTTACTCGACCGTGTGCAAGCTCACAAGCAACCGAATCAACTGACTAATGGGTTTGGAGAAGCATCAAGAGCTCTCAAAGGGGGTTCTTAACGGTTAACACATTACACACTGTAGTTCTTATATCATGTGCTAGTAAATGCATTATTCCATATTATATACATTATTTCATTGGAGGTTGGGGGTTCAAACACACAAAATACCCCCTATTCACCGTTAACACTAGCCACCTAGCTATAGGCCTTGGTGCTCCATCCATCCTGCTACATACCCTACCTGCCATGTGTGTTAGAGTCTGTAAAAAATGTGTAGTCGAGTTTCATGGCTTTGATGGACATATTATGCTCGAATCAGATTTATATTATCTATCTCTATTTTTGCAATGAAAACAATTGAACCCTTTATAAATGCAATTTAAATAACAAAACGATGAAAACTCTTCACAGACTGCAGCTATACTTGTTGTCTACAGTATACTTTATTCCAAACCTGAACAACAACAACGCGCGATGAACAATTCCTCCGTACGACTCAATAATAATCTATCGATTAGATAATAAGTTCCTACGAAAACACATAATAATATTATTACGATGTACATATAGACTCTGTTACGCTACAGAACTAGATATACGAAACAAACGACACCACATAATCATTATTAATCATCATATGAAATTATAAAGAATACTTGATCACCAGGCGACTGGTCAACATTGTGCCATCAAAGTTATATATATGTGATGCGACATATGAAAAGGGACCACTTAGCCGGTATTGGACTTATTCATACCACCATATTCAGCACAAAATTCTGAAAAGAATGATGTATTATGTGACACAGCACTATTATCTTTTCTATTTTTTGTAGACTTTACAACGTGATGTACCTGAAATACGAGATCTTCGGAAAAACGCAATTGAAGTTATTTGAAGTTACAACCCTAATCCTAACCCTACACTTTATATTTAGAAACATGGAAATCAAAGCGCTGCATAGACATGTAGAATGAATTATTTAGCGCATTACTATAATTATAATCATAGATTCATCATTAAAACCGTTTCCAAAAATATTCTACTGTCATAATACCCCGACATTAAAGATGCCGCCTTGCGGTCTCTTTTATGTGCTCTAATATTACAATAAGAAAACCTAATAATATCAAATGATTTCTGTGAACCATTATGAAAATTTGATAGACAGAAGAGTCATCTAGCGAATCCCAGTGAAAACCCGATTTCGATATTTCGATGGGTGACCATGTTCTAAGGCCTGTATCTCAGTAAATAAATCCCGCGTTGTGGTCCCTTTTCATATGTCGCATCACATATATATATTATATATATATATCCACCCTATGTATATATATATATATATATATATATATATATATATATATATACATAGGGTGGTCTTTTCCCACTGGGCAACACTGTGATGTAATATAAAGCTATCCCTGCCAACATTTCCAAGGGCCTTAGATGAGACCCATATGGGTTCAATGGTGAACCCATAAGGGTCCTGTATAAGTGGGGGGGGGGATGTTGGCAAGCTGGCAGAGATATTCAATCCGTGAACATAAGTCTACAACACTTTCTAAGTACCTCAACGCTAGCAAATAAAAAAAGGTGACAGTTCAGCTAGAAGCGAATGATCAAGAAAACAAATGTGAGTTATTACTATTATTTATTTTATTATTATTATTATTACTAAAAAATTATTAATTATTATTATTATTATTAATACAATTATTAAACTGTCATTTATAATGTGCATAAACAAAAAACAATCTTGCACGAAAGCACGCAACAGGAAAGTCTACTCATAATAAATCTTAAATAAATAAGTCTGAGGGTTTCTTGAAGAGCAATAAAGAAGGTGATTGGGAAATAAACAAAAACAATGTTCTAATTTAATCAATTGAATTCATACATAATGCTGACACAGCTAGAAAAGCGTTGAAATTGTGCAATGGTCTATACAGATGTTCTATATTCTTAAAAAAGCACACAGTTTCATAACAATCGTCTCAATACTCAAGATATTTTGTTATTCAAACACACGACATACCGCAACACATTGGCAGGCTACAAAACAGATAATAACGGTGAATGTACAAAAACGAAGGATGAAAAGGTAGGACTAGGGATCATTAAGATGTTGGTATTAATGGCATAGTTGCCTAAATCACAAGTGAGGGTCATCATCGTTAATATCGTTCCACTGTCTTATGGCGACGGTAACCCGCAACTGGCGGGTGTGCACGAAGAACTTGATCAAGGTCTTCAGAGAACACTTGAACCCACATAGCCTAGGCTACTCTGTGCTACAGCCTAATAAATAAGTCGAACATTGCACACACACGCACATTAATTTATAGGATATGCCATATTTAATAATTCAACTTGACATAGGCCGATCTATATCTTAAAAATCGTAAATTATTTTTTTATATATTAAAAATCATAAATCGGTATAGTAGTCTATAGTTCTATTCATATTATACGTATATATGTATATACATTATATATGCAGCGTGCATATTACTCCTTGTATAAATTCTGGCCC
Source organism: Lumbricus rubellus (assembly GCA_945859605.1). Lineage (NCBI taxonomy): Eukaryota > Metazoa > Annelida > Clitellata > Crassiclitellata > Lumbricidae > Lumbricus > Lumbricus rubellus. Next base: position 20,465,191 of record OX243828.1, read on the forward strand.
GTATTCCCATTACAGAAGCGCAACCAAAGCGAATGCAATATTTAATTTGTTTTGTGTAGTTGCCAGATACACATACTATCTTAAGCAGTTGGTTGGTCAAAGTTTTTCCAGAATTGGGTTCTTAATGATAGATTATCCACCAAATCTGTCAAGTAATCCGTGGTCTGATCGAGGCACGCACACGTAAAGAAAATGCTTCTAGAATAATTTGAATACAGCTAGGCTACATCAAAACAAGAAGGCCCTTCTCGGCCACAGTCCGAAATGACAAGTTAACGTTTCAACGTTTCAAGTGCTTTTATCTAACAACTTCATAACATTGGCTAAACGGAGCACGCCATAATAGGCCCGTACAATTTTTATCAATGATAAATATGAACACCTACAGCAGACTTTAATGCACGATCAATTGTACGCCTACAGACAGTATAACGTAGTCTATTTCGAGCGAGATAAAAAAAAACACGTACATTAAAATTAATAGTCTAGTGGTTAGAAGTCGGGGCTCAAATACTCGGCAGTGCAGACGTTTCTTTCCAGATTTCTATTCGTACTCCCAGGCTACAGAACTGAAGGCCACTCCACCACTGCTTGTTCTCTGACAGTGTCAGCCTCAAGCCTGGATAAAGAAGGAGGGCGACGTTAATGATGTTTATTATCAAAGTGGGTATGTTCGTCGCCTTGCAGTCGAAGGGTTGCAGGTTCGAATCCACCTCAAATCGCTGTGTAAGGAGTAAGGACCTTGGGCAAGTCCTTTACTCGCAATTGCTCAGTGCTTCGGTGTGAAACTCTGATGCAGTGTCCGCTCTGCAGTTGGGAGCGCCTTTGAGAAGAGAGACTGAAGGACCGCTATAACAAGTGCACAAACAAATAAAGTGTCGATCATGAACTGAAAGTACTATTATTAGGTACTTTGTATCGACTGATACAGTACTCCCTCTACCGAGCCGGTAGAGCTAAGCAATAGCAAAAATCGAGCTTTGTTGGTCAAGAAGTACCTTGAAAACTGTTTAGCCTAGACATATTACACTGTTGTGCCAATATTTTTTATGTCCTAAACATCTGCCAGCCAAATCAATTCTAGTGCCACTCAACAAACATATTTCTTAGAAACCAATCAACGAGACACTTGTTGACATACCACATAACTACAAAAGAAAAAGAAATATAACAAACTCAAGCAGTAGGGCTGATGTACCGAATAGGTGATTATCCCTATTACCGAATAGGTGATTATCATGAATAATTGGTCCAACTACGAATATGAATAGTGAACAGAAAACATCTACCATTCAAAATTTCAAATGTAAGCAAAAGTTTCAGTTCAGCAAATAACTTAATACACAAACTAAAAGTAAACAGTTAACCACTTGTAAGTTTTCCATCCTTCTGCCAGTCTGTATACTCTCGTTATAGCAGCCGAATATGCAAAAAAAGATGTCACGTGATCACTATTCGTATTCGGCCCAAACGCTACTACTCGGCCGAATACTGAATTGTTATTTGGCCCGCTATTTGGCCCCGAAGCAAATACAAAGTGAATGTGCATAGTGCATACAGTCCTACTTGTATCATCATATTACAGCCCATTATTTTTATTGCCCAAATCGGCCAAATGTATTACATCAATGCATTTATAAAATTATTGTATATAAATAAATTCTACATCCGTGAATATTAGTCCTACATACATGTATACTGATTCAATAAGATATCATACATCTCGCCTATGGCCGCCACCTTTGGAACTCTCAAAGTGCGCATCATTAAAATCATTCAGGGTCATTTTCAAATCAATGTCTATCAATAACTAACTGCAAACCATCATAATAGCGAGTACAGAAGAGTACAATTGCAAATTTAACAGTAGGCCTAGGGTCGATGACCTGCTTTCCTCTTCTAGCTACCCCAGGTGGTGACAACAGGCATCATTAGACAAACTACACATGTATAAATATGACGATAATGTACTTTTTAAGCAGGACCAAAGCTCAGTGATAACTCAGCTATGCACGTTGGACAGCTGAGGTCACCGCATACATAACAATTAGACTTCAAGGTAGTTTGGCCTTCGCTAAGGCTACACGAGGATTTTTCCTAAAAAACCGGATGCCTATGCAACAAGTGCTAGATAAAAATACACAAGTATACTATAATATTCGTCTCAACTGACTCCCTACTGACGAACGACCGGGGTTAGAATAAAATTATTATTTTTAAGTGAAGAAGACAGCATTCAATCTACATCTGCATGGCAGCTGCCTTTCACAGACGCACCAGGTGACTATTCTGACGTCTGGCAACGGGACATTAGTTATTTTTATGTATATATATATATATTAGGGTGCCAACCAAATGCATGGTCAAAAAATAATTTTGTCTGATCCAGTTGCCCACCCCCTACAAATGTTTTCTATGGCAAGAAACTCACGTGATACAAATTTTATTCCAATAGAAGATCATTTAGAGGTAGCTTAGCGCGTCAGTAGTTTATAGTAGCGTATAACATAATTTCTTCAAAATCGCATATGGAAATAGCTTATATTTACAGAGAACAGGCTGTGCTGTGACTCAATGTTCATACTGACTAAGAATAATAATGTTTCTTGTAATTTTTTTATCTTTCCCAATTCTTGGATGTTGCTCTAATAACACGGATAAACCATAAAAGGCTTATTAAAGACTGTCAATGTCATTTCATACAACTTCCAGCAATACAATCCTTCCTGATGGTGCCTATGTTTTGTCTGAACAAAAGTGTATAAGAAAACACTACTGAGCTTGGTTTGCAGACCAAAATCATGGAATTAGTCGATGCCAAAGTGTTCAACACCAGATGGGACCTCCAGTGGCAAAAAATCAAGATATTTAGAAGATTTAGATAGGCTACTCACGTATAATTATGCATTTGACGCAGACCGGTATGAAAATGGCATAAAGGTGACAGCAACTGCAGTGGTTTGGATCTGGTGCAAAATGAGTTTATCGAGTTCATCCAGCTCAATATGATATTCAGTCAAGACTGTTAGGAAGAGTATGAGCTCTTTTACCTGGCACTGATATTCTTAAAAGGAGTATAAAGTAAGGGAGATCTGTGCAATGTGCATATCCATGCCTCTGGAGTCCACCCTAGAGCTAGATGGATGGCAAGGTCACAAACAAGGTTACAAAGATACTTATTTTACTCTCAATAAATCTCATCAAATGCGAGTTGTCAGCTCTCCCAGAGTTCAAGTCAATTGTTAAGTTTACATTCAGTGTCTGTACACACATGCATGTGCCACACCTGATCCTCGCAACGTCTTGAATCTTCTGCATGAGTTTGATGCATACAGACAAACAACTAAACTGTTATCGATTCAGCAATCAATTTTTTCTGTAGTCATTTGTAGTATCTAGGTGAAATACTAATTGGTCACACTTTCTCTGATACAATGGTTCCTCTGGATTTGAAGGAAGCAATAGTCATGCACAGCCCTAAGTAAAGAAACCCATGGACAAACTCCTCGGCACGTTGTAAGTTTATACTGCATGGACATGACACTGTTGCTATACCAATGCTTCGGTGGTTGTGACAACATATTTAGCAGTTTCTTGTGGCAATTGGAATATCACAGCACTTTTTGGCCCTAAAGACCTTCACCCTAGCATTTGAGAGAGCATTTCTGAGTGTGCTAGTGCTGAGATATGGGCAGAGAGTCTGATGGTGGTAAACAGTGCCGCTGATTTATTCAATGGTGTTCTTGGTCACTATGAAAAACAGAATAAATTTATGTCATAAGTTGCTGAGAGGCACCGCAGGACATTTCTAGTTACTAAGGAGTCTACTATTGCTCACCAGTAGTGCTGGGCTCAATTGCTCATCACTAACTTAGCAATAATGAGCACCCTGGATAGTTGTGTATCTTACGCATTGAAACGCCATGGAATTTAACATTGTCCAATGCTAAAAACTTTAACCGCGTCAAGCTACCAGTAATTTTTTTTAGAATGCTTCCAAATTTTGTGAGCCTTATTATTTCAACATTGAAAACATATTTTGGGGGTGGGAAGATACAAATTACAAACTTTTATTTTGAGTGGCACCCTAATATATATATATATGTACGACGTACGTGTATATATATATACGTGTATTACGGTGTACATATATGTATATATATATATGTATATATAATTATATATAGTATATAGCGCCAGGAAATATAACTCAGTATCAGCAATAAGGGCGATGAGAGAAGCTTGAGGGACTGTGAAAGAAGGAGCAGTTAGGAGAGGCAGAGACGGTGAGGTTGATGGAGAAGGTTGTGAAGGTGAACTATAAAAGAAGTCTATTATGTGCATATCACAACTGAGTAAATAATTATATATCAAATCTGGAAGCATGGCAAAATCATATCACGATCATTATAGTCATCGTGGTAATGGTTGGTGGTAACGTTGGTGTCAGAGATATAGAAGAAAACGGTTTAACGATTCAAGTGACTGAGACAATATTAGAATGGATGAACGGATGACAGCAAGATTGGATGGATGAATGAATGGAAATGGTATTTAATAGATGAATAGAAGAATGGATAGATGGATAAATGGATGAATAGATGACTGTACAAATAGATGGATGAAAGAATGGATGACAGCAAGAATGGATGGATGAACGAATGGAAATGGTATTTAATAGATGAATAGATGACTGCACAAATGGATAGATTAAAAAAATGTAAATGGTACTTAATGGATGAATGGATGACTGCAAGAATGGATAGATGGATAAACGGATGAATGAACGAATGCACGTTCCTGGTAACATGACAGACACGATGACTACTACTATATGGGTGGTGGTGAAGACTGTGGTGTTGACAGTGGTGGTGGTGGGGGTGAAGACATGGGGAGTCTAGCAATTCAGGTAGAAATCTCTTTCCCATTGGCTAATGTGGGCGTGGAATCCAGTCCATTCCTTCTGCTTGACGTAGATGAATCCATCAACAAGGGCATCACCCAACGTCGATCGGAGGAACGTGGATGCGCTCAGCAGCTGAAGGGCATCGGCCAAGGTCGACGGCATCTGTCGGAATTTGTCCGGAGTCTTCGATACCTCGTAGTCGATACGCTCTCCAGGATCTATCAGGAAAGAATGAACGAATGATACAATTAATGAACCCATGAATGAACAATTGAATGAATGAATAAGTAAATGAATGAATGAATGAGTGAACATCTGGACGAATGAAGGAACGAAATAAGTTAATGAATGAGTGAAAAAAATGAATGAATGAGCGGTTGAACGAACGAATGAACCTATGAATGAATAACTTAATGAACGAATAAGTAAATAAATGAATGAATGAATGAACAGCTGAATGAATGAACGATATAAGTAAATGAACGAGTGAAACAATGAATGAATGAACCACATGAATGAGGGCCCTTTGAGGGGATGAACAAGGGAATGAACGTATGAAAAAAAATATGAATGTATTAATTAACAAAGGGATGAACGAATGAATAAAAGAACAGACTAATTAAATTAAGAAATTGATGAATAAAATGAACGAACGAATGAATTAATGAACAAGAAAACTAATGAAATGAAATGAATGAATAAATGAACAAGAAAACTAATGAAATGAATGAATAAATGAACAAGAAAACTAATGAAATGAATGAATGGTTGAAATGAACTAGAGTAAATTAAGTAATGAACAAAGTATCAAACTAAAGAAATACGATGGCAGGTGCCAATCCTAAACTCCCAAAGTCTACTGCGCTGGCAGCGCTGATCTAAAGCAAAACCCAGAGTATTATAACCAGCTCATTCCCTCACCGACCTTCCCACGCCGTCTGTTCTGCTCATGGACAGCATGCGTTCAATGAACTCCACAAAGCTGAGTTGGCAGACGTGATCAATAAACCTGATTCTCAGGCAGGAAGCAGTTGTGAGTGAAGGACTTACTTTAGGTGCATGCGCAGCTCTAACCACAATAATACAGTATCACCTGACGCACCCTACACGTACCGGTACCTCTTTGGCTCATGGCTGTTTTTAAAGAATTTTTAGAACTGCACAACTCCTTCTTTCTTTTCCCATCATCCATGGTAAATTACTTCCAATCGGAGGACAATGACCTTTTCGCTAGTTTTTAACTTAACAGTTAAGTCCTTCGACAACTGCACAAATCCATTAAGAACTGCACATATTGTGCAAAACTGCACGTTAAAAAAGGCCCTGCTGTAGGCTACCGATCAATTTTAAATGAGCGCTCAGCGCATCCATCCAGTTGATTTCAACATCAAGTAATCTAATCATCTCTCACAATTCTCCCCTTTTCTCCTGTAATCATCATAATAATCTAATCCAATCTAATCATCACTCCTGATTACGCTTCACTCTCTACTTGTGGTCCATCCGACTGGGTTCTACAAGTCTCTCAAGTCTTTTTTTGTTCATGGTTGGACTGGGAGCACCTCTGAGTAGTTTCTTGAAGGTGTGCTACATAAATGCTCTGAATTTATGAATGAATGACTATCGTAATGCCCAATACATGACTGGGATCAACTGAGATCGCAATCATAACGCTGACCCCCAAGATGTTGCTCACCCACGCATTTTTTTCCTAGCTGATGTAATATATTCGCTCGCATCCTATGCTCAATCCTATGTATACAGACATCTTATAACACCATGGACACCGAGCAGGGAAGTGCTCCCTGCTCATGTACACGAGCATGGAGCGCATCTGAGTAGTTCCCCATGAGATTATATAAATGCTCAATTATAGACGTGTAGTTAATCATCGTCGTCGACACCAATAGCCTACCTGTCTTATTCTCGATGCCATCTAGTCCAGCTGCTAGGATGACGGCTTGAGTGAGATGTGGGTTCGAGCTCCCATCCGCCAAACGATGCTCAATCCTATGTATACAGCCATCCAACCCACTCTCTTATTAGGTTACAAGCGATTATATATAATAAATGTAAGATATATATTAAATATATATATATAATACCAAGTCAGATCGTTAATGTAACTGTGGGAAGTAGTTTTTTTCCCACAATTCTCACACTGCAAGGTAGAGCAGAAATCTTTGCACAGATTTCTGCCCTGGTGGGTTTTTACCACCTACCCCTCCTCCCCGGACCTCCGTTTTACCGTCCAGCACACTAAACACTCCACAATTAAGCACCCTTCTGACAGAACTGAAGTCATATTCAACAGATCACAGCAACCTTTCACTTCTGAGAGCATGACGACAGAAACCCTTAGACTATATCTATTAATGCAAATGTACACATTTGTATGAAATCATGTCCACCACGATCGACCATGCTCATTTTCTAATGAGACGACGAGCTGGTGAGCTACTATGCCTACATCAATGCACTCCGTTAGAATGGTGCCATGCCCCTGCTAGCGCAAGATTGAAATATGTGCAACAAGCCTGGGAGGCGAACCAGATCCGAACGCACACAGGCGCATACGAGGTAGTATAGGTTGTAAACAATGTTAGATGGATGCATGACAGTTGGACAGAGAAGTGGAGTTACTCCTCGTGGCGTTGCTCCCACAGCATGAGGAGTAACGTCAATGGATGTCAGAACCTGCCAATAGAAAGTCTGGGAATGCACCCGAGGAGACGGCGTGCGAGTAAAGTTCAAAAGAAGAGTGTGAACGGGTGAGTGTGTGATTCAAATACCACCACAGCTTTCTTAACCCTTTGAACCCGGCAGACCACTTTAGCGGGACGTTATCCATAGAGTTACGGGAGCTCAGGGTTCAAAGGGTTAACGTGCAGTTGTACACAAAATGTGCAGTTGTAAATGAATTTGTGCAGTGAAGATCATTAGAAAAAGATAACCGCAGCAGATATACCGTGGAAGACCGGAAATGGAAGTAAGGGGTTGTGCAGTGAAAAATATGCCAAAAGGTTAAATTTCTGGTGAATGAATAAAAAAGTCACCAGGGGCCAAATTTATGACATCTGTAAGTCGTGTATACATCTGTAAGTCGTGTATATGAATACCACATCACATGATTGATACAGCTTCTGATATTGATATAAGTGTCATCAAATCGTGATCAAACTAAGATTTGCACGAATATTCTGAATGATGATGAGTCAGATTCATGATCTGGTGAGATCACTCCAATAATCGTGCAAGTCGCCGCCGATAAAATCTGATGTCTGGCAGGTCTGACTTGCACGATTATTGGAGTGATCTCACCAGATCATGAATCTGACTCAACAGTCAGAATATTCGTGCAACTCTTTGTTTGATTACGATTTGATGACACCTATTTCAATATATCAGAAGCTGTATCAACGTCAGAATCATATGGTGTGGTCCTCATTTAGGCCTACATGACTTACAGATGTATACACATGTACACGCACAAGCTCACACGCACACACACACACGCACACACACGCACACACACAAACATCAGAGGTGCTAGCTACAAGTTGTCAAGATGAGCCAGCAAATGGATATAGAAACTCAGTTCTGTTTCCTGTTTCTATGCGGACCACCGCATAGCGAACGTTATCTAAACGTGAGTAACCGAATCGTTTTCTATCACTTCCTCATAAATATACAATTATTCTCTGCATCTTAAGCGCATTGGACAGCACTGATACTCATAAGGGGTGTAAATGTAAATGTAGCATCTGGTACAACAAATTAGTCTAATTTACTTTGTATTACATTACAACATAACTCAAAGATCAAAAGAACCTCCCAGCTCATTCCTAGAGTTTCTAATCGACCTTATACAGATACCCAATAATATAGTAACTGACGTTCATGTACAGATATACAGACATACATGCAATGACACACACATACCGGTACATGCATACATACCATCAACCATGCACACATCCATCCAACCATACATATAAATAAACATGCGTCCATACAGCCAACCACCCATTGAAACATACACATAAACAATGCATGTATACATGCATCATACATACAAAAATACATCCATCGATTCATGCAAACATCCGTGATATATACACATAATACGTACGTACATACATACATACATACATACATACATACATACATACATACATACATACGTACATACATACGTATTACATAGCATAAATCACACAAGTACCAATACAAGCAGGACTTCATGGCCAGCTGTAAGCGAAATGGGAAGGGCAATAAAATCAATCAGTGCAAGTTTCCTTTTCTAGTGATACAAATCACACCCTGTAGATGTGTACAACTAGACAATTTGGTACTGTAGATGTTTACAACTAGACAATGGTAACTGCTGACCTGTTATCGGCAGGGATGCGCAGAAGCACGGTCCGATTGTTACCACCCCAAGAGACAGTGTTTGGACACCAAGCTCCAAGGTTCAAGCTGAAAATACACACAAACCAGAATATCTTAACACTGTGTCAGATGTATCATGAAGTACTTGGTATTTAAACGGGCCTTTAAGTACACTGTGTCCAGAAAAAGAGATATACATTTTGCAATATGAAAATAAATAGTAAATGTTCATCGAATTTTAAAATTCAAACGCCGTTTTAATTCTGACATACTTATCAACAAATTTGCAATTTATGAAATGTCCTCAGTGAAAAATTACGTCATGATCACATTGTTAAAATAATAATTTTAAAACAACATTTTCAGAAAATAGCGTTCAGCGAAAAAGACAAAGTGGCTATAACATTTTTGCGAAAAAACAAACATTACAGTGCAAAGAAATTTATTGGGATATTTCCGGACATAGGTTGGACATTAGGCGGTCTAAAGATGCTTTTAAGAAAAATTGATATAATTGGATCATCTGTGAATCACATGGGTAGCAGCAGGCCTAGAACTCCAAGAAAAAGAAAATTTCAGTTTGGCTGCAAATTACGTCATTATGGCGTCATTATAATTGTATGGCTAGAACTTTTATAATTTCACCAGTATTAGATAAGTATGTCAGGATAAAAGCGGTGTTTTAATATATTACAAAATTAATTAATATTTACAATTTATTTTCATACTTACAACATCGGTCCTTTTTTTCGAGACACAGTGTAGTCTCCCTTCAAAGGCATTGTATTGTAATTTAATGCGATGTAATCTGTACTACATTGTATTGTATTGTGTTACATTGCGTTGTAATTTGTTACCGTTTGTAGCTGTTGACTGTGGGACAGAGGAGAGCACAGGACTCTTCAACATGAGCCAGAAGTCCTCCGAGGAAGTGGTATGCGGTCTGTGAGAGACCCAGTTGCTTGTCGCTTGGGTCTGGAAACGTGTTCTTTCCATCGCTCAGACTCCACAGCGATACGTTGACGTGCAGACCGTTTGCTATTGGACAACAACAACAATAACAAATGCAGTGTCAATATCAGACCACATGGGGCGCGGTGGTGCAGTGGTGGCGTCGTTGCCTTGGAGCCGAAAGGTTCGAGGTTCGAATCCACCTCGCCACGTAAGGACCTTGGGCAAGTCCTTCACTCACAATTGTTCAGCGCTTCGGCGTGAAACTCCGATGCAGTGTCCGTTCTGCATTCGGGAGCGCCTCTGAGTAGAAGAGCTTGAAGGGGTGCTATAACAAGTGCAAATACAATATACACATATATGCACATATAATGTTCTAGTGTCAATATCAGACCATATAATGTCCTAATGTCAATATCAGACCATAATTATAATGTCCTAGTGTCAATATCAGGCCGTTTAATGTTTCGACGTTAATATCAGTCCATAATGCCTTAATGTCAAATTGGCCACGTCAGGACATCCGGTTGCATTAACCCTTTGCCGAACAAGGGTATATAGGATTCTCCATACCATATATTATACAACACGTTGGTCAGTAAAGGGTTAAGACCAGAAAGAGAGAGGGAAGCTGATGGGATTGGTGGTGTTTAAGCTAAGAGAAATATGACTACGGTGCACGAAGCGGATGTAACATGTTGTGAATCCTCAACATATATCAGCACCATACAAAAGCCACATCAGTGATCAAGCCTTAGCCCGCAAATCAATAATGTAATGTAATGTAATGTAATATAACATTTGTAAAGCATTTCTCATAGAGTAGCTATTCAGAGCATTAGCCAGGTTGCTTGGTCCGTTTCCGGTAATATCAAGTAGAGGAGACAGCATTGTGCAACAGTGGCATTCGGTGATGACGGTGGGTGTGTGGTCAGATATTAAAGTACCGGTAGACAGTGGGAAAGAAAAGGCGGATATGCCTAATGGTGCTTAGAAATGGAGTGGCCTGAAAGAACTACCGGTACTGCAGGATAGGTCAGGAAACGAAAAATCTTTTGACCCCAACAACATCACACTTGCAGATTGGAGTTGATATAACGCCAGTGATTAATAACCTGATCTCACCCTTTGTACATTGCACTGGAAGTATGAACAAATATAATTGCGCTAAACTGTGATAGGATGCTAGTTCTGGTCATAGACATCTAGATACATTGTACGAAAACCTAAACTTATTTCAGATTTTGTTTCACGATGAAATGAAATATACTTACAACACAGCAGATTAGGCAGTGGAACTGGCATGAAGGTAATACGATAGCCTTCCAATTCTGCTATTTCCTATTAAAGAAAACAATATTAATTCCATAATTAGCAGCATCAATCACGCTTACACCATCCATAGCAACCATCCCACAATTACCTCCAGCTTAATGCAATTGTATTCCTGCATATCTATTGTAAGTTTGAGTAACTATGTCAACTGGTTGTCATACGACTCTTGTGTGACTGTTACTATTCTTCACAGTTGCTATAGGTGGTCATGTTAGTAGGGATCTTCAACCCCACTGTGTCCACCCATAGGTAACCATTGTCAATGTACGTTATTAAGCATACTGCCATCATTGTGATACATGTATGTTGCTTCCAGGAAACAAGCTGATTTAATTTCAATCTGAATTTCAATTAGGAGGTCGAATCCTCCACAATCCACCATGTTCAGTTTATAATACGAGCAGAAGCATCGTAGCATATTCATACATGGGGATTGGGGAGGGGAGGGGTCTGTTCGATTAACATAACATTGCCAATGCAGCAACCCATCTCTGGCATCTGGCATCCAATCAGATTAAGCAATAAACAGGTCTCCAGACACCATATTATGGCTACAAGAAATTAATTCACTTATCGACCCATGCAACCAAGTGGACATATAAACTCCCCCCCCCCCACACACACACGCACACACACTATTGAACTTCACCTACAATGTACTTGTCTATCTGTCCAACTATGGCTAGGTTTTCAAGCCACAAATTTTACTATGCCTTGGGTGCACGATGGTCTAGTGGACAACAATATTGAACTGACAGCCGAGATGTTAGGGATTCAGAAACCTGTTAGGGCTGAAACTTGTTTCTGCTTCACCTGCATCACCTAGCCAACGTGGCCACATTAAGTACAATGACCATAAAATGTCGACTGGATCATCAAAAGGCGAGGGAGAGGACGGCTCACTCCTTCTTATACACAACGGCTAAGAAAAATGAAGATGCTAACACTTCCATACTCATGACTGGCTTCATTAAGGAACTGCTTGTCTTCTACATCTAACTTGACATGAGGTAGAGAAGAGGTAGAGCAAGAGGAGCGGCCTACCTTGATCATGAACTTCATGAACGCATGGCGATCAGCAGTCGTGAGAGCATCAACAAAGCCATAGTTGATCTCATACTGACAGCAAGCAGCTTCATGATCGACCTGTCAGATAAAGATCAATGAGATTTGAATCCATGCCACAGCAAGAGATGGTCAATTAAAAAACCTTATATAGTACTTCAGTGTTCTGCATACTAATTCATTCATTATGGATATTAGCATATAGTGTTCCTTCGAGGCTACTACTCAGAAGCGCTCCCGACTGAACCCTGGCTCTAAAGAATGGTTTTAAGGCTGCAATATGACCCATAGACATGAGTGAAACCTAGGCTTCCGGCAAAGTGCCATACATCCGAACATATAATCAATCGCTAACAACAACCCTAGCAACAGACAGAGCCAAGTAACAAGATAAAACATTAGTAATGGGACAAGCCCTTGAACTACAGACAAGACCCTTTAGAACCGGACAGCAAACCAAAGTTCATGTAACCATCTGAATCTAAACGAGGCATTGACGAGAGGAGCAAACCTCGTATGGTTCCCAGTTGAGCTTCTCCATGACGTCATAGATCTTCATGATGACGTCAGAGTTTCTCATGATGGCCAGTGGCTCCTGAAGAGACATTGGCTGCTGGGCATCCAAAGCATCTCCAACGGCCGATCCATCCTTATTCAAGAGAGTAAACTCCGCTAAAAACACAGACACAAGCCATAAGGACTACGATAAGAAAACTCTCCAGTAAATTACTCCTAACTATTAAACCAACCCTTTGCCTTCCATCCATCCAAGCCACAACTTCCATCCATCCAGTCCTCTGCCATTCATATACTGACTGAACCTCTGCCTTCCGTCCATCCAACCCTCCACATTCCATTCATCCACTCCTACGCCTTGCAAGCAGTCTTGCCTTCAATGAAGTCTGCTTTAACAGCTGTGCTACCTCTTCCTCTGTGCAGTAATGGTGTGTGCACAAGACTTGCATATGATTGTTGCACAAAGTTTCACAAACCTGTACAAACGACGAATTGAGCCTATCAGAATTACAAGGCATAATTAGAGAGAGGTCCATTACATAAACAGGCATACAACAACGTCAGCAGGTAAGACTCCAACGTTATTTAATTGCATAAATACAAACATATATACATGCATATATACATACATACAATGTCACACATACATACATACATACATTGTGGGGCACGGTGGTGTAGTGGTGGTGTTGTTGCCTTGGAGTCACATGGTTTGAGGCTCGAATCCACCTTACCGTGTAAGGATCTTGGGCAAGTTCTTCACTCACAATTGCTCAGCGCTTCGGCGTGAAACTCCGATGCAGTGTCCGCTCTGCATTCGGGAGCGCCTCTGAGTAGAAAGATTGAAGGGGCACACACACATAAAAAAATACAACATACAACATACATACATACATACATACATACATACATACATACATACATACATACATACATGTTTACATGTATACATACAAACATACATACATACATACATACATACATACATACATACATACATACATACATACATACATACATACATACATGTACATACGTACACATGGACAGACAGAGTGAAGCCTGTATGACTTACGTTCAATTCCTGACTTCATGACATATCCAAGTCTTCTTGCTCTCTCCATCTGGCGGATCAGCGCCCGTCTTGGACATTGCGAAAATGGCTTTCCATGCAAGTACAGGTTACTGAAAGCAACACCACAGCTCTGTAAGTGAAAGTGCTAATAATTATGTACCTGGTACTAATAATTATATAGACACTATAGTTGTTTCCACAGTCACTCTGCAGTGCCTGGACTGTGCTTAACTCATCCAAATAATCTTGTATGCTCATTTCTACAATGGAAGCTTGCAGACTTAGACAGAATTTTTCTTCAAGCTTCATATGGTTTGTACTTTGTTTGACTGAGTGCATTTGTAAAAATCCAGTCAGAGGCAAAAGCCTGCATGCTTCAACGTTGTTGCTATAATAAGGTGCAAAATGTGCATAAAAAACATTTGTTTGATACATGAGAAAAACAGCGAAGTAAATAAGCACTTTAAAGTGTCAAACAGAGACATAAACTTCAAGGACATTGTTGAACAGTGGGAACAGATAGGCTAAGCCTCTACGGCAAAGCCCGAGACTTCAGAGCCAGCCAATATGCTTATAAGTAACTTTTGGATGCAACTTGATCAGAAACAGAGGCAACAGGAGCCAACAAGAGATATCAACCCTGTCAACCAAATGTCGGCTCCTCTGGCGTTGTCTCATGGGCTTCTCCATACTTTGGACTGTGACCTTTGGAACCAGGCCTTCCAAAAAGACCCATAGGCAAACTGTGGCAAAGTTACTGATGTTATTGAACGACCCAGATCCAATGGGAAGAACCTCAAATGATCTATCTCAGAAATGTTCAAGAATCGCAAGATAGTTTATGTCCTCCTCTGGAGTAAAAGATCTTAAAATTTTTAGTTTGTTTGTATGCGCACTTGTCATAGCGCCACTTCAAGCCCCCTACTCAGAGGCGCTTCCAACTGCAGCGCGGACACTGCATCAAAGTTTCACGCTGAAGCGCTGAGCAATTGTGAGTGAAGGACTTGCCCAAGGTCCTTACGCGGCGACTTGAAGTGCAAGGCAACAAACATACCCACTACACCATCACGTAACCACTGTTGCATAGGGGGGGGGGGTCTAAATGATCCTGATCCAAAAAAGTAGCTAAGAACATAGGTATACTACGAAGAATACGCCATAACTTGCCTTCGAATATCCTCACTAACCTCTATTATACGCTTGTCTATCCGTATTTTTCATACTGTAATATCTCTTGGGGTGTTAACTATTCTCAAACTCTCCAATGCTTGGTTGTACTTCAGAAATTGGCCATAAGAACTGTCTACCATATACATTGGAGACTTAGTACCAAGGACACCTTCAAAATTAACCGTATATTAACTATATTGGGCATCAATAGGCTCCAAATTGGCCTCTTTATGTATCGGTACCACAATAATTTGTTACCACCTTGTTTTAATAATTATTTTAAATTGGCGTCCTCTGTGCATCAACATTACACTAGACATGCAGCTGATTACCGACCTGATTTTGCTAGAATCAATCCGAAGCTATTTTCCATTAAATGCCAGGGCCCAATCACATGGAACTCCTTACCACTAGATATAACCTCCCTTCCAACTTTGAGCAGGTTTAAGAGAGCTCTTAAGTTATATCTAACTGAAGAATGATCATTGAACTGTATTAACCTGAGATCTTTCTTTTTGAGTATTCTGGTGCATGATCTGACCTGCAGAGTATCATACAGTGTTTCCCTTTTGCCATAGCTGTTCTGACCTTTGTTTGCTAATATGATCACTTCAGTTTGGAAATCTCAAGCTTGTTTTTCTTTTATTTCTTAACTGACTAGCAGTACCCATATGTTTGCACTGAGATAATTAGTTAAGCTATATGTATTGAATCTGTTTACAATGTCTGATCTGCCATTCCACCAACGATTGATACTGGGGTTCCTCTGATAGCGGGACTTGTCCCTTTGGGGTTCCCCTTTAAGTGCTCAACCGTATGCTATCCTTTGCTTTATAATGTACTGTTTATTCTTATGATACGCTGTTTATTCTTTCTGTTATGTTAATCATTAATGTTAATGCTATTATTCTGTTTTGTTTGTTTTGTCTTGATCAATGTGCAACGGTTGTTGCCTTAATAAATGGTATTTGATTTGATTTGATTTGATTGATTTGATCTGAGTGCTAAAAGTTATTAACAGGCGAATCAACAAGCCTAATAACCTCAATACATTACCTAGCCTAACATTGGTATTTTGTGTTTTGAGAATTTTGGATGGAGATAGATATAGCTATTAGCTACCCAGTTAACGGTATATTGTCATGGGTTCTAGATTTCAATATGGATTACATGTTTCGTTAGCTGGCAGCATACCCAAGTACTTTTGATGGGCAGCATACCCAAATACTTTTGATGGGCATAGAACGGTCCCTTATTGAAATAGTTACCATGAGTGCATGCTAGCATGGTCAACACATGCTGCAAATTATTTTGCGCAATGTACCAGAGTCCTGTACAAGTTCCCATTCCCAGGAACATTTTGCAAACTAACACCATCATATTTATTGTTTTTGACAGTCATTTTTTATAAGTTTTCTAAATTTTATTTTATAACTACCATCATCACTGCCAAAGTCTCACCAACATTTAAAAAAAAACATATGGTTAGACATTACTATTATTCTAATTAGGGCTGTTGTTCGATTAAAATTTTTAATCGAAATTAATCGCACGATTAATTTTTTTAATCGCAATTAACTGCAAATTAATCGCAATACATTTTCTTCAAATATATTAATCTTGCTATTTTATAAGGACCCCTGAAGCATAATATTTTAATGACTGAATGCATTCTTTCTATTGCAAACATATTCAATAACCTGTGGCTTAGGCCTATTGAATTTCTGCATTTAGTTTACTGAACATTTTTGTACGACAGACAGAATTGAAACACTGTTCAAATCAGCCAAATGCTAAAACAATAGTAGGTCTAAACATTGAACCTCATTATTTAGTCACACTTTTCACAAGATGTTGCGGTTCTTGCCAAACCTCGTCTCAGTTGTCCTTTCTGTAAGCATTTATCATTTGAAACCTGGATCTGTTGGTCTTGCCATCTCCTGGAGTTCAACCAACGTAGTCTGACGGGGTGAGAAAACAACCTTAGTGGACGATGAGATGCGGCCGATGTCGACGACTCATCACTATCGTTAAATGCATGTTTTGGTTCGCATGCAAGCGATAATTGAACGACGAATTGCTACGATAATACTCAAATTCTTGTTTGGAATATTAGCCAAAGAATGTATCACTAGTTTTAAGTATGAGCCTTCCGTTTAAAACGAGTTTTTCTGCATCTGAATCCATTTTAATCAGATCTAATTAACGCGTGCGATTAATGCGCTAAAAATTTTAATCGCAAATTTTTTTAACGCGTTAATCGCACGCGTTAACGCGATTAAATCAACAGCCCTAATTCTAATGTATCTCCATTGGCATCTGAAGATACCTAAACCACATCATGAAGAACAGCAACCTGAACTCCTGCAAACATATAATATATGTATAAATAAATACATATATATATAATTATATATATAATCACGACTCCCATATAATCGTAATGCCATCGCACCAGTGTCTAACATACATGGCACATAAAAAACAAGCCACATAAGCATTTACCAATTATAATTATATATCCAGGAGATCAATCCACTGCAATGGAAAGGCATCACACGGTGGAAGACAAGCAATTTGGAAATATCCTACACACCAGTATAGGCCTACATATCCACCAATTCAAGCAACATAAGACTGCAGCTCAACTCGGTAAACGAACGCGAAAACTCATATCAGACGAATGTCGATAGTTGCAAATCCTTGGACGCCGACTGCCGTTCCCACAGTCAAACCACATTCCCTGCCTCTATCGGACGAACGCTAATTTGGCCAATTTGAATAGTAATTGAACGCAAAATCGCTCTTCCTCGAGTAAACAGCGTCGTAGACCCTACAACTTCACACGACTAAACTGCACGAAAATCCGTCGGGAATTTTTTCTCATCGATTCAAACGATTCGACGATTTAAGCGATTCGACGCTCCTCGGCAAACGCCGTTCGAGAGGGAACCAGAGTTCGATCCGTTTATTTCTCAAATAAATCTTCGGTCAACACGTGTCGTTCGTAAGCCTCCCCATCACTCACCCCACCACCCTCCCCCATCACTCACCCCGCCACCTTCCCCCCCATCACCCGCAGCGTTAGACCACCCGAGTCGAACCGTCGACCCCCCTCCCGGGGAGAACGCCCGAGGCAGCGAGAACTGGAAATCAGCGTCATTCCAGGAAAATCCGGAAAGCCGGAATCGTTCCGGGAAAGCTTATGTTGCCATGGTTACCGATTAGGATGGAAATTGGCGCGGAAGCCGCAACGACAAACCGGGCCGGCCGCTCGTTAGGAAATTGGTAAATGGGTTTTCATATTGCAGCCCGGATCAATGATTTGCTGCCGCTCGGCTTTCAAGAGAGGTGGCGCGGGAATTAGGCGCGCCATTAGCCCTGTAGGTCCACGCTGAAAGCGGATAGCCTACTACTGTAACACACGGCGCTAGATTGTGTTGTATCCGTCAGCTGATCAGAAAAATCTCGGGTGAACGAATCAGGCCGACGACAAGGCTGCAGGTCAGATCAAAGCGGGAAAGACAAACGCGTGAAGTTATAGTGCAATGTAAATCACCGAAACTTTACAGCGCCACAAAAGTCACGTTAGAGTCGTCAGACTCGCGTTATATCAAATGAAGGCCGAAAATAAGAGCCAGGCGTCTGACGGTTTGGGCCGCTTCTTTACCAGACCACGGTGCCACATGGTGGATATCGTTGGTGATTGTCGTCGTGGGGTGGTCTGGAGCAGATTCAAGAAGGATAGCTTGGAGAAAACAACCGCTTCACTCGTCATTAGTGGAAAGCTGGAGGTGACGGCAGGCGAATGAGAGAGATGAGCTGGACAGATAGAAGTAGCCTAAACGCCCTGGGCAAGACAAATGCCTAGTATTTAGTTGGATACGACTACCGACTGGCTAGAAAAAAATTCGTCTTGTAAAGTGCCTGAGTATGGATGCAAGCCTCCTTTGCCAATCTCGACGGTTACAGTGAGGGGACGTAACTCCTGTAATCATATATATAAAATTCTATATATATACATACACATATTATATATATATATATAATAATCATAATATATAATCACGACTCCAATCACAGCCAGTCCTTCACTCATAATTGCTCAGCACGACTGATTGGTCATTAGATAGTCACAGTGGTGCCTAAAGAAAACCTATAATTATTATCATCATCATAATTACCATTACTACTCCTGCTGCTACAACAACTATACTACTACTACTATACTGCTACTGCTGCTGCTACTAGCCTACTACTACTAATGCTACGACTACTGCTACTAACAATAATAATAATATAATAATAATAATAAAAATAATAATAATAATAATAATAAAAAAATAAAGTCGAATGTCAGCGGTCATGACAGACAATCTGATGTTTACAGCTAAACACTGGATACAATCTGGAAAAATAAAATATTAAAAATAATATAGTATTGGTAAAAAATTAATAATAATGGCCGTTTCAGAGGCAGAAAATAACAATAGCTTATCTGATGACAGGCCATCAATGGTTTTTGTGTTGAAGGACTATATAGCAAAGATTCCAATGCAATGACTGTTCCATATTGGTCTGCAGTTGCACAGGCCCACTTCACAATTTATAGGACGGGCCACAATTTACAAGGCAATTGTATTGCCCAACATGTACACATTGTACAGACGGAGCAATCACCTCATTAATAAAAGCCTTTACTCTTACGTAGCCTGCACAAGTATACCTACTTCAATAATCTCAAAGTCCAAGCTTTCTTTTGGCAGTCGGGGTGGGATGGGGGGTATATATATATATATATATATTATCTAACAGGCCCGACGTTGTTATACCGGGTACATGTATAGGCCATGCAAACAACTACCATCTACCATAGCTTGGAGCCTTGGATCAAAGGAAACCAAATAGTGTAGGGCAGGCTGGCAGCCATCTAATTTTAAGGGCTGGGACTCATCACTAAGGATCCTAATCTTGAGATTTCTACAGTGTTCTGTAGTGTTCAAACTGTGAAGCTGCGAAAACAAGTTTAAAGACGCGCTGCCTATTAGACTTTGGCCACAAAGCAAGTCAGAAGACTATAATTTGGTCCTCAGACATCTGACAATGTTCACAAAAAGGTGTCAGAAAACTGCAAATGCTAAAAACCCACAAAAGCAGGGTGATCCAAAGCGCCACTCAGCTAACCATAGGCTAGTTGGCTTTGGTAAACACATGCAGCAGGAAGGTGTGATGGTCGCCAGGGCTGTTTTTTAGAACTGCACAACTCCTTCTTTCCTTTCCCATCCTCTATGGTAAATTACTTCCAATCGGAGGACAATGACGTTTTTTGTTAGTTTTAATTAACTGTACTGAGGTGCCATTTAGAACTGCACATTTTGTGTACAACTGCATGTTTAAAAAAAGCCCTGAATGTCGCCCTGCATGACTGCCGTACAGTTGAATTCGACTTCTATCGTAGCTTGCAATCGTCCATACACTATATAGCTTTAATCATACTGCATAAAGTGTGGATTAGAATTAATAATGAACACGAACAGATGTGTGTGAGTTCTACCTCATTGAAAAGAGTTGGGTCCGCTAATACAGGTTATATTAACACCCGAACCTCCATTATATACAGTTGCAGGACCTTAATAGAGGCAATCAAGTATAAATTGACTTTGCGGGACAATGCCGAGCCGCAGCTGCAGTGCCCACACACATAATCACCATCATTACAGTAAACGGAGAATTGCCATTCTCATTTAACAAAGACTAATCGAACAGCATCAGGGGCTGGAAATCATTTTCGTGAATGCAAGACGGTCCAAAAGGTCGACATTTATATAGACAAATCCGACAGCCAAAGGAAACTTGCAAAGAACACACAAACACACACAGCACCCCTCCACGCACGCAAACACATACACCGGGTTACACCCCCCCCCCTCCCCAATGCTTGAACGATGGACTTAACCCTGGTACAATTTTCTACATCATCTGGTGTAGTCTATATTATACCCAGTGCTTAAAGTGTAGAAAAATAAGTGCATGGACGCTCCTTACCTTTCCCTGCTGTGTGGGCGAAATAAGTGGCAGGACGGTGTAGAGAATTTAAAAGAAGTGCCTGGACGCCGTCCATGACCGTCCAAGCACACTTTAAGCCCTGATTATACTTAAATATAAACTATTCATTACAGGCAAGTATGCCGGTGTCACGAAATAAAGTCTCCCCCCGAAACGAAGTCTCTCCCCGAAACAAAGTCTCCCCCTGGCTGAAAATCTGTTTTGGAAGACATTTTTCTGGTGTAAAAGTATATAAATGTTCGTGTTAAATAACGTGTTATCGTGTTAGCAACGCAAACTAACGGTTTGATATGCTCATCTATTAATTTTATGCGACTCTTGCCGATTTCACGATCAATGGGGGGAGACTTTGTTTCGTGGACGGAGGAAATATTCTCTCCCCCCGGAGACTTTATTTCGGAATATAGTCTCCGGGGGGCGAATTTATTCTAGAACAGATCCTCCGGGGGAGAATCTATTTCGAAATAAAGTCTCCGGGGGGAGACTTTTAGGGGGGAGACTCTGTCACGCGACACCGGCCGTAGGCCTATATAGGTCTACATGAGCTTAAGATTCTTAATCACCGTCACTGGTGGTGCTTTTACAAAACCTTCAACTGACTAGGCTAAATTAATTCTTACTGCAAAACCACTCAAACATCAAACACGTTACAGCTATTCATCAATCCAACTTCTAATTTGCGTTTTGCAAAAATCCTTTCCACCAATTCTGCTTCTATTTAGGCAAGAATTAACGACGCTAAACTACATGTTTACCGCGAAGTGCAGTATCTATAGGTCTATTATGAGAAGTGTAGCAAAATGAATGGGACATAGCCTAGGCCTATATGATCCACGTGGAGTTGAGGTGTGAAAAGGAGACTTTACTATGGGGCCCTAAGAAAGAAAAAGAGGGGTTGAACCCTCAGCCACCCCTCAACTCTCACCCTGGCGAAGTATTTACCTTGACAGCCATCCGTATTCTGGTTTCCACGGCAGCTGGATCAGAGTCTTCGGATCGGGGAGAATGTTCATCTCTGGATCAGCTCCGTCGGCCTTGAAGAACATAGCGGCCGGAACACCACAACCATGACGCTGAACATTTCGGATCGCCCTCTTCGGCACAACGGACACCCGACTGTCGGAGTTTAGGGTGCTGTACGAGACGAGGAAGTAGCGAATCCCCAGTTCATCCGCCTTCTTCTCCAGGTCGATGTCCCCCAGCGGAAGTGGCAGCGGCGTCTGATCGGGGTCGAGATCCGAGAAACCGGACTCGGCTCGTTTGCCGATGTGTTCCGCCATTTTGTTCGTATACGTTTCACGCGATCTTTTCAATGACGTCCGCAACCGAGATAAGGTGTAGGCTATAATATGCGAAGGAAAATCGCTGCTCGACCGGCGGTCAGGTCCACTCGAAAACCTTTTGCCGGCTGGATTCCCTTGTTCACGTGAATAGCAGCCGCCGATAAAGGCAACCCCTGGATGCTTCTTTCGTTCGTACACGCCAACTTTGCTTATGTACGAAGCGGCGAACGACCGAAGCAGCCGCCGCCGCCTGCTGCGATTAGCTTACGTGCGCTGACGCCGTCTGCTGAGCGCCGCCGCTGCAGCGCTTATCGTCTGCTTCAAAACATTGCTTATGGCAAGTCGCACGCCCAACAACAGCTGGCGGATGGCGCGCCAAGCTTACAAGAATAGAGGCGAAATCGCTAGCAATTATTATAGTAGCCTATTGAATAGTTGTAGGCCTAGTTGTAGGCCGAGGCTTAAAACCAGTGATGGATGGAAACATCTGGAATTATTGTTGAAGGCATAATATGCATTGCAGATCATAGATCACTATAGTAAATAAAACGCCACTTTGAAGCTGCGTCGTGATGACTCACGGGTTTTATAGACCTATAGGCCTATCCGAAATCGTTCCGTGAATTTACTGGATTATGATATCAAGCGTCTGAAGGTTATCGCTATCGTCGTAATCGTAATATCGAAACTTCTAAAGCGTCACCCGAAAGTTAAGTTCAGCTTAATAATCATAAGCGATATCTTTATCTCATAGGCCTATATGCCTATTTGTTTGTGGGCGCTGTGGTGTAGTGGATATGTTCGTTGCCTTGCAGCCGGAGGTTTCCATGTTCGAATCCACCTCAAGCCGCCTCGTAGGGACCTTGGGCCAGTTCTTCAGTCGCAATTGGACAAATAACTTTTTAAAAACGTTTTTCCTAAGCCAATGGGGGGGGGGGGGTTTAATCCCCAAACCCTCTTGGCTACGCCACTGGGTCTATTAGGCTAAAAACCTGCTAAATTAATCTTTCAGCTGCAGATTCTGCCTTCAGGAAATTAACAGGCTATATCTGTTATCTGTTCATGCGTGTAAACGCTCAGCAATCAATGCGCGCATTAGCAAAATTCAGGTCATGCATGACATTATTTTAAAACATGCATGCCTATGCGGATCCTCGAGCTTCTATCCTTGTCACACTTTAGTGCTTTCTATTTTGTAACTAATATGTGTTACTGTCCGACGCCATGGACTATAAAGCCCTGTAGTGTACACGGGCCTATATTAAGTAGTCGATTTAATATTGACTAACAGGATAAAACAGGCTCCAATCCACTATAGGCTCAAGCAGGGGCGGATCCAGGAGGGCCAATCCAGCCATGCCCTCCATTTAAAAATGCAATGGGACGTTGCCCCTACATTTGGTTTGAAATTAGCAATATGAATAGGGGGTGTCATGGCATATTGCCCCTCCCATTAAAAATTGCATGGGACGTGGGCCCCCCCCCCCCCATTCGTTTTTCGGGCGGAGGACTAAAAAAAGTCATAAACTTTTTTGGCGGATGAAAAGGTACTTTTCCCTGATTCCCTCAACCAAAGACCAACGACTAAAAAAGTCATCAACTTTTTTTAATGCGCCCATCATCTGTCGAAGGAAAGTAGTTTAACAACCGTGTATGACCAAAGGGCCTTTACAGTCGGAGGCAGAGTACAACCTCACACTCCACGTTTATATTGCGACAGAGCCACCCGCAGTAAAGATCCGAAAAATTAATCTCTGACCGGGAATCGAACCCGGGTCGCCGGCGTGGCGAGCGGGCTACAACCCACTCGGCCACGCTGGATCTTCTTTTTGGCGACAAATGACGAAAGTTTTATTTTTCCCTGTCCCATGACCAAGATTTTGGCCAGCCCCCTTCGAACAGTTCTGGATCCGCCACTGGGCTCAAGTATAGAATTACCCATCCTGCTGCGATTCAGTGACGCCGTGACAGACCAATTTGACCACCTCTGCCAGCAGGTTGATACCGGTCTCTTCACAGCTGTGCAAATCCGGGGCAATGTGGGAATGCTTTAGCTTACATAGGCCTACTAACGTTGCTCCCACAATCGACATCTATGCCGTATGTTTTACGACATAATTATATGCCCTTTGGTCACGGTTTCATGACAGAGAACTTGACTTTTTTAAATAGCACAGGGAAACATGTTTGTAAGAATGGCATATCGAGTGGTAATCGTAATCTTCCAGCTTCTAAAGCGTCACTCGAAAGCCAAGCGCAAGGCACCAGCTTATTTACGAGCGCTGCGTTGAGTCAGAAGCGTTGTCCGACTTCCGAAAGTCAGAGTTTGGTTTCCAACTCCAAGATGCTAAGGTGGGTGCATTTAGATGGGTACTTGAAATGTGGAGGACTGAGGTTCATGCGAGTCGTTCACTCATCCACTGCAGGAATTTATATTGCACTCCTTAAAGAAGTCCATTCAGAGTCGGAGTCCTTTCTTAGAGGTGAGAGTCCGTGAGACGCAGTGTGAACATTGTGGAAAAATAACTGGAGGTTGGCCTATAGGCCTATGGTCCACTTGGAATTGGGGTGTGAAAAACAGATTTTACTATGAAGCATCTAAGAATTGGGAATTGAAACCCCCAACTCCCTGGCAATTCTCACGTACCCTGGTGAGATGGTGAGACGTTATGCCTACTTTTGAGCGGGAAGAGGTAAATTAGGCCTAACTGAGCCTATGTAAGAAAATATGCAATTCATGGATCCATCACTGCATAGATTAGCCTACGTCGTGGTGCTATATTCTCGCGGACTGTTGCGCGATGTGCAACAGTTTGCCGTTAGCAACAAGAGGATCGACTAATCACCGCATTCACCTCAGGCAGGACGCTAGAATAACAGCAGGCAGGCAGACAGAGAAAAAAGGGCAGATGGCTGCATTTGCTGTGTTGTAAATCAATATGGAGTTGGCCTTCCTGACGTGATTATCTTCATTTCCGGAGGACACGGACTACCTTCGATCCACCTTCAGAATTTATCGATTCGCATTCGCCAGTCGCTCTGTCCTACAAATTGTCGATGGCATCGCCTCTACTCCGCGGCATTTCGTTGTGAATCACAGACTGCTAGTACAGGGTTGCCAGATTTCGGAAAAACTTTGTCGCGAGATCTCGACAAAAGTCGCCGTATATCGCGTGACGAACAGCTAACAAAATTTCTGACAGCCCAGATCTTGTGGATTCAGGATTGGCGGAAGAACCATCAATAACCTGAGATATGCTGACGATATTGTCCTACTGGCCACAACACCAGAAGAACTACAAGAACTCGTGAAACAAGTCGCAAGTGCTGCAGAAGAATATGGCATGTCAATCAACGTAACAAAGACGAAAGTTATGACGAATAGGCCTACTGAAGAGGTGCTCGAAACGGTGGTGGGCACGGGAAGACTGTAACAAGTGAATTCCTTTGTATATTTAGGGAGTAGGATATCAACAGATGGGAATTGTGTGAATGAAGTCAAATCAAGACTAGCCATGGGAATGGCTGTCATGACCAAATTGACGAAGATTTGGAAGAATAAATCAATCAACATCGACACCAAATTGCGGTTGATGAAGGCTTTGGTGTGGCCAGTAGCGACGTATGGATGCGAAGCTCCAAGCATGGACTCTGAAAAGGGATGAAGAAAAGCGAATTCAAGCATTTGAAAACAAGTACTACATGTATGTATCAGAAATCTGCTGAAAATTCCATGGACTAAAATGATGACCAATGAACAGGTGTATGTGTCAGCGGGAGCCAGAACAGGATTATTGGCCCACACCAAAATTCGAAAACTTCGATATTTTGGTCATATCATGAGACAGCAAAACGGTAGCATCGAAAGCAGCCTCATGACGGGTTTTGTGGATGGAACCGAGGACGAGGAAGGCCGAGGATATCTTGGATCGACAACGTCCTGAACTGGACATGACTTGTAGGCTCTGACTTAGGCCTAATGAGCGCGACAAGGAACAGAAGACTCTGGGCATTAAAGGTCCATTCATGTAGCCAACCGTCGCGATGCGACGATGGCGACATGACATGACCAGATCTTGTGAAAATGTCAACAATTTCCTGTCTGACAAAAACTGATGACCTTCTTTTTTAGTCATTCGCTCCGAATTTTCATAAAAAGACAAAAAAATACGGCTATAGATTTATCGTAGTGTACAGCGGTCAATTTTTTAGAATTTTGAATGTCGTGGCGTACCGCGAGACGAGTCAAAAGGAGCCCAAATATCGCGAGGTCGCGAGGACGAAAATTTCAGTTTCAAAAAGGAGCCCAACTCGAGCTTTTCGCGACGACCTGGAAACCCATTACATCTAAAAAGAAATACACAACACTCATCGTGGCACAGTGGTAATCATCCCAATTTCCGATATTCGTGGTTCGAATCCTACCGTGTCAGCTAATCACGTACTCGGCAATCCACCACCCCCCTCTCGAAGCCAAATTAAGCTAACCAGTTTATTTACTCAAGCACAGCACGTTTTCTCTGAACATCCTAATGAGCCTACACTGCACAATGACGCAACCTAGCGACTGATTGCGCAATTCCGGATCAACGTCGGCAAACATCTTCGCATTTCGGTACTATAATTTTAATTCACCTGAATTAATTTCGGAATTTTTTCAGGGACGCGCATACACGCTTTTATCAATCCGACTTCTATTTAGATAGGTTAACAAATATTTCTCTTCTGCCATTTCGTGAAAAATTCGTTTTATCATCCAGCTCCCATTTAAATCGCAACAATTGCTTTTATCCACCCAACTTACATTTAAATAGCAATTATTTTTCATCAATCCAGCTTCAATTTAAGCAAGAATATTTTTCATCCATCCAGCTTCCATTTCAGTAAAATGATTGCGTCAATCCGACTTGAAGACTTTATTGTAGGGCCTACACGATACGAATACATTACCGCTCAAATAAATTCGAAATTAATTCGGGTGAATTAAAATTATAGTACCAAAATTATTTCATCAGTCCGGCTTAGATTTCAGCGCAATGGTTTTCAAAAATCCCTCTTCTATTTAGCCTAAGTAAAATTTATTTTCATAAATCCGGCTTCTATTTATCGAGAACTCGTTTCGTCAATCCGACTTGTATACGAACAGCGCTGAACCCCATGCAATGGCAAATAATTAATTTAGGAATTAGGACGCTAAACTACACGTTTACCATACATAACCTTGGCAATAGCACGTTGATAGAAATATTTTAAGACGCTTTTTGTGCCATTATAAGCGTGAAGATAATTAATACGCTAAACTACACGTTTACCCTAATTACCAAAAAATTGTTTGAACGTGCATAATTTCTAGTTAAGATTTCGAATGGGCTTACCTGGTATTTGGTGTGCACACCATAGATTGGCATTATTGGCAAACACTGTCATCAGTTGATTAATTTTTAGCGCTAGGTGACGTCTAAGCTTCCATGTTATTGTATTGTGGCACAGTCATATCAGAGAAGTCTTTGTAAACAATCGTATTCGTAGTACATTTAAAACTTCCGAAGCGCCACTCGCAAGGAAAGCGCTGCAGGGCGCCATCTTATCCATGAGCGCTGCATCTTTAATTCGGTTCCACGACAACTGGTTCACCGACAACTGGTTCAACGACAACTGGTTCACGGACAATTCGTTCACCGACAGCTGGTTCACGACAATATTATTGGAGCTGGATTGATGAAAATATTCTTGCTCAAACTGGAGTTGGATTGATGAAAATATTCATGCTGAAATTGGAGCTGGATTGGTTAAAGTGTTCATGCTTAACCTGAGCCGAACTGATGAAAATGTTCTTGTTTAAATTGGAACTGGATTGATAAAAAACGTTGGTGAAATGGAAGCTGGATAATGGTATTTTTATATCTGAAGTAGAGGATGGATTAATTAATAGAATGCTTGATAAATGGAAGCTGGATGGATGATTTTCATTCATGTATTTAAACATGCATTAAGCTTCCATTTCTCAAGCCCTTTATAATTAATCCGGCTTCCATTTCTCAATAGTTATTTTTGTCAATCCAGCTTCTACTTCACCTATAAGGAACCTTCATCCATTTTAGATTCACCATTTGCCGGTGAGCCAATAATATTGTCGTGTACCAATGGTCGTGAACCAGTTGTCGGTGAACGAATTGTCCGTGGACCAATTGTCGTTGAACCAGTTGTCGGTGAACCAGTTGTCGTGACACCCTTTAATTCGCCGACGAATAGAAGCGGAAGAGAACTATAAAAAAATGACACCACGTAAGCCTATATGCAGTGCTTAATCAAGACGTCTGGGGGCAGTGGGGAGTCCCCCAGAAATGACATCCGTCCAGGAAAAATCTTGATGTGTTGTTAACATACACAATGTCATAATGTAATGTTCCCACCCTGAGAAATTGTATACTATAGTCTTGTTCACAAGCAGTGATAATATGTTAAAAGGTCACAGATTTTAAAGTATGGACCCCTATAATATGTCTTTCCTTAAAAAATTGTCAAAGACTAACAAAAAAAGAAAAAAGGTTAAAAAAACCTGTCAAAACTCAAAAGGTGTCGACGGTGTCTGGTCCAGTGTTTGCCGCCCGCCCACCAGTCAGCCCAAAGCGGCCATTTTTTCGCCCAAGCCCCCTTCCGAACCTGAATCACCCCACCTCAAGCAGAGGACTAGATTAAACACTTCCTATATGAATAAAAGCAGTCCAAAATTTGTGAAGACTTTAACATTTAATTATAACTGCATTTATTATTATTATTGTTAACTTTGTTGTCTTCCTCAGTTTCAAATTAAATTTAATGTTCAATTTTAATTTTTAAATAATTTGCATGTGTTAGTTTTTGCCACTTTCTTATATATATATATATATATATACTAGCTGGGGTACCCGGCGTTGCCCGGGAAATTTAGCATTAGACCCGCTCAGGCCACAACCAAACCACACCCCACCTCCACCCAACCCCGTACAGCACCCCTTCCATCCATTCCCGCTTCACCCCTCCACCCCATCCTCACCACACCCCCACCTCCACCCCAAAACCCCCACCCCACCCCGTAAACCCACACCTCCACCCGCCCCCGCTTCACACCTCCACCCCTCCACCTCACCCACCCCCACCCTCACCACACCCCGTTCACCCGCCCCATGCCATTCATTTCACCCATCCACACCACACCTCCACCCCACCTCGTACACCCCACCCCTTCCATCCGCCCCGCATCACCCCTCCACGCCACCTCCACCCCATCCTCACCACACCCCCACCTCCACCCCAAAGCACCCCACCTCACCCACACCCTGCACCCGCCCTGCTTCACACCTCCACCCCTCCACCTCACCCCACTCCCAACCCTCACCACACCCCGTTCACCCGCCCCATGCCACCCTTTTCACCCACCCACACCACACCTCCACCCCACCTCCACCCCACCCCGTACACCCCACCCCCTTCCATCCGCCCCCGCTTCACTTCTCCACGCCACCTCCACCCCATCCTCACCACACCCCCACCTCCACCCCAAAGCTTCCACCCCACCCCACCAACCCCTCCACCCGCCCCGCTTCACACCTCCACCCCTCCACCTCACCCCACCCCCACCCTCACCACACCTTCACCCCACCTCCACTCCTCCACCCCACCTCCACCCCACACTCTCACCACATTCCCACCTCCACCCCCGAACCCCACCCCACCCCGTCCACCCCACCTCGTTCACCCGCCCCATCCCACCCCTTCCGCCCTCCACCTACCACCTCCACCCATCCTACACTCACCCCTACCCTCCACCCCACCACCCGAACCCCCAGCCCAAGCCAGCTCCCACCCCACCCCACACCCTCCACCAACACACCCCAAACTCACCCACCCGACAACACCCCACCACACTCTGACCTCTCCACCTGTACGCCACCCGTGAAATTAGGGTTTAATGGGACGAAGAGGGTAGGGAGGGAGCGGAGGGGAGCGATGGACGTGGGAGGGGAGGGGGAGGGGTAGGGGGTTGGGAGGGGTTGGGGAGGGTTTGGAGAGGGAGCGGAGGGAGGGGATGGGCAGGGGAGGGGAGGGAGAGGAGAGGGGAGGGGCAGGCGAAGGGGGAGGGTTGGCAGAGGGAAGGGGAGGGGTGGGTGAGGGGGTTGGGGAGGGGGAGGTAGGGAGGGATGGTTGAATGCTCTTTTCAGCCACAGCAACGCGTGGCCAGGTTCAGCTAGTTGACTATAATTATAGTAAGACTTTACAGCAAAGCGGATTGGAAGATCATTTACATCAGCTGCGTTTATATAATGACCATGCAAGCGTTTAAAAAGGTGTTTAATAAACTTAGGGTTTTCGCCCCCACCGTGGCCCCTATGGTGGGGGAGATTCGCCAACAACTCCACTGGGTGGTTCCGATGGCCCTCTGTCTAGGTGCAAAGTTTGAAATCAATAGCTGCGTTTTACTGAAAAAAATTTGGGGGGTTTCGCCCCCCACCCTGGCCCCCATGGTTATAGAGAATCGCCAACCCCTCCACTGGGTGTCCGACGCCGAGACGGAGAGAGTAGTAAAGGTTTGGAGTGAAAAGGTCAAAAACTGTCGAAATGCATTCCGGTCAAACACACAGACAGACACACAGACAGACAGACAGACAGACAGACAGACAGACAGACAGAATCCTCTCTTTATTAATATAGATATACTAGCTGTACCCAGCCACGCGTTGCTGTGGCAGAAAAGACCTCCCCTCCCCCTCC
Source organism: Lumbricus rubellus (assembly GCA_945859605.1). Taxonomy (NCBI): domain Eukaryota; kingdom Metazoa; phylum Annelida; class Clitellata; order Crassiclitellata; family Lumbricidae; genus Lumbricus; species Lumbricus rubellus. The sequence continues at coordinate 20,496,701 of OX243828.1, forward strand.
CCACCATCTTCGTCCCGCTCTCTCCATTGCTGACATCGGATAGAGTCGAATAATGATTAAAGGCCGCTTCGCTTATGACGTCACAGCACTCGTCCCGCTCCCTCCGCTCCTTCCATTGCTGACATCGGATGGAGTCGAATAATGATTAAAGGCCGCTTCGCTTATGACGTCACAGCACGGGAGGTCATTCATGTTTCGTCTGCTGTGTTTGGGAAGGCGTTTATGAAATCTGGCAGCCGTGGTGTTTTGTTGATTTTGCAAATGGCGGTCGAACGGATTGCAAAGTTCACTTTTTGTGGAAAAGGTTGCGTTTTTTTCGGGAAAAAAGCATAATTTATCACTGTTCTATTGGAATGGAAGGTGTTGTAAAAGTTTCATAACAATCGGTGTGTCACTTTCGGCGTGATCATGTTCCGAACTATTGGAAAGTTTCATTTTTATTTATATAGATATATATATATATGCTGCCCACATATGCTATGACCTATATTCCTGATCTACATGCCATGACCTCATTATTTTGTTTCTGTAGTACCAGGTATATCTAGTATTTACGCCACCACAAAAGACATATCCCAACACAGCATTTAGACGAGCAATAGACAACCTTCGGTTTAATAAACCACAAAACGGAAGACACGTATAAAATTCTTGGCGACTATTATGGTTTCAAATACTACATAAATGTTATGTCATGCACAGAAGTATGTATCATTCACTTTTGAAAACATGATCAAGTTACAGAAATCACTTGATCAAGATACAGAAGCCACATGATCAAGCAATGCAAGTCAAAATTATTATCAAGATATGGAATAATGGAAGCCCATGATCAAGTCACAATTAAACAACATGATTACATAATATAGAACATAAATTTTTCCAAACGAATTTGTTAATTTGACCTATTATAAAAGCTCCATTTAGACTACAAAAAGATGGAAACTTATCAGCCATTGCGATTTGAAGTATGCATGAATATTCATTGGATACTATTGAATAGCCTATAATCGTAATACGCTAAAGAGCCAAATGTTTTCATGCTAAAAATTTTTATTTCTTACAGGACAAAAATGTGGTGGTGACTATTATATAAACCACTTTTAAAAGTGGTGGTGACTGGACACCACCGTCACAATAGAAAGTTACGCCAATGATTCAACCCCTAGTCTCCAACCTTTAATGGTTTTAAAGTCTTCTTTTCACATTCCAATTCCACGTGGATCATACCAGGTAGTCTGGCTCCTCATTTATTTTTCTACAATTCTCATACTGCAGGAACACCACACGATCAAGTAAATGGATGCCTGATGATCACGACACATAAGTGACATGATCAAGACACAGAAATGACATGATCAACACACATAAGTGACATGATCAAGTCATGAAAGTGACATGATCAAGTCATGAAAGTGACATGATCAAGCCATGGAAGCCATCCTGTCATCTAACAAAGTCATGCTGTAAATAGCGACGTTGATCATATTCGAAAACTTAATTTAACTTGGAAAATTGCAGTTCTGAACAAATTACATCTGAAAATTCATTTAAAACAATGACAATTATAGACAAGGATATTGCACCATATACTACAGGACATGCCCATTTCTTGCAAAAATTGAATTAAAAAAAAAATACTACTACTTTTTGGTTTCTAACAAATTTCTTTGAACTAAAGTGGAAATGTTACTGACAATACGCAAAGTAAAACTGGGAAATTTACATTTAGAAAGCTCTGTGAAATCATACTCGTGTTCTTAATATGGTGCTTCGAATTTTCCATCTCTTGGGAAAAAATTAAACTGTGGTTATTGTGTTTTCCCCCCTCCTGCAAAAATTTTTGCGGGCGCCCATGAGGACATGTACATTAACGCTGTATTTTATAGACTTAAATAAATACACATCAGCATTTCCCAAAGTCTATTCAGCGGAACTATAGGTTTTTTAAATTTATGTCTATAAAACACAACATGACAAGGGACCCTTCAGGAAATTGGATTTATAAAAGTATTGTCCGAATGCTTGCTACATTAAATCAGACCACAAGGCAAAACAAGGACTCCATAGGAAAAATTCATATAATAGGGCCTAATATATGCAAGCAAAATAAAATATATTATTAATGTAATATTAACAAAAACCATCATGTAATATGTAAATACTGCGTAAATATAAAGCTACATAATAGGCAGTCGCTTGCTAATCAAGTAATGGTGATGCAGGTTGCGATTACGACGTAAAACCTCATGATAGAAAAATTACAACATAATCCACGTACAATGTACAACAATTACAGAAACACGCAATGACGATCTAATGTAATATGTACTGCAATTACACTGTAACATAATAAAACTAGTAAATGCAAAGCAATTGTAATGCAACGCTACAAACGACACAGACGATGTACAAACAGCATAGAGTTACACTGTATTGACAGCATAACATAGTGGTGAATGTAACTCAGTTACAGTGTAGAGCAATTACACCGTAATGTAATATCCTGACAGTGTATTACAATTACAATGTAAAATTCAGCCACGCTGTAACTATGTGTAATTTAATTACAACATATAACGGTCGTCAGTCAGTGTAAACAACAGTACAGATGTACTCTGCAATTGTAAATCTCGCTTGTATCACATAACGTGCAATACATCACTTCAGGTCAGCTCTGACTAAGAATATGTCACAAACCATAGCCTCCTCCCTTGCTTCCTCTAGCTTTCATTATGCTAATTTAGTTGTTGTTGTTGGTATCTCAGACCTTAAACTCAACAGACTGCAACAAATCCTTAGCTCATGCAGTGCTGTGTGTCCCATTACGAACGAGCTTCTCTGGCCTACTCCACCCAGTCGCGGCGCCAGGATTTCATTTTGGGGGGCTGAACTCCGGAAAAAATCCATTTTCATCCGTCAAAATTTCTGCCGACCTTTTTTTTAATGATCCGGTCGAAATCTTGAAAAACGCCATTTTCACCGCCAAAAATGACCTTTTTAAAGTCGTAGCTTAATTTTTGGGGGCTGAACGTCGAAATTGTTCATTTTTGCATGGAAAAAAAATGGATCATCTATTTTGGGGGGCTTAGCCCCCACCGCCACTACTGACTCCACCCACTGTATAGGCTTCCTGAGCCATGATACAGAACATTTGTGGGTTTACATGCAGTATATGCCTCAGCCTCTAAGGAATAGAACCAACACGCTTTCCTTTTCGTTCTAATTCACTTCCCTCTTCAAAAAGCATCTCAAAACTCACTACATATCTCCTTACCTGCATCTTCTCTGGCGGCTGAATCTCCAGTCCTCGGATTCATATTTCGGTTTTACCATGTGTGCATCACAAATTTAATGTTGATAATAGTAATGTTAATGATGCAATAGATGTTGCAAGCAAAGGCAACCTGGTTTGCTTTGTAGTGAGCCGACGTTTACACATATTTTCTCAAATGCAGCTGATGTATGCACTTCATTTTGAGTAAAATATCGTTTCTCATTAATGTTCCAAGTAGTTCAAAGTAGTTCAAAGCATTCACACCGAAATACCTCAAAGGGAGTCCTGTTGGAATATCTCAAAGGCAGGCCTGCTAGAATATCTCAAAGGTCGTCATGCCAGAATATCTCAAAGGCATTCTTGATGGAATATCTCAAAGGCAGTAAGTACTGTTAAAAAGGCAGTCCTGATAGAATATCTCAAGGGTATTCTTGATAGAATATCTTAAGAGTATTCTTGATAGAATATCTCAAAGGCAGAACTGTTAGAAAAGGCAGTCCCGATGGAATATATCAAGGACATTCTTTCTAGAACAACTGAAAGGCCTTCCTGCTAGTTTATCTCATAGGCATCCAAGCCAGAATATGTCAAAGGCATTCCTTCAGAAAATAATATCTCAAAGGCTGCTAGAATACATCAAAAGCAGGTTGTCCTACTAAAATATCTCAGAGGCATCAGCATCACTTATCCTGAAGAATTAATTACAGGCAGTCTAGTAGCTTTGCAAGTCAGTATGCGTCTGTCAGAAATGTAGATAAATTCCTGAGCTTATGAACAGTTTGTACCGATTCTAGGACAAAATGGTATTGGACAAAATGGTACGGATTAAATTGAAGCTGGATCAGGGTATCTTATTGCTGAAATAGAGGGGGGCTGGCTTTTGTGTGGCTGAAATAGAACTCTGGTGAAAAAAAAAGCTTTAAAAAAATTGGCTGGATTGCCGGAAAAAAGATTGAGAAATAGAAGCTGGATTGATGTCTTTCATTCATGTGTTTCATGATGTATCCAGCTTCAATTTCAGCCATAAGATACCTTAAATAAACCTTCGTTTGTAATGCGTCTCTCTTTAATCCAGCTTCTATTTCAGCTATGAAAATACCCTGATCCAGCTTCTATTTCTAAAGCGTTATTTTCATCAATCCAAATATAAAAAAACTCATTCAGAGCCTTCATCCAGCAACCATTTCACATGCGTCTTTTCATTAATCCACCTTCTATTTAATATATAAAAATACCCTATTCCAGCTTTCATTTCATCCATACCGTTTTTCCTGTACCATTTTGTCCGTACCATTGTGTCCGGTCACCTTTCTAACACCAGACAGTTATTACAGCACTACAAGTACTTTCAAAAGGGTAAGCCATTTGTCTCCTACGTGACTACAGAATGTTCGAATATTACCCTAACACCTACTACAGCACATTTCTCAATTGCACCAGGCATCAAAAAAATTTACTACGAACTAAAGATCTTTAACATATCGCAACCCACTCGAAATATCTTCAGTAAAAAACCAACAGTAAAAAAACAAACACCTCAGCATTCAAAAAAGATCAATATGCTACCTGCTTAATATTGTAACAGACAACAATGAATTGACAAGAACAGTGGAAGACATCAATTGTCTCAAATGAATCTCTCACGTTGGCAACTTTCGCAACTGACTCAAATGGTAAACATTAAAAACTCAATGACGGTTGGCAAATACATGTATGAGAAATTACACATTGTTATTAGGCAGTAACTTCTATTGTGCGAGTGCGTATTAAATGAACAAGACATCAACCAATCAGTCGAAATTTATATAACACCCCTTAATGAGTGAATGAGGTGAATATCCAGAAGTCTGGTCTACTAAGACAGAGAGGTAGCCTACGGTTGACAAGCATTATGAAAAAAAGTCAGCTTCAGTTGAGAACAAAACGACATGATCGTGCATCTGAACAAAATGAACAGATTTAGGGAGAGAGCGAAAATATATACGCCTACAATCCAAAAAAGCTAGAGCACCAAGAATAGTTCTTATTTCAGGTATTATCCGATACAGAAATTCACATGACCTTCAACTCCGCCACTTGTTGCCACGCAGTGACGTTAGCAAATACACTTGACCTTGTTCAATATATAATCAAGAGACAAGGGAATTTTAAGGACTGCTTCTAATCCATAATTTTCCATTTTAATGTAAAATGGGAACAAATTGCAGTCACTTTCTAAATACAAGTTCCATCTCTTTTGTTTGTCCCCAAAATAACAACCATGTTGAGCACTGTCGTTTGTAAAACTAGAGACCGTTAGAAATACCAGAAAGAGAAAATGCACAACGAATGCATTCACCCAAAAAGTAATAACTCTGCTCAGTGTGGTCAAAGTGCACATCCTCTTTATCTCAATGAAACCAAGTGACCAAAAATCATCAAATACTGCAAAGACAGATCCAGGAATGGCAAATCTTGTATGGCTCCATTTGATATGTTGGGAAACTACAACATTTGGCTTGGTAGTGTTCCGCAATTTTTATAAACTTGAAAGTAACCATGATAACAACCGAAATTACAAAACCCAGAAAAAACCTCCAAAGATAAATGGTTCAAAAACACATAAAACTTAAAGAACTCGTGTAGAGAAGCTATATGAAAAAATCCCCCAGAAAATATCAACGTAACCACCAAAGACATCGGCAAAAATGCCTCAGCCGATTGGTTCCGTTTCTGGATGTACGAACTAACCAGAATCAGACAACATGTTCAAAACGAACTCAAAATACAACTCTGCAGAAACACGACAAGAGCGATAAACACGATTTGTTTAGTTTAGATACACAATTATAAACGACATCAAGTCAAGCATGAACACAGATGATATCTCAGACATTGCACTGCGCAGTCTGACTGGATGAGTCGCAACTTCGTTCAGGCGTAACATTCTCCGTCAGAGGCGCTTCGTCAAGAATGACAATCTCGTACGGAGCGCACTGCGGGATGTTCATAGCGTTGCACAGCCACACAAAGAATCCTTTGTCGTAGTCGCGCAGTTCGCGGCACCAGCTCGACAGGCACCACGAAACCTGTTTCACGGCCGCAAACGTGGACAGACACAACGTGGAAAGAGTTATAATGACTGGATAGACGATGAGAAGCATCGGACAGAAAAATATCTTGTGCCATATCGTGCGTTCCTCGCTCACGTACAGGTAGATGTTGTACCAGCAGAGCGTTCCGATGTAGAAAGTCGTGAAAATGGACGCCAGAAAGGCAAACGGACTGAAAAGGACAGTGAAGAGGAGTATGTGCGGTCCCCGCTTCACCCCGGGCCTGCAAGATTTCTCATTTTCCCGATCCAACGGCCTTGCGTTCAGCCTGCTCAGCTCTTTCTCAGAAATCTCAAACTTCACTTCGACAACCTGGTCCCGCTTGCGACCTCGCTTTATCGTTCCTGTGAGCGTTACCATCTGCTTTCGATCGTCGGCGGTAGGACTTTCTACGTCGTTCTCGCTTGCCAAGTTCAGCATCGGCTGACAACGAGCGCTGTCAACCCTAGTCGCTTCGATCGTGCTCTTTCCCTGCTTCGCGCTTAGCGGCACTGAAGCGTCTTTGCCACCGTAATTCCGTTTGCGGTTGCGATTGCCTGGCAGTGATGAATGGAGAGGTCCGCCCGGAGGCGAAAACTGAGGTAGCGGTTTTCCAGATCGCGCAATAAATCCACCATCGTCCAGCTCCTCCTCAATTGCACTGGCCTTCGGCATTGCTGGACTCAAAAGGCACACGACTGAAACTAAACGGTAATATAACCTCAGACCCCCGCTCTCAATGGTGTGAACATCATCAACATTTCTAGAGGCGATTTGCGTAAGGGTGCGTACAAGGGGGTAGGGAGTCTAGAAAAATAAATGTCTCCTGTAAAATACTTGGCATTTGCATTTGCTGGAAGTGTAATAAAGAATACCTTTACTTATTACTTACTTCCTCAAATTAAAATAAGCAAAAGATAAGTGGTCTATTTAAAATTGGAATCAACTTCAATAAGAAAACATTGACTAAATTTCAGTAAAGTAATAAACTTTCATACAGCAGTAATCAGGCTAATGGGCCCAGCATGAGTGAAGTTCATCTCTACAATAATACTTGTGTGCAGGCTGCAGATGATTTCTCACTTTTCAGGTCTGCAACAATAGAGCAGACGTGCGTATTTACATATACGTCAGCTGAGTAGCCTGAGTTGATGCCGTTTTAAGCAGTTCCAGATCATAGCACATACAAGGTCGCAGTTCAAACTCAGCACATGTAATGTATTGATATTACTCTCCTTCCAAAGCTCAGCTAGTTATAGTTACGACCCTCACGATGCCTAACCTGATTCTAACCGACCCTCAAGACCCCTAAACCTTCAAACCTAACCAACACATCCCTATGTTGGCTACGCCTCCGCTTACTATAACTATGCCGCTCAGCTATAGCTGGGAATAGGCGCGTTTGGATACTTATGGTCTTCTACAACGTTTCGTAACATTCGGCCACAGCTTCCAAATAAATAATGTTTACCAAATTGAACCTTTAGAACTGCACTGTCAACGATACCCTCTGCGCGAAGTTCTAGTAGACTAAGACTAGTGTCTGAGTGCTCTATGTAATGGTATTGTAAAGTACAGTGCCGTAATATCATATAAAACAAAAAAGCATACGTGAAGCATGAAACCTAGTATAGCTTTATTTCGCACTACCGAACAGAAATCCCAAGTATGTAACTTTATTCTTACTTGAGCAATTAAACGAAAAAACAGATCAATTAAATTCACTGCTTCCATGAGCCATATTAAAAACATAGACCAATATTTATAGAGCATCTTCGGCGCAGCTGCAGAGGATAGAGCCGCTCTTTGATCTTAGGCCTACCTGCAAAGGTTTTTTTTATAAACGTAAAAATATTGCTTAGTCATTTCATAGGTAACCGTAAAAGTTTTTAAAGTTTCGTCAATACATAGCAATTTTTCACATTCGTAATGCGGGAAACTTACTAACAGGGCCTTAGCAACAATGAACGGGGCCCCGGCCCTCCGAGCATGATGTCCGGGCCGGTGGGCCCCTCACAATGCAGACACCAGAATGCGGAATTTTTTGGGCCCGAAATTGCTGACGACTTTTTTCATCCGGCAAAAATCTCGGGAAATTTTCATCAATTCGCCGTCCGAAAGAGTAGATGACCCTTTTTATAAATTGCATTCATTTTTTGGCACTTTTGGGGGCCCCTTCCTTGCGGGGGCCCCTTCGGTTGGAGGGTACGGAGGGCGGTCGCTACGCCTAGCCAGCTGGGTCGAAAGTTATGGGCCTAGTGTATTGGCCTAGGCTGCTTACTAATGCGATTACATACCACTTTCGTAACGTAGGCTATGCTACGCCATTGACTGGAGGCTGAAACTGATCTAACCATATCGATTTTTGACTGGGCTTGACTGTGACGCTATGAAAAATAGTTCCCGCGACTTCGCATTAGGCATAGACACTAATAAAAAATTTCGATATTGTGATTCCAGGTCAACCGTTTTCAGCAACGTCTAGGCCTATCTGTTGTCGATCGAGACAATGGAACTAGCGAACTAGGCAGTCTAGGCTATAAATAAAATTTAATAAATATATACTGTAACATATTGGTTGGAAGATGCTTACAATACAATACAACTGCACAAGCTTTGATATTGCCCGTCTTACAAAGCTCAGAAGTGCTCATGCCCAGCACAACTGCAATTATAGCAAAGAAATTGTGAGTGAAGGACTTGGTAAAGGTCCCTACGCAGTAACCACCTTGGACGAGGGTTGAACCCGTACTCTCCTTGTTATAGGCAAACTGCTCTAACCAATCGGCCACAATGCCTCACCGACCAGATCAGACCAATGAAGAGGGTTGGTGTTCTGCCCTTGAATGCTTAGCAATTCATGTCCAGACGCCTCGAACATATTGCAGCCTCACCATGTTGTCTTCAGGGAAAGACCTAGCTGCAGCGAGCTGGATAAAAGAAATCAATGTGGCATCTAGTATTTGTTATAACTATCTCATCCAGGAGATCTTGAATCTTACACTCTTGAAAATTAGCTGATCTGGAACATTGTTCTGGGACAATGAGACCTCAAACATTACTTTACGTCTACCCTAAGAGAAAACAAAACCCGCCATGCTTTGCATAACTTTGTTATTGGCATTCCGTGTAATCTGTTATACATACATCTTATTAAGTAATACATCACAGGAATTAATACATCTAATTAATCAATATGCAAAACATCGGTGACCTAGCATAACAGGTTTCCGGAAACACAGAAACAGCAATGTTTCTCAGAAAAGTAATTTAAATCAACAGTTAAACTCAGATCCCTCACTAAGGACTCTGAAAGTAGTCGGCCAGAAGTTTTACTCTGCCAACAATTCAACAAACTGTATAGTGTATACATGCAAGCATATCATGCTGCATATGAATATCTGTAAATATCTTGAAATACATAGTTTTCCATAAAGGAATTCATTAACCATTTACCGACCAAACTGTAGTATAAAATGGAGAATCCTATACCCTCGGTCGGCAAATGGTTAAGAGCCAAAATTTCACCTGCAACCATTAAATGATCATTAGAACTGGAAAAGCCTTCCACAGTTGTGTTTTTGCAAACACATACAACTCAGCCAGTCCATTGCTTTCAGATGTGACAATTTACACGAGACTAATTTTAAAAATTCCATTTTCTTAATCACCGGATTCGTAGCATCCTGTAGATAAATTAGATGTGTAAATTTGACCATATACATCGATCCTGAAACCAGTTTCTAAATTCGTCAACAACTAATCAAGAAACTGTATTCAATATCTGTATATCTACCTGTCTGCGTGTATACAATAAACTCTCTCTGTCTTATTGTATTGATTTGGCTATTGAGCTGTTTTAGTGCAATGTTGGTTAATGCCTGGTACATTAGACACCAGTAAAGTGACACAAAAGTAACTAATTCATAATAGTTATTGACATTTCTCAGTAAAAATCATACCAAGATTTGTGTAAACAATCCTTACAGGATCTGCTTTCACTTTCCACAAATTCTAAAACCCTAACTTAATGCCGCAAAAGTTTCAAGCAAAAACCGCGGAAAATTTTAAAAAATTACCCAAATAACAAAATTTTAGTCGGTTACGAAAAGTTAAAGCTTGCAGAACAATTTCCGACAGGTTAAGAAAAATTGCACACGCTCCCTGGAAAGCCAAACCGTCCAGTTCACCTACTTGTGCAAACGATTTCTTTATACGAAGAAAAAACATAGAATTAAGAATCACATTAATATCAATTATGACCACAATTACGCCAAGTTCAAACCTGAAACTCTACGACAAAATCCCTTCTACATTTTTCTATGATTATGGCAAATCTGGTGATCAAGAAGATGACAACGATACTGTCTTGAACGAAGAGTGCTTTGTGGCGGAACTGTCTTGACCTGGCGTCCTTTGTGTGAGGTTAGCATTTTAGCATTCCATGTTGGTCCAGTCAAAAAACATTCAGCTGGATAAATTCCCTTCTACAAAAATTCATTCAAGTCTAAAAGTCTCTTAGTCTAACAAGTTCAAATACTGCTCAGTCAAAATTAGATTTCCCCCCCCCCCCAATTACATTTAACAAACATTCAAGTGCTTCTCTTTCCTTTTCCACATGTTCCGACTGTCTATCACCCACAATCCATCCCCTAACAGTGCAAAACCACAGTTTTTAAGAACACAGAAATGAAAAATTGACATGCAAAACACTCCTGGTTAACTTGTAAATGGATCTAATACACATTGCCAGTATTCTGAACAACAGAAACTCTACTATTAGTCCCACTGCAACCAATAACAATTTCACACCATCCCACTAAATATACCAGTAAAGATACACATGTGGGCTCATACCATGTCAAGTTATGGGGCAAAGCCCAATGATACAGCATGTAAAAGAAACCTATATAAAAGCAGCAATGCTAAAAAGGTCAGTATTTATCATTCTACTGCAGTTGGATTACCATGTCTTAATTAAAACAGTAAGTTAACATAATAATAATAGCTCTGCCGTGAGTCTAAAGGTCTCTTAGTCTAACAAGTTCAAAGACATAATATTTTGTGTTCTAGCAGAATGGCATTTAAACCAGACGCGCACAAACGAGCTTATGATACCGTACTGAAGATAAACATATGGAATAGTTCCCTGAAGAGAATTCACTAATATTACCCACAGGAGGTGTCTATCCCAAAGAGTTCACACCACTTCCCATTGACAATACAATACTTCCCATTGACAATACAATACTTCCCAATGACAATACAATACTTCCCATTGACAATACAATACTTCCCATTGACAATACAATACCTCCATCTTCTCCATATCCCACAAATTACACCTCATCTCGACTGCTCTTCGCAACTCCCTCAATTCTTAAAAAATGAGCAATGTCAATAGTAATCATCATCATCATCGTGACCATCATCACCACCGTCACATCATCGTCATCATTATCATCCCAGCATGATCACCAGGACCGTTTATCGCTTGCTAATTACAAATAATTTCTCTCTCAAGCTAAACACAACAAAATCAATTGCACAAAAAATCAATGACTGGTAAAATCAACAAAGTAGAGAATGCTGTGTCCGACTGTAATATCCTAACGATCTATCTATCCACATAGATAGATAAATAGATAGATAGATAGATTCGAATAGGCGACTGGCAGAACTCCCGATCGGAAATTTTGATCCTGCTCGATGAGACCGAAGAAAGTCGGTCCCCTCCTCCGTGGACCGATGGTCTCGGGAAGGTCCTCTGCGCGCATCAGTAAGCAGTTCTTCGATTGATGTCGTGAATAACGTCAATGGGCCTGGAAAAAAACACATTAATTTTTTAATATATTACCAATATTACCAAGTCTCCTCTGCTTTGTCTCTTCTCAAAACCTGTTTCTACTTGCGGGGCCTTGCGCATTGGGAGCGCCTCTGAACGGTTCACCCTACTAGAGGCGCTTTATAAATGTTTAAATACAATACAATACAATACAAAGTCTTTACCAAAAAGGCTAAAAGGGCATTGCAACTGTCCAACTCTTCGGATGTACCTGTAGGTCCTGTACTGTGAAAAGCAACTGCATAAAATTGCTGTACGTGTATTGTAATGTTGTGGTAAGATATGGAAGGGCGAATTCTCCACTGGGTCTCCAGACACTTCAAGATAAAGTCAGTAGGAGAAGAGCTTAGATATTATGCACAGGACCGGACAATTGACATCATAAACCAACGGTAAGAAAATAAATGAAATCACATCCATCATTAGATCTCTGGGACTTCCTTAACCTAAGTTTCTGTCATTTAGATCTACTCTCTTCTCATACTGCTGAATCAGGAAAGTGGAAGAGGAGTATCCGAGTGGTTGACCCCTCCGTAGAGAGGGATTAATACTAGCCTGAAGGAAAAGATACTGCTGAATCTCTTAAATTAACAAGCTTCGTTGATCTAGTGAGATTAAAAAAAGGATGTAAAATTTTCTTTCCATTTGAGTAGTAACATGTTATCTCATAAGGCACATACAACTTAATAATTGATAAATGTTGCGTACTCAATGACATCCAACATCATTTATGCTACTCTGCAGAAAATGCCTCTGATTAATTATTTTCTGGCGACGTGATACACAATTTTCAGTTAATAAATAGATAAATGAAGATATAAATCACTAAATTCTGATCAAAGTAGATTACCCAAGAGCATAAATATCAGAGAGATGATGATAACAATGGTGATTTTTGACAACACTGAAGAAAGTGACGATGATGAGATACAATAAAACACAGCCATAAAGACACAAACAGCAAAAAAACTCTTACTAATGACTTGTCTAATTAATTAATCTTAGTCCAGAAACTGGCAAACAACAATAAACCGAACGATCTTAATTACCAGTTAGGAAATTTAAACAGTAAACATGTTGCTGGCATCACACGAGCATCTTGGGCAGAATTTGATATTGTCCCACCTCATCCCAAGGGGCGTAACCAGCAAACAGATTAAGGGGTTAGCATTTCTCTGTGGTTGGTCAAACAACCTGGAATGGGCTTCCCTTGACTATGCGACACCTCCCAAACTGTTCTCAGTTTCACAAACTGTTGTAGACTTTTCTCCGCTTGATCTTGGCAGGGAGCACCTCTGAGTAGGTACCTTGAAAGGGCGCTATATAAATTCTGATTGATTTATTGATTTCAGGGCATCCAATGGACATGATCACAGAATACACAGAAACAGCTTAGAAATTAAGAAATTATCCATTTTGGGGGTTTGAACCTGCAGATCCCCCTTATTATGTAACTGTTCAGTGTTTATGGTTTACGGTTATGGCCATGCCCTACTGCCAAACATCAGAAGTCTACAGAAGACCAATGGACAGAATATTGGTGAGTAAATGTGAGTGAAGGGCTTCCTCAAAGTCAATACACACTACACAGTAACTGCACTTGATGAAGCCATGAACTCATACTATCCAAGTAGGTGTCCATGTCATAGGTCAATCGCTCTAAAAAAATGACTACCATGACCCACAAGAACCCATCCTAGTTCTTGGAGACCCATGCTCAAAATCTGCAACTAAGGGAGTCTAAAAATGTCAAAATGCCAAGTGAAGCAACAGGGAATGGAGGATTCATGGCACAACACTAACCAAAACGTATTTACCATAAACTCTGAACAGTTACATAAAAGTGAAGCATAGGACACCAGCTTATTCAGCAGCAGTGAGTTGTGTCACAGGGATTTCCAAAGATGTCCAGTGGACACCCGGATGACAATGCCCAGAAATGTCCAGCAGAGAACCGAGTTCGTTTGCGAGAGAAAGAGGGCAAGTGGAAGCAGAGGAACTGCAACGGCGGCAGTCAATGAGGATGACAAAAGTTTTGAAGACAAATGGCTGGATGGATTGGGGGAAGGATTTCTTGAAGATGTTGGACTTTCATTTAGAGTTGAAAGCTGTGGAGTGATAAGTGGAGAAGTTTGAGGCAGAGAAAGTCCTCTGCAAATCTAATTTTCTTCCATTGTCTCGTTAGTGGGACTTGGACTGCAAGGATCCAGCTATGGACGGCACTTTGGCATGCTTCTCTAATGTTAATACATGTGAAATCAGTACATTTCAAAGTCCTTGTGTGGCATCAGTGAAAAAAATAAACATGTGAAATAAATTTAAATAAATCAGTATAAAATAAAAACACTTGTCTAAATGAACAAAACAAACGTGAACATGAAACAGAGTAGGCCTTTATCTGACTAAATAAGCTCAGTATTTTTTTACCAATCTCCGCAGATAAGATAGAAAGGCTTGCACATGATTTGGGCTAACGTAATTTTACAGTGCCATAGTATCGGAATGCCTTAGTCTCTGTTGGCATGACTGACAATTGATTTTTTGTGGTCTACTTCAAATCTGATCTATTTAGTCAGATAGTGGCTGGTATAGATGTCTGGTTCAACATACAGTCAATCTAAAGTCAGCTTCACCCAGCACTCTCCTGGTCAGAAAGAAGAACAACAAAGTATCAGACAAAGGGTCAACGTAAATGTCAATAAAACAACATGCCAAAAAATGTCAATAAACAACAAGCCAATCACACGTCAGCCAAACTTTCAGTCACAACTCTACCAAAACCCCAATCACATTCTGAACAAGATGTCAATCATTTTTCAGTTAAAATTCCAATCAAAACTTGATGAAATAGGCCTACCAATCACACCACATCAACCAACAAGTCAATCAGCCCAAATTGCAATCACAAGACAAACAAAAGGACTAACCCATGCAAAAGAAATTGAAATAAAAAATTTAAATAAAACGAAAAGCAACTCTCAGCATCCAACTACGATATCCAACTTAAAGTTTTATTCTACCCGATTAATGAAAATATCTCATGCATCACGATGACAGCTTTACACTCATTCATAAAAATTCATTAAATCATGCATTCATACACCTAGTCATTCATTCATTCATTCAATCAATCATACACTTACGTATTCATTAACTCATTCATTCATACACTTACTCATTCATTCAAGCACTCAGTAATTCATTCATTCATACAATTATTCATTATTACATTTCTTAATACATGTACGCATTCATACACTTATTCATTCATTCATTCATTCACTCATTCATTCATACACTTATTCATTCACTCATTCATTCCTGAACTTATTCATTCATTCACACATTCATCAACTAATTCACTCATTCATTCACTCATTCATTCCCTTAACACGTTGGCCGCTGATTTGCTGTGTTAAATGACTCAATTTGGGACGTGTTAACACGTCCCTCACGGCCAACGTGTTAAATCTTTCCTACACGTACTCATTAATTCATACATTAGTTTAATCATTGAAGAATTCACTCATTCATTCAATCTATCATTCACAGATCATACATATAGATCTTACTTCTGTCTGATCATACATTTGTTTGTTAATTCATTCCCTTAATTCTTTCCTACACTCCCTCATACATTCATTCATTAAAGAATTCATTCATTCATTCATTCAATCCATCATTCATATGTAGCATCATCTGGTATCTCACTTCTGTCCGATCTTCCAATGTACAATGAAGAAGATGAGACCAAGACCGATCGAGATCGAACCGACGACAATGTAAGCGATGCCAAGGAATGGATTCTTTCCTCCCAACCACGATGTCGTCGTCAGAATCATCTGCTTCCTCCCACCAAACGGAGTCACTGGGTAAGCTAAAGAAATCGCAAACATAAACTGCTATAGCACTGGATAAGCTGAAGAGATCACAAACAAAAACTGCTATAGCACTGGATAAGCTTAAGAGATTGTAAACAAAACTGGTATAGCACTGGATAAGCTGAAGAGATTGCAAACAAAAACTGCTATAGCACTGAATAAGTTGAAGAGATTGTAAACAAAAACTGCTATAGCACTGGATAAGCTGAAGAGATTGTAAACAAAAACTGCTATAGCACTAAATAAGCTGAAGAGATTGCAAACAAAAACTGCTATAGCACTAAATAAGCTGAAGAGATCGCAAACAAAAACTGCTATAGCACAGGATAAGTTGAAAAGATTGTAAACAAAAACTGCTATAGCACTGGATAAGCTGAAGAGATCACAAACATAAACTGCTATAGCACTAAATAAGCTGAAGAGATCACAAACAAAAACTGCTATAGCACTGGATAAGCTGAAGAAATCACAAACATAAACTGCTATAGCACTAAATAAGCTGAAGAGATTGCAAACAAAAACTGCTATAGCACTGGATAAGCTGAAGAGAACACAAACATAAACTGCTATAGCACTAAATAAGCTGAAGAAATTGCAAACATAAACTGCTATAGCACTGGATAAGCTGAAGAGATCGCAAACATAAACTGCTATAGCACTGGATAAGCTGAAGAGATCGCAAACATAAACTGCTATAGCACTGGATAAGCTGAAGAGATCACAAACATAAACTGCTATAGCACTGGATAAGCTGAAGAGATCACAAACATAAACTGCTATATCACTGGATAAGCTGAAGAGATCACAAACATAAACTGCTATAGCACTGGATAAGCTGAAGAGATTGCAAACATAAACTGCTATAGCACTGGATAAGCTGAAGAGATTGTAAACAAAAACTGCTATAGCACTAAATAAGCTGAGGAGATTGCAAACAAAAACTGCTATAGCACTAAATAAGCTAAAGAGATCGCAAACAAAAACTGCTATAGCACAGGATAAGTTGAAAAGATTGTAAACAAAAACTGCTATAGCACTGGATAAGCTGAAGAGATCACAAACATAAACTGCTATAGCACTGGATAAGCTGAAGAGATCACAAACAAAAACTGCTAAAGCACTGGATAAGCTGAAGAGATCACAAACATAAACTGCTATAGCACTAAATAAGCTGAAGAGATTGCAAACAAAAACTGCTATAGCACTGGATAAGCTGAAGAGATCGCAAACATAAACTGCTATAGCACTGGATAATCTGAAGAGATCGCAAACATAAACTGCTATAGCACTGGATAAGCTGAAGAGATCACAAACATAAACTGCTATAGCACTGGATAAGCTGAAGAGATCACAAACATAAACTGCTATAGCACTGGATAAGCTGAAGAGATCGCAAACATAAACTGCTATAGCACTGGATAAGCTGAAGAGATCACAAACATAAACTGCTATAGCACTAAATAAGCTGAAGAGATTGCAAACATAAACTGCTATATCACTGGATAAGCTGAAGAGATTGCAAACATAAACTGCTATAGCACAGGATAAGTTGAAGAGATTGTAAACAAAAACTGCTATAGCACTGGAGAAGCAGAAGAGATTGCAAACATAAACTGCTATAGCACAGGTTAAGCAGAAGAGATTGCAAACATAAACTGCTATAGCACTGGATAAGCTGAAGAGATTGCAAAGATAAACTGCTATATCACTGGATAAGCTGAAGAGATTGCAAACATAAACTGCTATAGCACAGGATAAGTTGAAAAGATTGTAAACAAAAACTGCTATAGCACTGGATAAGCTGAAGAGATCACAAACATAAACTGCTATAGCACTGGATAAGCTGAAGAGATTGCAAACATAAACTGCTATAGCACAGGATAAGTTGAAGAGATTGTAAACAAAAACTGCTATAGCACTGGATAAGTTGAAAAGATTGTAAACAAAAACTGCTATAGCACTGGATAAGCTTAAGAGATTGTAAACAAAACTGGTATAGCACTGGATAAGCTGAAGAGATTGCAAACAAAAAACTGGTATAGCACAGGATAAGCTGAAGAGATTGCAAACATGAATATGCTAAACAGATTGCAAACATAAACTGCTATAGCACTGGATAAGATAAACAGATTGCAAACATAAACTGCTATAGCACTGGATAAGATAAACAGATTGCAAACATAAACTGCTATAGCACTGGATAAGATAAATAGATTGCAAACAAAAACTGCTATAGCACAGGTTAAGCAGAAGAGATTGCAAACATAAACTGCTATAGCACTGGATAAGCTAAAGGATTGCAAACAAAAACTGCTATAGCACTGGATAAGCTGAAGAGATTGCAAACAAAAACTGCTATAGCACTGGAGAAGCAGAAGAGATTGCAAACATAAACTGCTATAGCACAGGTTAAGCAGAAGAGATTGCAAACATAAACTGCTATAGCACTGGATAAGCTGAAGAGATTGCAAACAAAAACTGCTATAGCACTGGAGAAGCAGAAGAGATTGCAAACATAAACTGCTATAGCACAGGTTAAGCAGAAGAGATTGCAAACATAAACTGCTATAGCACTGGAGAAGCTGAAGAGATTGCAAACAAAAACTGCTATAGCACTGGATAAGCTAAACAGATTGCAAACAAAAAACTGCTATAGCACTGAAAAAGATAGAGTGCAAACATAAACTGCTAAAGCACTGGATATGCTGAAATAGATTGCAAACAAGGCAAGTGTTCTTAACTAGGAATGGAAAAGATTAAAATAAATTAAATTGATCAATTGCAATTAAATTCGATTATTTTGGTTTACGTTTATACGCAAAGCGAGAAACTGTCAAAAACGTAGTCACTGAATTATTAACTTTTTCTTTGTACAAAAAAAACGCATATTGTATTGCTAATAGCAACAGGAAAAAATTAATTTAATTCTGTCGCTATCTTTGGATTTTCCCGTCAGCATATACCTCAATGCAAAACAATCGCTTAAATTTTATTAAACATTTCACAATATGATTGTTCACCATGTTGTTTACCCTTGAAATAGCCAATTTACATCATGAAATAAGCACCAAAAAATCAATAAATAAATTAATCCAACAAGCCAAAATTTAATCAATTATCATTTAAAAAATAATTAATTGATTAATCAATTGTCAAAATCCACCAATCCTAACCAATCAGCCATTGTTTCCCACACTGCCAGCCATACCGTAGTTAATGTGCAGAACATAATTTCCCGCTGGTAGACCATGGGCAAAAACGTCTGTACGGCTGATGCGCCTGTACAGCTTCCGAAACGTTGGGAGTGCGGCGGTCCTCATCCAAACAATCAGGTCCTCGTTTTCGTAGCCATTGTTTGACTGGTTAGATGGATCGAGCTCGTAAACTGGTTTGCTCCAATATGGAGGCTGCATACTCCCATCGAAAGCTGGCAAAAGAATAATAATAAAGTAATAATTTAATAATAATAATGTAATAATTTATTTATTAATTAGGAGCAGCACAAAATTATATGTTTGTATGTGCACGTGTTATAGCGCCCCTTCAAACTCTTGCTACTCAGAGGTGCTCCCGAATGCAGAGCAGACACTGCATCAGAGTTCATGCCGAAGCGCTGAGCAATTGCGAGTGAAGGACTTGCCCAAGGTCCTTACGCGGCGAGGTGGATTCGAACCTCGAACCTTCCGGTACCAAGGCGACGATGCCACCACTACACCACCGCGACCAACAAGGTGAGCGCCCTGTCAAGACTCTACTCAGAAGTGCTCCTGACCTTACCTCAGCTGAATAGAACCGTCTCGAGGCCAGAGAAAAAAAAGGTGGAGTGATCCATTGGCACTAGGCAAAGTGCCACAGGAAGTCAATTCTTAGTAATGTTATGTCCACATGTAGAATAAATATTTGGAAACAATGTTTGAAAATGCTACGCTGGTACTGTATTTATCAGGTGCATGAAATTTTAGTTGCTGTTAATTCTCTCAGTTTTTGTTGTAGCAGACCCCTAGGTTTATAAATGACCATTTTGTGCTGACCAGTTTACATTTCACCTTTGAAGACTTCCTTCTTCTTTCCAGTTTTTCCCAGTTCGCAATCCCTTGTATCTTTATCTTCCCTTTGATTCTGCATTTTTAAATGAGCTAGTCACTCTTTAAGTCTCAAGTTCTGTGATGACTTCTTTTTCCTACTTTAATAGTAAGCTCCCCTTCATTCAGTGATGGTATGATCAGAAGAGAAGCGTTTTAGGGTTTGATCAGGTCTGTAAATTTCCACTGTTACCTGTTACCCAATTCAGTAATGCCCCATCACTATTTAACCTACCCAACTTCTCTTTACTGAACCATACATTACACAACTCTCAACATTTAGCAACCTTGGCTAATGCAAACAGCATCCCTGATTGGCTTGCACCAAATTTGTCCTACTTATCCACTGGACAAGCCTAACAGGAATTGCTACAGAGCTTTTAATTCAGTTTTAAACCTTTAGTAACCAAATGGGATCATGATAATGGCATTAAAGAAGTAACATGATTGACTGAAACTGTCTGCCTGTACTGTACCCCATGTGGCCTTACCTAAGTTCAGCGAAAATCATGCAATACGATCTGGAGCCAGCTGTCAACTTACAATCGGGGTTCTTAAACTTGGAGTTGGTGTCCGTGCTCCACGCGATTCCGGTGTTGATCAAACCGACTTTCAGTTCTTTCGAACCATTCCGCAGACTTATTGTCAACGAATCTATAGAGAGAAAAAACAGTGAACTATTACGCTTTAATAGCGAACAAAAGGTCCATGAAATGTTTCATTAATTTATTCTAGAAATTTGCATAGCACTGAGGCCTTCAAGAAGCCTACTCAGAGTCACTCCCAGTCCAGCCATTGTGATGCGTAGATAATCAGTATTTAAAAATGTCCTTAAAAATTTATTTTCAATAAATAAACAAGTTTTACTCTAACAAATGTTTAAAATTTGAAAGGTATTCGCGTAATTCTGATGACGATTGCATGGTGTGCTTTCAAAATGTAGTTGCAAGTTTAGGTGTGTCATGAAGATTAAGAATCTTTGGATGAGATTATAAAAATTTACCGATCTTAATCCCATAATAAATGCTTCAAAAAATAACAAAACAGACAATATAACTATCACAGAAACGACTACTCAGAAACAAGCAAAATTTCCAAAAAAACAGCGGCTAACCGTTGAAAAGGCTGTTGGCTATCGCCCCGCACGGAGCATACGGAATTCCCGGGTCGTTGTGTATGGAGCTGTTGTAGAAGCCGCGATACGGTGAGCAGTCACCGTTGAGACTGTTCGCCGTCGGTTTGTACATTCCCAACAGCTGCTCGTCGTCACGCGAGCGAACGTAACGTCGGTGGTTCTGGTAGAAGTTCGTCAAACCGTAGTACATGTACACATCGCCCTGAACACGTGTACACTTAAACACATGTAGACATGAATACATGTAGACATGAACACGTGTACACATAAACACTTGTAGACATAAACACATGTAGACATAAACACATGTACACATGAACACATGTCAGCACATGTACAGTTATACACATAAACACATGTACACATAAACAAATGTACACATCGCCATAAATACATGCACACACATGTACACATCGCCCTAAACACATGTACCTGGTACATATAAACACATGTACACAATACACATAAACACATGCAAACAAAAACAAATGTACGCATCATCCTAAACCAAACAAAACAACTACTGTAGCACCATCTATTATGATTTACTCACAACTGGCCTGATTGACTATATCAAACGGATTCAAGAAGTTTTGAAAACATTAAGGCAAATGTTTCTCGCAGACAAATGCAGCGAAATTCTACCGCTAATGTAGAAACAGCGTTAGACATATGTACGTCTGTAGCTTTCATCAAGATCCATTCAATAGAGTCACTTTAAATTATTCAGTGGCTATGCACAACAAAGTTTAGTGTTTACTGCTTTGTCAAATACTTCAAATTCCTGTTCGCAAGCACTAACCAGGAAGTCATTTGTGAGCTTGAATTCGACGACACATTCACATATGTTGCCGCTGTTTTCTTCTAAATATGACGCACACGTCGAGTAGTTGCTCAATATGCTTTGATTCGCTGGTTTGCAGTTTTCTAGCGTGTAATCGACGACAATTTCCTGTACCTGCAATTCAGTAAAACATCCATTTTTTTCATTAATGATTGTGCAGAAAAATGCCAAGAGTTTCTGTAGAGTCAAGGAAAGAAGTGTAATAGAGCACTCATGAAGACATGACAACAAATTCATGTGAAGTAGAGAATGACAATGGGTGACAATCTCGTTCTAATCCTCACCCCCCCCCAAAATTAAGTCTTTGCCTTTTGTTCCCGCACTCACAAGTTTTCGCCCCATACCACCCTATCCCCACAGAACTACATTACATTCCCCCCCAAAAAGGTATCGCTGATCAAAATTCATGAAAAGCAATTTTTTATTTAACCAAAGCAGATTTGCTGTGTTGATTAAATTAATAAAGTGTGTAACCTTCACCAGTAGCTGTGTAACAAGCGTGCTACCATCACCCAGTGGCAGCACAACAGTAGGGTATGCCAGGGAAAATGCCCTGGTGAAAAAGCCTCTGCCCTGCCGAGAATTTATGTGGGCATAAATGGCCCTGCACTCTCTACTTCTATGACTATTCCTGGTTATGCCTTGGTTACATAAAAGTCTGGTGCCATCTCTGCCTTCACCAATATTTAGGTAACAATCACAAGATGAACAAAAGGCCTAACACTGTAGACCTTAACCAGTACAGATGCAAAAAGTGTATTGCATCACTGCTTTTACTATCATCAAAATTAGGACCAGCTTACACAAAACACTGAAAGTTTTAACGGCAGACGCACTTACACTGTTTGAAGTTATCAGCAGAGCAACACCAAGCGGAATAAATACGACACCGATCGCTATGAACGCAGGCAAAACCGTTCCTGCCGTCATGATTGGCTGCCATGCCGGCAATTTCTGCTGCTTAAATTTCGTGTCTGCAACAAAACAAAAATTCAAGCATAATAAACATATTACACTTGCCTTCGATTCATAATTTCATCAATAAGATATTTGTTAAATAATAGGCACGACAAAAATAAGAATGAGCACCTTGTTTTGCTTTTAGAATAAATATAATGACAGAATGAACAACTTTTTTAAATAAGCGTGCATGTTTGAATGATTAAAACTGGGCATTGGTGATGACTGAGGACCGTGAGGGTCGGTAAGGATCAGGTTAGGCGTCGTGTGTCATTAGATACTGTCGAAAGATACTGCACACAATCACGGTCCCCGATACAGCAATTACGCCATGACGGGACGGATTAACTTATCATTGTTGTTGCTAAAGATAACGATGATTATGATGATGATGAGAAGAAGGGTAACACGAAGATGATGACGGTGACAACGACGAGGGGTGGAGGTAAAGTTGGACGGAAGAACGGGACGAGAAAAGAGACACGACAGATTAATTACTGATCAATGATCCGTGATCCGTAATAAACAATCGAACAGCTTAACCTCTGGAGTATTATAATATTTCCTTACGCTAACGATTTCTAACCTTTAGGGCGTCTGCTTTTTGGTTTGTCGTCAGTAGTTGAGCCATCCATGTTTCATACGACTCGCCCTATTACAAGCCTCTATAACAATCGCACAGTGTGATCAGTAATAGATCAAACGGTAAAAACTTAGGAATACGCTCTGTATAGTCTTTCAAAACATGCGACACTATTTACTTTTAGTATTTTTAATCGGAAATTTAACTTAAAATCTACTCGATTAAAAATATATCACTCCGGCGGAATTTGCACTAAAGGTAAATACAGATTTATCCCGGAAAACTTTGTTCAAAGTACACATATACTAAAGATTTATGTAGAGCTATCATAATAATATTCTCGGCCTCGGCATAATATTATGAGAATTTAGCACCTTAATAATCTCGGTCTCGGCATATGCAACGAAAGCGCCTTTATTTTGTTCGGCCTCGGCATATGAAACGAAAGCGCCTGTATTTTCTCGTCCTCGGCATATGATAAATTAGCGCCATAGTTTTCACGGCCTCGGCACATGATAAATTAGCGACTTAATTTTCTCGGCCTATGAAACGAAAGCGCCTTTATTTTCTCGGCCTAGGCATATGATAAATTAGCGCCTTTATTTTCTGAGCCTCGGCATATTATAAATTAGCGCCTTTATTTTTCAGCCTCTGCATATTATAAATTAGCGCCTTTATTTATTCGGCCTGGACATAATGAAACGAAAGCGACTTAATTTTCTCGACCTCGGCTTATGATAAATGCCTTAATTTTCTCGGACTCGGCATATGACGAATTAGCGCCTTTATTTTCTTGTCACGCATCCACAAACAAGTCATAATATTATGACGTCTATTCTGGGGCCGTCACAACTGTGCGATACCCTCGCCCCAGGGGGGGGCCAATCCGGCCATGGCCCCCCCCTTTAGAAATGCCATGTATCGTGGCCCCCCCCCCCATTTGGTTTCAGCGGCTGCTGAAATGGTATACACTGTTTTTCCCAAAAATTTGACCGGATGACTAAAAAAAAAAAAAAAAAAAAAAGGTCATCAACTTTTTTGGCGGATGAAATGGTATGGTTTTCCCGAAAATTTGGCCGGATGACTATAAAAAAAGGTCATCAACTTTTTGGGCGGATGAAATGGTATGGTTTTCCCGAAAATTTGGCCGGATGACTAAAAAAAAAAAGGTCATCAACTTTTTTGGCGGATGCGAATTTTTTGCCCCGACCCAAGGTGTCAAGAATTTTTTGGCCCCCCCGTCCAAAATTTCTGTATCCGCCCTTGCCTCGCCCCTAGGTAAGTACTGTAATGTCATTGATGGATGGTCCCATACCGGCTAGTGCAGAGCGACTCCGATTAGTTTTGCGACTGACTTTTGTCTCTTGCATGTTAATAAATTCCAATCACAATTTATTGACAGACTCCGTCAAGTTTCACATTAGACAACTCTCTGTAGTTGGCAACACCGGTCATTTGAAGTTACAGATTAAAATAATTGTATTGTATCCGACCAGTTGTAAAGCGCTTCTTTCACGAAGAATCTTTCAGAAGCGCTCCCAGTGCATGCAAATCGAGAGAAAAGGCAGATTTTGAGACGAGAGTAAGGTGATGAAAGACTTCTTTAATTCATTCTGAGAATTTATATAGCGCCTCTTCAATATACTCAAAGGTGCTCTTTGCACTAAGTAGCCGAAAATTAATGATGCAGCAAAGCGATTCTGGATGTCCCAAACATTGGCATTCAGGTTTAAAATGTGGAGTCCATTGTTTCAACAATCTTGCCTACCACCTTGTCACCTTGTGCTTTCTGCTCTCTGAGCTCTAACGACCGACATGATCCATTTTCTCCATTGCTTTCTTTCTGATGTCGCTTCCATTAGTTCTTCCAAGTTCATTCCTGTAGTTTCGTGAACCTCATCCCTCCACCTTTTCCTTGCCTACCACAGAGCTCAATATTCCTACTAAAAAATGAACACAGGATCGTGATACACTTGTTTTATCAATTTAATCCGAATTTTATTCAACATCTAATACAGAAGCCTCGTTGTTATGGCAACATAAACACTCCGCTCGACCGCTTACATTTTTTGTTAACATTTACAGTAAATGTCTCGCTAAACTTCAGCTCAGATGCAGGCTTTTAGATAAG
Source organism: Lumbricus rubellus (assembly GCA_945859605.1). Lineage (NCBI taxonomy): Eukaryota > Metazoa > Annelida > Clitellata > Crassiclitellata > Lumbricidae > Lumbricus > Lumbricus rubellus. The sequence continues at coordinate 20,522,510 of OX243828.1, forward strand.
TTCAGTAGATGTTTAGCAATCAAAAAGCAGACGCACATAGCAAGGTGAACATTTATCTAACGCGGTAAATGTTTCGACATATAATAATACGCACGAATTTATGTCAACCACACAAACTTCAGGAAATGATTCAATTAAACATTTCACAAACGCAACAGAACATGAAATCATAATTTGCAATACGGAATCGAATTAATTCTAAATAAAATATCTTCTATCGATAGAATTGATCGTCTTCAGGATAGACCGTGTTGCGGACAAAGTCGATTAAACCGTTCTGGAAATATGGTTTCCGATACAAAACACGATGAACATTAAAAACGTGGCAAACAAAACTGGTCCAACTTGGAAGAGGCATGCAGATTGAGCTCCACCATGGAAGCTACTTAGCATCAAGGATTCTATAAGACGTATACGCACAGTAGTAGGAGTATGTGTACTGCCCAATAAAGGATAACTTGCTCGCATTAAAGAAACTTTCTATAAGAGCTACACACATAGTGGTAGGAGTATGTGCACTGATGGCCAATAAAGTAGGACAGGTGTCAAGTTGGGAAGAGATGTTCTTTGTAAGAAGAAAGGGGGATCATAGGAGGTGCCCAGTCAGTCTTGAAGTACCATACAAAAGTATAAGTAAACTGAAAAAACCCGGTTGCAGCGAAGTACAGAAAACATGCAGGAAGCCGTTTGTATCCAAAGTCGCTAAATTGCAATTCTGGGAATCAGTTCGCGAAAAGGAGGAAGTTTATTAGTTAGACATATACAACTGTGATGCAGACTTAAGAGGTGCATTTAATAGGAATCTTACTTATCATCAGCGGCCAAATCACTGCGGATGTTGTTGCAACATACGAAAGAAAGCAATCTAAGTTTCAGCTGTGGATTGGTAAAGGAAGACAATGCATTTGCAGACAACGATGGAAGATGTGACGTCAAAAATGACGGAAGAGTGGTTGGAGGCTTGGAGCCAAGTCACAAGACCATCAGATCAAAATGGTTTCTCCAGGAGCTACGAATTTTCTTCTTCCACAGATGTTCTCCTTCAAAATGGAGGCATAGCCTTGGAAAATAAAGCATCAAAATGGCGGTCACAACAGGTTCACTCATTTGGGCAGCACCTTCACGATGACCGTTGCTTGAATTCCTCTGAGTTGATCGCTCTTTCGTGACAACAGACTTCAATCAAACCCTTGCAAATCTTCGGTAGTTTTTCTTCGCTTCTCAAAATGCCTCTGCCACACAAATTCTCTCTCTCGGTAATACATCAACACAACGCTCCTTTTACAGCATAGCTACCATTGCCCTTTACAATTCACGCAATTTGGTTCAGAGTGATTTTGGCTGGTAAAGCATTCTCAACCACGGTACTGCGTCATCAACAGAACGAATACGGTTCATGGATTATAGCGGAGACAAATCAGTTCTTTTGCGACATTACGGTCTTTCAAACTTTCAAAGATATTAGGAGTCTCTCTATCAATGTGTGCACCAATGTTGTTCAATTTCTGTATGATGAGTTGGAGTATGGCACTATCGCCAACGACTGTATTCACGAGATAGATTCTTTGGGCGCCTTGTGTGGCTGACTATGTCAGAGTGCGTTGTGTTCGTTATGGGCGTATCTCTGGTTGGTTGCGGGCTTGTTTGTCGAGGCGCCCTTGTAATGCCACGTGCTGTGTTACAGCGCCATAAAAATTGTCCTCACGATAATCATTAATATTTTCAATACTAGAGCAATGCCAGCCACAGAGGTAGGCTCACATGAGGTATACGAATAATAGGAACAGATTGAAGTTCAATTTCGTCTCAGATTACTGCACAACAGTGTTGTTCTCGCATTGGAAATTGACACAAATGACCAAATGAAATACAGATCTGAGAAAGAAGCGTGGTCAAGAATTTACACCATAGACCTAGCAAGAGTAGATCATCCTGACAGAAATGATATTCTAGCTCGATAGATCCATTTCCTTGGAAGAATGATTCCGTAAGATCAGAATGCGAACTTACAGCAGTTCGACTTTTGACGACGTATTTGAAAGATACCGCTAACACGTATCATCACGATAAGATAACATATTCAGAGATGGAAACAGAACAGAAATTAAACCAGTTCTTAAAACACCAGACGCAAATATCCGAAGACCGGAAATAATCAAAGCGTAGAGGTCCATTTTAAAAACAAAATGCTGTGTGCACTGTTCTGCGATACCAGGATTGCCCAGACTCTGCAATAGATAATCAGCAAAAACACATCAAAGCGTTGGTCTTAAAATCAAAAGAAGACATTTCTGTTGATGGGTTTATCATAGGCAGATACACACATGGACTGCTCGATATATGTGACCCGCCATTACAAAATGAGTCGGAAGTCGCACATTGCAGAACGCTGCAAATCGCTTTTAAAGGTGTTCAACCTTAAAATTATTGATTTTTCCATTTTTGGAATCTACATTATAATGTCTCAATAAAGTATTAAAACTGACTTTATTTGGCTGTTTTTAACATGCTATTTGTGCGGATTAAATGACCAATAAGATTTAAAACCTACATAAACAATTCAGAAAATCACGTTTTCCCAACATTTTCTGTTAGGCAGGTCGATCTATTACAAATTTTATAACTCCACAAGCACTTGGTCGATTTTGATGCGTAATAGCTCATTTTGAAGGTAATTGAACATGGAATAACGTGGCGTACATAACTCAAAATACTAAAAAAGGGCCTAGCGACTCATTTTGTTATGACGGGTCACATATTTCAATATGAGGTTCCTAAAAGTTGTACGGAAAATTCTGTCGGCCGCTAACGTAGCCAACGACACTCGCAACATCTTTAGCAAACATCGTGTGCACCAAATCGAAACTTGACAATTTAATAATTAATCACATCTGAACATGGAATCTAAGCATCGTAACGGAAAGAACTGCGGAGTAATCAGATCAGTCGATCCATTCGTCCAAGCCCAACACCCCTATACAAATAAACATCGCGTTTTACTTTTAACGTCCGAACAGCGTCTCTCTCTACCTAAACACATTAATTAATCTGCGGTGACGCTAATAAACACATTCGCTACGCGGACGCTCCATTTCCCTGCGTAGTAAAAAATCTCCGGAATTTCGAACCGTGGTTTCCAGGACCAAGTCGGCCGCAAACTTAAAACCAATTCAACGATATTTTTCGATCCAAGCTCCGTGGATGAAATCGTGAACATAAATTCAAAATCTAGCCGACGTTGCAAGCGTTAAGCTGGCTTCACCGCCTCAAATGGTCTCCACCTTCTTAACCCTTTAATGCCGGAGGGTATAGGATTTCTCGGCATTAAAGGGTTAAAGACCGTGTATCTCTGAACAATCGTTAAATAATTATACGCTCAGCAGCAAAACGAAAATTCGACAGTAAGATCTCAATTATTATTTTCATCGTGATAGTCCGAGTTCGTTAGAATTTGCGCTCCGCTGCAGAAGAACAACTTGCGGAACAACGACAAACCCGCGCAAACACCCTTCAAAAAACGCGTCCCACAACGGAATTCGAGAAGCGTCCTCATCACGGTCCACAAATCCGGACACCTCGGAGAATGCCACCAAAAAACGCACCCTCAGATGTCCGAAAATCGCACCCTCAGATGTCCGTCCCCCGCCGCAACGCACAAACCCCGCTCGACACACGAACGCACAGACAAACCGCGTTCGGCTACATGACGTCACGCGGTTTGTTTGAATATTCGATGATGTACTCGGGGTAGCACTGCGCCGAATTGAAGATGACGTAGATGCTCGGATTCGACATGTCGTTGACGCACGCGTCGTAGCACCGACCGTACGGCGCGGCGGGGTCGATCGCGGGGGGCTTTCTGTACGAGCCTTTCCCGGTCGTGTACTCCCCGACAAGGACCCGCGCCAGGAACATGGTATGAACGTGCGACGCGGCCGACGACCCGGAAAGGGCGCTGCTACCGGTCACGTCGTTTCGTCCGATTTTGTTCTGCCCGACGGGTGGACCGGAAACGCCGTTGCCAAGCCAGTAGGGGAATGAGAACGCCGAGACCTGGGGAGGCGGTGGGGCCGATGAAGACGAACCCTGCGCGGCCGATGGTTGCGGAGGGGGAGGCGGTGGGGGAGCGTGGGTGAGGTGGTTGTTGAGAACGGGAAGGCGGGCGAAGCGGCATGACTGAAGCGCGGCGATGCTGACCGAGTGGCTGGTCCCGGGGAACGAATGGAAGATGATCTGGGCGGCTGTGGCGCCGGATGAGGAGGCGCCGGCGATCGAGTGGTGGCTGGGTGGCGGTGGCGCGTTGAAGATCATCGGGTTGTTGGTGGAAGAGTGGATCGAGATGGTCTGGTGGTGGCGCGACTGCGGAGGCTGGTCCGTGTACATGTGCGAGTAGGCGGCGTCACGCGCAAAGTACGAACCTACAGCAGAAAACAGACGACAAATATTTGTAATGACAGCTGTTAGAAGTTAAGAAGTGGGGCACGGTGAGTTTTTTGTAGTGGTGGCGTCGCTGCCTTGGAGCCGGAAGGTTCGAGGTTCGAATCCACCTCGCCGCGTAAGGACCTTGGGCAAGTCCTTCACTCACAATTGCTCTGCGCTTCGGTGTGATACTCCGATGCAGTGTACGCTCTGCATTCGGGAGCGCCTCTGAGTAGAGAGAGATTGAGGGGTGCTATAACAAGTGCACATACAAAGTAAGTATATTCTTTACTTATCCAACTGCATAAGTACACTTTGGTTGATATGATGTTAAGCATTTAAAGCATTCTTATTAGAAACGTTTTCCCTCATCAATACGTCAGCCCGGTTTGGGATGCATTGAGCAGGAGTGAGTGTCCTTATGGCAGGAAGGTAGCGGGTTGAGACCCGGGTCCACCAAAGCAAAAGTAATGAAGATTTCTCTGGTGCATTTTACACGGCTGTTCCAATTTCGGCTATACTCTCGAAGGTAGTGCAGTCATAGCAAGGGACTTGAACATGTGAGGAATACTGAATCGGACAAATGCATAAAACAAAGGACGCCATTTATTTGCACCAATCGATGCCAAGCACTCAGAAACTAATGACGATGAATCATATAATTTATAGGCAGCTATCCGCAAGTGATTCATTACACTCATTCCATGCGGTCGTTACATCAAACGTAATGTAAACAAACCTAGAAACTTCTACAGCGCACTTACCATAACCGTGTATGCTCGCGTGTATTCACGCAGTTAACATAAGTGCTTTATAAGCACACACCTCGCAAAAGCTGCATCAGCCTAAGTGAGGTGTCTAAGTAAGAAAACAATTTCCAGCAAGTAAACAATTCTTCGGCAGCCAGCCAGTCATTCAGCACTGACAAACACATCAAATGCACACACAGCCAAGCCAGACTTAACAGCAACACACCCGCGTCCATTAATCCTCCATTTCATTTTTATTACACACAAAGGTCAGGAACTGAGTGGTAAATCAAACACAAGTGAAGAACTTGATCAAATTCCCAATGTATATGCACTTGTTATAGCGCCCCTTCAAGCTATCGCTAATCAGAGGCGCTCCCAATGCAGAGTGGACACTGCATCGGAGTTTCACTCCGAAGCGCTGAGCAATTGTGAATGAAGGATTTGCCCAAGGTCCTTACGCGGCGAGGTGGATTCGAACCTTCCAGCTTCAAGGCAACGACACCACCACTACACCACCACGCCCCACACAGTAACCATTCCATACATAGGGTTGCGAAGAGACACAGCAGAAGCTTAGACCACATCAGTAATAAAAATTTACATAAATTTTACACAATAATTATAATTTTAATAATAATAACAATGACAATTTCTATGGCGCCATAACGCAGCCATGCCGCTACAAGGGCACCTTGACAACGATGAATACACATTCAGAGACAAGCAATTGACGAACTCTATAGAGGCAGCCACATTCGGCGCCAAGAGAACGACACCTGTCCCACCACCACCATCACCACACACAAATACACATAATGCGCATGACGCTCAATGAGGGATACTTAAATACCAGTGAAAATTTTTCATAAAGACGAGAAAATTTTACATTTTAAGTTTTCATTTTGGGTGATATATCTTGCTCGTTTACCTTGGCCATACATCGTGCCGTGCGAACCACAGAGTCGCCAGTCGAAGTTCGTACGACAAATCGCTTCGACGACGTTCTTCTGCGTTCCGTGGAAAAGATTCTTCTCCAAGACTGGCTTTCCATTGTCTCGCTCCATCTGCTTCTTTCGCCTGCAAAAACAATCGTTCACCCAACTTAACTACAATCTGAGCTCTTTAACCAGCATGCACAGAATTTCACAATGTCAGTGCTATATAAGGACAGTGAGAAGTTGACAGAATTAGCGGTTAGCAAGCTGGACAGATACTGGCCGCCATTTTGTCCGCCATTTTGGTTTTTAGTGCAGTGCTACATATATGTATTTGATTCCATTGCATTCTTTGAACTCTATAGTCTTAATTTAAGAGTCTAGAACCGTGTTCCTATCACATAGAATACCTTACTTTTAGTCATTTGAAGGAATTTGGCAGCCATTTTGTTCGCCATCTTCTTTTCCCATGGAACCGCTAAAAAACCAGCTTGCTAACCGCGATTTTCGTTTTCAGGAGGGTCAAATTAGTCTAGAAACACCAGTTAGCAAATTTACATGATTTGCTTCTAACAGTGTAATTTTCAGATCCCAAGCCTAGATTATATTGAGCCCATCATCGTTGATGACAATGATGACACGTGGCAACCTGGCAAGAACACTTCACGCCACCATATCCATGCTATATTTCTTTGTTGCGCATGATAATTCAACCCAGGCCTTCATTGTTCCATGTGTGTGTTACTTACACCATATAGAATTCCCAGAGGATGGCATTCTGCACACGCTGGATCTTGACAACGCTCGCTCGTGGCTTGTGCATCGTCAGATGGAAAGTCGTCGATACGTAGTTGTACTCTTCGGATCCCCGCAACAGATCAACCAATCGGTATTCCTTCAAATATACAACAACAAAACTTGAAATATAGAACGGGAGACACATCAGGTATTTATTCTCGATTGAACATCAATACTAGAGATCAGAACCTTACTCAAGCAGAGGGGAGAGGAATGCTCCTTTCAGCCACAGCAACACGTGGCCGGGTACGCTAGTGTTATATAAAATGCATTTTGTGCTGGCATAAGACAGCAGAAAGAGCTACGTTCTAAAGAAAGCAGCTTGGACATGGTCAGATGCATCATGCATGTACTATGCAATGTATACATGTACCAAAACACAGAACATTCTGGGAAAAATTTGACGAATTGTGTATTTCCGAACACTCGCCCTGTATCTGTCCATCCTGCCCAGTCACTTACGATTATTTATGGTATTTCATAAACTGGCAACTTGCCAGTTTGTAATTCTAAATCCTAGACTATAATTAAGACAAGTTCAAAAACTGTGCTTCACTGTTAAATGCTCATGAAAACAATTTTCATCAACTAGTCAACACTGCTGAGCACCCTAGTTGTGCCACAAACCGTCCATCATTGTTAAATGGTGAAACTGGGTGTCCCTAAATGTGTGTGATCACATCCCTTCTGGGTCTCTCTTTGACAGCATAGATCTGTCTATAAATAACATATGCTGAACTTTTAACTGGCAATATTGCTGTAATAAAAAATCTGACTTAAATTAATTGATTGATTCTGTTACCTTTTTCAAACTGTTTATAAATCTACCATATATGCAGTCTTTGTCATTTTGACCGAACTACAGCTTGGATTTGGAGTACCACTTTGAAATCTTATAATGCGCACAAGACATCTGTGTTATAGAAACGACTAATATGTATCATAGTTGTAAAAAACGTTTTTTTCGTTTTTTATTCTCTCCCAAAAAACGTCGTTTTTTTCGTTTTTTATTTTTTCCATCGTTTTTTATCGTTTTTATTTTTTGTTTAACTTTATTTATTCATTTACTTTCTGTAATTATTTTCCTTAATTTTAATTTTTTCTGATATTTCTTATATTTTTCGCAAACTCTCAAGGCTTCAGCTAACTAAAGTCATTATTTCATCGTTTAACATCATCATTTAAGAGATAGCCTGCGTGTAGTAGGGTCCTAATCAAGGTTTTCAAGGTTAAAATGTGGTTTTAGATGTAGCGAAGTCAAATTATTTTACGTTTCCGTTTTTTATCGTTTTTTTGTCGTTTTTTATTATTTTGAATAAAACGACGTTTTTTTCCGTTTTTTATTCCATTTTCATCGTTTTTTACATCTATGATATGTATGCATGCGCACTTATTATAGCGCCCCCTCACAATAACCACTCAGAAGCGCTCCAGACTACAGTGCGGACACTGAATCGGAGTTTCACATTGAAGCGCTGAGCAATTGCGAGTGAAGGACTTGCTTGAGGTGGGTTCGAACAGGTCAGCAAACCTCAGGCTGCAAGGCAACGAACATACACACTACACCACCGCTCCTCATGATATTAAACCTAACAATGTTTGTTTAAAGCTGCATACATCTTTGTTGTACGGTTGAAAAGCGATTTTTTTCCAATTTTTCTATGCTTAATTAAAATCATGCAGAAAATTGGTACCAGTAAACATTGCTCAATTTTGTTGAAACTTGGCAAATAATTCACTAATAGCATATGGAACAAGGGCAGTCTTGTGGAGAATTGAATTTCCAAATTTTATACTTGTGGGCCACCCTACCTAACATGTATGGCATCTTTTACTGACTTTCAAAAGCACTCAGTTTTTGGAACTGCACAACATTTACCCGTTCAGATGATCTGACCATTGACCAGCCGTACCTCTGTTTGCGACATGGGTTCCCACCCCGGCGGCAGGTTGTGCTCCTCCTTCGGGTCTTTCGTCGTGCGATCGAGCCCCTGACCTTCGCCCGTCTCCTCGGCAACGAGTTCCGTCATCGATTTGTCGACGTCTGCCATCATTAGTTCGGCTGCGTTGTCGAAGTATTCGCGATCCAACTTCTCCTCGAGAATCTCGATCACCATCGCTGGCAACGCGTTGTGCAGCTGGGCTGAAGTCGAAACAATATCAGACAATTTAACGCAGCGTTCAGAATGCAATTATTGAAATTGCGATTTATATTGCTACGCCTCTAATTTTAAGACAGACTCCCTAAATCAATAAACCGATGATGAATCAAATAACAGATGAATCAATCAACAGATGATACAATCAATCAGCAGATGAATCAATCAGCAGATGAATCAATCAGCAGATGAATCAATCAACAATTCAACACATGAATCACTGAACAAACAACAACTACTCACTAGACAGATTTAAATGTTCGGTTAATTGTCAGTTTTTGCTCTAAAAAGCAAATTTATTATATAAAATAAGCGCAGAGGTGAATTTTTTTTAACACGATATATAAGGTCTTGGTTACTCACAGACCAGGTAGAAGCTGTTGCAGCCCACGTATCGGCATTTTAACGTTCCCTATAACAAAAAACACAGCAAACCATAAAAACTAATTTCACCTACATAATAACCAAGGACCCTGTAATATAAACAGGACTGGCATCTCGTGAACATTTTGTTTTGCATCCATTTCACCCTCAACCATAGATGTCGCCCCACTTAAAATTTCGCTTCTAAAAGAATAATTTTTAACCCCTAAGGCCTAAAAAAAAAAATGCTGTGTTTCCGGTAACAGAGCTAAAAAAAATTGGGTAGGTAGGTCGGAAAATATTTTTATTTTGTAAAATATTTTTATGCAGTGACTATCCGAAAAAGTATACCCCACTAGTCTTTTTTGCACGCTGAAACAAAGTACGTGTTCTAAGCAAGTATAAACTGCCTATTTCCCGACTGTCTGCACCTAAAACAGCTCTAGAAACAGTCCTATTAATTTCATTTTGTTGACGTCTCTTATGTTATGTCAATACAAATGTTAAAAAAAGATTTTTTGAAAAAAAATTTAAATTTTTTTGCGAAAAAAAAAATTTTTTTGAAAAAAAAAATTTTTTTAATAAAAATTTTTAAAAAAAATATTTGGGTCGCGGCCGTAAAAATGGGTCGGTCGCGTTACCGGAAACACAACACTTTTTTTTTTACGCCTAAAGGCAATTTGTTTTCTTTGCAAATTATAATTATTCGCCTATCTGTCTTCATAAGTGAAATTAATTTAATGCTTTTATTTTGTGAAAGAAATGTGAAATTTTCGGCAACCCTGATCATCGTCCAAAAATTTGAACAATAAAATTTTTAAAAATTTGAAGATTCCAGTCCTGTGTATACACGGTCCTTGCATAATAACAATAATACTCGACATCAACAATAATTAATAAGATTAAGAATACTAATTTCTCTCCAAGGATTAAATAAACTCGGGGAAACTTGACATGGAATACGTGCAACAAAACACAGGGCAACGAACCGCCATTTAAAAGGCCTGTGTGTTTTGCATGAACTAAACATTGAATCATAGTCCTTGAGTACTAGTAATAAATAAATGCTTCTAATTGCCGGATCTTTTTCTGGCGTCCTGTATGAGTTTCATATTCCTATTATGTTCATCACCATTGCCATTTCAGATCAATTTGTTGTCAAGTAGGTCACCCAAATACAGTACTCTCTAATCAGTGGGACTATGGTCCCTTCTGGACCTGCCCTTCAAGGCAGACAGACAATGCAAATACAATACACAAACAACGCATATACAAATCAGAGAAAAAATACATATACAAATTACAGACAGACAATGCTAATACAATACACAAACAGACAATGCATATAAAAACAGAGAGAAAAACACATATACAAATTACACAACTGTAGACAATGCAAATACAATACACAGAGACAATGCAAAGATGATATACAGGCAGACAATGCACATACAATACACAAACAAACACACATACGCAAGAAACAGAAAAGCACATTCAAGACAAAGACAGATATGCAAATGCAAGCACAACATACAGACAAACAATCAAAATAATATACAGACAAACAATGCAGATGTAGCCAAGAAAGGAACAAAACATATCAACCAAGAAACAGGCAAATCAGACAAAACAATAAATCACCAACACACAAAACATAACACACAATACAGACAAAAGACAATGCAAACAGACAAAAGACAATGCAAACAGACAACGCAAACAGACAAAGCAGACCAAACAACCAACGACAAAAGCACACAAACGCAAGGAAAGCAAAAACGCCGAAAAGAGTTTAAATAAAAAGAAAACAAAAGAGTATGGCCGCGACAATCAATGGCTTTATTGTCTACGTTTCATTGCAAAGGTCAACGATAAACGCGATAAACGCAAACGCGTTTATAAACGCAAACGCGTGTCGCAAACGCGTGTTGGAAGACCAGCACATACATCGCGTCCTTGATCGAAGATAAGTGGGACAATGGGGGGTGGGGTGAGGGGCACAAAATGGGGGGGGTGGCTGTTCAGTGAATAAGTACATCTGGGTTTAACACCATTTCTAAGACTGTTGTCCAAAAACAACTAAAGAACAAAGCAACCATCGTGGTTTAAGTGCCATTTAACACCACAGCGACCACACCATCACAGTTCCAGTTGGTATTTTTTGTGTGGCAGGGTTGCGTAGTGGGTATGCTCGTTGCCTTGCAGCTGGAGGGTTGCAGGTTCGAATCCACCTTAAGCTGCCTTTTCTTTTCTGGTTGCAACTACTGCTCCACTATCCACCAAGCGCTCACGATGCCTTGCAAGATAACTCCGCCACTGGTCGCACTCTGCCAGTGCCAGTCCCAAGCCTGGATAAAGGAGGAGGGCGTCGCTAGTGGTCTTTGTTACCAGACAGTGACGTTAACCTTTATTAACCCTGCCCCCCCTGCAAGATACAACAGCAGGTGCCAAAGAAAACACAGGTCTACTACACGTTGTACAGTTGAATCCTTGGCCTACACATTCCAGCCTTCCAATTCATTCCAAGGAAAAACCTGGCTGCCATGTGAATAGAGGCTCCGTGGAAACTGCAATCACTCCTCTTCTAGATAAAGAGCGCTCAGCCACACGCAACACAGTTACCGGCCCTTGAAACCATCGCCTGACTTCGACCGAGAGTCGGACACATCAAGAAACTTACTGGTACTCCTTTGAAAAGTTCTGCGAAAGCAGCTAAATATCAATCTTACCAGACACTACATACATACATACACACACACAGCACACAGAGGTATGTGCAGACATACACAAAGAAACACATATAATATACATACATACACAGACACAGAGGCACACACAGACACAGACACACAGAGGTACATGATGCAGACATACTCAAAGAAACACCCATATATACACACATACTAATACACACAGAGACACATACACGCACCCACAGAGGTACATGCAGACATACACAAATAAACACACATATACACACACACACATACTCACACACACACACAGAGGTACATGCAGACATACACGAAGAAACACACATATACACACACACACACATACTCACACACACACACACACACACACACACAGAGGTACATGCAAACATACACAAAGAAACACACATATACTATTATACATACACAATAATTATTAACTTTGACAGTTTCAGAGATACACTGAAGGAGCTTTCGTATAAATATCAGTCACATGAAAGTCACATTGAGAGTAAGTGGTTTTATCTGGAAGGCGTGCTACATAACATTACATGCATTCTGCATGCCATACATGTACATACGCTCTACAAATAATATTATATTACACCAGTTATTTATGAAGCCTGTTCTGAACATCTGACATAAAGTATGCCAATCCCACATAACACATTCTTAACATTTCCTCCCCACTTGAACCGCCCCCCCCCCCCCATTAAAGCCCCCATGCAAATTCCTTACAATGCATCACAGTAATTCCTATTAAAATGCGCTAGAGAAACTCTGTAAACTGCATCAGATCATGGTAATAATTCTCAAGGCGTAGTATTAGTAAGACGACTGCCACCATATTATTATTATTAGCCCTACACTCACGTCGAAGGAATTCTCACGATCCCATATATATATAAATATATACACATGGTATATATATATATATATATATTTCTATCTAATATATATAATATGGGATCGTGAGGGCTATGTTGAATATATATATATATATATATTCAACATAGCCCTCACGATCCCATATATATATATTAGATAGAAATATATACAATTATACATGGTATATATATATTTTTTATATATATATATATTCAACATAGCCCTCACGATCCCATATATATATACAAATATATACATGGTATATATATACACATATATATATATATATATATTTATTCAACATAGCCCGCCGTTCAGAACAGGGTTACTGGACCAGAAAGCCAGCCGGTCGGTCGAGCCCTACACACGCCACGGGCGGATCAGGATACCACGACGGCCTGGCTACCGGCCAGACAGACGTAGCCAAGCCGAAGACATCACACACACACACACACACACACACACACACACACACACACACACACACACACACACACACACACACACACACACACACACACACACACACACACACACACACACACACACACACACACAGCCAGCAGGATATAATAATATAGATCTTGCAAGGACAGACTGGGTCTGTCCAGGACTTTGCCTGGCCATATCAAACTCTTACTGACTAAGTCTGACTAGGCCAACACCGCCACTGGTTGCACTCTGCCAGTGCCAGTCCCAAGCGTGGATAAATGAGGAGGGCGATATATTATAAATCATCTTTGAAATGGGAGTGTCGTTAAACATGGGAGTGTCGTTAAGCATGTAACAAGTTACTAGTTAGGGCAACTCTGCCATTCCTCGTACTTTAGCAGTGCCAGTCCCAAGCCTGGATAAAGGAGGAGGGCGACGCTGCAATCATCTTTATCATCTGTCCTTAAACAGCAGGTAGCAACTGACTAGGGTAGGGTGGGCGTCTGCATATTCAAAGGCATCTGAAAGTTCTGGACAGTTGAGTGATTAGCCTGTGCAGCTGTTAACTGATATGTTGAGGGTTGAAATCCCCCCCCCCCCCAGGGCAGCAACGTCTTTTAAATTCCGCCACCGGTTGCACTCTGCCAGTGCCAGTCCCCAAGTTTGGAAAAAGGAGGAGGGCGACACTAATCATCTTTGATATGGCAGTGTCATTAAACATCAACAAGCCAAAAGTCTTTTAAGGTAATTGCTCCCCCATCAACGCCCCCCCCCCCATACCCCTATCCAACTCGCCTCAAACGTGGGTGGAAGGACGTGGGTGGCAGAGGACCGCCTACCTGTACATAATAATTTACTATGACACCATATGAAAGGAACCCATGGCTAAGTTACACAATACACAGGCACCAATTGCAATTGCAACCCAGCGTCAGAAAGGTTTCCTTCCGTTCTGCACTTAAAGTTGTGAAGATCGCTTGCTGTACAGTAGTATTGCTTCTCTCTGTCTGCCTCTCTCTCTTTGTCTGTCTGCCTCTGTCTTGCTCTGCTTGTCTGTCTCTGTCTGCCTATCTCTCTTTGTCTGTCTGCCTCTGTCTTGCTCTGTATGTCTGTCTTTCGTGCTCTGTTTCTGTCTCCTGCCTGCTCTATCTCCCTCTCTCTGTCTCCCAGTCACCTGCTTTGTCTCTCTGTTTGTCCCTCCCTCCCTCTCTGCCTTGCTCTATCTTGCTCAGGCTTACTATGCTTGTCTGTTCGTCGGTCCGTATTTCCATTCGAACTGCCTGTCTGTCAGCCAAATTTGCTTAAAATTATCCCTCTCTATGTTCTTGAGTTTCAGTTGCTTAAAATTTAATGAACGTTTGCACGGCAAATGAAAATTAATGCACCAAGGCTTCTTACTCAAACCACGGAGTGAACTTGCACATGTAGCCCCGCATAGAAAAAAACACGAAAGCTTTCATAGATCGATAGAAATAAGAGCGACCACGCCAGCCGTGTTAGAACAATGCCTCAACTAAACCCTGGTAGGCAGGGCTGTTTTAAAGAAATTTTTAGAACTGCACAACTCCTTTTCCTTCCCATCCCCCATTGTAAAGTACTTACAATCAGAGGACAATGACCATTTTTTGCTAGTCTTAACTGCACAGAAGTGCATTTACAACTGCACAAATCCATTTAGAACTGCACATTTTGTGTACAACTGCACGTTAAAAAAGCCCTGCTGGTAGGTAGGAATAGAGGAAGGTACCTTGGCCGGGGAGATGGTTGTTGGGGTAGCACGCTGGCACAAAGGTATGATGGTTGTGGGTTCAATACCTGCTAGCCCCATAAAGGGCCATAAGGTTGGCCCAGCCTTCCATTCACTAGGTGGCGTTGGTAAAATGACAAGTTGTCATAGTAACCATACATAGACCCACAGTTTGAACCTCCTTTAAAGTGTTACCATAACTGCATGATAAATTATGACGTTCTCCTCAGCAGGCAATTAACCAACCAAATTATAATTCTGAGGATAAATTTATATGGGATATATATGTATACACAACTACACAAACGCACACACAACAATACACGCAAACGCACACACAACAATACACACAAATGCAAACACAACAATTGATACACACAAACACACACACACAACAATACACACAAACGCACACACAACAATACACACAAACGCACACACAACAATACACACACACACGGACACCTAATAAGCACATGCACATTTTCACAAAATTATAAAATTATGTTTAAGGATTAACAAGGATGATGATAACGAATTCGCTGCCAAAAGGCAGTTATGTATGGAAATAGGTCACTAGAGGTTACACAGATACATGACTCTAATCAGTGGACCTGCCCTTCAAGGCAGACAGACAAAGAAAATTATACAATACACAGTCAACGCATATACAAGCAGAGATAAAAATGCATATAAAAATCACAGATAGACTGTGCATATACAAATCAGAGAGACAATGCAAAACAATACACAAAGACAATGCACATGTATACAATACACAAACAGACAACGCACATACAGTAAACAGACAGACAATGCAAAAACGATACACAAAGGCAATGCAAATACAATACACTAACAGACAATGCACATACAGTAAACAGACAGACAATGCAAATACAACATATAGAATAATACGTGTTTAAAGCCACCAAAAGACGACAGAGTGAGGTGGGTTCCCATTGCCTTGCTCACAGACAATTACGTGAGAGCAACTCCTCCAAGTATGCTACGCAATGGCTTGAGGTAGAATCGAACCTGCAACCCTATGGTCGCAAGGTACAGAACATAGCGCCACACCACTATAATCCCATAATAATACAAAGGATAATATAGAGCTAATTAAGCATATCAATATTAATTGCACGCGCATATGCATAGAGCTTTCAGGGAAGTGAGTCTTAAATTACAGAAATATTAATCTGGCATTCTCAGAAAGCATCCTTCCAAGTCCAATCCAGGTCCGAATATATTATGACACCTGCACCAGTTTCATGGCAGCCTCTGTTATTTTAAGAAACACCGCCCCCCCCCCCACCATCCCATCCCACTACCCTCCCCTGAAAATCCGTTATTAATCAACCCCCACCTGACAGCAGATTATGTGCAACTTTGATTTCTGGGTAACTTTCTGACATCATCAAATCCGCATGCATAAATCTGCATAATTGTGTATGCTCCTTCCCCCTCCCCACACTCATGCACTAACGCACTTATGACACACATAATTATGTACTTGTTGTTTAAACAAACATAAAGAGTACCAACTAGGAACAGAATCCAAGTCCCAGGTCACATTATGTCAAAGTATGCAAATAAGGTAATTTGCATAATAAATTATTCATATCATCATTAATATGCATTATGCACCATATAAAACCTGATATATACATAATTATACGTATGTATTTTATTACATAAAACCCAGCCAAATATTACACAAAAGACAATTACACATACATATATACACACCTAAATATATATGTATACACACAGAAATGTGTGGATATATATTTATATAATAGAGAAATATAAATACATATACATACACGCCCTATCGGTATCGTGCGTGCCAATGCCGACTAGGTCCTTGCCATGGCAGGAAATCACCTCCCCCCCGCCCCCACCACCCCATCTCTTCGGATTCCGACGCTGACCCAGTTACATATATCAACATCAAATGAAACGAATAGACACACGTGTATGTCTGAGTGGGTGCAAGCATAGAACGCATTACACAAGCATACAATATATATATATATACATATATATATATATATATATATATATAGAGATGCATATATGTGCATATATATAATTATATATATATGTATATAACTACATATATACACACAATCACATGCATAACCGTAATACAGGCTTTCATTATTAGTAGCACTGCTGTACTAAATCTCATTTTATCTGTTCCTATAATTAACATTCACGTCTGTGTGTGTGCATGTGTGTGGGGGTGTGTGGACTGTGTGTGTGTGTGTGAGTGTGTAAGCATGTGTGTGTGCATAGGCTTGCAACTGTGCATGTGTGTGTGTGTGTGTGCATGTGGGACCTTGTGCGTATGTAGATAGTACCGACATCTGGGCTACTAGTTCAGACCTCCACTCCCACCTCTTGTAATACTGGCAACTGGTTGGTGGTCTTGTCATTCAAGTTCTGAAGATGTTCTTTTTTGCACATACAAACAGATCCATCAAAATTAATCCAATGATCAACTCCAGGTCAAGCCAACAATCAATCCAACAATCAATCCATCAATCAATGTCAATTGATCAATCAATCCAGCTCTGCCATAATTCAATCAATCCATCACACCAACCATTTGATTGATAATCACAATCAATCAAACAATCAATCAATCAATCAATCAAAGTATCAATCATCCACCTCAAGACATAAATTGCATTGTAAAGCAGCTGAGCAATTGTATCTATGTGCTTCTACAAGGGTGAACCATTCAGAAGCACTCCCAGTGTGCAAGGCCCACAAGAGGCAGATTAGAGAACAAAGACTGCCAGACAGAAGTGTAGAATGAAGAGAAGGAGAAAGCGCATTCAAAAGAGAAGGGTCTATCGAAACAAATGATCGAGATTGAGCCATAGACGTTCATTCCAGCGAGGAAACAAGAGGTCAACTCTTTTGGAGGAACAAAGTGGACGGTGGGAGGAAGCTGAGTGTATAACATCAGCCAGATATTTGGGGCAAGCCCCCGCTAAGTCTTGAAGATTAGAGTGGTGATCTTAAATTGTGTACGAGCATATCTAGGGAGCCAGTGAAGTTCATCAAATACAAAGCTATAAAAAAACTACAGATGCTAGAATATAATTATGGGAAGGTCGGTAATCAGACAAGCAGCTGTGCTGAAGATAAGACAAACCTTAGAAAGGTCAACGAAAAAGAAACTGCAGTAATCAATTCAAGAACACAAAAGCATGAACTAAAATATGGGCACTTGCAATAGCGCCACTTCAAGTTTTCTACTCAGAGGCACTCCCGACAAACGACGCAGACACTGAATCGATATTTCTACTCAGAGGCACTCCCGACAATGGCGCAGACACTGAATTGATGTTTCACGCCAATATGCATTAGCAATTACAAGCGCAGGACTTGCTCAGGGTTCCTACATGGTGGTTCGAGGTGGATTGGAACCCGCAACCTTCTGGCTCCAAGGCACCGAACATATTCCTACATCACCATGCCCCACAAAAGTAGGCTAGTGTAGATGGAGGATGAGACAGAACAACGAATGACCCAAAGATGCTTTATCCATCACCTTCACTAAGCGATTGATAGTCACAATCAATTCATCAATCAATTAATCAAACTAGCTCAAGACATCAATCAACCAATCAATCTCGACAAGTTGTTCCAAAATCACAATCAATCTTGAACAGTCAGTCAATCAACGATTGCAATCCAATCAATCAATGACCGCAATTCAGTCAATCAACCATCCAATTTAATCAATCAATGATTGCAATCTAACCAATTGCAGCTCGCAATCCGAGTCAATCAATGATCGCAATCAGTCAATCAGTAATCGCATTCGAGTCAATCAATTATCACAATCCAAAGAGCAATTCCATTTTATCAATCAAGTATACAAACCGGATTTAAAAAAAATTAAACTTGACTTTATCAACATCAATCAATCAATCAAACTTGAACTACCAATCAAGAACGCAACATTCGCAGATCAAGGTGGAGGGCCAAAGGCAGTGACCTTCGTCACCCTTGACCTAGTTAGCACTGGCACCAATTGGCATTCAATGGCTTCTCTGAAAACCAGCTATGAGGTTTCACCAACATAGCAGCGTAGCGTCTTGGGCAAAATGGTTACCATGGCAATGTGGCATATATATATTTATCCCATTTTATGCTTGCACACAGAGGAAAATATTCCAAGGGTTACAGAAAGATCTATAGAAAACCGGCAGATAGATAGAGACAGACACATAAACACAGACAAACAGTCAGATAGCGACAAACAGACAGACAGAGACAAATAGACATCCTGAAGATAGTGACAAAAAGATAGGCATAAAGTGCCAAACATAAAGACAGACAGTGCCAAACATAAAGACAGACAGTGCCAAACAGACAGACAGAGACAAACAGACAGGAAGATAAAGACACAAAGAGACAGACAAAGTTATCAGTGCAACACTTAAAAGCACTGGTACTCAGATAGGCAGACAGACACAAGCACGTAGAAATGCATAGGCATGCGAACAGACACAAACAAATAAGTAAACAGATAGACACAGACAGGCATAGACAGTCATGCAAAAGTGAACGGCACAAAGACATGGAGTCAGATTAACACACATACAAAAACAGAAACACATACACACATTGACAAACAGCAACAAGCATACAAGCATACATACATACATACACCCATACATACACGCATGCATACATACATACACAGTATTACACACATACATACATGCATACAATGTCATAAATACATACATACATACATACATACATACATACATATATACATAGTTACATACATACATCCATCTATCCATCCATACATACACTACATACATGCATACAGACACCAGAGATCCATCAAGGTCCCCCACGGCCTCCATCCATCCATCCAGCCAGTGTTCTAAGTCCGTATTAACCCTTTCCAGTCCGTAGCTGCCTCTGGAGCCGTTGCTCACCATAGGAGCTGGAAGGCTATAGTGGCTGTGGCGGTAATTTCGCCGGTATGGCGTCGAAACGGGACTACGACGAAAAACGGTCCGACTCTACAGTGCTCCGTTTATGCTAAATACTAAGCACCTTGAAGCAATATTTTATGATAATAACACTATGCTTCTCGGCTTCTTCTCCATTGCTCGCAGATCAACAAAAGGCAGCGCTGAACTTTCTCGGTCGTTGGCCCTACCACCTGGAATAGACCTCCTGTGGTACCTCGATTAGTGAACATGGGTCACTCCACCATGTTCTATTCAAGTTGTGGGTGGTCCTGTTTAGCTGAGGCTGAGTTGGGAGTGCTTCTGAGTGGATATTCTTGAAAGAGCGCTATAAATATGTTCCAAATAAATAAATTAACTAACACTAATATTAAATAACAAAATCATCAGTATATTTTTAGTTAAGATGGATCGAATACACCTCTCGACAAAATAAGAAAAATACAATTTCAATAGCACTGGCTGGAAAATGTGAAAGCAATAAGAGAAAATGTGAAAGCAATAGGAGAAAATGTGAAAGCAATAGGAGAAAATGTGAAAGCAATAGGAGAAAATGTGAAAGCAATAGGAGAAAATGTGAAAGCAATAGGAGAAAGGAATTCTTACTGCAGAAATGTGTTGACTGTTCGCTATAAGCCTGGTGCGACCACCACAACCCTGATGCATTCTTTCATCACAGCCTGCATATACTGAGTCTCATGTTCTGCCATGCATATAATTATCGGACAAGTTCCCAAAGTCAGCTTAGCGCTGGTTCCCGCACATTGAGTAAAGATTCCCCACTCTGAAGCGGCAGTCAGCTTGGTTTGTACTAGACTACTTGTGGCATCCAAGGCCACAGTCCCCTCTGCTCTGCACAGAAGGGGGGTGCTATAGTTGTTTTTCCACGAACTGCAACTAAGCAGAATCGAGCCTTTTCTGTGATCTGTCGAATGGACTGGAATTGTTTGTATGTGCACTTGTTATAGCACCGCTTCAAGAAACCTACTCGGAAGCGCTTCTGACTACAGCGTGGAGACACTGAACCAGAGTTTCACACCGAAGCGCTGAGCAACTGCGAGTGAAGGACTTGCCCAAGGTTCCTACGAGGCAGCTTGAGGTGGATTCAAACCCAGAACCTTCCAACTGCAAGGCAACGAACATACCCACTACAACCCGTCCCACAAATTAGCTCTCCCCAAGGAGCTGCACTTGCTTCTTGGGGCTCTAACTAAAGTATTTTTTTTATTAAATGCAAAACTTTGCTCTACTGGAGTCAGGAGTAACTAACGGTGAGTAGTCCCTTTACTAGGAAGCGCTATATAAATTCAAGAGTGAATGAATGAAAGATGTAGTCAGGTCTAGGAAAAAATGTTGCAGCACAAAGTGAGACTTTTAAAGAAATGTGCCACCAAAAATATAAAAATAGATCAGGAACAATGCTTTCAGACTGAACCAAAACCAAAACTCAAACACCCTATATACACAATCAGAATTAGTCAGTCGAAATTAGAATAAAAATACAATTCCGGGAAGCGAACGCACAGTCACCAGCGCACACGATTTTCGCAATAAAAACAGTTCTATATTTAGGAACAAAAACACGTCTATATTAAAATAAATCAATTCAACCAACAGCCGCGTCGTTTTTACAACGGAGGGGACACCTTTTCGCGACGTTACCAGCTCGGCCTCACACCCTCCAGCACCACCCGTCCACATTAGGCTTCTACGGCGGCGGCGACCACGACTAACACAAGCACCACCACCCAGCGGCGGCGCCTCGGCCACACTTGCCCGGCTGACAACCGACGTACAACAAAGCCTAGACGCTAAGGCAGCCGTCGACTGACGAGCGACCGAGAGCGGCGGCGGTAGCTGGTCGGCCGGGGGATCGCCGTCGCCGCTGACGGAGGAGGCAGCCTGGACGGAAGGACGGCAGGCGGGCGGCGGACCGACCAAGGGCGGACGGACGGCGAGGGCCTTAATCAGCGTACGACGACGGCCGCTGCTCGCGATCCGCCTTCGGACAATCAGCGCCCCTAACCAGATAGAATTTCACGTGACAATTGTATTCGACTGCCTGCCTGTATGTGTGTTTGGATGTCTGGATGTCTGCTTGCTTGTGCATGGCTGCCTGGTTTAATACGTCTCTCTATCTGGCTAAGAACGACTATATCTATGCCTGCCTGTGATCAGAACAGGCGTTGACTATTCTAAATTCCCAACTGTTTGCCTGTATGTGTGTGTTGTGTGTGTGTGTGTTTGTGTGTGCAATGTGCATGTGTGTGTGGTCACATAGGCGTGTTCTGGACTCCTGCCTTTCCATTTTGTCGTACTGCTTCGATCTGTCCATGCCACCAGTCCAACAGGCGTCTGTGTGTCTGTCCCTTTGTCTGTCTGTCCCTTTGTCTGTCTGTCCCTTTGTCTGTCTGCGAACAACACAATAGACGTAATTCTCCACACCTGCCTAAGCGCAAGTGAAATATGCTCTGTTTCACAGACAACTTCCCTCTTCCTCCTCCGCCTCCCCGTCTGTCTGCATGTCTGTCTCTCTGCATGCCTCTCACTTTCTACGCCTGACCTTCTGTCTGTCTGTCTGCATGTCTCTGTATGTCTGTCTGCATGTCTCTCACTTTCTACGCCTGACCTTCTGCCTGTCTGCCTGCATGTCTCTTACTTTCTACGTCTGACCTACTGTCTGTCTGCCTGCATGTCTCTCACTTTCTACGCCTGACCTTCCTACCAGTGTAAACAGATTCATCTAGGTCTGCCGCAGTTATTTACTCTCCCTCAGTCGTCTGACTACGTTGTTGCTCCCTACCTCCTACTCCTCCTCCTCCTCCTCCTCCTCAGCACTTGCAGCTCATCATCCTTTCCTCATCTCTTTATGCCTTTGCCCTTCCTCCTTTATCTCACTCTTCCTTTGTCTTTTTCATTCCTCCCTTCTTCCTTCCTATCCCTCATCCTCCCTTTGTCTATCTCTCTCTCTTTCATTTTTTCCTTTACTTCGCTCTTTCTTTGTCTCTTCATCCTCTCTCTACTTCCTATCTGTCTGTCTGTCTGTCTGTCTGTCTGTACAAGTCCCATCCTTCATCACACGACATGTTGTTAAATATCATACTGCACACACGATGTTTCTTCCTACAAGTTCAAGTATACAGTTCAACAATAGTCAAGTGCCTCGCTTTCAAACGGTAAATTTTCCGCTCTATATTAAGATCACCACTACCACCCCCCCCCCACCACCCACCCCCTCACCCATCCCCCAACGACCATCTCATTAACCAACCGGTTCGAACGTCACATCGTAACATGAAGAGTCGGGGAGGGGGGCGGGGGTACTATCCTTTCCTCCGGAGAGGGCTAACTGGTTAACTGTGTCCGGACCTTGAGCAAGTCCTTCACTTGCTATATAGTGCCCTTCAAGATTGCTACTCATAGGTGATCCCGACTACAGCGCGGACACTGAACCAGAGTTTCATGCCAAAGAGCATTTGCGAGTGAAGAACCTTCAGCGTCCCTACGCTATGGCTTGAGGTGGATTCGAACCTGGAACCCTACCCTCCAGGCTTCATCTCCAAGGCACCGAACATACCCCGACACCACCTCTTATTATTCATGATTCATTCAGATAATTTATATAGCACCCATTCAAGACGCCCACTCAAAGGCAAGACTTACAGCTCAGCAACAGCTGATGAATAGAGATTTATTTTATTTAATCCATGATGCATTTGCTCAAAATTATACAGTTTTACTGCACATTCGTTGCTAAAGGTAAAGAATTAATAAATTTGACAGCACCTGAAGCTCAATAAATGCAAAATAAAAATTACAATTTAATAACCATAATACATAATTCAATCACTTTCTGAATTTGATTGATAGCGATGTGGCCATCAGATTTTGCAATGAATAAACGAAAATAATATTAAAATAATAACAAATAATAAAAACATCTGCAAAGACAAGCCGTTCAAGAACATCACCCAATCCCCCACCCCAGTGTCTCCCACTTTTTGAAATCCTGAGGGATCATATACATGTGCCTTTGGGGGGAAATAATACTAGTAATAATTATAATAACAAAACCATAGATCAGCAAACCGGAACATCAACCCATTGAGCTTGAAGGGGCGCTATAACAAGCGCACATACAAATAAATAAAAAGCCAATAATAATGATAATCATTCTGCATTGTGCCAGTTTGAAATTAAAACAAATATTATTACTATTATTAAATATATATTAGAAGATATGAAGCAGAAGAGATGTCTTACCCGTTTGCCCCTGGCGAGCAGCGTCTTGACCTGCGTCTGGAGACACTGTCCACAGCAACCGTGCCCCGCCATACAGAACGACAATCGCCCGACGGACAGCTTCGCCTTGCACCCGTAACAATACGACGACTTGCTCTCCGGTTCCGAGTCGAGCTTCTGCGACGAGGATGAGGAATCGTAGTCGTGAGACGGCGCCAGCGCTAGCGCCATCTGGTCGTCGAAGCTCAAGGTCGAGGCGGAAGTGGAACTCGGCCGGTGCGACCGCGATGGATACCCGATCGCCATGCGCGGCTTCTTCCGGAGGGTGACCGGGGAGACGCCGAAGACGTTGGAAGGGTCGCGCTTGCGTACGGAGACGACCTTCCCGTCGGGAGAACGTCTTAGAACGACCTTGTTCTTGTAGTTGTTGTGGATAACCTTCCAGTCCTCCTTCGCTGATGCGACGCCGGGAGCGGAAGAATCCGTGTTGTCGTTGGCGACGACGGGGTGAGGAGGGGACGACCGGTTGGGGGATTTCGGGTAGGCGGCTCCCCCGGACGCGCCGAGCGGGTCGACGCACGAGGAGCGCGACGCACGAGTCCGTAGCGGGCAGTGGCGCAGCCGACCGCTACAGCAGGAAGCCTTCGAGTCCGACGATGTCGTTGACGTGTCAGCGTTCTTCGGCTGGCTGCCGACACCGCCGACGTCGCTTTTCCCGAAGTGTCGGTCGTCGTCGATCCCTGACGACGTGTCGGAGAAGAGTTGGTCCAACGTCTGGACCTGAAAGACTGAACCGACGACGTCGACCGTCGCCACCGACTTGGAGTCCTTGACAAGAGTCGCGCCCGACAACGACGACGTTTTGCACGGCGATGACAAGAGCTGCGTGATACCGAACGTCAGGCCGTCCGACGACGCGCAGTCCGATGACGCCGGCGACTTTGGCGACACCGACATCAGATCGCCGATCGATTGCTGTGCTGTCAGCTTTGAAGTCGCCGTCTTCGCGACGACGTCAGAGTCGGGCGAGTCGACGAGGTCTGCGACACCGTCGACGCTGGCGGGCGACGACGGCGTCATGACGTTTTTTGCGCCGAGCAGGGCAAGTCGCATGGAAATGGGGGAGACGCTATCCTCGAAGTCGAGACTTCCGTTCTTGTCGTCGGTGGCCATTCCTTCGACGGGCGACGACGACGACATGATGAGTCCTTGCAGGTCGTCGCTGTTCGACGTATCCGACAGAAACGGGTCCTTGCCCTTGACCATCGGGTCGAGCATCATGACCGGGGTGAGGCCCCGGGTCGTCTGCAGCGGGTCGTAGATCCGCTTCACCTGCGGAAATGGAACGTGGTACGACGACACGATACAGTCGTCCAAGTCCGAGCCGGAGTCGACGGACGACAGCGACTTCTGCGAGTCGAAGAGCTTCGCGCTCTTCTTCAGCTTCGGCGGCTTGACGATCGCCGCGACGACGGTGATGTCGGAGTCGCTGTCGGAGTCCGACGGAATGACGATGGGCTCGTGCGACGACGCCGCATGACTCTTGCGACCGGGGATTTCCAGCGTCACGATGACTTCGTCTTCGTCACGCTCGTCATCGTCGTCGACTTTTTTGCATGAAAGATCCAACGGCATTGCTTTATCTGAGATCAACAAAATCAATCAATTAGTTGATAGTTCAATCAATCAATTAGTTGATAGTTCAATCAATCAATTAGTTGATAGTTCAATCAATTGGTTGATAGTTCAATCAATTAGTTGATAGTTCAATTAATCAATTAGTTGATAGTTCAATCAATTAGTTGATAGTTCAATCAATTGGTTGATAAGACTTGAGATGCGTTCAATTAGTTGATAGTTCAACCAATCAATTAGTTGATAGTTCAATCAATTAGTTGATAGTTCAATCAATTAGTTGATAGTTCAATCAATTAGTTGATAGTTCAATCAATTATAGTTGATAATTCAATCAATTAGTTGATAGTTCAATCAATTAGTTGATAGTTCAATCAATCAGTTGATAGTTCAATCAATTAGTTGATAGTTCAATCAATTAGCTGATAGTTCAATCAATTAGTTGATAGTTCAATCAATTAGTTGATAGTTCAATCAATTAGTTGATAGTTCAATCAATTAGTTGATAGTTCAATCAATTAGTTGATTGTTCAATAAATTAGCTGATAGTTCAATCAATCAATAGTTCCAATCAATTAGTTGATAGTTCAATCAATTAGTTGATAGTTCAATCAATCAATTAGTTGAAAGTTCAATCAATTAGTTGATAGTTCAATCAATTAGTTGAAAGTTCAATCAATTAGTTGACAGTTCAATCAATTAGTTGAAAGTTCAATCAATTAGTTGATAGTTCAATCAATTAGTTGATAGTTCAATCAATCAATTAGTTGATGGTTCAATCAATTGGTTGATAGTTCAATCAATTAGTTGATAGTTCAATCAATTGGTTGATAGTTCAATCAATTAGTTGATAGTTCAATCAATTAGTTGATAGTTCAATCAATTGGTTGATAGTTCAATCAATTAGTTGATAGTTCAATCAATTAGTTGATAGTTCAATCAATTAGTTGATAGTTCAATCAACCAATTAGTTGATAGTTCAATCAATTAGTTGATAGTTCAATCAATTAGTCAAAAGTTCAATCAATTGGTCAATTGTTCAGCGTACCAATGAGACTTGCCATGCGTTAATTTTTTACTTACTTACTTAGGACTTAGCCTTCCCAATGCAGGTCTGCACATCAAGCGATGCGTAATTTTATTTTATTTTTACAATAATAATAAAATTTAATTTAATCAACCCGTCAATACTTTGATCGGTCAGTCAAAAGTTCAATCATTCAGACAAAAGTTCAATCAATCGCCTGATAGTTCAATCAATCGCCCAATAGGTCAATCAATCAGGTAGCTTTTCAATCAATCGATCAATAGTTGCGTCCATCAATAAGCTATTAGCTCAACAAATTAATCAATGAAAAAACCACAATCAAAAAACAATCAACAAAAACAACCGATGATTGTCACAGAAGCAATCACCAATTGATGCAATCAACACCATACCACAATCAATCAAACATTCAATCCATCAACGAAAGAGAAACAAAGCCAATCAATATAAAATCATACGTCATACGAATGGCAGTCAACTCAGGTACAAATGATTGAAAGTGTATTCGCTACTCAATCAATGACTAGTTCAATCAATATTTCAATCAATGACTGGTTCAATCAATATTTCAATCAACGACTGGTTCAATCAATATTTCAATCAATGACTGGTTCAATCAACCTTTCAATCAATGACTGGTTCAATCAATCTTTCAATCAATGACTGGTTCCATCAATCAATTTTTCAATCAATGACTGGTTCAATCAATCTTTCAATCAATAACTGGTTCCATCAATCAATTTTTCAATCAATGACTGGTTCAATCAACCTTTCAATCAGTGACTGGCTCAATCAATCTTTCAATCAATGACTGGTTCAATCAATCTTTCAATCAATGACTGGTTTCATCAATAAATTTTTCAATCAATGACTGGTTCAATCAATCTTTCAATCAATCTCAGTGTATCTGTCAATTGGCTGACCATCTGATCAGTCAATCAATGAGCAAACAAATATCTATCAGCAGAATATTTAAATCTTTCGACCATCGACTCAATCAGACAATCAAAATATTCCGGCTTCAGTCAGTCAGTACCATTGTTGTTTCAAGTAGCTAAAGGACGTCAGCGGACACACAAGAGGTCAACGGTTATAAGCCGCCATTTAATACACATGGACATCACCTGACACACACTGTAGCACAGTATCCTTATACACAAAGTATGTGCAATGTCTGTCTGCCTAAGCAGTGTGTGTGTGTGTGTGTGTGTGTTCATGTGTGTGTGTGTGCTAGCAGGCATAATACATCTGCACATACATGTAATGTGACCACCATGACACTATATTGTGAGTATATGACTAATGGCTGCCAACTATTTGAATATTTCTAATAGCTGACCAATTTTTCAGAATCAACTAATCGCTGTGATTATAGATGCATACCCCCCCCCCCCCGAAGTAATGACACGTACAAAATTTTAGTCCCAATTATTAACACTAATTGCTTGATAATGCAGTTACTCTGTTGTTATTTCTTCGTAATAAATAATAGCAGACTTCTTTACGTTTCTCTTGTTTACATTCTCGTTCAAATGTCTTAGTTCAACCAATTACGCAAACAAACCAGCAAGTCAACAATTAATTGATTAATTAATAATTAAAATCGAAAGCCCCGCTACTTTTATTTACAAATGCATGCACACACACACACACACACACACACACCACTAGTAAATTAACTAGTCTCTGCTCATGTAATGGTACATGTTAAACCGTACTCTATAACCTTAACACCCCCCAAGCAACAACAAGCTTAGCCTAAATTTACTAACTTAATCCACATATAGCAACAATGCAACATAACACAAGAGAAAAACATACTCTACCATACCACCACAAACTTTACCCCAGACAACAACATACTTAACTATGATCATAATAAGTTAACTTCCAACAACACTATGCCTTATAATACCTTTCCCAACCTACCTTTCACAGAATATCCTATTATAAGCAGAACTTTAGCATATACAACTTCTGAACTGTCTACCAAAACATGGCAGGCACACCCCCACCACAACAGTTAATAGGCCAAGCAGAAATGAGCAGATCTCTGAATGGGCAGACTACTAAAATCCTGGGCCAAACAGACACAGCTCACAGCAATTAGTGGGACACTCCCAGCCAATGCAGCCAGGGCTCGCCCAGAGGGGAGGAACTTCCTAAAAACATTACTCCACCAGACGTATCCGTTTACCCCCCACTCCCACGTTGTATCCATTCCAGTAGACCTGTAATGCCAAATCCCTCAAGGCTCAGTTCAGAGATACATATTCATGGTACATATTCATCAGTAGGCAAGAGGTGCTGTGCTGGCCAAACTTATTTAAAACATACCTTCATACATACCCAAATACTTACATAAACATGTGTGTACTCACCGTACAGCCATGCATAGTATCTATAGTACAATTGTACACGCATACATAGAATGCATAATGCCCTTCTGGCTTCTTAGGAGGTAAAAAAACTTGATGTGCATTATAAGTTATGCATCATGTGTGTAAGTATGTACCAAATGTGCAGGAAGCATGTATAGATGTACCAGTGTAGCTGATGCATGCACGTATCTCTCAACTTTTAAAGTGCTTTCAGGTTCTTCACAAAAGTGCTTCTCGCTGGCCTAAGCAGATCATGAGATCATATCTGGCCAAGCAGGTCTTGTGTACAAGTAACACGTCTAGAATCCTGCAACATGAATAACATTGGCCGTGAATAACAGCCTGCCTGCACAACAGCTATAAAGAACTGCTATGTACAAATAAAAACACTATTACGAACTTGAGTGCAAACAGACAAGAAGTTCATGCTGTACTACAAGGAAGGTATATACCAAAAAGTCTCAATTTCTAGGCATGTTACACATCAGCTCATAAATCAAATAAAATAAAATAATACTTCTGCTATGGAATGTCTCACTCAAGAGAACTTCCTAATTAATGATAAATCGCTGCAGAGGTGCATCGCAGTTCTGCTGAAAGAACTGTAACCTTGAACACAAATATCGTGAAACACAGGGACAAATTTAAAATTCTGTAAGCATTTTTAACAGGCAGTTGAAACAAAAAAGCTGGCGTAGAACCATTTCTGAACAGCATATTCCAATTGGTAGTCTGACACTTAAAAACTAATTTAGAACTCTTATCAGCATTTTCAAACAGGTAGTTTGGCACTTACAAACTAAATTAGAGCTCTTTTCTGCCTTCTAAAAAATACCACAGAAAACTGAAAACTCCACTAAATATTTTAGAACAAAACCAAATAAAAATCTCTTCCACATTTTCAAACTCAACCCTCACAGCTACCTTTAAATTGTTCTTTGTTTTCAAACTACCCTTAATTAAGAACAATCTCAAAACTCCCATCACTTTCAAACTATCCCAAATAAACAACTTAAAAACTCTCTTCAACGCTTTCAAGTCTTCCATAACACCCACTTTAAAACTGTTCGACATTTTCAAACTAACCTAAAGAACTGTCTCGGAACTCTGTCACATTTTAAACATACTCCAAATAAACAACTTTAAACAGCTCTCTTCAGAGTGTTCGAAGCTACCCTAAATAAACCGCCAAAAAACGCTCTTCAACACTCTAAATCTTTACCTCTCAGCATTTTAAAACTACCCTTAAAACGCATTTATTTCTATCGTAGTCAGTCAACCAAATAACAGGCGCTATAATTATTAGCATTCAAACAGCTAGAAGCTACGACTCCCTGAATTCACCGGTTCGTTATCAAGCCCGCGCGCTTACGGCGTAAACCGCGCAACGTCGCACTGTAGCTACCAATCCTTTTCCAAAAGCAAGTTCAACGTCGAATAAAGTCACAATTGTACACTAGCCTCAGTCATGTATACCTAGTTTGGAAATTCAACCAATGCGCAATATTAGACAGCCAGATCCTCCCATCCAACTAGAAACTTGTGACAATAATTATTTCGCTCCGGTAAACACTCCAACCGGAAGTCACAAAATTAAAGGACCACGCCGCAGATTTAGGAGCGGCGGTCCGAACGCTCCGAGTGAGTAAGTAACGCCAAAGTGTGATTCTCACTTTTATTCTCTGTAACGTCGGCGCTTAAGAAGTCAAGCATACTGGATTAACATTATTATTGTCGACAATGATGACATGAAATTCATACATACATACATACATACATACATACATGATACATCGGAATTTCATTTCAGAATTAATACAATTATTATAAGTACAAGAAAATCATCACACTTAGATACATAAAATGCATGACATGCACTTCCATGTTGAATCTTGAGAAGATTTAACTATTCCAGAATATGTTCAATATTTTCCTGGTGATTTTGAGTTTCTAAGGTATACTAATTTTGTAGGAAAAATTTTAATTAATAAAAAGAATAATTTCGGTTAATAAAAATGCATATCTACTGCTCCAAGACAATGCATTACTAAATTGTATTTGCCCACAACTAGAAAATTCTTGGTACTGTTCTAGCGTGTAAACAAGTGTTACTCCCACCTTCTATAGCCTACTATACCTTGCATGAACACCATAAGGCATCACTTATGCATATCACTGCATTGTGATACATTACTGCCATATGATAATTTAACAATTTACACAGAACACTCCTTCATTATAATGATGACATGAAATTCATACATACATACATACATACATACATACATACATACATACATACATACATACATACATACATACATGATACATCGGAAATTCATTTCAAAATTAATACAATTATAAGTACAAGTAAATCATCACACTTGGATACATAAAATGCATGACATGCACTTCCATGTTGAATCCTGAGAAGATTTAATAATTCCAGAATATGTTCAATATTCTCATGATAATTTTGAGTTTTTATGGGATACTAATTTTGTAGGAAAATTTTAAATTAATAAAAAGAATCATTTTGGGTAATAAAAATTTATATCTACTGCTCCAAGATAATGCAATACTAAATTGTATCTGCCCACGACTAGAAAATTCTTGGCACTGTTCTAGCGTGTAAACAAGTGTTACCCCTACCTTCTATACAATACCTTGCATCAACACCATAAGTCATCACTTATGCATATCACTGGCATATGATAATTTCACAATTTACCCAGGACACTCCTTCATTATAATAGCCGCTTTTAAGTATGCTCTGACATTGCTCACACACCGACCTGGGCAAAAGTTTTGAATTTCAGCTTCATAGCAATAAAAATTCCTCCAACTGATCAACTTTCTCGTGTGCATACGACCATGAATGTTTAATTTATGCTGAAGAAACGCTTCCAGATCTGACCTCACACGATGCAACAGGTAGAAAGAGCACAGCAGGCAAATCATGGGTGTACAACACATTCATACACAGATAAGAACTTTCTGACACCATGTTGTGTACACCTGTACAGCGCAAAGACAGCGCCACTACCCATGAACAGTTTCCTGTTTAGGAAAGTTCTGTCAAAATGGGGGGGGGGGCTGTGTGAAGTATCTGTATGCATCACGACCCAGGACTAACCTCCAGCTGACCCCAAGTATCACCCTAAACGAGCAAATCATGAGTAATACCATTAAACACACACATTTATATTCACACACGCGCGCACATACACACCTATACACATGCACGTACAGCCACACACACAAACCAGGTGACAAGACCTCTGAACATAGTGAACACCCATTGCATATTTTCGCACACAACTCATGCATAACCAAAGTCATCAAATCAACTGCCATGTATAAACATTGGCTGTATGGCTTCCAAACACGGTAGCAGCTGTGACCTACAGGTAGTTAGGGTAAGGTAAGTCAGTATTTTTATTTAACTCATGGGCAAGTCCAGTCATTGCAAACGCCTTTCAGGACCAGTTTTCAGATGCCTAGGCTTGAAGAGCAAACCCAAAAGACACTCGTTGCTTGGTAAATGCGTTACTACAATGGTACTATTGAAAAGTCAGGATTTTAACAACCTAACCACCCGGTATGTTTACATACTGGTCACGCTGCACGTGGCTAATAAAAGGTGCATATAAAAATACCCCGATACATTCATACCTCTAATAAATACACAGCAACATCACACACACACACACATACGTCTGACACAAGTTCACTGCAAATTGTCAATTTCGTATAATCTATTCCATTTCCACAAGCAATAGGGAAAAAAGCAGATACTAATCTGCCATAACAACAATCGCCATGGCAACTCATCAGAGAATGGTCTCATTATGGCTGTACATAGCTATGACAGCACCAGACCTATATATTACATTTATGCACGTGTATTATACATTCTACTATACATTCTACATGAGCAAATTAAAATGTTCCATCTGTTACACACCTTGCATGACAACCAGAGCTGTACACTGGTAAATTTTGAGGTGAGTATACACGCTGGCTGGGAGAAATCAATTTTTTCTTTTGGGGGGCCAAAATTTCTGATGACTTTTTTTAGTCATCTGGCCAAAACCTTGCGAAAATGTCACGAATTTCCCGTCCGAAAATATATATTTCCAACTACCACTGAAGAGGTTAGGCTCCTGTTACAATATATAAAACTATTAAGATGGTGTGTGAGTGTGTGTGTGTGTGATTGAAAATCATTATCTGAAGGCTACATGCATCCTGTGTATGCACTATGCATGCATGTACACACGTACACATATGTGCGCAAATGCACTGCTTGCAGTGGCACAGCACACATACAATGGATTCATACTTGTATGCTTCTATATTTGCAGTTCATGCTGAGCTCATGCTAGCTGTGCATTTAACACTGGTATAATAGATAATAGGGACCACGAGGCCACGGGCCACAAAATACCAGACCGAAACCGCCGAGTCATATCAGTACTAGGGAACATACCCACGGAAAAACCATGCATACTCCGCAATCGTAGTAGCCACACGGAACACACACACACACACACACACACACACACACACACACACACACGAACACACACACACACACACACACGAACACACACACTGCATTAAATCAAATACCAACTTCTAATCTACATACTTGAATAAGTAAGTAAGCAAGCACAATCTTTAACAATCAATAGATACTTGAATAAGTAAGTAAGTCAGTAAGCATAATCTTTACTAATCA
This sequence comes from Lumbricus rubellus, assembly GCA_945859605.1. Lineage (NCBI taxonomy): Eukaryota > Metazoa > Annelida > Clitellata > Crassiclitellata > Lumbricidae > Lumbricus > Lumbricus rubellus. The sequence continues at coordinate 20,556,785 of OX243828.1, forward strand.
ATAGATACTTGAATAAGTAAATTAAAGTAAGCATAATCTTTACTAATCAATAGATACTTGAATAAGTAAATTAAAGTAAGCATAATCTTTACTAATCAGTAGATACTTGAATAAGTAAATTAAAGTAAGCATAATCTTTACTAATCAGTAGATACTTGAATAAGTAAATTAAAGTAAGCATAATCTTTACTAATCAGTAGATACTTGAATAAGTAAATTAAAGTAAGCATAATCTTTACTAATCAGTAGATACTTGAATAAGTAAATTAAAGTAAGCATAATCTTTACTAATCAGTACCGTAGATACTTGAATAAGTAAATTTAAGTAAGCATAATCTTTACTAATCAACTGCTGATCGCACTATGGTGTACAGTTTAATATATCCAATAAAGAAAGGATGAATCATACTTCCCACACAGATGTGTCCCTCACGCGGCGTGCACATGCCGCTACACAACACCGTCATCTAACACCAGTGAGCCGATATCAATGAACGATCAATATTCAGCGCAGCCTCCTCCCCATATAATCGAATCCATTATAATAACTTCTATAGCGCCGCGTTATACACTAAATATACATCCAACGTTGAACAGTGCATTAAAAAAAAGAACCAACTATGCTGAGTAATTGTGAGTGAAGGAATTTGTCTCAAGGTCTCTCTACAATTAGGACCATGCTTAGAATCAAGGTGATAATATTTCATCAAAATAATATTAGAATAATAATCAAAATATTAATCTTAGAATATTAAACAATAAAAATATTATAATAATAGTCATTAATAATATAAGAACAATAATTAAAATAATAATATTCATAAATAAATATAAATACCATAAAAGAAACAAGACATGGCAAATAAATTCATTTCTCAACACTTCAAAAAATCCGGTACATCCTGTTTCAACCAGGGTAAACAAGAGTATATAACCTTCTCACTTTACCAAGTTCACCTTCAGACATGATCGAAAGTCTCCATTGAATTTTTAAGCTGGCCACAATCACTGCATATATATATATATATACATACATGTATATATACATAGTCAAATATAATAATATCCCTTATATATATATCTTATATATATATATATATATATATATATATATATATATATATATATATATATATATATATATATAATTTATATATGAGTCTATGTCATGACCCTGAAAACGTGTCTGCAATAAACTTATATATATATATATAGTCAAATATAATATCCCTTATATATATATATAATTATATAACTTATATATATATATATATATATATATATATATATATCAGACAATCGTGTTCATAAGCTGCATCAGTGTCTCCTGCTGCCAGACATTGTTTTCGACAGCATATTGGAAACTTCCACATCGTATATAGTTAAATCACAGTGGCATAATATTACCAGCATTTATACTAAACAATTCTTGTCTCATTAGACAGGAAATTGTTTTTCCAGCTACACGATGTAAAATCCCGTAATGACGTAAACCATCTTAACTCCAGTTACGCTACTACATACGTTACGACGTAATTCTTCTTACACTACAAATCCACCTACGTCGCTCCTCTTACAGTTTACTCTTACAGTAATCGAGGTTCGAATCCACTTCGCCGCGTAAGGACCTTGGGCAAGTCCTTCACTCACAATTGCTCAGCGCTTCGGCATGAAACTCCGATGCAGTGTCCGCTCTGCATCGGGAGCGCCTCTGAGTAGCGAGAGCCTGAAGGGGCGCTATATAACAAGTGCACATACAAACAATCGAACACTGCAACCTCCTTGAACTCTAGTCTCTGCTATTAACTACATTTATAATTAAGGACCGTGTTTGCAACAGCGCTGTTTTATAAGGTCATCTCCACAGCTGTTCGTAAAATCTCGACCTTGTTATGTCGGTGTCTATGTCATGACTCTGAAAGCGTGTCTGCAATTAACTTTACTGACTTTATTGTGACAGCGTAGTAGCTACCAAACGGACCTTCGAGCAACATTCGATCATTTACATAGGTCAGCAACAGGTGATTTGAGACTACGATTACGACCTTAGACGAGTCTCACGTGAAGCGGCGCTATATAAATTTGCAATTACAAATTACCATTCACTTGGTTCAAGACGAACTTGGGCAATGGCCAGAGTGAAAGAGCGAGTCTTGACAATTGATTTAAATGAATGTGGACAAATTTTGGCAAGTTGGGTAGATGATAACAAAGACAAGAAGCAAGCAACAAAGATACAAAGAGAAGGACAGACAGAGAGAGGAACAGGCAGAAAGAAGGACACACAGAGAGAAGGGCAGACAGACACACACACAGAATGACAAGCATACAGGAAATAGACAGGCAGACACAGGGAAAAAATACACACACAAACAAAAGGGCAGACATTCAGAAGACAGACAGACAGACATTCAGAAGACAGACAGACATTCAGAAGACAGACAGACAGACAGACAGACATTCAGAAGACAGACAGATAGACGAACAGACATACACACACAAACAGAAGGACAGACATACAGAGAAGAGACAGACGGACAGACAGAAAAACAGAGAATAGACAGCATCAACCGGACTCGAATCCTCACCTGGCATATCCAATTCAAACCGGTGCTCATCAATACGCTTGTGCCCAATGCTTGAGCTTTGAGAATGTTCTATAAATTTATGCTAGGCCTTACAATAACAATAACAAGCACACGACAATGGAAAACTCCTAAAATCCTCACGAATTTATTTGAACTTAAGCTCGAATAACAATCCAGTATACATCCGAAAAACGCAAAGTCTAGGTGGGAGATAATGGAATTAGCAATACGTTGAGAATGGCATTAACTAACATAAAATTATGCTAATGTTAGGCTGGTATTCTGGGTCATAAAGGTGACGTGGGCATTCAAAAATAATTAATCATGCTCAAAAAGTAGACAATAATAATAATAATGTTAAGATTTTTGCACTGAGGGATGGCTTGCCTTTATTATTTGCTTGCCCAATTATTTGCTTGCTCTGTTTGCGTAGCTTGCGCGTATACATGGCCTTCGCGTATACATAGCCTACGTGTATACTTGGCCTGTGCAGGCGTGGCCTAGACGTATACATGGCCTGCGCGTATACATGGCCTACGCGTATACATAGCCTACGCGTATACATGGCCTACGCGTATACATAGCCTACGCGTATACATAGCCTACGCGTATACATAGCCTACGCGTATACATAGCCTACGTGTATACTTGGCCTGTGCAGGCGTGGCCTAGACGTATACTTGGCCTAGACGTATACATAGCCTACGCGTGTACTTAGCCCGTGGAGGCGTGGCTTACGTGTATACATGGCCTACGCGTATACATGGCCTACACGTATACTTGGCCTAGCCAGAAATGTATATAAGGAGGGTTGCTGCCCTTGCTCAGTGCAGACGAATGGCCTGGTGAAGAACGCCGTAAAACGCGTAGTAGCTGGCTGATGATCTGGCTTGACGAGCGGTAAAACGTTTGTTGAGTGATACTATTGTGGAGAGAGGTAAAATCCTGAATCTGTGCCTCGAGCTTGAACATCGGCCTCTTCAGGTGCTCCTCCACGTGACTGGGGTTCGGTTTCCGACTACCGCAACCTAGCTGACGGACGAAGCTGCTACGACGACGGTTCTACTCCGGGTGCTACAGAGGCGGAGACGACGTTCCGTCTTGCTCTACGACGACGGTCCGATTCCTGGCGCTGCAGAAGCTGATACGACGTTCCGTCCTGCTTGACGACGCCGGTTCGATTCCCGACCACCGCGAATCTGCTCTGACAATTCACGCAGGCGTCATTGCCTGCTGTGATCGCTTCCGACGACGAAACTCACTTGCTACTGAGTCCGTTGTACTGGCGCTACAGAAGTCACTGGAACCTGACGACGCCGGTTCGAATCCTGACCACCGCGAATCTGCTCCGACCATTCACGCAGGCTCTATGGCCTGCTGTGCTCGACGACGCCGATTCGATTCATAAACTGCCGCAACGACGCACGAACTCTGGCGCTACATAAACTGCTGCATCGACGCACGAACTCTGGCGCTATATAAACTGTTGCATCGACGCACGAACTCTGATTCCAGCGTTGTAGAAATTGACACAAACAGTTCGTTCTTGAAGTGCTATAGCGATTGTGACGCAATAAATTACTTGTGCTGGGAACTCTACATGATCATCGTGGTTTCTTCAATAAACGTGTTTAAGCCTAGCCGGCTAGTCCTTGGTCTACCGCCAAGGCCTTACTGCGCGGACTGACTGAGGGTACCTTGACGACTGGGGTTGGTACTCGGCTCCTGGTGTTTTCGCCCAACCCCTGGTCCGCTACAAACTGGTCCCGAGAAGTGGGGTGACTGGAAAAACTCTGCACCGCTTCAAGCTGATTCCGCGGAAGTGGTTTTGAAAGATTCGCTGCACTTCTACGAACTGGTGAGAATTTCGACGGAACGACAACAATGTGGAATCCTCTGATTGGTTACATGGACGGAAACGCCGTTGGCTTCCCAACGACTTCTACACCCGCCGCAGGACGAGGAAGGGACCTCCTGGTCGACTACGAGGTCGAGTCCAGCAGATTCCTAGATAAAATCGACTTCGACGACGCGCCGAAGAAGGACCGCAAAACCGTGCTGATTTCGGAAAGGGACGCGAGCAGAATGGAATCAAAAGTCCTGGAAAACGTCGGTCGCAGGGTCGGTGAAAAGAAGAGCCCTATGAAGCCCGGAAAATTCGATGGAACCGGATCCCTCGAATCATTCCTGGCACAATTCGACGTCTGCGCAAGACACAACCGATGGACTGCAGCCGATAAAGTCGACTTCCTCCGATGTTCCTTGGAAAAGGCGGCAACGCAGCTGCTGTGGGATTTTGGAGCCAGCACCGAAGTCACGTACGAACAGCTCGTCGTCAGACTACGCCAACGCTACGGGTCGGAGGGTCAAGCTGAGACCTTCCGAGCTCAACTCTATTATCGCCGACAGCGAGCCGATGAAACCCTCGGAGACTTGCTGCACGACATCCGGAGACTCGTCGTTCTCGCCTACCCGGTTCCGTCCAATGAAACGACGGAAATCCTTGCGAAGGACGCCTTCCTTGAAGCGATCCGCGACCGGGATCTGTCTCTCAAGGTGAGAGAACGAGAGCCGAAAACCATCGACGAGGCGTACCGAACCGCTCTACGCCTGTCCGCGTACCAACAGACGTCAGACTTGGAGGATCGTCGGAGACCTGCCAACCGAGTGCGAGGGTCTCAAGAAGTCGACGCCGGTGGACAGCTCCAGTCTCAATTGGACAGCTTCTTCGCTTCGCAACGCAAGTGGCAACAAGACATGGAAGGAAGGATCTGCCGACAGCTGGACGAACTCAGAAGCTCGCAACGGACGAGTTTCGGCGCTGAACCAACTGCTCCACGGACGGTTCCATCTACCGTTCCTACTCCTCCGTCTCCGCCTCGAGGAAACGCTTCAGGTGGTCCCGGACGCGGGATAACCTGCTTCAGCTGTGGACAGGTGGGCCACGTGGCTCGCCGGTGTCGCCAGCGTCAGAAGTTCTCCAACCGAAGTGACAACACACGCACATCGGATCCACCGACGGCGGAACAGAGCGGAACAACCGTCACGAACCATACAACGAGAGACCGAGCATCGGGTGTGACAAACAACGCGATCTACATCCGTGGAACGATCAACGGACAGCAAAGAACTTGCCTAGTGGACACTGGGTCGGAGGTAAGCCTGGTTCCCTCTGCTGATGTTGATGGTTTGCCGCTCCAGCCTAGCAATCGCATTCTTTTGGCTGCTAACGGGACGCAGATTAGAGTCTTGGGTCAGATTGATGCTCCGATTAAGATTTCTAAAGGGTTCTTCATTGCCACTAGTTTTCTTGTGTCCGATCAAATTGGTGAACCAATGCTTGGCATGGATTGGCTAAGGCAGCATCGTTGTCGCTTAGGTTTTGGACAGGGTGCACTTTTTATTGGCCGACGCCGCATTCCTTTGGTTAAGGGCAATGGATCGCTTTGGTGTCGCAGGGTTATGGTTGCCGACGAGACAACTGTCCTTCCTCGTTCTCAATGTGATATACCGTGTAAGACTCAGTATCGTGATTTAACGACCTCCGCACAAGCCTGGATGACGGAGTCTAAAGAGATCCAGCCTGGGTTGCATGTTGCCAGAGTTGTGTTGGGTGACGATGCTGATAATGCTTTTATTCGTGTGGTTAACTTGAATGAACAGCCTGCCCTGTTGACAGCTAACCAAATGTTAGGAGACTTACACCCCGTAAAGGTGGAGGAAGATAAGGAGAGACAGACGGGTACCGCTGACGACAACTCTTTGGTCGGAAAGCTAATGGACGAAATCTCTGAGGATGTCCCGTCTGATGTGAAGGAACGACTGAAGGAGTTATTGGTCGAATATGAAAGTATTTTCTCGACCACTGACCATGACTTGGGTAGGACTATGATTTCTCAGCATAGAATCGATACTGGAGACTCTCGTCCGGTGAGACAATCCTTGCGTAGACAACCGCTTCCGTATCAGGCTGCTATTGACGCACAACTGGACCAGATGTTGGCTACCGGTGTGGTTGAACCCGCTGTTAGTGAGTGGGCGGCTAATGTGGTCCTCGCTAAAAAGAAAGACGGTTCTTTGAGATTTTGTATTGACTACCGGAAACTGAACGACCAGACTCGGAAGGATTCTTATCCTCTTCCTAGAATTGATGCCTGTCTTGATGCTTTGTCGGGCGCCGGGTGGTTCAGCACTCTGGATTTGCGCAGCGGGTACCATCAGGTCATGATGAATCCAGGTGACTCTGATAAGACTGCTTTTATCACCCGGCGAGGAACTTTTCGGTGGCGGGTCATGCCTTTTGGCCTATGTAACGCTCCGGCTACCTTCCAGCGGCTTATGGATATCGTTTTCTCGGGGTTGAACTTTGAATTATGTCTGGTGTACTTGGACGATGTGATAATCTTCAGCAGTATTGCGGAACAGCATTTAGACAGATTGGGTCAAGTTTTTGCGAGGCTTAAAGATGCTAATTTGAAATTAAAGCCTAGTAAAAGCCATCTGTTCAGACGCACGGTATCCTTTCTTGGACATATAGTGACTGCTGACGGGATATCTGTCGATCCATCCAAAGTACAGGCGGTAACCGAGTGGCTTACGCCCAGATGCTTAAAGGAGGTACGGGCTTTCGTAGGATTGTGCTCCTACTACCGTAAATTCATTCGGGGTTTCTCTTTGGTCGCGGCTCCTTTGTTTGCTTTGACGAGGAAGGACCAGCCTTTTCTGTGGGGAGACGACTGCCAGGATGCTTTCGACCGATTGAAGGAAGCGCTGACCATGGCTCCTGTACTTAGTCTACCGGTTGATGACGCTGCTTACACTCTGGACTGCGATGCCTCTGACGTCGGAATTGGTGGGGTACTTTCCCAGAATATCGACGGCGAAGAACGGGTGATTGCATATGGTAGTCGGTTGTTTTCTGCGGCCGAGCGCAATTACTGCGTTACCCGAAAGGAATTGCTGGCCGTGGTAAACTTCACCCAAGTCTTTCGTCAGTACCTGTTGGGTAGGCGGTTTACCCTCAGAACGGACCACGCCGCGTTGAGATGGCTGCAGCACACTCCGGAGCCGATCGGGCAACAAGGACGATGGTTAGAAAAGTTGGCCGAGTTTGACTTCGAAATACTGCATCGTCCTGGACGCAAACACGGAAACGCCGATGCTTTGTCCAGAAAGCCGTGCCGACAGTGTCATTGGGAGGAAGCTGATGCTACGGACCACTTCGTGCGGGAGGTAACGGAAGTGACGACAGAAAGCGACAGTACGACCGACATCGTGAAATCACAGAAGGAGGACCCTATTCTGAGCCTAGTCAGAATTTGGCTGAGCGAAGGCATGCCGAGCCTGCAAGAGATCCTGCAGGAGGGCGAAGCGGTAAAAGTCTATTGGCACCAGCGGGACGCGTTGTACCTGAAGGACGATGTGATCTACCGACGGACGCCAGACGAACTGGAACAAGTACTCGTGCCAAAGGATCTTCGCGATAACTACTTGAGGCTGGCGCATACTGGCATGACGGGTGGACACTTGGGAGTCAAGCGAACCCGATGGCAGGTTCGCAGAAGAGCCTATTGGGTCGGATGGTCCGGAGACGTAAAGAGGTTCTGTCGACACTGCGACGGGTGCTGCCGGTACCGACGGGGCGCGCTGCAAAGACAAGGCCCCCTGCAGCCCATGACCTGTGGAGAGCCGTGGGAGCGAGTTAGCGTGGACGTCACGGGTCCTCATCCGAGGAGCAAGAAGGGGAACGTCTACATCCTGACGATGATGGATAACTTCTCGAAGTTCGCCGAAGCTGTTCCGATGGCCAATCAGGAGGCGACTACGGTGGCTAAGGCCTTGGTGGAGACGATTGTCGTCCGTTATGGAGCGCCGCTCCAGATTCTGACAGATCAAGGAAGGAACTTCGAGGGACATGTGTTCCAAGAAATGTGTCGGCTCCTGGAGGTGGACAAAGTCCGGACGTCGAGCTATCGACCGCAAAGCAACGGTATGATTGAGAGGTACCACCGAACGCTCAACTCGATGTTGGGAAAAGTGGTGAGCGAAAATCAGCGAGACTGGGACGAACATCTCCCGTACGTGACGGCAGCCTACCGCGCCTCGATCCACGACGTGACGGGTTTCTCGCCAAACTACCTGGTCTTCGGAAAAGAGAACAGGGCACCGCTGGACCTGGTTTATGGACCGCCCGAAGAAACCGGCGAGAGTGGACTCACCTATTCAACCTACGTGGCCGACCTGGCGGAGAAATTCGAGAAGGCGTACGGCACTGCGCGGAAAAGCCTCAAGAAGAGCGCCGAGAGACGCAAGCACAACTACGACTTGCGAGTTCGCCCTGCAAAGTTCGAGGAAGGTGACTGGGTCTACTATTTCAGCCCACGGAAGTTCGTCGGACGCAGCCCGAAGTTTCAACGTAACTTCACGGGTCCATTCCGGATTGTGCGGGCGTGTGGTCCAGTCAACTACCTCCTCCAAAAGTCGCCGAAGGCCAAGCCCTTCGTATCACACGTTGATAAACTCCGCCACTGCTACGGGAGAACGAAAGGGGAGTGGAGCGAGCCGACCACGGAAGCGACCGGAAGGTCACATCCTGAGGTAACCGGAAGCGCCACAGCTTCTTCGAGCTGTCGGCCACAACACCGCTGGAAAGGAACGCCTGCAGCGGAAAGAACGACTTCCAGGGATCGACATGGTGCAGACGACGAAGGCGCAGCCATGCCGGCTGTCAATCAGCCAAGAAACGGAACGCCTGAAACTGAAGAAGATTTGCACGATAGAAATTTGGACGAAGTGACGGCACCTTCAGGCCGACCCCGACGCAACGTCGGTCGTCCAGTCCGGTTCCAGTAGACGGCGTGCAGGTTCCGCGCACGACGACGCAGGATGTCGTGAGTGAATGATGTTAAAAGATTCCCATTTTTGGCTAAAGGCCTTCTCTTTTATCGCCAAAGAGGGGGGGATACTCTTTATTCTTTAACGAGGCAAAATTGGATTGCAAAAGTATCATTATTTTTAAATTGTGAAAAGAACCCTTTTCTTTTTATGAATCTCCTTTTTGGAACCATTTCGTTTTTATTGAAAAAGAAGCATTTTTCCTATTAAGGACAGCATTATTTTAAGATGAAACATTTTTATGAGCAGTTCTATTGTAGAAATGCAGTATTGTCATTATTTTTATCTGTCCCCAGATGGACTGTTATAGGTCTAATGCTTCGTGTAAATCGGTTGATTAATCGCGTGATTATTCGCGGTTAGCCGTGTGTGATTCTGTTGCCTTACGGGGTAATAATCGTTTAATTAATCGTACAATTATTTGCGATTAATTGCATACAGGCTTCGCTTGGATAATCAGTAGATAGGCCACGCTAAGTTTGCATTTTTATCGTTTAATAATTCTGAATGATATTGGTGCCAGAGCATTGAATTTATGTGTATAGAGGACATTCTCTTGTTGGTTGCTCTGTGCAATTGATGGTTTAGGGTTGTAGGTTAAAATTGTGCTTTAAATTCTTATGTGTCTCGTACATTTTATTGTGTCGAGCATTGTATGCTTATATATGCTTATAACAGTTAGTTATTTTTATTATTACAAGCCGTGCCTGGCCTCTGTTTTTATTATTATTTTCAGCCGTGCCTGGCTATCATTTTTATTTTTAACTGATTGTTTTGCATAACTTTTCGCAATCATGGACATCGCTGCTAAAAAAAAAAAAAAAAAAAAAAAAAAAGAGAAGGGGGTTGTTGCCACAACGGCACTCCGCACCCGAAGAAAAATGAAGGGGGTTATGCGCACCTCGCATTTCGTACCCGAAACAGAAAAAAAAGAGAGCAATAAAAAGAAGGAAAAAAAGGGGGTTGTGCGCAAACGGCACATCGCACCCAAAACAAACAAAAAAAAAGAGAAAACGAAAGGGGTTGTGCACGAAACGGCACTTCGCACCAATTGAAATTTGGCGAGATTTTGTGGTAATTAAGTTGCCAACGAAACACTGTTGTGTTTTAGTATCGACATGTTAATACTGATCTAGGCCTAGTGTGTAACGGAGTAACGCTGTAATTTTTTTATGTAGCCTACACTTGTGCTAACTTGCCTGTACTACCGCTTAATTGCGAGATTTGCGGCTACAGAAGCATCTGTAATATTTCGTTTCATTTTGATGAATAGGGCATCTGTTTATTTTACATGTGAAGGTTTTACACGTGTGTTAACGAGTAGTAACTGAACTGCGTTTAACCGTTGTAATCGCTATAGGCATAGACAGTACTGTTATACCGACTGTCACTGTTATTTACGTGACGCTATGTAAGTAATGCGCGCTATACAAATGTACTACCGCTTAATTGCGCGATTTGCTGATACGTCTGTAAAATTTAGTTTCATTTTGATGACATGTTTTTATTTACATGTAAAAGGAATTTTCGTGTTTTATTCCTGTGTAATAACTGTATTTTTGCGATGCACTTGGATCACTATTAATGCTATAGGCTACGTTTATAGGCGTAATGTACTGCAAAGATTTATCGTTGTATTGCAGTGTACTTTCACGATGGCCGCTTCTAATATTGCCTCGAATGATATATTGTATGGCGCTATATAAATTAGTCAGCGCTCTATAAATGTATTAATGTTTAGCTTGCTAAGGCCGCCTTGCCATTTTGACACTGCCTTGAGGCTTAAGTTTTTATCGGCGCCTAAAATTTATTATGTTGTGCAGTAGGCTACTGTTGCGTCTCCAACGCACCGTTGCTTTTAATTTGTGCGCTACTAGGTCTAATTTTGACGGACTTTGGTTACTGGCCTTAGGGGCAAATGTTGTCCGTTTGTTTTATTTTATTTTTGGCATGGCTCTTTCCTCCCTCAGTGCTGGACACCCTTGCTCCGAGGTGGCCTCGGATCATTCGTGGGGGGGAAGTATTAAGATTTTTGCACTGAGGGATGGCTTGCCTTTATTATTTGCTTGCCCAATTATTTGCTTGCTCTGTTTGCGTAGCTTGCGCGTATACATGGCCTTCGCGTATACATAGCCTACGTGTATACTTGGCCTGTGCAGGCGTGGCCTAGACGTATACATGGCCTGCGCGTATACATGGCCTACGCGTATACATAGCCTACGCGTATACATGGCCTACGCGTATACATAGCCTACGCGTATACATAGCCTACGCGTATACATAGCCTACGCGTATACATAGCCTACGTGTATACTTGGCCTGTGCAGGCGTGGCCTAGACGTATACTTGGCCTAGACGTATACATAGCCTACGCGTGTACTTAGCCCGTGGAGGCGTGGCTTACGTGTATACATGGCCTACGCGTATACATGGCCTACGCGTATACATGGCCTACACGTATACTTGGCCTAGCCAGAAATGTATATAAGGAGGGTTGCTGCCCTTGCTCAGTGCAGACGAATGGCCTGGTGAAGAACGCCGTAAAACGCGTAGTAGCTGGCTGATGATCTGGCTTGACGAGCGGTAAAACGTTTGTTGAGTGATACTATTGTGGAGAGAGGTAAAATCCTGAATCTGTGCCTCGAGCTTGAACATCGGCCTCTTCAGGTGCTCCTCCACGTGACTGGGGTTCGGTTTCCGACTACCGCAACCTAGCTGACGGACGAAGCTGCTACGACGACGGTTCTACTCCGGGTGCTACAGAGGCGGAGACGACGTTCCGTCTTGCTCTACGACGACGGTCCGATTCCTGGCGCTGCAGAAGCTGATACGACGTTCCGTCCTGCTTGACGACGCCGGTTCGATTCCCGACCACCGCGAATCTGCTCTGACAATTCACGCAGGCGTCATTGCCTGCTGTGATCGCTTCCGACGACGAAACTCACTTGCTACTGAGTCCGTTGTACTGGCGCTACAGAAGTCACTGGAACCTGACGACGCCGGTTCGAATCCTGACCACCGCGAATCTGCTCCGACCATTCACGCAGGCTCTATGGCCTGCTGTGCTCGACGACGCCGATTCGATTCATAAACTGCCGCAACGACGCACGAACTCTGGCGCTACATAAACTGCTGCATCGACGCACGAACTCTGGCGCTATATAAACTGTTGCATCGACGCACGAACTCTGATTCCAGCGTTGTAGAAATTGACACAAACAGTTCGTTCTTGAAGTGCTATAGCGATTGTGACGCAATAAATTACTTGTGCTGGGAACTCTACATGATCATCGTGGTTTCTTCAATAAACGTGTTTAAGCCTAGCCGGCTAGTCCTTGGTCTACCGCCAAGGCCTTACTGCGCGGACTGACTGAGGGTACCTTGACGACTGGGGTTGGTACTCGGCTCCTGGTGTTTTCGCCCAACCCCTGGTCCGCTACAATAATAATAATAATAACCTTGACGACAATTTCTATGGCGCCGTAACACAGCACATCCCGTTACATAGGCGCCTCTACAAAACAAACGCAATCAGTCAAAGGTATGACTTAGAAAACATTATATGAAAACACTAGCTGTACCCGGCCACGCGTTGCTGTGGCAGAAAAGACCCTCCCCCTACCCCCCTCCACCTCCCCCTCCCCTTCGTCCCGCTCCCTCCGCTCCTTTCCTCCCTCACACCGTCCCTTCCTGAGAGCGGATATAGCCCAAGAATGTTGAAAGGCTGCAAAATTATGCGACTCGCTTATGACGTCCCGGCACGCGACCTCATTCAGGTTTCGTCTGGTCGCTGTCACTGTCAAGGCGTTTCGGAAATCTGGCAACCCTTCGGCTTTGTTGAATTTGCAAATGGCGGTCGAGCGGAATGCAAAGTTCCCTTTTTGTGGAAAAGATTGCGTTTTTTCGGATAAAAAGAAAAATGGAAACTCTCCTATATGAATGGAAGGTTTTGTTAAATTTTCAAAACAATCTGTGCGGTACTTTTCGAGAACAGTTTACACAAACTATTGGAAAGTTTCATTTTTATTTATATAGATAAATCTTATTTATTCTTACCCATCGCCTTCAAATGGCCAGCATCTGAAATGGATGATGGTAATGAACCCCTAACCGTAATCCATTTGCCAGATTTTGGGAAGTTACTCTTAACTCATAATCATTCCAGCGCTTCTATGAAAAAATCTCAGTTTTGCAAGTCACCTTCTATTTTTGAGGGTCACGGCCATGACTTTCCATCTAAAACATCAGTAACTGTATTAGGGTAATCTGCTCTATCCAAAAGCTGCTCCATTGAACCCCAGAAAATTATCTGGGTCAATGCAGTGACCTTCCACCATCAAACAACCTGTGCACCTCCGAATTCAAGGTCAATTGCTGGGTCAAGGTCAATTGCTGGATCAAGGCTGCTACGTTTCCGTCGAACAATCTTAGCACTATAAAATCAATTTTTTAGTCAATGCTGCAACCTCTCCATCTCAAAACCTTTGCGCTACGCGACCCGTCTTAGTTTCTAGGTCAGGGCATGACCTTTCTTATTGAGCACTTTGCAACGCTAACAACCCACAAACTGCAAAATCCAGGTCAAAATCTGGGTCACAGCTGCAACCTATCCTAGCCAATGAAATTCACCGCCCTCTTTCAGCCTCCTCACATCGCCCACTCCGCTCTTCAAATAGATTTGATGTTTTAGTTCCTCCTACGAGGCCTAGAACGACTATGGCTCAGTTCCGATCCTTTGCATCAATTGGCCCCTCTCTTTGGAATATTCTGTCTCCATCTACTCGGTCTCAACTTCTAACTGGTAATCCCAGGACTCATTTTCTTTCCTCAAAACTTATTTCTTGTATCGTGGCCTTGCGCACTGGGAGCGCCTCTGAACGGTTCACCCTAGTAGAGGCGCTTTATAAATGTTTTAATACGATACAATACAATATCCTGCTCGAAAGCCACCGCACCCTGATCAGGATTACAACTGGCCTAATATGGTCTCAAGGACCATCCATAAATGACGACAATCCCCTACAGGAGGAAGGGGTCACACATCTGTGACAGTCCCTTACAAGATATATATCATATACTTTTGTGCTGACGTGTGGAAGGGGGGGTCAAAAATCGTCTGTAATCGCATGACGTCATTCATGGACGGCCCCTCAGTTAGGCATGACCAGTGACAGTGGACAAGCAACTGAGTGTAGAGCTCTGTCAACTGGCAACATATAAACTGCTTGGAAAGGCTCAGTGAAGCGTCCACGGAATGCCAATTTATGCTAATAGCCAACGTCAATTAGTATGGAATGCATTAATTATTCAAATCCTTTTTGCGACTCATTAATATTCATAAAACATGCATGCATAAATACATATGATTAAAAACACATTTATAAATACATAAATCAATTCGTACGTACATACATATATACGCATACAAACAAGTGTACATATACACAAAAATATACATACATGCATACAACGTGTAGTCATGTACACATTACACACCCATACACAAGTAAATACATACATACAAACAGACACATATATTTGCACATCCAAACGCACAACACAAAATACATACATATACATATACACACATATACATACATAACTGCATGTTATACATATACAAATATATATATACAAACATACATACATGTGGATATATATGCACATATTTATACATGCACACAATTATGCATACAAACACGACCAAATTTAGGAATTTTTCCAATCAGACGTGCATACATATGTGGGTGTTCGCAGGCATTTTTGCAGGGGGTGGGGGAACACAATGATCGCGATTAGAAATTTTAGCAAGAGCTTGAAAATTCAGACAGGAAATAAAGAACATGTAAGCCTATCAGTTTCGCTTTGTGTGTCATTAGCGCTTTTGTTCAAAGAAATTTATTAAAAACCCATTTTAAGTAGAAGATTAAAAAAATAGGTGTCCATTTTCAAGGACAACGGAAGTGCCCCTCTTGCCCCTATGTGTGGGCGCACTTGCATACATACACGCATACATACACGCATACATACACGCATACATACACACGCATACATACATACATACATACATACATACATATATATATACATATGCATTGCATATAACAAATACACATTATATATTGATACACATCCGAAATGTACATTATTGTGTATCGCACACACAGAATGGAAATATACACATGTACAGAATGCATGTGTATGAAGCCATGCACATATGATGTGATATATATGTGAGTACGTGTGCACATGTAAACAGCCACAGAGTATCTCTAAAATCAATATCATCACGATACTCTCATCATCGTCGTTGTCACAATGTCGTCGTCGTCATCATCACAACTACCGTCGTCATCATCATCATCATCATAGGGAAACAATTTACCACGAACAAGTAGTTCCTTCTAAAAATAAGAGTTACCATCGTCATCTCCAAAACCGTCCATCGTACTGGCGAAGGCCATAATTTTCACAAGCGTTGGTCGGGCCGGGGTATACATACAGAGCCTAGACTCCCTAGTCCCGCCACTGCCTATCTGCTCGGACTTGTGCATTCCTCGTATGCAAGCAAGCCGAGCAGCCACGGCTGTGTGCTCGTTCGGCATCGCACGCACAACTGCGAATCTATATTGTACACGACGGGCCAACCCAAATCACTCGACTAACCGACCGACCGACCAACAGACCACACAACACAAAACGACCAACACTGCAGGCTGCCTGTGTGTACTGTGTACCCGCCCAGCCAGCGTTTTCGGTATCTCTTTCCAATTCCGCAAATAGATTAGCGATCCGGATGCGCAACAATGACTTTTTAAAATCCGCCTTTTACCTTCGGACTGCAAAAGAATCAGCGGAAGACATGAAGGATCCATTATTATTCCGCAAAATCAAGCGATAACACTCCACTTTGTGTCCAGTATCAAACACAACATTGTACCAAGGTTCGGCGGCGGCGGCCCTTCGCGATTTACATAGTCTTTGGCCACCACTGACTATTATGCATTGACAGCATAGATTATAATATTCAAGACTCCTCACCAGAGAAAACACGCTTGTGGCGCTACCTACTGACTGACAAACTAGCGCAGCAATTATGCAAAATAACACAGCAAGAGGATTTTATGAGATAAAACCCAACTGAAATTGCAACATGTAGATAAAACGCGGAAGAAAGACGAAAATCAAGAAATGTCACGGAAACCACAATTATAAAAAATATCAACATTCGTGTGTAAATATAATATAAACGTTTAGGCTACCTCTGTTTCAGAAACCTTATCAACAGTTAGGCTACTGCATATCCATTGCGCACTGCCTGCAAAATGACTTTCCTGTATTTCTCTACACACGCTGACGCAGTAAACGCATATAGCGCAATCAATTGGCAGATACCACGTCATTGCCAGTGTTTTTGCTCTGGTTGGGCTACCAAAGACACCAATTCGCGCAAAATATTAGCAGCCTGGAATTCCAGCTAACAACAGACGTCTTTACAATCAAACTTTTTGATTATAAAATATAGCTGCTAAATTTTATACAGTAGGCCTACTGCATGCAATTTTTTATTTGCGTAAATTTTACTGCTTTTTGAAAATAATTTTAATTCAAAACGTAGACTGAATGAATAGCCTATACCTGAGCGAGAATTAGGTCAGATATTTTATTATAAAATTGCCAGCGATGGGAAACCTGCATGATGACTCATACGTGACCTACTTTAAAACTACGCCAGTCCGTTGGAAATTCAGCAGCTTTTCCTGTCATATACCCAAGACACCGTGACAATGCAACTTTTCAGATATCGTAGGCAAACATGGTTGCCGTAGATCAGATAATAATTGACATGAGACATCAAAGTATCGAGAATGCCTAGACATTGGGGCTACACCACGCAAGGAGCCTCAAGTTGAACTATGACCCAGCGCATAAAATGTCAATGGCGAGTTGCTTATTATTCAGCCGACTTATTACGGGCTTGGCTGAGTAAACCGATATAACAAGGAGAAGCGTCTGGCAACCCAGGCAGACGTACGGCGGGCATGCTTGTATATAGGCAGATGGTACGTATACATGCTGTAGGCCCACGCTGCAGTGTGTAGCCAGGATCGCAATGTTGGCCAGGTCCATGGCCAGGTCTATACATGAACCTCTGTACGAAACAAGAACGATCGATTCCGAAGGAAAATCTACTTAAAAGATTGCGTCATCGCTTCGTCAATCGCCTACGTCATACGCAATTTCATCCTTAAAACGCATTTCCTTTAATTTTAAAAATAATTGCAACCGCTGCGTTGTGTTTTTAATAGCAGTTTCGTTCCAGTCCCAAAATCCTTCCGATTACCTTAATGGTCCTGAAGTATCAGCCGAGCGAAATTGAACAGCGTGGCCCGCAGTGGTAATTTTAGTCCAGTCATGATATGACGCCAATGCATGGTGACTATGATGATCATATGATGATGAATACCATTGACCCGTACGATATAGGGGCCTACGACAGCAGATTTTTAGGTAGGCCTAGATGCGGTCATCATTTTGTGAGAAAAGTGGGAGGGCTGTAGGCCTACGTATCGTACGTGGTATATAATGCTATTGATTTACCGCCTATCGATTAACCAGCCGACTACCATGTGCACGGACATGTACACCATAGGCCGCCCGTCTAGATATATTATGCAGCGGTTTTCAGACGCAAAGGGTTAACTTACCGCTTGCAGTGTGGTGTGTGTAGGGCAGAATGGCTCCGTGTTTGTTCTGGACTCGAACATAACACAATTATTTGGTGCGTGTGTGTGTGTGTGTGTGTTTGTGGGTGCGTGTGTGCGTGCTTGTGAGTGTGTGCGAGCGAGCTCGTGTGTAGGCCTACGTATGTACATAGCCTATAGATGCATGCGAAAGTTACCGTCATGCAGCTTTACGCAGTTCATGCATGCAAGTAAAAAACCCAGCCGATAATAGGCCTAATTGTCGCTCAATACATATTAACTAACTCGTAACAGCAAGCATGTCAATGATGTCAGCATACATGACAGGAATTTCTCCCAAGGCATAGGCCGGTCTATTAGGCCTAGAGCTAGGCCTGCTATGCAGAAAGTGACTCATGATCTTCAATTCAGACTTTAACATGATTACGCTAGGTCTAATATCACGATCACATTGTTACAATATGAAGCACACACAATACTAAAAAAGGGCGATAAGGACAATGTAATCAATTACAGACCCATTTCCGTTCTTCCTTACTTCTCCAAGTTCTATGAAAAACTTATGTATAATCGACTCTATGGCTATGTTAAAAACTCTAACATCATTTATCCATCTCAGCATGGATTTCAACCTGGTCATTCCCCCTATATGGCCTTATTAAATATGCAGGACATGATTTCAAAGGCTATTGAAAATAATGAATACTCAGTGGGAATCTTCTTTGATCTAGCTAAAGCGTTTGATACGGTAGACCATAATATTTTGCTTAAAAAATTAGACAACTATGGAATTAGGGGGACTCAGCTCAGATGGTTTGCCAGCTATTTTGAGAGCCGTACACAAAGAGTTCTCTGTAATGGTGTCCTTTCTGAGCTAGGGTTGATCAAATATGGAGTTCCTCAAGGCTCCAACCTCGGACCACTTTTTTTCCTGCTTTATATTAATGACTTGGCCAATGTCTCTCCAACAATGTTTTTTATTCTATTTGCCGATGACACCAACGTTTTTTACTCCAATGGTTCATGGCAGACGTTGTTTCAAACTGTGAACGTTGAACTATCTAGCATAGCTGTTTGGTTCCATGCAAATAAACTCACCCTTAATTTAGATAAAACCAACTTTATTTTATTTAAATCCCACCGGAAAATAAAGCCAAATGACAATCTCTGTTTGCTTATTGATGATATTTCCATCAATCAAGTTGAATCTACAAAATTCTTAGGTGTGCATATAGATCAACATTTGACCTGGAAAGTTCATATTAATCAAATTGCAACTAAAATTGCTAAAAATATTGGTATTATTTCCCGCGTTGCTTATATCTTGCCAAAGACAATTAGAATGAATTTGTATTATACCCTTGTCTACCCCTACCTCACATATTGCAACCTTGTTTGGGCATCGACATACGAATCCAGGCTTCATAAACTTGTAATCTTACAGAAGAGGGCTGTTCGTATAATTGCGGGTATTCGTAAACGGGAACACACTGGCCCTTCCTTTAATGAACTTCATCTCCTGAAAATTGACCAGATAAAGGATCTCCAAATTAGCGAGTTCTTTTTTCGACTCGAACACGGTCTCCTTCCTTCGGTATTCCAAGGTTACCTCCCTCACGCCTCTGACATCCATTCGCATTTCACTAGGAATTCATCTGCTTTTCGCCCTGTCAAAGCTCAATCTAATACTAGGCGGTTTACTATTAAATCTTATGGCACTAAAGTATGGAACACAATACCAATTGACATTCGTCAATCGAGTAGTCTGCAGGTATTTAAAAAGAAACTTCGTGTTCTTCTACTCTCCTCCACTAATGCTACTTGAAGTGCACATGACCATGTGTAGTTAAGATTTTAGTTAAGTACTTAGTTAAGTTTGTTTCTCTATATGCTCTTGACAATATAAGCTTTTCTGCAATCTGTCATCACCTAATTTGTTTTAGTCTCTTTCTTTTAAGCTATCTTGATTAATTTTTCTTGGGACTTTTTTACTTGGGTGACCCTTCCCAGCGGGATGTCCATCCCTTTTGGGCCCCCCTTTGTAGCCAATGCATGCATGTTTTGTACTTTTATTGTTTTCTTGTTTTCTGGTTGCAATAAAGTGAATTGTATTGTATTGTAACCTACCAGACAATTATATGACTTGCATACCTGCAACTTCAATTAGGCCTAGGTTATACGGCCTCTACATGTATGTATTTATTCTAAGCACATGATGTAGGCTGCAGTCTGCATGCCTGTGTGGCTCTCTATTGCACGCAGGCCTACGTGACGTGTCGGTACAATTAGGCCTAGTAGGCTTTTTATCGACAAAAATTTGATCAAATTCCAGGATTATCATGAAGTTCAGTAGGCCTACAACTCGCCCTTGGACCCTGGCACTTTCAGCCGTTCGTTTCAAAGCTGGCCGAACAATGCGCTATATAATTTATTAGACGGCCTTGGAACAAAGATAATTTAGCACTCGACTAGCTGTAGAGCGAGGACTAGAATCGCGTGAACATTTTGTGTACGACCGTTTCATTCTCATCCATAGATGTCGCCCCACTTAAAATTCTGTCTATAACGCTAAAGATTATGTTTCTAATCTCAACAGGCAAATTTTACTTTGCAAACATTTTATACGTCAATTTTCCTTCATAAATGTAATTAATTGAATGTTTTTTATGTTGTAAAAATGTAAAATTTTCAGTTATTCCTATCATCGTTCAAGAACTTGTACAGATTTTAGGTTTCCAGCCCTGTGTAGAAATGATCCGTTGCAGTAGCTTGGAGGCTGTGTGTGTGCGTGGCACAGTGGCTGTGGGCCTGCATCATGGTGTGGATGATCAGCCACTTTGCACTCTACGCAGCGCCCCAAATTCACTCATCAATGAAGTGTTGAGGCCTCATTACTCATTGGTAGGCCTATATGAAATTAATGCTTGCCAGGAAAAATTGGCTTGACTTGTTGCATTAGTATTGTATTCGACCATTATTTTATAAAGCGCTTCTCGCAGCAAGAGCCTTTCAGAAGCGCTCCAAGTGCGTTCAGCCCTAGTAGCCGTACGTAGACCTAGGCTAATGGCTATTAGGCCTATCATGTCAGAAGTCGACTTCAAGTCGGAAGTCGGTTGTTTTGACTCCAAGAAGTCGACTTCAAGTCACTTTACCGTCAAGTGGGGTCAGATTAGCTGACCAAAGTCACTCCCAGGTCTAGTGGAGGAAGAGAGCATTGGAGGGTGCTATAATCGGATTACAATAATTATAATATGCCTACTATAAAAAGCGAGTGGTTTCGACGAATTTGTTTTTGTTTAAAGTTTTACGATTAGAATCAACTAATTTCAACAATAGGCCTGAACTATTGTAACTTGTTTATTTTGCATGAGTGGGCCAGTGGGGCCTTAATCCGCATTTGGGCCCGCTGTAGGCCTAATAAAACCATAGGTGTGGTGGACCGACTGGGTTCTCATGATTGGAGGGTAATCTTAATCGCAAGGCCACACTGAATGTGAGGCGCGTAGGCCCTTCAGCGGACAGCATAGGCGCAACCACCTTATGGAAGGGTCCCCAACTTTGCTGCCGATTGTTAATAAACTTTCCATTATATTACAGGTTATTGAAATGGACCTCTTGTAATTTTCGAAATATTACAGGCCTACAGCGATTGCGAATAAAATAAACATTCAGACCAAGCCGCTAAACTCAGTAGCCTACCGGCAGGCCTACAGAAGACTTCGGTATAGAATGTTGCTGTACAATTTCACTTTAAAATTGTACTTCATATTAATTTTAAAATTCGACGGAGGCACAAAGTATAGTTCAGAAGAACAATTAAATTTTCAATGCTGCGACCGAGAGCAGTGTTCTTCTAACACCCAATTTACGGACACTGTAGGCTATAGGCCCAATCAAAATTAAGCCCCCCACTTCTACACCGTGGTTGCACCGATGGCTGACAGGAAAAGAAGCAGTCAGAGATTCATGGGCTTGAAAGCCAAGATTTTACATATCTTACTGTCAAAAACTCCATCAGCAGTTTTAAAACTTCCTTTATTGAGATTCACTCGTGCTCGAACTGAGCGGTCGCCTGGGAAGCCAAACTTACATTGTACAACAATCCACACAACCATTTATAGCCTTATAGGCTACTCTCAACACCAGCACACACCATCTTCAATATCAATAAATCCTTGAGTTAGAGTTTGGAAATAATATTTGCACTTACCGCTACAGTCGCATCTCTGTTCTGAGAACATGGGAAAAACAATTCAGAGGCCAAGGTAATACATTAATCTGACATTTAGGATTCAATACAATGCCATGGCAAGTAAACAACTAACCTTCAGCTTATTCAATAGGCCACGTGCATCAACACAATTCAGTAATACTGTAGAATTACTAACTCTGCATCTCTAATACCAAGCCCACCGCATTATTTAGGACTTAAAGATAGTGATGTATGTAAGTAAGTATGTGAACATTTATATAGTTTCATTCAAGTTAATTCCGCAAGGTTAATTTCCTTTGGGGTCGTCCATAACGATGGTAGGAGTCATGATAGTCATCCCAGTGCAGACGAAGGAGGCAGGACTGTGAACAGCGTGGACATCAAATGAAAGATTTTCTAAGTATAAGCTTTGCCTTAAAACACCAACTTCAAGCATACACATGTTCTGCATTAGTTTGTCATTTCTAATGTTCTGTCACGAACAGTTCATTGTAGGGCACGGTGTTCGTTGCCTTGCAATCGGAGAGTTGCATGTTCGAATCCACCACAAGCCGCTGTGTAGGAACCTTGGGCAAGTCTCGCAATTGCTCAGCACTTTGGTGTGAAACTCCAATTCAGTGTCCGCACTGTAGTCGGGAGTGCTTCCGAGTAGCATTCTTGAAGGGGCGCTATAACAAGTGCACTTACAAACATAACCATTTCATCAGGTTCAACAAGCAAAAAGAATGACAATAAAGTGGATTCATGTAGGCATGGGTCATTTTTGATCGAATTCTTCATGGAGGTAAATCAACATTCCCTCAAGTGAGCATTTGCACATTACATTGCACATTGTGGGCACGGTGTAGTGGGTATATTCGTTGCCTTGCAGCTGGAGGGTTGCAGGTTCGAATCCACCTCAAGCCGCCACGTAGGGACCTTGGGCAAGTCCTTCACTCTCAATTGCTCACCGCTTTGGCGTGAAACTCCGATTCAGTCGGGAGCGCTTCTGAATAGAAGCTTCAAAGGCACCGTAACAAGTGCACAAACATGCATACATACATTCAGTATGAATAAATTAAAAGTGGAAAGCAAAAATTTAAAAAAGTTGTTTGCATTGTTGGCCATTGACATAGAAAAAAATACTGGACCGGACTCAGTTCAACCTAAGCAGTCAGAATATTAATACAACTTCCAAGCTGATCAACTGAATACGTCTCCGAACTAACTATACTTCAAATATGCTTTTGTTGTACTGTACGTTTCTTGCTCTTGCACCACCATCTTGAAGGTCCTGTCACGAAGAACACTGCATGCTATTTCTGAAAAGCTGATAGACCATTTGTGTATACAGTCGTTTTCTACATGGCACATTGTGGGTTGCAGCAGTGTCATGGGTATGTTCATTGCCTTGCAGTTCGAGGGTTGAAGGTTCGAATCCACCTCAAGTCACCAAATAAAGGGACCCTGAGCAAGTCCTTCACTCGCAATTGCTCATGCACTTCGGCGTGAAACTCCGATTCAGTGCTCGCAATGCAGTCAGGAGCGCTTGTGAGTAATTATCTTCAAAAGGCGCTATAACAAGTGCACATACATACATACATACATACACCAATGATCATTTCATATCCATGTTTCGGTTTCTACCAACACAACGGTGTCGTTGCCCATGACGAAAACGACACCGCAACGTTCACAAGAATAGTTATTTGCTTGGAATGTAGACAGAACTGCATAAGAGAGAGTTTAAAATCATGATATAAAATTTTAAACTAGTCGCAATTCTTAAAACCGCACCCCACCCCACCCCACTCATCAGATCATTACATCACAAGATTCACAAGTTCATGCACGTAAAAAATTCACCATAAAGACAATAAAACAAGGCAAACAAGAAAAATTTGCAACTTTTATCGAGCTCATCATTTCTACCGCTTCTCTCCATCACCCACAGACCATCCATCCATCACCCATCATCCTCGACAACTCGTGTGAAGAGTCGCTGACGTCAGAGACGCTGTAACAACATCAATGAGCATCGCAGCAAGAGCAGTTCAGACAACAGACTTTGAACAATCAGTGCATATTTCTTGCGCAACACAACTTATACGGAGATTAAAAATCAACTTCTACGCAAACCAACAATTCCACGTATCGAAGAATCACGGGCACTTCGACGCTCGCCGACGGAGACAACATGCATAAAATTTATGACTTGTGATGATGCGTTGAAGTTTTTTTTCCCCCGACCAAATACAAACCATCATATTTTTCGGGCAGTTCACATCATCATTCATCATCATCAGAGAGAGAGAGAGAAACAAGCACATGAATCAACAGCAAATGTATGAAAAGCCTGTCAACAACAAACAGAACAAAAACACATCGAATGTCAACTTTAATCAAAACGACGCCAACGGCCGCGCTTTTGGGCAACCGTGAAAGAAAGACTTCTTACGGAAGGTCCGCCATACCGCCCTCGCCGAAATTAACCCTATGGCAGGAAATCCCTAGAAATGGCAAAACCCTAGAAGATTAGCATAAGCAGGACAGTTCATTTGAACCAGAGAATTAGATTTATAAAGATACCAATACCAGCTGTACCTGTACCAAGTTTGTGGTGCCAATTCCTGTCAAAACAACATGGCAGTTAACATCCACACATCACAAGAAAAACAAGAAGCGGTCACATATGGAACAAACAGAGTAGTCAATACAGAATTCAAATAATTACATACAACAGAACATTCTATACATGTATGGTGTATATAAGTACTGGTAGAAGATACCCACCTGTAAGACTTGGAAAAAAATACCTGCTAAACAGCAGAAACAGTGCAACAACAGATAACATGAAAGTCGGTTCAAGAAAACATCAGCAAAAAATAATTATTAAAACGATATAAAAATCATACAACAGCTGTC
Organism: Lumbricus rubellus; assembly: GCA_945859605.1. NCBI lineage: Eukaryota > Metazoa > Annelida > Clitellata > Crassiclitellata > Lumbricidae > Lumbricus > Lumbricus rubellus. The sequence goes on from OX243828.1 coordinate 20,582,089, forward strand.
AGTGAAAAGCTGCAAGAGCAAGCAGTAGACGAAATAAATATACCAATCATCTAGGTTCAATACCAACCAGCATGCATAAGAATACAAGACAGATCAATGTTTCAACATTACCAAAACATGAGAACTTTAATACAGCGAACATGTCAGCAAAAGTACAATCTTAGAGAAAAACATTACACCCTGACAACACAGCAAAGGACATTGTAGCACCTCAAACTTAATCAAGCACGGCCTGAAAGGACATTGTAGCACCTCAAACTTAATCAAGCACGGCCTGAAAGGACATTTTAGCACCTCAAACTTAATCAAGCATGGCATGAAAAGACATTTTTAGCACCTCAAACTTAATCAAGCACGGCCTGAAAACAATTATTTTTTTAATTAAGCAGCTACCCAGCTTCGAGACAGTCTAGTATTTCCTGAAAACATAATTATCAATTTCCAATTCTTTTAACACAAGCCACAAACAATTATAAATCAAGGCCAACATATTTACAAGAAATATCTTTAAACCGTGGATGGGTCAGGTTAGTAGGAATTATTCCAAGACCTGTAGCGCACTTAACAGTTGACTTACCTTATTGCACGCTTTCTCCCATGCTGTGTCATTTGCCTGCTGCTGGTCTACTGTTGTGGATGTCCCTGTGGATGCTGGGCCGCTGAAAGGATGGCCGCAGCATGTTGGTGCATGCCTTGCTGTCGATAGTACTCAGCCCACGCCAGGCTGTAGTCCGGTTGACCAGTCTGTGGATTGATGGCTAAAACAACAAAAGACACCACAATGACTTACTTGATCTGACTTGGTCCAAATTCTTTAACAAGGCTAGATAAGGCCTAAAAAATGTTGTGTTTCCGGTAACAGAGCTAAAAAAAATTGGGCAGGTAGGTCGGAAAATATTTTTATTTTGGTAAAATATTTTTATGCAGTTACTATCCGAAAAAGTATACCCCACTAGTCTTTTTTGCACGCTGAAACAAAGTATGTGTTCTAAGCAAGTATAAACTGCCTATTTCCCGACTGTCTGCACCTAAAACTGCTCTAGAAACAGTCCTATTAATTTCATTTTGTTGACGTCTCTTATGTTATTTCAATTCAAATGTGTTTTTTTTTAAATTTCTTTAAATTTATTTTCTTTAAATTTTTTAAATAATTTTTTTTAATAAAATTTTTTACAAAAATATTTGAGTCGCGGCCGTAAAAATGGGTCGGTCGGGTTACCGGAAACAACAATTTTTTTACGCCTAATCAATCAATCGTCTACTGCAGAATGGTGCTACATAAATTGCCAAGTTGCATCAATGCTTTGTACTATGCATAGCATGACATCTGGGCCTTTAGAAGCGAAAAATGACAGTGGGAAAAGTGGCAGTAGACAAAGGATTATTGCAGATACGAGTACAACAGATGAAAAAGTATTGCAACTACTTAAAATTACCATGTACCCAACCGTATCCATAACCTGACCATACACAATTTTTTACCACAGGTCACTGCACATCTCATCACAAGAAACATCATATTTCGAACCTACCAGATAAATTATACATTATTATGAGTAGATCAGCCAAGTTTTGCATGACTCTTTACAGGTGCTAAGATATAAGCACATTGCACACATCCAATAAAACTGACAACCTAGATATTGAGGACCTGGTTTGACAGCGCTGGAAAAAACACTGGACGCAACTACACCTTTTTGTGTAGTGCTAAAATATCCAAAGCTTTATATCACATATGGGGACTCTGTGGCGTAGTGGACAACACACTGGCATGGAGATCAGCATAGCTGAGTTTGATTCCCGAAGTCCCATCTATAGGATAGACGTGCTTTGTAGATTGCTATTAGCGTTCTTGTATTCCAGGCTGTCTGTTCTGTTAGTAGAACTTTAACACTTTGACCGCGTGGTACGTGTAGTCATTTAACACAGCAAACCAGCGGCCAACGTGTTAAGATTTATGTTAATTAAGATAACTGCATAACTGTAACAGGTTGCGGTCTGTCAACTGAACTGTCGAATTTAAACGAAACTATATGTTACAGCACACTATAATTATTACAAGTATTACAACACAAGTGGAACATACTTGGCTGTGGTGCACCACCTGGGGCGACACTTGCACTGGGAGCCGAGTAGGCGACAGGTTGCTGTTGCGGAGGCTGCTGGGCAGGCTGCTGCTGCTGCTGAGGCGGCTGTTGGACTGGCTGAACGACTCCCTGGCCGTAGAACTGGGCGTAATAGGCAGCCCACGCGGCGGCATTCGGATCGCTGGCTGATTTGCCTGCACAGATGATTAACCATGTTTCTTAGGAGGCAAAGAGTTACACAGAAATTATGCATTTCAAATCTTTACTTAACTTGAAGAACAGGTTGTGTTCTATATGTTCAGAAATACCAGGGTGCCTATGACCAAATTGAGCTTTTTGGAGGAGACAGAGACAGGTAGCTGTACTGAGAGACAGAGATGGACATACAGACAGACAGATGATGCATCATGCTCCTTATACAATGGCACACAATGGAGCAGACACTGAAAAAAGACATAAAATAGGCAGACACAGGATAGACACACATCAACACAAACAGAGCTCTATAAAAAATGACATAAAGGCAGGCACATAGGACAGTCAGACAAAGATATACTGAAAGACAGACAGACTAATGAGGGACAACCAGTCTATGCAACATGTTCTGATCTCTGAATAGTCCATACAACTACTTACTTGGGTCTGGTTGCACTGGCTGAGCATACTGCTGTTGGTATGGCGCCATTCCTGGCCATGGTTGCCCATAGTTTGGCGCCTGTGGCATCATTCCTTGCGACTGAGGGGGCTGGCCTGGCTGGACCCCGTATGGAGGCTGCGGAGCCATAGGCTGTTGGGGCTGTTGTGGGAGCATTGGCTGACGAGGAGGGCCTCCTTGAGGGCTGAAACCAAATCACAGTGAAGTTAGGACAGAGTCGGGTAATGTAAAGTAAATTTAATTCAATTGTTTACTACAGACATGTCAAATTCAGGGTTTATGGAAGACAACTACATTAGCTCCCCAAATGCATCACGTCATTTCAAGAAATAACACAAAATTTAGATCAATCAAGAAATTATACAACACTTGAAAACCATGGATAAAATAACAGAAGACAAACATTTGCTAAATTAATTACTTATTTTTATTGAATTTTCTTCGGCCATTATCAGCCTTCAAAGAAAAGTCCATTCGCTTCCAGTTGCAATATTACACAAATCTAAGTCTTGCTATCACGACTCAAGATCGGCGATTTGTTTCAGAGAGACTTCAACCTATATAAAAGCATATTTCCATTTCTGAAATGTGATGCCGGGGCTCGAGACCCGTTGTTTGTAGTGTCCTAGATATTGCGTTAGATGCCAAAATAGGCAAGAGGGGTCAAGAATGCAGTTTATTCTTCAGTTCAGCATATGACTGTGAATTCGCCCTAATTTACGAAGTAGTGAACCGATTTTGATGCCGTTTGTGTTATCTGATTCAGAATATATGCCTCTAATGCCCAGAACAATTGCAGAATAATAATTTAGTAGGTTCAGTAGACTTGGATTACACGAATATTCAGTAACTTTTTATTTGGTTTTCTCTCTATAAACTAATGAAAGAATCAAATGAGCATAACTTAAGTTAGAAAAGATGTCACAAATAATAAATACATTAGCTCATTAGAAATATCCCAACAAACACAGTTCTGCTTATTCCAGAAAAGTTACTTACTTCGGTGGTCCGTAAGGATTGCCCATTCCAGGGCCACCCACAGGTCCCTGTGGACCACCCATTCCACCTGGATGACCGGGTGGTCCGTGGAAGCCTCCTTGACTGTCTGGCGGAGGTGGCTGCAAAAAAAATCATAAATATGGGAATGCAGCGAAAGAAAAGTCAAGTCAAGGTTTAACCCCTTGAAAATGAGCGTGTACATGTACTAAGTAATTGAGAAATGAATGCAACTTATTACTGTTACAGGAATTAAAGAGAAATAACCAGCATTTGGACAGATAAATGATAAAGTAGGTTAGAAGCATATCATACGAATTTAGTAATTATTAATGTGAAAAAGGCTTACAAGTATAACCCCATGACAGTATTAAAAACCAGTTAACAGCGAAGTCATATCGCACCCAGTTCAGCGTCCTAAAAATTACACCTGGCTGGTCGAGTAACAACTGGAAATAATAATATGCTATGTGAAATCCTATGTGCTGACTGCCATCCAACATGCTATGACCAATCCAAATGTGGTCTCAAAGTTGCACCTGATTTAACTACTAGGAGCAATTAATAAATGATCCTGTGAAATTTTTAGGGGAGGGAATGTTGCATGTACTTATACAGAGGGGAATGATACATGTGTACAACACCTCACGATTTTTCTTGAGGTTGAATTCCCATTCCTGGGGAACCCCCCTCCCCGAGACATCTAGATTAAACACGGAGTGGTGCTCAGTAAACATACAGCACCTTAGATTCACCATACACACGCTAAAAATGCCAGATATAAAAATAAATCACAACACTGCGCACATAGAACCCGGTGTTTACAAAACGTTAGAAACGAGTAACATGTCAAAATGAGTTAAGTGCGCAAAGAGGAGAAGACCAGAAGCCATGAGCAACATCAGTGGGATAAGCAAACTTTATTTCTTAAGTCCCTTAAATCTTTATTCTTTAGTCGTGGCTGGGATGGGAGCGCCTCTGAGTAGTTTCTTGAAGGGGCGCTATATAAATTCTAATAATGAATGAATGTATGTGTCTTACCAATCCAGCCTTTTCGTGTATGAGGCGAACAGCGTGCTGGATCTGATCCGGCGCTCCCTGAATCCGGAACAGCTTCTCATGTGGATTGTGCGACGGTTCCCGCATCAACTCCACGTGTGCGCCGGATATGCGGTTGATGTCGCGAACCGTCTCTCCACCTGACACGCAAACACATCAAATGCTTCCGGTTAACTTGAGAAATTTTACTGTATGCGATAAACACTTGCGAGTTTTGTTCCAGATTCTAACGATAAATTTATTTCCCGCATTCGCCATAGCGCCACTTCAAGCTCTCTCCTCAGAGGTGCTCCCGACCACAGCGCGGACACTGCATCGAAGTTTCACGACGAAGCGCACGAGCAACTGCAAGTGAAAGACTTGCTTAAGGTCACTACGCGGCGGCGGCTTGAGGGTGGATTCAAACCTGGAACTCTTTGGCTACAAGGCACCGAACCCACCACTACGCCCGACTTTCAGCGTCAATGAGTAGGAAGTGAACTCTGACCTTTTCCAATAACAAGGCCGCACTTGTCAGCTGGAACACCGTAGGTCGTCATTCCGCCATTGAACTGATTCGGAGGACCATGACCGCCTGGACCACCTCTTCCCGGACCGCCCCAGTCACCGCCGTATGGTCCACGACCCGGTCCACCACCACCACCACCCCCACCACCTCCTCCTCCCATCTCATTCTGACGTTGCTGAAAAGAGACACCAGACTATCCATTCAAAGTGACTTCAAAACAAATAGAACAGATCTACGAGTTTACAGTGAGTTCATCGGGATTGACCTTCAATTGTTTCCCTGTGCATTATTATACTGGAGCCAAACAAATAATATATGAGATTCTATCAGCTGACCACTTAGCCAGACAGCTCAGCATAAACAATTTCACACTGCAACATACATGACAGTTGCTGCTTCAGCATGAAACCACAATTAGTAAGGTGTGACACTTCAACGCCAAATGACCACAGACTAAATATAACGACACTGTTGACGTTAAAAACATGGTACATTTTCACATTGCATAATAATTTGTGAGGAGGTACTTGAAATGAACAACATAAACAATCTCAATACATAAGTACATGACCAATAGGAAAACATCTTAAAGCCCAAGTTTGGCGTGGGCGTGGCTTAAAACCTAAGGTTGGTCCCAGTATTCTCTCGGTGAACTGGGCGTATAACCTATAGAGACCGGCTTGTCAATCAGCGTCTGATGCAAGTGCATCCAAGGTTCTTAGAATACACAGGTTGGCCCGCTGACTTGTACCGAGCGGCTCATTAACTCGGGATGGGGTAGTTCTGACGTCACGGGACACCTCGATCGGACTCATGCAGCCTACATGCAGTTCATTCTGCGTATATGTAGCGAATGCGTTGACAAGAAATAAATCATAGCATGCATACATACATACATGCATGCACACACACACATGTACATACATACATACATGTACATACACTTGCACATACATACATACATATACACACACATACATACATACATATGCATACATACATACATACATACATGCATACATACATACATACATACATGCATACATACATACATACATACATATCTACACATACATAACATATACACACATCTGTACTCTGTATGTGTGTATGCATGTACCGTATGCAGTATGTATTTATGTATTTATGTATGTAAGCATATGTACAGAGAGGGGATTGCCCGGGGGTTAATGTCCTAGTCAAAATGGGGGAAACGTCCGGGGGGGGGGGGGGGTAATTCGGGTAAATGTTGGGTGGATATGTCCGGAGGCAATGTCTTACATTCAAGATTTGCAGTTGCACATTAAATAATGTGATAGAACAGATCTAGTGGAGTATTATGATGCAACTTTTAAAAACGTGCTTCATTTGTTTAATTCATGTAATAGCAGTGACTGTGATGATAGACACTAAGTTTACGAGTTCCTCTGCGCAATATTACTTTTACTGCACTTAAGTCATGAAGCTTCATTGTCCTGTTTATAATGCTGCTACAGTAACGACCTGCCAATTTCACTGAGATGCAAAAAACTTATGACTTGTTAGTGTCATTCAGTTAATCATTTCTGACGGTACGATTTGTTATTGTCACTCAAGGCGGCATTTAAGACTTATTAATGTCGTTGACATCCAGAATTATGTTTACAATGTACGAAGCTCCTATAATGAGGAGCTGTGGTCTGCTAATGTAATTAGACATTGCATCTAGAATTTTTCAACAACTTATGTCAACAACTTCCGCTTAAATGTCTTTGGCATATTACGATAGACACTCTTATCGATGTTATTAGATAGCCTAATCCATTGCAAGGTCCCGTGAATATCTGGGTTAATCTTGAGCCCAGCCCTATAGTTTCAATGTCCGTTTACCCAAACATATCTGTCAGATGCCATCAGCGCTGGTCGAGGTGTTCCGTGACGTCACATCGCCCCACTCCGATTCACGCATATTCATGAACCCCTCAGCGGCCCGACCTGTGTGTCAATTGATCTTGAAGTGCATCTGAGAACACTGACCAAAGCTATAGATAAATAATATAGCCTATCTAACCAGGGTGAGGAATTGTCTATAGACTTCCCTGAGTGGGGTACCTTATGCAGATTAGCTTCGCGTATACGGCCTGTGTGACGCATAAGCCAGGTAAACTTGTATACCCTCTAATACCAAGATCTAAGAACCTTGCTCTAATACCAAGAATACGGTCAGAGGAATGACCCTAATACTTATACCTGTCAGCCAAACAATGGAGCAGCAGATGTGCGTGGTCATTGCAGTAAACACGCGATTGAATTCATTGTGGTGTGGGAGCAGTAGTACCAAGCTGGAGCTGAAAGGGTTGAACAATGCTAGAGTATGCTCATTATCATAGCAATAGGCACCACTTTCTTATTTGGAGGGGTTCCAGTTTCCTTTACACACTGGCAGCTTCTATTGCAATGGGCCCCATGCCTATCTAATGCAACGTAATATAAATATGTAACGTAATACAAACATGCAGCTTCAATACAAACAGCTTCGGTTGATTGTAATGCAACAATGATAGGCCTACAAGTTTGTCTACGGGTGATTATATAAATGTATATATAAATGCATATATAATTATACATTATACAATACATATAGTCTTAGTTGAAAATATATATTGAGTGTCTCTGATTAGATTGTACTGTGAGAGGCGCTTTATAACTGAAAAATAGTATAGTATAGTGTAGTCTAGTCTAGTGTAGTGTGGTATAGTGTAGTATAATATAGTATAGTATAGTGTAGTAAAGTATAGTATAGTATAGTGGGGCGCGGTGGTGTAGTGGTGGCGTCGTTGCCTTGGAGCCAGAAGGTCCGAGGTTAGAATCCACCTCCCCGCGTAAGGACCTTGGGCAAGTCCTTCACTCACAATTGCTCAGCGCTTCGGCGTGAAACTCCGATGCAGTGTCCGCTCTGCATCGGGAGCGCCTCTGAGTAGAGAGAGCTTGAAAAGGCGCTATAACAAGTGCACATACAAACAAACAGATAGTATAGTATAGTATAGTACAGTATATAGTACAGTATAATAGGTCTATAGCATATGGCATGGTATAGTAGGCCTATAGTATATACTATATAGGCCTATTCATAATATGACTAAATTTATTTCGCTATGCAACAGATTGCTAAACTTGACCCCGCTGCACTTGCAATTGAATTCCACGGTTTTCCTAAAAAGACTCAGGCGCTATAGAAATTAACGAATGAACATATACATTCTGCACACACGCCATAACCACGGCACACTTTCAGAGTAGTCTAAATAGCCTACAAACATGTATACATATAAGTTGGTGTACAGTCGACCTAGATTCTTCCCTCCCCCTCCCTTGAGGCAGAACTTCAGACTCGTTCTCTTCCCAATTCACCATCTAGGCACCAGCTATCTATCTATCTATCTATCTATCTATCTATCTATCTATCTATCTATCTGTCTGTCTGTCTGTCTGTCTGTCTGTCTATCTATCTATCTATCATCTATCATCTATCTATCTATGCAATTTATATAGCGTCCCTTCAAGGAATCTACTCAAAGGCGCTCCCGACCCAGGCCCTGTCAAAAAGAAAAGTCTTGAGCAATAGTTTATGGCCTACAATTGAAATTTCTGTAAGACAACCTTGCCGCGGTATTGTTAGCCGCTGGTAGGAGGCGAGTCTATAATGGGATGCATTTCCAAATGAAAGGCCCAACAATTGAGAAGCCGGACAGGGTCTAGCTGAGGAGGAGGCTCGGAAGAACAAAACAATTTCCCCACCCCTGCCAGCAGAATATTGAGAGCTCGATGGTCAGCTGTATTAGCGGGTAAACAAGTTTAACTGTCCTAGGACTTATGTGTCAGCCAGATTTCGAACTCATGGTCATTGGCCCGCAGATCTCCGTAGCCACGCCTATAAATTAACATTCTTCGGAGAGAAGAAACTTGGCCTTTAAATGTATTTAACCCTTTAATGCCGGAGGGTATAGGATTTCCCATACCATTTACTACCATCTCAGCATTAAAGGGTTAAGATGTAATTCATAGCCGATAAAAAAATTTGGTGAAAAATGACCATGCTCAAGTTGTCACAAACAGACAAAACTTTGAGAAAGACGCACCAATCCATTGTCAATGAGATCGCGAATCATGTTAGCGGCCGTCTGCCGGCAATCGTCGCTCCCCGTCACAGAGCAGATGCGGGACGGGCCACCATCGTCATCCTCCTGCTTGAACTGAACACGAGCCCCTGACTCCTCCTGGATCTTCTTTATCATCTCTCCTCCCTTCCCGATGATCACTCCGATCAGGCTCCGAGGCACAGGAATCTGAAATGATTACAAAACAACGTCGTTGCCTTGGAGCCGGAAGGTCCGAGGTTCGAATCCACCTGGCCGCGTAAGGACCTTGGGCAAGTCCTTCACTCACAATTGCTCAGCGCTTCGGCGTGAAACTCCGATGCAGTGTCCGCTCTGCATTGGGAGCGCCTCTGAGTAGAGAGAGCTTGAAGGGGCGCTATAACAAGTGCACATACAAACAAATGCTTGTGGCTAGATGAATAGGCAGATCTACCTAATTCAGACTTGTCTCCAATAGCACCAACGTAAACATTCTTTAGGTTCTCTGGAAAGTGGCAGGTCCAAACGTCCAATGTCTCCATCTTTCACGCTGTTGTGCCATGTCCTTAAGTTGTCTGTAACCCTCCTCCAGCAGTTTTTTTCTAGGCCTTCTTCTGCACCTCTTCCCTCCAATCTTCCTTCAATTATTTCTTTCAGCAGTGAGTTACCACGCAGCACAATGTCCCACCCAATTCTGTTGTCTCATCTTTGTCCAGCAGAGATCTCTTTGGGACACATTTGGCTGTAAACATGAATGGCTTAAAATGTACAGATGCACAGACACAACGTGCTCCTCACAGATAATTTCTGACATCATGAAGCATCAATTCAGATTTAAACAACCGCATATATTGCAAATAACAGAAAAACTTTTGCAAGTGCAAAGCAAATCACAAAAAAACTAATTGAGCTTGCTCATCAAGTGACAAGACTCGCAATAAAATACCGGCCTGAAAGCTGGTGCACAGATTCTATAACGTCTTAATTTAGTCGTAACATCTGGAAAGGAAGTGTTCTTAAGCAAATCAGCTAGGAACACAACCTTAACAGACCAGTTGCAAACAAAAGGCCGTTTTAATTTGGTCCTACAGTAGCAAGAGCAATTCCAAAAGCCACCAACTTTGGCATCTTACTCTTAATCTGAACTACTGAAGAGGCGCTATATAAATTCTCTGAATGAATGAACGAATGAATAACAAAAATAAATATGAACAGGAAAACCTAAACTTGGGATGCAGTACTTAGCTGGTTGGCCAAAGTCCTTGCCTTACAATGCAATGAGTACACTCTTGAACCTCACTCACTAACATAGTTACTGTGAAGGGACCTTGGGCAAGCATATCACTTGTTTTTGCTTGGCAACATCAATATTCTATCACACATGCACTTCTGAACACTGGAAGGAACGCAATATCAAATGCAGGACTCATCATTTATTGTACTGTTACGGAACAAACCTCAAGATTTCCTTTCCCACCTCCAGGTCCTCCACGGCCGCCTCCTCCTCCACCACCACCACCACCGCCACCTCCAAATCCAGGCTAAAACAGTACAACAGACGAACCAGTTTTAGACATTTTACATACAAAGTCAAGTCTCAGCAAAGCGTAATTAACCACTGCCACAAATTTTTTTATCAGCTGAATTTAATCAGTACTTCCGGCGACTATTGAAAGGCCAAAGGTTTCGTTTGCACTTCGGAGCTTTGGAAGAATTGCAACATCAATACACCGTTGTATTGCATAGACCAACAGATGCTGCATCGAAGTTTCACACCGAAGCGCACACACAATTGCAAGTGAAGGACTTATTCAAGGTCCCTACGTGGCGGCTTGAGGTGGATTCAAACCTGGAACCCTTCGGCTCCAAGGCACCGAACCCACCCCATAATGAATTAAATGTAGAGCACTAGTCTTTGTTGTTGTTGATGCAATTGCTGGTCAATCCAAGTCGCAAGCAAAAAATTAGTATCCAGGGGAGAAGACCCACTGAAACTGAGAGGTCAATGTAAGGAAAAATGTGCGATAAACTGAAACTTCAATAAATATCCGAGCAGTAGTTAGGATTTTACATGAAGATTTTAATATCGTACCTGCATATCTTTCTCTGCCAACAAGTCTGTAATCATATCTCTTGCTCTCTGCAAAAAAAATTTTCACATCATTTAATAGATCGTCCTTCAGTACCAGCCTTCTGTTACACATACCACCTATGTCATCCCATCACACACATAGCTCTACAAGAAACATTTTCCAGCCATGGAGAAATTCACCACCTCAGATCTGGTAGATTGATGTGTTAAGCGCCACTTTGAGTCTCACAAAATGCGCTATAAATGTAAGCAGAAACATACAACCGAATCGCAAAAACTCAACAAATAAATCGTAAATCACGACTGCAAACCTTACTTACCTCAATCTCTACAACAAAGCGAAAATTACAAAGCAAATTATAGATTCAGGTACTGCATGAACTAACAAGGACTTCTGTTGCGCAGACGGTAAAGTCATTTTAAAACTATTGCAAATGACTTGTTAAAATTAAAATCACTGCACAAGGGGCCTTTTCTCTGTGCACAGATATACACTGAGCGCACATAGCAGACAGCAGCACACTCAGCTGAGTAACGTGCAGTCACAAATATTGTACTAATATGATTGAAAAAGCAATAATTCAGATCAGCTTGCAATCATGCACCATCAGTTTTTCTAACACAGGTCTTTCTGTTTGCCACAGTAAATTATACAATTAAAAAAATACAATTGAAATTATTCAACATTTTATTTACTAGGAAAATTATAAGTTCTATAACATGAAAAGCAAGCATAAAAAATAAATTGCAGGTCTTTTACTAAAAAGTTTTTTTTTAAACTCAGCAAATCTTCAGGAGGTTTAATGACAAGTTAGGTCTCTCAAAAGAATCTGGGCACACAGATAATAAACTGAATCTGAGAAAGAATTTCTTTAAACAGGAATATCATTACTTTTCAAGTTCTGTTACAACAAACACAGAATGTAAAACAAATAATGTAATACATCATTTGAGAACAAAGTTTTGGTTTTTAAGTCTCAACTGAATCTTGCTCCTAAGTATCTTTTTTTCTCTCAACTCATGCTTCGTCCTCATTTATGAAGTGCTTTATAAATGGTCGTTATACAGTACAATATAAAGCAGGTGATAAAACGTACCTGACAGCTTTCTTTGTCTCCTGTTATCCGAACAGGTTTATCATGCGATGTTGGACTGTTGGTGTCCTGTATGACAACGATTTTGACGCACGCTCGATCCTGTTACAACAGAAAAATCAACGTGACAGATGTTGATTCTCACGAGGTACAAATCCAACCAATAAACACAAAAAACAACTAACCATACATACAACTCGTCTTAAATCACATGAACAATCAGTCAATCAATCAAACATGCATACATCCAATCAATCAAACGTAGAATCTCCACAACTAGAACAAATCATCTCAACTCATCAAAATCAATCAAAACACCTGTCATCCAAAATAGACACAACTATCATACCACATAAATACCATACCATACCACATAAATACCATACCACTCAACAATGATAGCACACCATACCGCTCAACTACAATATTGTAGTATGGTATGGTAGAACTTTAGTTAGTTTGGAATGGTAGTTAATTGGTATTTACCAATTAACTACCATCCCATTCAACTATGATAGCACTCAACTATCATAATACACAGCTACCAAAGCACTCAACTACTCTATCATGTATATCACAGACCGTGCATAAAATGCCTCCCAAAATTAAAAAATAAATGCTTGTGTCAAAAACTCAAAATCGAGTCACAAGTCTTCAGATGATCAGACTGCATAGGACTACAAGTCCTTCTATATGGAATGGTTTTTCCACCACTAATTCACTCCACCTTTCTCTCTGGTAGTCTTTCCTCATCTTTCTCTCGCCTCACATCCTGCCCTGTCTCTAGGGGTCGGTCACACTGGGAGCGCTTCTGAAAGTCTTTATGCTGAAAGAAGCGCTTTATAAATAGCCATATACAATACAATACAACTCAATCACAAGTAACAATGAATTCCACAATATAACGACACACAATTTTCTTGACTATGAAAAACAAATTTAACAGAATTAGCGAATGAATGAATGGCACAAAAAAAGACATGCGCAAGACGGACCTGCAGCTGACGAATCATCTCTCCACCTTTACCGATGATCAGCCCCACCTTGGAGCCTGGAACGAGCAGCTCAATGAATCCCTCCTGGCTGCTCATAGGGATTCCCTGCGTCTTGTTAACGACACGGCCAATCGCCTCCTTCGCTTTCCTAACAAACACAAAACAATTCAATTATTACCACACAAAACAATTAAATTACTACACAAAACAATTAAATTACTACACAAAACAATTAAATTACTACACAAAACAATTAAATTACTACACAAAACAATTCAATTACTACACAAAACAATTAAATTACTACACAAAACAATTCAATTATTACCACACAAAACAATTCAATTACTACACAAAACAATTAAATTACTACACAAAACAATTAAATTACTACACAAAACAATTAAATTACTACACAAAACAATTAAATTACTACACAAAACATTTCAATTACTACACAAAACATTTCAATTACTACACAAAACAATTAAATTACTACACAAAACAATTCAATTACTACACAAAACAATTAAATTACTACACAAAAAAATTCAATTACAAGTGGCCAGAGCAGTGCTTCCCAACCCGGATAAACATGAATACGTGTCACGGTTGGATGACAGAATAGGCAAAAAAATTCAAAACTAACCGAATACCACAGCTCTGACTTACATTACATGCAGGTCTATTATTTTCAAAGCATAAAGTGGCAGAAAATAGGTGTACCACTATGGATAAATATGCATCATTGTTATTCAGTCATAGGTACATGGCCTTTATTTACTTTTCTTCAAGTTAGTTCTCTGTAATTAAAAACAAGTACCCACCCATTCACATGTTAACTAATTTAACAGAAATAACAACCAAGTGGTAATTTACTCAACGGAAATTTTATAGACGAGTATTGGCTCAGAATAGCGTATACATTTCTAATCACAAGGATTCATACCAAGCAGTTTCCTCATAGCCAGACAAACTCAGCCACTGAATTATCTACATTGTAATAAACCTGTTAAGCAATTACTTCAACAGCAGAAGCCAACGTTTCAAGTTTACAAAACTTCAATAGCAGAGAACAACAAAATATGGCAAATCAACAATAATAAAACCCGATATCTAACGTACAATATGGCACTTGGCGTTCCGGTTAACGTGCACGGCCGTTCTGGTTGTCCACCACTATCTGCAACAGATACCACAAAACTCAATTGCTAGCACCGTATTTTCGCGCATATAATACGCGTGTTATAAAAGTTTTACAAACCACACACTACCTACCTTTAGCGCCAGTGAATAAAGCTGATCTCCCTGACACGACTTTTGTGGGTGCTGAGAAAGTCCGACATCAGTTCGTTTATTATTATTGATCATAGAAATATCAGAGCCACAGAAAGGAAAAATTTAAAGTTTAACAAAGTATGATTTGACCTTAAATACAAAAGTTAATTACTATATATAAATTGCAATTGCTTGTTGCTTTCAATGAAGCAGTAAACAAACTTACACATGTAGGCAGTATTGTGCATTATCGCTTGCTCCTGACTAGGTATGAAGCTCAGAAAATTAGGTGTTTTAACTGATATAGTGCATGATTTTGTGATTTTTAAACAGTCCAGTTTCAGTGTCCTAATGCTCCTCAGACGATGAAAACCTTACCTTGTGAATCTGCAAGTAAAGAACCAGGAACAAGGTAATTTCTGCTTACAGGTTATATATTTACATAGAAAATTGTAAATGGTAGACTTTATTGAAATGTTCAGTTAGCAAAAAGATATTTCTTATCAAATACATTATTTCAATTTTCATATAATTGAACAAGTTATGACTCTATACAGCCAGAAATTATACAAGGTTCTAGAGTAACATTAACATTAGCGTACACATTCGAGTACTATTTAAAGTGAATGGATGCACGAAAATGGGTGCGTTTTATAGTCTAGTGCATGATATATAATTAGATTTTTACCCAAATCACAAAAAGTACCATGTTATACCCATGTGCAAGTTATATCCGAAAAAATATGGTAATTGGCTTTACTAAAGACATCACCAATTACTACTCTAACTCTACAACAACAGCAAGTACCCCAGATGCCCTTCGTTATTGTGGATTATGACTTTCAAAGAGCAGTTATGTTTAGAAGCAGAAAGTGATTCAACTACCAGTACTGTGTATCATGCTAGTACAAACGCTCTGCAGGTTTTCCGATTAAACAACGGTAGATGTCACCAAAACCAGATTTGGTCCTATCGGATGCAAGACAACACCATGCAGGCATGCACTCATCATCAACCACAAACGCCACCTTCAAAGACAATGGCCACTTAACAAGACAATGGTCACTTACCGGGTGCAAACTGCACTCGACAATCGGATTCACTCTGAATCTGTGCAATCTGCTCTCCGCCCTTTCCAATCACTACAACGCAAAATCAAGCCATATATTATTGTGAAGGTTCGAAGAGATCAAAGTCAGACCTGTGCCTTTGATTCACATATCAGTGACTTAGAGACCACCAATGATGTTCAATGTTCATAATACAAAATAATTGCACTGTTGTCAGAACCACTTAATAGCAGACAGCACTTACAAACACAAGACTCCACCTAAGTTAGAGATCAACTAGTTTAACTGGTCAGTGGTCAACTGGTCATGCTAATACTGTACTTCATGTAAAACTAAATTAAAACAATATCTAACTCATTATGATCAGGATTCCTCATAGCTACATACTAAGACTGCTCCAACACAACTGATTTAAACATGTATGCCAACCTTAGTGCTCAGTAAATTCAATCAACACCATATGCTAATTAGCAACTGCTTTAAGGTGAATAACCCTTGACCTATTGTGAATTTTTGCAAGACAAGTATTGGCTCAGAATAGCGTATACATTTCTAATCACAAGGATTCATACAAATTTAGTTTCCTCATAGCCAAAGATAACTCATCCAAGCATATATGGTACTAAATTGGTCAACCCAAGCACAATCAAAATAAATTGGTCAACCCTAGCATAATCAAAATGAATTGATCAACCCTAACACAACCAAATCAACAAAGAAGCCTATCTGTGGCAAGACACTTTGTATTACTACACTGTCATATTATTTTTTTATTTAATGATGAGATACAATAATTAATTATGTTGTCAATTAAATGCTAAATCAACAGCCAACTAGCAGTATATGGGCAATCAACAAATTCCAGCAAGCACTCTTATAAAAAAGAAATTGATCTACTCGTAGGTGCCAAAGTCAGATGACAGAAACAAATTGCATGTTAACAACTTTCCTGATTTCCCTAGTCAGAGAAATTGCCCCAAGAGAGACACAACATGCACACCATGCTGCAACTCAAGCACTTACCCATTCACATGTGTAATTAATAATTCTAAATAA
Organism: Lumbricus rubellus; assembly: GCA_945859605.1. Taxonomy (NCBI): domain Eukaryota; kingdom Metazoa; phylum Annelida; class Clitellata; order Crassiclitellata; family Lumbricidae; genus Lumbricus; species Lumbricus rubellus. The sequence goes on from OX243828.1 coordinate 20,599,094, forward strand.
CAACCATGCTGGCATTTGCTCAATGGAAATTTTGCAGATGAATTTTTGGCTCAGAATAGCGTATACATTTTTAATCACAAGGATTCATACAAATGAAGTTTCCTCATAGCCAGACAAACTCAGGCAGTGAATTACCTACACAAGTTTTTAGTGATCTCTATTTAATAAATATTAAGATTGTCGTTAAACAAACTGACACAAACACACTACCCAATTAATCCCCAAAAAACAAGGCAATCACCCTTTCCATAAAACATGGCCAACAATGCGACCGCAAAAATGGCTGAATGATCACACAGGCCTACACTAAAACCATACACCTATCCATCAGAAAAAGGAAAAAAATACTCTTTGGTGAAATCAGTTTTTTGGGTTACAGTGTTATTGTACATTTTATTGCAAGTTGTTCTGGACTCAGAATAGCGTATACGTGTTTAATTCATGCAAATTCATAGCAGATGGTTTCCTCATAGTCCAAATTCTGACAGCACCCATCAACCATTCCATTCCATAAATTTGTGGAGTTTCTCTTTATTCAAGACACCTTTATCAGTTTAAAATCAGGGTAATAGCTACTGAATACCATATCAAAATAAACTAAAAAATTCATTATAAACAAATTTGATATGTACATTTTGAATATATTAGCAGACATAGCTCTTGAATTTATTTTAAATTCTGCTTATATTGGCAGAAAATTAACTTGAACATTTATTTACCCGAGTTAAAACGAAGATGATTGCAAATTCTACGATGCCTGTGGTCCTGCACAGGCTTCAAATATTTTACACAAATTTCTAATCCAATTTATGGTAAAGCTGGACAATTTAGAGTGCAATAAGTTTGGTTTTGCTGTGCAAAGTAAATTTACTTTGGTCTTGACATTTTAAACTCATTTCAAAATTCATCTGTGACTCAGAACATATTCGCTGAGAGTTACATCATTCGATATCAGTGCTACACTGAAATGCATCATCGTCACAGAGAAAACATGAGCTGAACTTGCATATAATGCCATATATAATGCTTAAAAGTTAAAAATCCTTCATTTTCACATTGCACTGGCTCAATCAAACTGTTTTCTCTCAGTCTCAGTGTCATGCTATCATTTCAATTGCAGTTATAACATATCCCTTTAGTTTCAGTATCTTCTTACATTAAATAAAATTTATAACATGTCCCATTAATTAATGTAAGACAGATACTGGCATTAATTAAAGGCTACATGCTTGAAAGGATATGTCTCTCAGATGCAACATCTTTCCACTTTGTACAGTAATCTCAGTATAAAGCATGTATCATAATAAAACAGTACCTCATAGGGCTCCCACGATAATAGCTACCAAATACCATATCAAAATAATCTTCAGAAGAAATAAGGTAAAATCATACCACAATAAAAACTGGAAAATGAAGTGAAACCCTGGATGTACATTAAATGTGCATCCAGTTTCTAAGATGACCGGTGACCGTGGATACTTACACAATCCCACCATTCGATCCGGAACGTAGATGACCTCCGATGTCTGATGTCCAGACGGACTTCCGAACATGTCCAGAACAGCGGCTGGACCTGTGGCCGGCTGTCCCCCTCCCCCTGAGATGCCAAGCTTGGCGTTGATATGAGAAGCGGCAGCGGCTGCAGCCTGAACGGCCTGTGAAGCCCTGTTGAAGGACAACAAACGGTCAAATATAATGACCAAATTCACACAAGTCTACACCACAAGGGCAAAAGAACATATGTGACCCTGGAAATAGAGAGCCTGGGACTATTTTCGGATATGGACTAAAATATTGAGTTTCCATACACATGCTTATATATCATAAATCAAAACCTATTCAATGCCTGTTCCCAGTCCATCTTCAGTCAGAATTTTTTTTAAATGGTGCATGAAGAAATGAATATCATCGAAGAAAATCAACAACTGAGTCTCGTATTAAACTAACCTTTGCTGTTCTGTAAGATTTCTCAGACCACCATCCATGTCTGAAAAACAACAATCACAATTTCTTAACATATCTTTGGGTTATGTTCAATTCAACGTTCATTTACAAACAAACTTCTATTCTAACCAAAACCAAGTCTGAGATATTCAGTAGCATTTCTTAATGTAAGCCACAAGAAGAGTGCATAGTAATGCTAATGTTGACATACTCAAGTGTCTCTGATAAGTTTAAAGAGGCGCTATATGAATTTACGACAACCAGATCCTGTTGAGAAAAGACCCTTCTAACACAAAATAACAACCGTGCTGGCATTTACTCAAAATTGGACATTTTATAGATTAGTTTTGGCTCAGAATAGCGTATACATTTCTAATCACAAGGATTCATACCAAGCAGTTTCCTCATAGCCAGATAAACTCAGCCAATGAATTATCGACATTTTAATCATCTCTTTTTTACTTAATGCTTTAATTGACATTAAAACAAATTGCATCAAAAAGCATTAATCGCAGACTGTTTATCTAAATGACATCATAAAGAACAAGTGCATAAGTACTGCAAGTAAAAAAATTATTCCAGTTTAAAATAAGAAATAACCAGAGATAGAATATTTATTCGTTAAGAGTAAATTGACATACGATCGTTATTAGTTGCCAACTTCTTGGCATCTGGCTGCGAGTCTGAAAGCAGAAAAAAATTGCAGCTTATCGGCAAATACTTTAAAAAATTTAATTTTTACCTATATATATAGATTATACTTATCTTCCTTACATTAATGGGCACAAACCCCGATCTTATAGGAGGATATTAACCACCTAGTCCTTTAAAGAAAAAAGCCAGTCATGTGAAAGCAGACTTTTATTATAATACCCATAATCAGGTATACATATTAACCTATCATTTAATAGATATTAATCACTTTAGAATGATGTGGGAGATAATTCAACTATGACAATATTAAAGTGCTGATCACTAAAAGCATTTAATCTTTTGCTAGCAGCATAAAACACTTTAAATAGTTAAGCACTCTGAATCTGTTCAGCAGTTACACGCATTTCCTTTAATAATACTGCTCCATAAAATACAATGCATTTCGCTGGAACGCACAATTATTAACGAACTTGGCTCAGAATAGCGTATAATTGACAATCACAAAAAAATCAAAAACAATATCTTTCATCATTGCCAAGAACATTTGTAAGAAATGCATTTAAATAACTTAATATTCGTAAATGAATATTCATAATTGAATATTCATAACTTAATATTCATTTAATTGAATATTGCTGCAGTTCTCCTAAACGCGATCATACCAGAGCTACCATCGAATGGTCGTTTCATCCCAATGCCATCCTCATTGCCACCAGTTGGCTGCTGTATCTTTGCAGCAATCTGCAAAACAATAGCCAACATTAATCAGTCATGCAATCAATTACCTTTGCCATCAAGCTCTTGAAGATGGACTCCAACATCTACAGAAGGTGGCCATCTCCTTACCTTCATCCCACAGTATCCAGGTACTCGCGAGAACTGTGACTAGAGCTTCTCGGTTTCTCCTATGCATATTTTGGCAAGCGCCTAAAGTCCGTTATTCGACAGTAATTTCACCGGAGCAGGTCGGTAGCATCAATGATGAGTTTTTCTAAAGTGGCATTTTAACATGACTTGCAATTACAAATTACAATTTCATGCTTCGAAACCCAGGGTGTCTTTAGATGCTTTATCACCACCTGCTGAAGTTAGGTTTATAAATCATTTGAACTGTGATCATAACTGCGATCCTCTGTGGTGAGAGGATTTGAGAGGGAACCGTAACATGGCAGAGAGGAAATGGAGAATTCAGTGAAGAATATATTTTTAGAGCAAGACCCAGTACGAGAAAAAGAACTTTAAATTAGACGCGCACAGTAACAGTGAGTCAATGACAATGAAGTTGTAACTTGAAGATGCGAGTTAATTATGGTGGCCGAACTACAAGTCTCGTAGCAGCATCATTCTGTACGGACTGAAGAGGAGATAGACGAACCGTGAATAAGCCAACAAGGAGTCTGCGTAATGAATCGCTAAACGAGCATTACCACCAGATCGTCGACACTGTTCTTACAAAGACTATATCACTATTTGCTTCCTTTATGCGCGATACATCGATCGGTGGCCCATGAACTCCTGATTGGCTCTCGTTTTTATTGGCGTGACACTCAATTGTCACATTACGGTTACAATCAATTAAAAATGAAAGATTTAGACAAAACGAACTAAGAACATCAAACATGAAAACCCATTCCACTCCAACATCCGCCATGTTGAAAGACCATGTCGAACAACGACAAAATGCCGGCACAAATCAAATTTCAACACATCACTATATAAAGCCACAAATCATATTAAAACAGTAGCTGTCGATGCTTGTGTGGACTTTACCTGCTTTGCCCTGGCCAGGGCGTCCGCAAAAGCGGGGTTTTGCACGCCAGATCCACCATTCTTTGCCTCCATCTTGTACAATTTCGAAAGGCCAAGATCTCGCGAGAAAATCAGCGAGAGTGAATGATGGAAGGCAAACACAGACATTTCTGTTTTTCAACTACAGCAGCAAAATAATGTAATAGGCCGAGTTTATTATCAAATTTCATTATATTTGTGAGAATGAAGCTTAAAACCATTTTAATCCACCAAAATTGTAGGCTATACAAGAATCACCCTGAACTTCCTTTTAATCTGGGACAATTGTTGAAATAACTGTGATAATTGTTGGAAAGCGGAAACTGAACTGAAATAGCAATTGACCGCGAAACTTCGAATAAAGCCTATAATAAGAACAGCTCGGTTTTTGCCTCGACCGACCTAGTCTACACCTTTGCCATAGCGCTAAGGAGAAAGGAGAAGAAAGCTCGGTCATTGCCTCGACGGTCGACCGACCTAGTCTGCATGCAGTCTGCGGCATTTCCCAAACACCCTACTTCAGGAGCAGCTTAGAAATCCTCAGGTCACGTAAGCCTACGTACGTAGCCTATACTCTGGGCAATTGGCCTTGGAGAATGCTGCTATCCTGCGAAATTCCAATACATTTTAAAACTCAAACAGGTTGTTCGGGTTTTGGCGCCACCAGAAAATCGCGAATAGCGGGCAATATAGGCCTAGCACATTTTTTTTCAGGAGCAGGCGAGCAGCTCAGATATTTTCTGCCGCGCAAGCTCAGCGTAGGCCTAGGCCTAAATGGTCAGTGTCAATGCTTCCTGATTTCAATGGAATGAATTACGAGCGATGGACCGTTTTCGCGTGATTTCTGAGCGCCGTCAAAAACCCGAGAGTGGTGGTCAGGATTAGAACCAACAGCAGACTCTACGAAGACGAGCCAACAGTCCCAACACGTTTCCTGGTAAGCTGGTAGCATGCACTCTGCGGAATTGGCCATTGAGAATGCCGGAATGCTTGAAGATTCCCATGCAGTTTTAACTCATTCCAGCCGGAATTGTTTTGATACCTATGCTGTTAATGGGGTCACGGGTGACCCTATCCGGCGGGAAAGAGTTAATAACTTGCTGTCAGTTGCTCCTAAATATTATATTTTGGACATCTCTCTAAGTCTAAGATAACAAAAGATAGAGGATCCTTAACCCGTTGGAGGTGAGGTCCCAGACAACCAGCCTCGTCGCCCCAATGCCGGCCCACTGTTGTAATTCATCTTACATATGCAGGTATCGGCGGAGTGCGGGAATGCCGCACTCCGCCACGATTTCAGCGATCGTCGAAAATTTTCGTGGTCCATAATCTTTCCCACAGAGGGCCCACCAATTGCTGATGGGGAGATGTGGGGCCAACAACAGTTTTCCTTCGTGAAGAAAAGATGTAGTGAAACTGAGCCTGTCTGCCAAGGTCTGGGTGGGAGGTTTGGAGGGGTAAGCGCTGCCGTGAATTCAATAGGAAAACATGAGGGGAGGCGTGGAGAGAGGAGGTAGCAGCGCAGCCCAGGTTTCAAATTCATCAATTGGCTTCAAACAATGGGTCTGGGTGGGAGGTTTGGAGGGGTAGGCGCTGCCGTGAATTCAATAGGAAAACAAGAGGGGAGGCGTGGGGAGAGGAGGTATTGGCGGAGTGTGGCATTCCATCACTTTTCCACGATCTCCGCGATCGTCAAAATTTTCCGTGGTCCATAATCTTTCCCACAGAGGGCCCGCCAATTGCTGATGGGGAGATGTGGAGCCAACAGTTTTCCTTCGTGAAGAAAAGATGTAGCGAAACTGGGCCTGTCTGCCAAGGTCTGGGTGGGAGGTGTGTAGGGGTAGGCGCTGCCGTGAATTCAATAGAAAAACAAGAGGGGAGGCGTGGGGAGAGGAGGTAGCAGCGCAGCCCAGGTTTCAAATTCATCAATTGGCTTCAAACAATGGAGTCTCGGCAGGTTATTTAGCAACGGCTTTCCTTACCCATGCGCTGCAAGGGTTATCTTGGCGCCAACGACGTCTCATGATAATTATTATGATTGGTTCTTTGTTACAGTAGGCTATTTAGTGAACAAGTATATGAATATGATGCACACATACGCACTTGGCGGATGCAAATGAAGCCCACTTCTTTTTAGGCCTAAAATGCTCCTGCTATAATAGTGGAAAAGCAGATCAAAGTAATACAAAGACTTGGGCCTATATTGTTGGACTCAGTGGTGTAGGGATATGTTCAGTACCTTGGAGCCGGAAGGTTTGGGTTCGAATTCACCTCAAGCCGCAGCGTACGGACCATGGGCTAGTTCTTCACTCGCAATTACTCATGCATCTCGGCGTGAAACTCCGATTCAGTGTCCGCGCTGCATAGTCAGGAGCGCCTTTGAGTAGCAATCTTGATGGGCGCTAAAACAAGTGCTCATACATACATACATACATACATGCATACATACATACATACATACATACATACATATATACATCCATACATACATACATACATACATACATACATACATACATACATACATACATACATACATACATACATACATACATACATACATACATACATACATACATACATACATACATACATACATCCATCCATCCATGCATGCATGCATGCATGCATGCATACATACATACATACATACATACATACATACATACATACATACATACATACATACATACATACATACATACATACATACATACATACATACATACATACATACATACACACTTATATGTACGTACGTACGTACGTACATGCATAGTGAGATTTTCCAAGGGTTGTGGTGGGGTTTCAACACTTCAGCCTGCCTCCAGTCTTTCTTGGGACGCCATGGTTATTATCGAATGTAGGACATTTCCACCCCCGGACATATTCCCCGGACATATTCCCCCGGACATTAACCTCCCCGGACGTTCTCCCACCCCCGACCTAGGACATTTCCCCCAAAAGGGTCCCTATGTTAATGAATGACTGCACTAACCCTATCACTAACCCTAACCGACCCTCACGATGCCTAATCTGACCCTAACCGACCCTCACGATGCCTAACCTGAACCTAATCAACCCTCACGATGCCTAACCTATGTCAATGAATGACTGCACTAACCCTATCACTAACCCTAACCGACCATCACGATGCCTAACCTGATCCTAACCGACCCTCGCGATGCCTAACCTGACCCCAACCGACCCTCACGATGCCTAACCTGACCCTAACCGACCCTCACGATGCCTAACCTCTATGTTCAGAGGGGAAGTGTTGGGGGGGGGGGGTAAATGTCCTAGTCAAAAACGGAGGGAAACGTCCGAAGGGGGGGTAATTGTCCGAAGGAATATGTCCGGAGGGAATATGTCCGGGTTGGTAAATGACCGGTTCCCGTTATAATCCTCATTGCATAGGCTACATGCATGCATGAGTAAAATTAATATAATCTCATCATTATCGTTATCTCCTTGTATCACTACTGAATTGCCATATATATATATATATATATATATATATATATATATATATATATATATATATATATATATATATATATATATATGGCATAAATTCTATAATTGGAATTGCTTGCCGTGTTGTCTGTGGGAACAGGTTGGAAAAGACAAGAGGTAGGCCTAATGAAATGCACTTGCTGGAAAATTGCGATTTCGGAAATAATATGCTTTTGGATATCTCGAGCTCTTCGAGAAACGGACACCGCCATTGATGCAACGCAGCGCTCGTGAATAAGCAAGTGCCCCGCGCATGGCTTTCGAGTAGTGCTTTAGAAGTTCCGAGTTCACTATTACCATAAGAAACCATTTGGTATGGTGCTTTTCTTGCAGTATAGGCTTATTGTATTTGCTATTTGCTAAATTTTCTGCAAGAGCCGAATCATAGTGGGGCAATATTTATGGGGAAAGGCAGTCTATGATAATTATTGTTCTTTACCTTATTTAGTAAAAAATCGGCGGGTAAAGTGCTGAGAGCTCGAACGCTTGCGTTTAATAAAACACCTATACTTACTTACTTAAATTTTCGAGTGCGCATTATAAACGTATGATATATCTATGGCATGTATGGTGGTTAGCGCGCGGAAATAGGTGCTCAGAATAACAAAAGAACCGTAATTGTGATAGTTTTTCTAGATTTCTATTGGTTTTTTTTTGCTTTTGCAATTCATCGCGGGACTTCAACACGGTGAGTTTATATTTCGACTTCTCTTGCATGAATAAATCACTTTTATGCATATCTAATCACGACGCATACCTTGACGCACACCTTGACCCTAACCGACTCTCACGCGGTCCAAATCCCCGAATTTCGCTCGCATCTCCGAAATTGATTTCCACGAACCTAATGATTTGGTAAACACGAAGAATGAGTCACCGTACTCCAAACAATATGGCTGCCAACGAATGCCGTAAAATTAGAACGCGGCCGGTCGACGACATCGCAACATGTATCTCAACATGCAAAGCGTGAGGGTCGGTTAGGGCTCAGGTTAGGCGCCGTGAGGGTCGGTTAGGGTTAGTTTTAGGGTTTAGTGCAGTCATTCTGCTGAAATTGAAGCGTGCTTTAATTTTCGCGGAAATATTAGGCCGCATGTCGGGCCGCTCTGTTATGCACGCATCTACGGTGGCCATATTGTTTGGAGTACGGTGACTCATTCTTCGTGTTTACCAATGATTTTTGCACACTAAACTGTGTTTTCAACAACACTTAATGGGACCATTAATTGATGTATTCAGTTTGACTCAAAATAATTTTCGGGAAAATTTACCAGAATAATCGTAAATTGTAACGATTGGAGCACATGCCCACTTCTTAAGGAATACCACCGCTTTCTACTAAAAAAAACTCGTCGGGAAATTTGATGCTTGCGTTTTTCTTAACGTTTTTGTGATTCTGGTTTCGGGTCGACTCCAAAACGCCTAACCTGGCCCTTAGTCTTACCGACCCTCATGATGTCTATTGATGAGAAGGTAATTCCTGTCCATGTAAACAGTGTGGCCGTCCAAGAGATCCCTAAAGTAGAGCGGAGGCCTTATAGGCCACATCCCATGATGCAGCGTGCTCAGAAAATGATTAATACTAAACTAGCACGTGTTCTAAGTAAGTAAATGGGGCATTTTGTTGAAATACAGCAATTGGAGACATTCCCGAAATAAGCTTCTACCGAATCTTTTCATGAATCCCATGGTAAACGTGTATTTTAGCGTCTTAAATTATTCGCCATTGCGTGGGTCAGAGTTGACCGAATGCAAGTCGGATTGACAAAAAGAATTCTTGCTAATTTTAAGTCTGATTGTTGAAAATAATGTTTACTTGAATATAAGTGGGATTTATGAAAACAATCTAGCTGAAATCGAAGTTGGATATGTGGGCAATAAATTTGATTGAAATAGAAGAGTTGAATTGATGAAAAAGTTGCTGCCTAAATGGAATTCAGATTCCAAGATGAAACGAATTCTTGCCTAAACAGAAGCTGGTTGGACGCGAATGATTCTTACCAAACTAATATTGATTAAAAATTATAATGCTACATAGTGAGAAAATAATTTACAACGCTAGCAATATACGATTTCTATTTCCACTTCTATTTAAGCAAAACTTATTTTTATCAGATTTTGTATTGTATTGTATCTATAGGTTTATATAACTAGCACCTCTTGTAGAATGACTATTCAGAGGCGTTCTCAGCTTGAAAACTATAGGGTTGCATTGCATCAATTGTAGACTTAACAATTCTTATCATGGTGACTCTTATTAGGATGACTGTGTTTGTTTTCTGTTTAGGGTAATATGGCTGCCAACGACTTAGCTGAAATAGATCGCTGAGACCTATCAACCACATCCCATGATGCAATTCGCTCAGTAAGTAAATAATGAATTCGAGATCTAAGTAAAACTGTAAGATTAATGAAAACATAAACGAGGGAAATATGCAGTAAATGCGAGCAAATATAAAACCTTTGCTGCTTGAAGTCTTTCTTATTTCCTCTGTGCTGTCATGCTCAGAGTGCCTCTGAATTTAGCTAGTCTGTAAGAGGCACTTTATAAATTCTAATATACGATACAAGTAACAGGTGGATACAGTAAAAATTGCAAGATATTGTAGGATGTGCATAAGATGGTAAATTCAGCATGACTGCATGTGGCCTATACTCAGAGTGCATATGAACAGAATGCCACTGTGCTAGTGGGGGGGGGGCACGGTAGAGTAATGGTTAACACGCTGGCCAAGAGTGCGAGAGGTAGCAGGTTCAAGCCCCCGTTGGGCGGATTTGATTTGTAGGCTGCTATTAGCGGCCATTGTAATTGCAAAGCTGTCTGCTCAGTTGGTAGTTAAGTTTAATTAAGATTACTGCATAACTTGTAAATGTAAAGCGCAGTGCATCTTGCAGGCGTTTCAATAAAGAAAAGATATTGTTATTATTATTAGTGTTCATGTCCAGTCCGCATTCGAACAGGTGGCTGTGGACATGGCCTAATTATGTGGGCCCATGATGTCCAATAGCTGTCTAGGGTGACCCGTCACACGCAGTCTTCAGGATTACCCTGTTTTGAATTTGCATTATTGTTGAGCCAAGTTGAGACAGTTTTAAATAGGCAGACAGTGAATAACTGTCAATAAATTGCATATTTTGCCATATGAAATATATATACAAATAAAATGTTTCTAATTGACAGGTGGTATGTATACACGTTCCAACCTTGACCTACCAGCGGACAGTATGAGAGTTGTTCGCCACATGGCTGCCCGCCTCGCGTGTGAAGCTGGCTTGAAGAAAAATCTGGTAAATTGTTATAAATTTCAAATCGAAATCAGTAACCTATGATCACAATAGACCAGTGACTATGATTAAAATGGACCATTTGGACCACCTCAATTCAAAAAATGTTTCAGAAAGTTCCAGGTTGACCATCTCAGATTTAAATGAAAATTTCACAGAATGTTTATTATGATATTAGAGGAAACTATGCCAAATTCTAGAGGATATATTAAGTTTCAAAAACGTTCAAGTTCACCTCGTTTTTTGACGTTTTTGAACTCATGTCTAAATTTGTAGCGACACTCAGAAGCTCATAACGTCATTAATATCAGAGATAACATTGTGAAATTTTATCAGGATGTTTAGTCTTTGTTGTTTAGATGATATGCCACACATTGTGATAAAACTGGTTCTACCTTCATGCATTCTATGCATTTGCTGGAAATGCGAGGATAACACTGCTACAATGCCATGAATATTTGCCCACTTAGACTTGTGACTTTGTTTTTGGCCACTTTTGCACCCATATAAGTGCAAAACTATGTTTCAATCCAAAATGGTTTGCAGAATCAGAAAGTTAACCAAGAGTTGATAAAAATCACCACATTTTTTAACTCTACATGTTCAATTGTTCATTGATTACTGAGATAGTACTGGCCTCTGAACTAGGCACCATGTTTGAACATGTCGCGATTGCTTGACACCCTCTGGATCCTTCAGGGATAACAGATACATGGTGATAGGCTTCTAAAACTTGGATTATGATGTACAAACATATAGTACTACAAAATGGCAAAATTACAGCCAAATCTGAAATAGGTCAGTTTTCAAAGTTCCACAAACATTTGCTGATTTCACAGTTTCAGTTTGTAGTCCATCTATTGCATTTGTATCTGAATTTAAATTAAGCAGACATTTGTTGGTCTGGTCAAAAGATATGGAAGTACCTCACAAATATTTTAGTTTTTTTCCATGTATTGTTTGGTATTATTTTGGATCAAGAGCTAACTTTCACTCAGCATATAAACCTGCTGTACTGAAACTGTTATACTAGTTGTGCCAGCTTAAGGTTGTGTCTCACGCTCTATGCATTTTAGTGCTGTTTCTACCCTTGTTTACTCTTTCATAGAGGGTGTCTATATCATGATCCTGCCGGCTGACCGCATTGACTGTCTGGAACAGGTCCTCCACTCTGCAGCGTGGCTTGTTGACCATATCCCAAATATGGTCTTGTCTCATCTTATATGTGGGATGGCTTACTTCTCCACAGTGTATTGCATACACGGTCTGTGTGTTGGCTAGGTGGTGCATTGAGGGACTGACTCCACTGTATCTTCGAGAACTCTCTTCTGACTTGTTTGTTCAGTGTCAATCCATCTTTCGATTGGCGTACCCAGCTGAGCTTCTGGTTCCCTGCTCACAGATTGCTCACAGCGTCGTTCAATCTCTGTCGCTGGTCTTTGAACCTGAAGTGCCCTCCCTGTTAAACTGAGCTTAGTTCCCAGGGGTCACTCCTTAAGAACCTTGAAACTGTCTTATTTAGCCTTGCTTGCACTGGTAGCGCTTCTGAGTAACCTACCTTGAAGAGACGCTATATAAATTTCTGAAATAAATATTCAGTTATTAGAAAAAGTGCAATGTTGGAAAATAGAAATTACAACAGGGAAAGGTGTGCTATATAGGGAGGAGTTGGCAGCAAAAAATTGATTTTAAATCTTAATATTAATAAGAAATGATTAAAACGTACTCTTGAAATGTTGGAAATTGCCTTTAGAAAACTTGGGAAATTCTTAAGTCATACTTCTGTAGCCACCCTGTATATTTATTTAGTATCACTGTACATTTGTATGGCGCATTGGATAACACATTGGCATGAAGATGGCGGTGCTGAGTTCAATTTTCGAAGCCCTCCATCCCATGGGATAGATGTGCTTTGTAGACTGCTATTTGTGCCAAAATGTTGCATGCTGTCTGATCTGTTAGTATTTAAGAATGATGTTAATTAAGATTGTTTCATGTAGTCATACTGCATTTCCCAGTATGAATCTAATAAAAAAAATATTTTTGTCCACCTTGTATGTGTATTGTATGTATGTATCTAAAACCTCTCGATGGCAACCTTTGAACACCTTACGAAAGTGTTGTGATGATCAGGCCAGTATAGGAGCATTTTTCGTGGAATAATAATTACATTGCTAATTTTTGCTAAATTGTTTGAACTTACTTGGTTTTGCCATTACCGCTGTAGATGCTGCTCACATGAATGATCTCGCTGCCTCTGCAAGTCACAAGGACAGATTAAATCGTGGTTTCGAAGGACAAGACATAGAGCGGGTAGAAGGAAAAGAGGTTATGAAATGTCAGGTGTTACGGCGGTCTTTGGTTGGTGATGGTTTCACACTTCCAATGAGCATGGCAGTGATCTTGAAGAGGAACAACAAAGCCCATTGAGCAGCAAGGACCTCTACTTCCGAGGAGCATCGAGACGCAGGAGAGGAGCGTCGAATTCCTCTAATCCACATGGAGTGGCTTTATCTTCCAACCTCGGACCGAACCACCCACTCTCCTTTCCATTCCCATGCCCTTGACAGCATAAATGACTGATGCACGAGGCAGTTATTGCTCTAATGCTCTCTTGCCTTGGTATTCCTTAGGGTGTGCTACAGCATCGAACTTTATTCTCTGTACAGACTGTTTAGTGAAGCTATGATTATATCTAGCTGCATTCCAATAATCTATTGTATTATAGAATATTATATGGCCTCATATTGTCTTGCTTATTTTAATTTTCAAATATTTTAATTGTGTTTAGATAGATGTATTTTGTCAATTCTGTATGTGTATATATATATATATATATATATGTATATATATATATATATATATTAATATAATTGGTTGGGTTAGCGTAATGGTAGCACTCTGAC